>OX104065.1:91057552-91122928 GCA_944474145.2 Dicrocoelium dendriticum | reverse complement strand
TTGAATGTTTAATATACGTTAGCAAGTGAATAAGCGGTTGATATCTGCATGGATTCGTCGGGACTTCTGTTTGCCATTTACCTGGACAACGGGGTGAATATGCCTCTGTACACGGTTCTAGAGCAGCAGATGGCATGCGACGGTAATATGCTCATGGAAAACTCAACTGTACTGCACGAGTTTTTTGAATATGCAGTGTAATATATTTGCCACTGCTCTGCGCGCAGCTTGGCGGAGAGGCGGTAGATGCAATGCATATACATATCGGTTTGCTGCATTTATGTTCATGATTTTGCACAGCTTCGATGTATTACCCGAAGTGGTAGTTGTCTTGTAATAAGGCTAATTGCTAAGGCAACAACCATACAGGGTAAGGTTCTAGTTGATAAACAGGGGTGAATGTAATTAGTTCCGGACATAGGGAAAGCTGATGCAATAAACGTGACGGACGTTTGGACCATTCAGAAATATTCATCACTAGGTGAGTGAGCGGGTACTTAGCTCTGCACACACCAAGGGTGAACACTGAGAAATGGTTTCGTAAGTCTCATAAGAGGCCGCGGTGACAGTTCGAAACCAATGTAAGCCGGACATTCGATAAACGAATACGTAAGGCAGTATAAATATGTAATATTGTAAAATACGCGGTGATGAACATACGCATGAAGTCCCGCATTACTCCGGAAGCGACGAGACGGTCAGAGTAGTCATGCGTACGAAGGGAATATCCGCCCGTCCTAAAAGCCACATGTTACAGATTCATACAACATCCTGACTTGCTAAGAAGTATTGCTGCTGTGGCACATTGAAGTGGAGACGGATCAGTACTGGATGGTCACTGAAGTAAACACCACGGATAGACAGGGGTTCTGAAAGCGAAAAGTAAACAAGCAATGCACTTACCAGAGGTGCAACGGAGTACATAGGCGGCAGCACATGTTACATGTAGGAAAAGTAGTAGAGGCTGATGACTCATCACGGATAGACAGGGGTTCTGCAAGCGAAAAGTGAGCAAGCCATGCGTGCGAATATCCTCCAATTTCACCTGGCCAAGAACAAAGGATGGTGTCAAGCGATCTACTAAACCTTCATCTTTCCCATTCAAATTTGTCAACAGCAAAGAGAACTCTCTTTCCTTATTAGCCAGGCTGGAAACGCGCGAGTTGAAGCAATCCACACATACACACAGCGCTAAGCTTTAAGCTTCAAACAATATTCACGGCTATAAAGGAACCTATCATTACTTGGCAAGGGAGCATACCGATCAGCAGGAAAACCGGTGCATGCCTCATGGAACCACCTACCGCAAAGATCGCATTGCATACTACCCGACAAGTCGGTCACAGGTATAGAGCATCTCTCTAAGCCGCATAGGTAAACTGAATCAGCTGTTTTAAGATCCAGAGGCACAGCCACAAATTTTTTCACCATCTTGACAGTAATGAAGAAAGGGGAAGAACAACAAAATGGTGAGGACCGGTTTGCGAAGGCCTACAATGCAGACAGCCGGGAGCAAAGTCGGGTAATACCGCAAGAGAAACGTACTCATCGATATGAACTCAACGGAAGCAACCGATATGATGCGCTTTTTCAAGCAGGACAGTGTCCACACAAGCGTTTTCTCGCAGATGAAAGAGTATTCAGCGTATGGAGCGAGTAGCAAGCCGTACGTCGTACGGAAAAAGAGATTGCGAGTAGGTAAGGACTTCTGAGTCCCTTTGAATCCCAGAAAACAAAGAGTTCGTCGAAGAAGAGCTCAAACGAAGAAACACGACAGGTAGGCCATGACCAAATAGTCCGGTAAGTTGGCACTTCCAAGTCCTTTCGGATCCCAAGAAGACTGACAAAGGCCAAATTTTCTGTGCAGTGTTATTCAACTACTGTTCTCAAACAAGGTTTTCAGCCTTTCAGCACCACAAATATCCGGCCTTGCAGTTGTAGCACTTATATCTAAAAGAGTTAGCAGCAGTCAAATTATCATGCACCTTACCGCTTCCCTTTCACATTATTACGCTTGCTATGCACACATCGATATTGAATGAATCGATCAGGGAGATTTTTCCATTCCTTTGCTTATGACCCGCGGCAGTACTCACCGTGCATCTATAAAATTAACTTGCAGTTTCTCCTTGTAACCGCATCAAATCATGTTTTAATTCCTCAATTGTCTCGTAACCACCAGTTCTCATGTAACGAAACGCTGCGGTATCATCCTGCATGGCGGACGACACGAAACGCGCAAAAATGTACACGCTAAATAAATCATATACACAAACCACTTACACTGCCTACAATCCTTGACCTCAAGGTATATAGAAATTACTTTTAACTTGCCCTTACCATTTACATGACCATACAACATCTAAACTGCATGAGCATGTTTACCCTGACTGTACCAGGCATCCGTCACGGATAACACTTTACTGCTGCGACTACGTCGCAGCACGGTTACCCTGCAAAACCTAGTGCGCAATAAATAGTTTCGTGTCGTTTTATGGCATGATTCCAGACAATATTTCTGGCTTTGCGGTTTTATCCAATTCTGTGCAAATGGGATATTGCGTTTGTTTAAATGTGTCAGAAGCTAGGTACGCACCGTACCACGCAAAACCTAGTGCGCAATAAATAGTTTCGTGTCATTTTATTGCATCACACCCGGCTATCTTTCTGATTTTGCAGTTTTATTTAAATTTGTGCAAACGTGATATTGCGATTGTTTGAATGTGTCAGGAACCAGATACGCGGTACCAGCAGTATTATCGAATCCATGCGCCATGGAGTCTGATTTCCGGAGAATCCTCTTTGGGCGTTCTTTTGACAGTCTTGACGAGTTTAATAGTTTGTTTTTCAGAGTTTATGCTTCTTCATTACGTTAATTTCGTATGCTACAGCAGCAGAAACTGTAACCTGTCACGGGTGAAGTACGACAGAGTCAGTTATCGAGGTGTCCGCTGCGCACGTCGGAAGTCAAAAAGTACAGGAGTGAGACGTGTTTAGTCGGATTTCGCTTCTATTATTCTAAATCTTTTAGCTCACGTGATACTAACTGCCAAGCTCGCGTTAACCTCATTAGAACGGGATGCAAGCCAAAAGTCACAACGTTCTATCTGTCTCACAATCACCCAGTTAATCGCCTTCTTTTTGAGCGACACCCCATCAATCGCCGTCTGAGGGACGATGAGTTCACTCAGTCCGTGGACCTTTTCCGCTACAACACCCCAACAAGGGACTTCAAGCAGTTCGTCGAGGTTCATTCGGAAAGCGCATTACTAACGATGATGTCCGCAATGTCCGTCGTAAACTGTGACCTGGCGTTGAGCGTAAGCTTATTTTGATATTTTCTACTTCCTGCAGTAAAATTGCATCAGATAATCAAGTATATGGAAGAAGGCGGAGTTGCGCGAATTTTTGCTGAGGAAGGCTTGTGCAAACACGTATTATTCTCTCGGCATAAAAAATAGATCTTTTTCGCCGATTCCCGCATGTCGTTTGTGTAGACGCTACTCATGGTACTAACCGTTTGAAGTAAGAATTGATAGCGGCCTTAATTGTTGCTTGCAGCTTCAAACTGTACCAGTTTTTAATAACACGGCATGGGGTACGGCCGGCCAATATCATGGGTCATGATATTCCCGTCCGCACAATAATGATGGACCAAATGGCCGCTGAAATACGTGCGGCGCGAGCGGTTTTTCAATGCGATACTTTTTGTGTTACTTCCACATCCGCCAGGCCATCAGGAAGCATGTAAGTGATAAATCTTGGTTACATTCTGTAGACAAACATTAACCGGTTGCGTTATCTGTTTCACCGCTTGGCAAATTCTGACTCGGAGACAGGATATAATCTCTTTCTATATGTAATATTCTTGTTTTAGCTTTTAGCAAGAGTTGAAGCTGTAGCAGTCTGGAGATTCCCCGGTTTGCCCGTGTAAAATTTTAACCAAAATTCTATAATTGTACACCTAGGCAACCGGTGTGGTTTGTTGAACTGCTTGCTGAGTTCGAATGCTTTACTTGCTCATCGCCATTTTTGCTTGGCGCTCGCTTCGGTTGCAACGCGCGACTGCTCTGTGTGCTGTGCTTGATCCGTTCCCCTAGCTAGAGCGTCCACGGTGTCGTTCGTTTATAGCTAGCTAACAGGGAATCTTTTGCTGAACCAATAAAAGTTTCCCTGCAACTCGATCTGCCTTCTGGAATCGCTCTCTGGGCTCCCGGAATAGGCAACCCACAAAGTTGGTGACCCCGGGATCCGGAACAATCTCAACGCCGAATATTTCGAACTTTTCTCCGGTGAGCACGTTCCATTTATTTTTCATATTTTCCGGTTTATTCTTGCATACGGTAGCCTATATTTTGCGTCATTTTTAAGCCATGAATTCTGTAGACCATAAGGTAGAGTCTCTGCTTAGCGTTGTATCTCTCTCTGTTCCACCTTTTTGGGACATGGATCCTCTTTTGTGGTTCGCTCTTCTTGAGGCTGAGTTTCACAACCACAGAATCACTTCCGACTACGCGAAGTATTGCAAGCTCCTGTCCTATCTCCCCAAGGAGATATCAATGCAGGTTCGTGACGTCATCATTTCTCAGACCGAAAATCGCAATGGGGCTGTCAAGGAGGCCACGATTAAGCGTGTTATGCCCTCTGAGAAAGTTCGCCTGCAGCAGCTTTTCAGGGATCTGAAACTGGGCGACAAACTGCCCTCAACCCTGCTACGAGAGATGCAGCAACTCCTTGGTTCTTCAACCATGGATGAGACGGTACTTCGCGAACTATGGCTACAACGGCTACCGGAAAACACGCAAGCGATTCTCGCTACAGTGAGCTCCGTTTCGCTCACTCAACTAGCAGATTTAGCGGATCGAGCTATTGAGCGTTCACAGCCACAGGCCAAGGCCAGCAAGGTCCATGCCGTCGCGTCCCAGGGCACTTCTATCACTGGCTTACAGTCAACTATAAAAGCCCTCCAAACACAAGTTGCGACACTTAGTCGCCAGGTTCAACAGCTTACTAAGACCCGTCGTCGTCCTAGCCGCTCAAAATCGCCCTTCAAACGTTCTCAGTCTAGCAACAGGCAAGGTTGCTGTTGGTACCATCAGCGTTTTGGTACCGCAGCTCGTAAATGTGTACAGCCTTGCAGCTTCGCCAAGAAGCAGGGAAACCTCGGCCGGTCCGTAACGGCGACGAACGCGACTGGCCAACACCAAAGTCTCCTCATCCGCGTTAGGGATTTAACTTCTGGGATCGTTTCTAGTAGACACTGGCGCCGAAGTTAGCGTCATACCCCGTAGCTCAGATGAGGTCGTCACACCATCGCCGACCAAGCTGCGTGCCGCCAATGGCACACCAATCGCAACTCTCGGCGAAAAGTTGCTAACACTCAATTTAGGCCTCCGGCGAACATTTCGCTGGCCTTTCATAATCGCTGCTGTGCATTTCGCCATCATAGGCAGAGACTTTCTGCAACGCTTCGACCTCATCGTCGACGCTAAAAGGAAGAAGCTTATCGACTCTAGGATACGACTCAGTATTATCGGGACTAGCGCCAACGTGGCTGCTATCACTCCCATTCCTGTCCTACCTCAAGCTTCACGGCCTTTTCTAGAACTTTTCAGCAAGCACCCTAAACCCGTCCGCGTCCTGAACGACTTGCCTCCTGTGGCGTCAAACTTCATGCATTACATTTGCACTAAGAGCCCACCTGTTTCGGCCCGCCCTCGCCGACTAGCTCCGGACAAGCTCAAAGCTGCCAAGGCGGAATTCGAGCAAATGCTCGAACTGGGAATCATCCGCCCGTCCAAAAGTCCATGGGCATCACCATTACACATGGTGCCTAAGAAATCCGGTGACTGGCGCCCCTGTGGTGACTACAGGGCACTTAACAAAGTTACCGTCCCGGATAAATACCCTATTCCGCACATGCACGACTTGACCTCAGCTCTAGCTGGCAAGTCTATCTTTAGCAAAGTCGACCTAGTTCGCGCCTACTATCAGCTACTTGTGGCGCCAGACGACATTGCTAAAACAGCAGTCATCACGCCATTTGGCCTATTCGAGTACCTCAGAATGCCCTTCGGCCTCAGCAAAGCTGCCCAAACTTTTCAGCGTTTCATTCATGAGGTAGCGCGAGGACTCGAAGGCGTTTACCCTTATTTAGATGACATACTCATCGCCAGCTCTTCTGATGAAGAACATCTTCATCACCTCGACGCTCTCTTTCAACGCTTGACGCAGCATGGGGTCACCGTCAACCCCGATAAATGCGAGCTTGGCCAAAGCTCCATCGACTTTCTTGGCCACCGCAAATCTACCTCTGGTATCGAAGCTCTGCCAGACAAAATCCAGGCATTGAAGGACTATCCTGCTCCCAGTTCCTTTTAAGCAGTTACGCCGATTCCTTGGCCTGGTCAAGTATTACAGACGCTTTATACCTAACTGCGCGAGCATTGTCCAACCAATGACTGACTTGCTCCGCAGTAAACAACGGTCTTTTCACTTTGCAAATGACGCTAAATTGTCTTTCGAGAAGCTCAAGGACGCTATCTCCAACGTAGCGCTTCTCGCCCATCCAGACACGTCTGCATCACTCTCTCTGACAACTAACGCATCAGACACTGCCGTCGGTGCAGTTCTTCAGCAACTCATCGACCATCGATGGATACCTCTAGGTTTCTTCTCGAAACGTTTACAACCTGCCGAATCGCGTTACAGCACCTTCGGTAGGGAACTGTTAGCTATCTACCTAGGTATCCGACATTTCCGTTATTATCTCGAAGGTCGAAATTTTACAGTCTTCATCGACCACAAGTTATTGATCTACGCAATCAATGGCGAAACGGAGAAGTATTCACCGCGGGAAACTAGACGCCTAGACTACTTCTCTCAGTTTACGACAGACATACGATATGTCTCAGGTGCTCTCAATCCCGTCGCGGATGCGCTTTCACGCATTCAGCAGATCAGCTTATCGCCTGGCGCCAACATTGATCTAGCCGCTATGGCTGCTGCCCAACAAGCTGATCCCGACATAAGCAAGCCACGACGCAACACCACTGAGACGATTACCATCGATCGACTCAAGACAGCATTCCTCGACAAGTCTGACTCTTCGGTGCAGCAAGCACCTTCACAGACGGTGCCATCACAGCTCGCACCGCAACCTCAGACGAGTCAGCCCGCTCCAGCAGAACCAGCAGCACTCCTACTCGCCCTACACTCAATCGACGCGGTAGGAAGTTCCAACCTACAGTACGTTTTTCAGACTTTGTTAGCACTCACCATTTTACATAGAACGTGCCTTAGAAATTTTCTGCTCTTACTAAACGTTTTTGAAAATCCACAAAAAAATCAAAACGTTTTGAAATTACCAAAAAAGAGCAAAATCTTTTGGAAACCCAAAAATAGCTTTGCACGTTTTTGGCTTTACACTCTTTTGTGTATAGCTATGCACTTACGCTGCTTTTCATTTTGCTTTCCATATACACCGTCGGTTGGTTGCACCTCGGTTTCACTTTCCGCTGGATCCCCGCACGTCAACTGCAAGTGGAACGAACTTCCGGTTCAGCCGCCTACGTGAACTTTATTAACTGTCCCACCCCTACAAACAGTTTTTTTTACCGTTTCGACACCGTAGGGAGGACACGGGTGGGAGCCCGCTAGGGTCCGATTGCATGATTCTCCCCCAGCAGCTGCATCAGGTTTCACAACCTGGTCTCGCAGAAGGCTGGCCCGCGACGGACAGTCCTCACGTAGATCGAAGGACTGCTTACACAGTCCCTTCTGGGAGATGGCTATGTAGCAGTCTGGAGATTCCCCGGTTTGCCCGTGCAAAATTTCAACCAAAATTCTATAATTGTACACCTAGGCAACCGGTGTGGTTTGTTGAACTGTTTGCTGAGTTCGAATGCTTTACTTGCTCATCGCCATTTTTGCTTGGCGCTCGCTTCGGTTGCAACGCGCGACTGCTCTGTGTGCTGTGTTTGCTCCGTTTCCCCAGCTAGAGCGTCCACGGTGTCGTTCGTTTATAGCTAACTAACAGGGAATCTTTTGCTGAACCAATAAAAGTTTCCCTGCAACTCGATCTGTCTTCTGGATTCGCTCTCTGGGCTCCCGGAATAGGCAACCCTCAAAAAAGCTCCTTCAAAGAACAGACCCCCGGGTTGTGCGCTACCTTACGTTGTACTGCTGGATAGAGTGCCAAAGTAAGCTATTCGGTGAAATTTTAACCCCCATTTTCACTTCATTGTAGCGTCGACATGGATGCCAGCCCAGTAAAGAAAACTCAAAAAATGAAAAAGCTTGCTCAGATAAAAACTCATTCAATTACCCCACAGTAGGCTATATGTTCACACTACTATTATATTTTAGCCGATGAATACGACTTTGTGTAATGATACCCTGCACGGGACATGGGGTCCAAGGCACGAATATAGCGAATAACGCTGAACCTTCTCTCGCTGCCTTTTGTTAAATACAATGCACAGTCTTTTATCCGTTTCTACGCTCATTTGGAATAACAGCGTTTTAAACAATGAACTGGACTAGCGGCAAGTTTACTGTCAGTGTAATGGCACACCGCTCCAAGTCCCGTGGTCGTTGTATATAGGCTCCAACTGTGGCACATTTGGTGTCAATGTAATAGAACCCAGTTGGGTTGCAATAGCATACGGCTCGAAGTCTCGTGGTCGTTGTATATTTGCTCCATCAGCGTCACATTTGGTGCTGATGTAATAGGACACAAGTGGGTTGTAATAGCATACGGCTCAAAGTTTCGTGGTCGTTGTATATAGGCTCCATCAGTGGCACATTTGTTGTCAACGTAATAATACCCAGTTGGGTTGCAATAGCATACGGCTCGAAGTCTCGTGGTCGTTGTATATAGGCTCCATCAGTGGCACATTTGGTGCCGATGTGCTAAGACCCAAGTGCGTTGTAATATCATTTGACTCCAAGGGTTGTGCTTGGAGTATACAGGCTCCGACAGTAGGGCACTCACGATAATGCTGTGGTAGCATCAGATAATGTATACTGTAGGCTGAAAGTCATCCTAATTAAGTTTCGTTTGGACGAGAATTGGTAATTCAAAATCAATTTAGGGGTTGGGTTTGCGGCTAATGCGTTGCGTAACTACAATTAATATGTGGCTTTCCGCTTCATGTTTACGATATTTTTACCATGAACCTTTCGTTGCTGAAGTCCAAGGGGCGTTGGAAGTTATACTGGGTGACCAAAAGGTCTTCCATAAGGTGTACATTTGCACTGCTGAGGGCCAAAAGTTTGGTCATGTAGGGAGTTACAACACTCACACGACGGCACACGCTTTCGCTGCTCGCGCTGAAATGATGCATATTCCGTCAACGTTACGCGGTAATCGAGTACAGACTGGTATGTACGTACTACCACGAATTATTCGTCACTCATGGCGCAATAAAAGTCACTTGCGCTGACACAAATTACGGTTAAAAAGAAGGATTTACCGCACTAAACAGCGCCGATAAGTATTTAGAACATTAGTTAACAATATCCATGGACATATAAAGACATTTATCCTCATCTCCTTTTCCTTCTCCGCGAGTGGCCAAAAGCACCATTCGATGGGAGGGCTCGATGTACATATGTTTGGATAAAATGTTAATTCATAGGTAAAATAATGCTGCATAACATTCCTATGATTTAAAAAAAGCTTCGCTGTTAGAATAGCCACTTAATTATGCCTGCTATGAAACTCACAAACCCCAAGTGTTACTTATTTCATTATATTAATAATGCGTTTCACATTCAAATTCCGAGGCTAAAAATATTGGCACAATAGGAGACTAAATAAATAGTCCAGGACGAAACTAAAAGTGGACGGCAGGAATTTTTAATAAATGGGATCAGAAACGGTATACTTATCTTTTATACCTGGTAGTGAATAATTTTTACTTTGGTTACCAATATTGCATTAGTGTTACGCATATTTAAGGCAAGAATAGCTGCATGCATTTCACACTTACATATTTCCCCATCGATACGTAGACGCGTAGTAAAGCCAGTTGAAGATTAGCAATTTTGCAACACAGCGTGCCCAGCTAATTGAGTGGACACCAGTTTGCATTCATTTCAAAACCCTTTTGTTGCACATCTCGTCTGTGTTCTGTTTTGCGTCTAACAACATCTAGAGGGGACGACGAGAAGACGCATAAAAGAAAACCCACGGACTACTAACGGACGCTCGAGCCAACAAGCTTGTTACAAAAGAAAGCTTTTACGGTGTACGTTGCGGTAATCCAATGATTTTAACGGACTTTCAAGACAGCGATTTAGTTAAATACAGCATCCATGAAAACAGGGGTCCTAATTTTGTCTTTTAGCATTACCATGCGCTCAATGTGCAATATTTGACATAACGGTGTATAAATTTCTTTGTCTAATTAATTTACCAAATTTACAGCGTTTGGTTAACCGTATTGCTAAGCATTCGAATCGGCGGCATACGGTTATTAGCATTTTAGCACACTAAAACACAAATTTTAGGTTACACTAGAGTAGAATGTCAGAGTCTAGAGGTCAATTCTTTCACGCCTGTCGGAGCAATCAACCAATGTCGCCATCTTTATGTGAGTTGTAAACTCGATTTGTTGAGGACTTGTGTGCCCCAGTCGCCGGATCAAACTGTTGAAGCCCTCTCGGCTATTGTGTGCACTTCCTCTGCTCAGTTTACAGTTGTAGTGGTATATCGAAGTCGTGGTAGTATCCCCAGGGAGGTTATTAAATTTATTCGTACTCAGGCTGCCAATAGGTGTCTAATACTGGGTGACTGCAACCTCCCTGAAGTCTGCTACCCTGCTAGCACATGAAGTCCTTTTTTCGGTCGTCAAAGTCCTTCAAAAGTCCTTCAAAGTCCTTGAGTAGTATATGGGTGGGTACTTGATCTACTCCGTATTCCAGCAAGATGTGCACATATATGTGAAAGTTACGTTAACTAAAATATAATCATAACATTAGTTAGTTGCTTCATTCCGTTAAAAAATCCTATATGATTTCTTAAAATGGGAGGGGATTAGTGTCAGGTAAAAGTATCAACACGCTGGCCTTCAGTAGTGATGGTTGGACTAACTCCACAGATATTTCACACTCCCATATACGTTAATCCAGTGTTGGTACCGCGAAGCTCCGACTTTCCAGGCACACTCAACATGCCGCCGCAGGAAAGCAGAACGCGCCGTTCGAGGTCGAGAATTGTGTACATTAAAAAACGGTCAATTAAAACAACTGTACAAGACGTATAGAAATACGAACTGAGAAAAGCGCAAAAAATGACAAAACTATGAACACTGCAGGACTCCCCTAGGGCGTGGGTGGACAAGCGAATGCTCGAAATTTACTTCTCACTGCTTATAAAACGTTAGTTTAGAAGGAAGAACCACCGTACGACCAAAACGTGTACGTTTGTGTGTGTGAGTGGTTGCAGAGTGGGTTGTGAAGCAAGGACATTAGGATCACACATAGGCTGTGTAAGGGGAGTGCTCGGCGATGGATCATCATCGGGAACAGATGCGTCGGAAGATAGCTGAGACGGAAGAAGTTCAATGTAAGCAGGTTTCAAACGATCGATGCTTACAGAGTCTTTACAATTATTTCAGTCCAACACAAAATTCTTGTCCTTGCGGTCGATGACCTTGTATGGACCCTCGTAGGGTGGCGTCAGAGGTTTACGAACAGTATCGATGCGCACAAGAACGTATAGACAATCGCGAAGAGCAGGATGGACCTGTGGGTTACGAGGCGTGAGTTGTGGAGGTGTTGGGCGGGCCGAGCTGAAGTGACTCCCCAGGAGTGTGGCATAGGATGTAGGATCCATTTCTCCAGTGACCATTGAATCTAGCACCATCTCGCCATGAAGTCTAAGTGGCATGCCAAAAATTAACTCAGCAAGGCAACAGCCTGTCTTTCTTGACCGGGTTATGTATGCCAAGTAGGATTATTAGCAAACGCTCCGACCAGTGCGTGCCCGACTGAGAAGCGGTAATCGAAGCTTTCAGTTGGCGATGGAAGCGTACAACCAAACCATTAGCAACGGGATGGTAAGCGGTTGTGCGTATGTGAGAACAACCGAGCAAATGACTTAGATCGCGAAACAACGAAGAAGTGAACTGCGGACCTCTGTCTGTCGTGCTAGTAGCAGGTGTGCCAAAGAAGGAAATCCACGTTTCGATGAAGGTTCGCGCTAGTTTCAGTGGATGCGTCTCGTAATGGCACTGCATGCGGCTAACGTGTAAATCTATCAACATATGTCAGCAAGTATTGAAAACCGTTGGATGGAGGCAAAGGGCCAATTATATCCAAATGGACATGCCTGAAGCGAGCATCCGGTGATGAAAAGGTGCTAGAGACAGTGCTTGTATGGCGATGGATCTTGCTTGTCTGACATGTATCACAATGCTTTGCCCACTGTTGGATGTCAGAACGCACATTGGGTCAAACAAAGCGATCTGTGATCAACTTAACAGTATCCCGAATGCCTGGGTGCTGGAGTCCATGGTAATGATCGAAAACGACTCGGTGGTAACGTTGGGGAACGTAGGGTCAGGGCTTGCCCGTAGACACGTCACAATGAACTTTGGCGTCATAGTTGAGAAGCGGCAGAAGAGTAGGTTTGATCGCAGGGTTTGATTTCATTTGCATAAACTCGGAATCTCCCTCCTGATGAGCAGCGATTTCCTTTAGAACAAATTTTGGACGTGAAAGTTCGTGAATCCTAATGCGGGACATTGCGTTGACTACCACGTTGTCCGTGGCGCCTATATGGCCTTCAATGTTCGGACCTTTATGCAGATTGGATCACAGACTGCCCTTGCTCGTACCCTACCAACTACGGCCATTGATGTCTGCTGCCTCAGCTAGACCCGTTTAGAAGACTCTAGCATGAGGCTACGAGATCCACTGACATTTTCAATTTGCGCCTATCTGGAGACTCAACCGCCGAAGCCGCTCGTTGCGCTGGGGTCGGGATTGCGTTGAGCACACGTGCTGAGGCCGTACTACTAGACTGGATCCCGGTTAACAGTCCGACTTGAAACCTCAGTGCGACTGTCAAGTTGCAGAGCCAGCAGACGCTGTTCATCGCCGCAGGGTACGCTTGCACTGACTGCAGATCGGAGTCAGCTAAGGACGAATTCCACGGTCAAGGTCCCGACTTTCTCCATAAAAGCACCGCACCATCGTGGTAGTCACCGGGGCCTAGAACGCGCAGGCTGGTAGACTTGAAATTGGCGAGCGTGAATTCGGTGGTCAACACGGCTATGTCACTCGCAGAACAGACAACGGTCATCACTTACTTCAGCTTTGCGCCGATCGCGACATCTTTCTGTCGAGCGCTAGCTTTCAGGGATCCTGACGCCAACGCGCCACCTGGATGCCCCATCAGTTGGCCAGCCGTGGACACAAATTGACCACATCACCATCAGTTATCGCTGGATGGGCTGCATACAGGAGTACAAATCAATCTGGGATACCTGTCTCACTTCAAAGCATGTGCTGGGGTGTGCCAAGTTCGCCCTACGTTTTGGTGGCTCCCAGCAGCGTCGCTAAAATCCACTTGACGTAGCTGCGGTTTTTGCCCCGAACGTTCGCACATTTCAGGACGCTTTGGCCTCAAGGCTGAATACTGCCTCATGCACAGACACTGAAACGCACTGGGCACATCAGCGGCGCCATGTACAACTTTGTGTTTTTACCAGTATTCCTGTCAACCACTGGATCTCTCCACGATCCTTTTAACTTCACGAAGTCCGTCGAGCAATTCCTGTTAACTAAAATACCATTCGTAACGCAAGACTACTAACGATGAGCTCAAACAAATTCTCCGAGAAGATCGCAAGGCCTGGTGGACCCATCGGGTTATCCAGAAGGAGCAGACGGTCACTACAGGGAATTTCCGTAAGCTTTTCTTCCTGATCCGATCCACTGGCGGTAAAAGACAGCGAAGTTTTATGCGAAACCAATGGCGAGCCAATACCCTGTCAAAAACGCCGACTACAGCGTTGTACCGTGCATTTTGAGCAGTAGTCTAAGTGACCAACAGCACCAATGAGTTCTCATTCTGGGATCCAGAGTGCTCCGTGGTGTGTAGACGCTTCACCACCATCTCAGGCTGTCGCCCATGAGCTACGCCTCTTAAACTGCGACCGATCTCCCGGTCCAGATGAACTCCCTCCGGCTCTTTTCAGAGATGGAGGTTCTTAAGTTGTTCGGGAGTTAACTTCCTCCTCCAAAAGACTACGGTCACGGAGGTTACCTCACGTGATTACAGCCTAGCGCATAACGTGCCCGTCTTCAAAAAGGGTACCCGAACTGACTGCACAAACCCCAGAGGGATTAGTCTCATTGTGTTAGTTCCAAGGTGCCCATCGCTGTTTATAAATGACAGCCTAGTGCACGAACATAGCATACTTGACGAGCAAACTGGGTTCTGCTCAGGTCGGAGTTGCATCGAGCAATTCTTTACACTCCGCCAAATATTCAAGCCTCGTCAAATATTTAGCCGGTCAATTATCCTTGCTTCTTAGATATACCAGCAGCGTTTGACTCAGTTGGTCGAGCAGCACTTGAGTTGTCTGCTGAGAAGGGAAGTGCCCCAAAAATATGTCATCAGCATCCAAGCCATCTACGCTCAAACCTCGGGCGGAGTGCGGATGTATGACAGACTTCGCCCTCCTCTTATCATTAGCGGCTTGAGACAGGGATGACCAGCATCCCCTTCTTGTTCAACTTCGCTATGGATAAAATCCTGGAGATTGCTCTGGAGAACTGCGAACCCAGCGACGTTGAGTAGCTTCATGGGGACCAACTTCGGGATTTGGAGTATGCAGACAACCTCGCCGTAATTTGCGGTTTCTCACAGGCCACCCAAAATATCCTGTGTCGGTTGGAGATGTCTGTCACCCAGGTTGGAGTGATCATTGTCCCATCGAAGTGCAAGGTCTTCCTGCGGGACTGGTTAGGTGCTGCGCCTATTCTTACCTATTCAAGTCATTCGATAAAGTGATAAACAAGTTCGATTACCCGTGAAGCTAACCAAGTGCTAATGGTCATGCGCTCACGGCTCCCTGGGTGGGGTGTGAACGATCAGGAACATGTATGAATGGAAACACTTTCGGATATGGCAAGCAACCGTGCGCAATGGCGGACCTGTTGTGATCCTCTATTCCCTTGCTCACCGGCCTATATTCTTTGATTCTCTCTTCGTTTATCGTATTTCTCATAAGTAGCGGCAGTTTGCCGATTGTACTGTTGACCGTCTTGAATATATATCCACACGCGCATGCATCATAGCGGGTCCGCCGTGTTTCAACACTTCAAGCGGTATCCCGTCTTCACCGATGCACTGGATGGTTCGGGATTTTCCCAGCAAATGGTTCGACGGCAGTGTTCCAGGACGTGGTGTGTTTGCGCCTGACAAGCGTTCTCCCTATAAAAAGCCTCGTATGCCCGTTTGACAGCACTGTGACGTGGCGGACGAGACTCGCCACTAAATAAAGTCACTACCCCTTGCTTCATCCTGGCGAAGCATTGTATTCCAGCAACTTTATGCTGTAATTTTGGTGAACATTGGGCCCATGTTTGACAAAGGAACAAAGGTGTATGAACTGAGCAATAGAACACCGGCACCAATGTGCTCGATTCCCCGAATTCGCTCCGCTGCTCGGGGTGGTGTCCCCTAAGTCAACACCCAACTTCGGCTTGCTCAACCGGGTAGTATCTCGCCCTCTGCCAAAACCATGCAGTTTGATGTGTTGTGTTTACTTTTACTATTCCTGTGCCTTTTGAGTTCTATGGTGTTCAATGACTCAATGTCTATTCATAGACTGTTGCAATATATATATATGTTTATATTAATATTTATATATATGTACCGGCGCACTTGCCTCTTCGCAGCAGAGCAAATGTTGTCTGTATCTAATCCGGGAGGGGCTAATTTTTGTCATGGCGGATAAGGGTTACGCTTCCGTTGTCCTCGGTAACATCAAGTTTGTTTGAGTGGCTGAAGAGTATATTCTTAATTTTTGTGGTATTAAGGTACGGGGAAATAGAAAGTAATGCTATATGGATTTGTTTCGTGAAAACGGTTATGATAAATTAAAGTAATGGCTACAGGCGTAGTTGAAGTTCATGGCATACTGGAAAGCAGGCAAATGCTAAATAAAAGTGTAGTGTAAACGGCGGTTTTATGCAGCAAATAAGTGTTAATACAATTGTTTCATATATGTAAAGTTTATGCTTGCGGTAAGTTATTTGCTTGGATAAGGGGCATATATCTCTTGTCTGATTATTGTATTTTTTGTATTTTTTAAAATCGCGATGAATGAAAGCGAAATTTACAACTAATATATCTTACCAACTACCACTTTTTGTACATACTTAAGCACAAAGCGACCTATACACATCTCTCAAATCCAGCTATGAAAGCACCACCATTTATCATTGCAATCATTGTCATTGTAATCATTGTATTGTAGGGAGCAGAAGGAAAGACCTTTGTCTGCTCCATCACCTCCCAATCATAGCAGGTGTTGGCGCAACAGCAATTAACAAGTTAGATTGCCACAGTTACACAAGGAACAACAAGATCCCTGCAAATTCAAGAGGTATAAATCCAACAATCGTTTAAAACATTCCTCCGTATGCACGTTGACGACGGAAATAAGCAAGCAGTTCCAGTCGTTCACCACACGAGTCGATAGTGTAAAAGCAGAGCGAAGCCTGAGTCTCCTGGGTTTAAACAGTTTCCAGCAGTGGCCCCGAGTCGAACACTCAGTTTTAACCTGGAAGAAACCTTGGAGCTCGTTTCCCATCTCGCCTCGCAGAATGCGCCGAGCCTAGATCAGATCGCCTCGGCGACGCCGATGTTCCAGGGAGAAAATATTCAAATGCTGAAGACGAATGTGATATGGCAGGTGTCGGAACTCAAATATGTACTTCGAACCGCGACGCTGAACTTTTTCAATCAAGCCATGTTCAAGCTTTGTAAGTGGATGAACTGCGGGTAATTCATATCCGAGGGTTGGACACACATGGGAGGAAAAGATAAGTCTGAAGATCTCTGACGTCAGTCGTGAGAAGGCTCTTCGGATAGAACAGAGTAGCCTGTTAGCCACAGCAACCTTCTTCAAAGTATCTTGGGTGGTTTTTAGATCACAGCATACTATAACACCAAGGTCTCTTTCCTGTTTCACAATATTAAGCAAATAACCACCAAGGTAGTAAACACCGAATGGTTCAGTAGCACCAATGGGGAGTACAGAACATTTATTGCGATTTATAGGCAACTGCCATTTAAGTGACCAATCGCGCAGCCGATCCAGTGTATTTTGGAGGTGGTCAGCATCCTCAGCGCTGGTTACCTCCATCCAAAACTTCAAATTGTCAGCATAAATCAAGCATTCGGTCCGGAGGGTTGAAGGAAGGTCGTTAATGAAGAATTTGAATAACTCAGGTCCAAGAACAGAGCCCTGAGGAACGCCACTGCTCATAAGGATGGAGGTTGAATAAGTATCATTGCCCTTAACTCGCATTATTCGGTCTGAAAGGAAATCCGAGATCCACGATAAAACCCTCCAAGAGACACCAATTGCTTGAAGTTTGAACAAAAGCCGCTTGTGGGGAACTTTGTCAAATGCTTTGCTGAAATCTACGTAGATAACATCCATACATTTGCCAGCATCCACTGATTTCGCCCATTTCTCTCTGGAAACTAACAAATTGGTGGTACACGAGCGCGACTTACGAAGGCCATGCTGAGCAGTAGAAATCACATTCCGGTCGTCGAAGTAAAGGCTGAGAGCTCCCTTGAGAATCCGTTCCATAATTTTACACGTAACTGAGGTTAGACAAACGGGACGATAGTTTGCTGGGTCTTGGCGGTTCCCTCCTTTAAATAAGGGCTTGACAATGCCCAGCTTCCAGGCTGATGGGAGGCGTCCGGATTCAATAAATCAGCGAGACACATGACAAGCTGGAGCTGCAACGTACTTAGCCACGGTCTTGAGAAACAGTGGGTGCAGGCCATCAGGACCAGGCGCGGTGTTCGGATCTTAATGCAGAAGGAATTGAGTAACAGTTTCCATACTGATCTCAAGATGATCCAGCAAAGATGAGCATGGGATTACTACGTCAGTAAACGGAGTTTCATTTGTAAAAACGGCTGAATACTGTTGAGCTAAGAGATCCGCTTTCGCAGCATCCTCCTGAAGTAATGCAGCGTGTTTACTGGAATACAGGGATGGTATGCCATTACTACCTTCGGTACCCATTTTCAGATATGAGAAGAGCATTTTGAGGGGGCATATGGACTGCACAGCTAATTGAAGTTCGTAGTTTTGGCGGCTCTCCCGCTTCTTCATGATACAAAGGTTCCTAAGCGTTTTGTACTGCAAGTAGTCGGCCGTCGATTGTGTACACTTGAATCGTTCCCTTAATTTGCGTCTTTTATTCATCAGAGACCTCAACTGTTTGTCAATCCAAGGAGGACCTCTTGTTAGATCTCTACTTTTAGAAATAGGAACAACCTGGTTGATTAGCGACATCATGTTGGAGTAAAAGTGAGTCCAAGCATCGTCAACACACAAAAAAGAGGAATGGTCCAGTCCATGTTAGAAGCAGCCTCCTGCATACGTTGTGGATCGGCTCGCCAGAAATTACGCCGGAAATCACCTCGGTCATGAACAGAAAACCGACGTGCCCATTGGAAGGAAATAGCACAGTGATCACTCTTACCAATAGGTTGCATAATAACCAGGTCGGTGACATCTGACGGCATCGGGGATAACACTAGATCAAGGATGGGCGACGTTTGGTCTGTGAACAACCGAGTGGGTGAAAATACATGCTGAGCCAAGTTACATTCGAGAACGGTCTGAAGTAGAAGGGCATCAAAAGAGTCAGCAGGAAGACAACAATAAAGCAGGTCCCAGTCAATGCCAGGTGCATTGAAGTATCTAACAATTAAGAAGTCCTTACCATTGGCGTGCGATTTAAATGAATCCAGCGAAAGAGCTCCTGAACCCAAGGAAGATCTATTGGCGACACAGACCAGGAGAGATCTACACCCGTCATGAATACGACACCACAGAGCTTCGAAACCACTATCTATAGCACAAGTAGCATCAAGCAAATGTGCCTTGAGGTTCGTCCTCCAATAGAGTATAACGCCACCGCCTGACCTCACTCCGTGGCGATCAGCCCGGGAGAAGTGATATCCAGGGATATGTGTATATCCGAGTCACGGATGTTCGGGGACAGCCAGGTCTCAGGGAAAGCCATCAAATCAGGGTGATTACCCATTGAAAGAAGTTGAACCTCGTCCAATTTGTTCCGCGAACTGCACACATTAACGGACAACGCACTCAAACCGGTCTTCGAGCTTACTGTCCGGGTAGGATAAGGATGGGTCTTCAGCGAGTTCTCGGAGTTTTCGGAACTACTCGAAAATCCCCAATGTGACGGTCCGTCGCACTATTTGCCCGGCGGGTTCTAAGTTCACCAACCGCACTTTTCATTTTTATCCGATCTTCAGGGGACAGATCACTCAGAACATAAAGCGATTCTCCTTTGAGACGCGAAGTGCGTCGGAGGATGCGCCTGCATTCATCCTCGTTTTGGCATACGATCTTGAGAGGACGAGACTTTGTAGAGTCCTCCTGCTTCCTGCCAATGCGAAAGGCAGAAACAACATTTATCTCCGGTTTACCTTCGTCAAACAACAGTGAAATCATCCTTATTAAAAAGGCTTCATCTTCTAGGATCCCTTCAGCTGGCGTAGATTTAGGAGACTCCGGCGCATTTACCACTATAAGGCAGCTGCCATGAGAGGGACGATGGGAGTCCCTAGATGTCTGTTGCTTAGGAGAAATCGATGTGCCCTTAACCAAGTTCTCCAACTGAGTAAATCTATCAAGAACTTTTTAAATCTCCAATTGCGAAGAGGGATTGGATTTGATACTAGATTTTGCTTTCGGCTTTGCTTCTCGCATATTTGAGTTGCGGCTGCCTGACGGCGCTGCGAGGCCTCTCACCACAGACGCATAGGTCCTGACCGCAGGCTCGGCAAGCCGAGCAGAAAGATGTACTGAGGGAGACGTGGCACGACTTTGCTTACCGATGGGAGTTATGAATCCAGAACAGGGAGAAGAAGGACCCACAGGCAAAACTAAGTCCGGGGAGGCAATCAACGCAGTGTGAAGAAGTTCAAGTTCTAGTGGGACTGGAACGATAGGATGAATCCCATTAGTTTTCCTTCTTTAGCGGGTCGTCGATCCAGGAGTTGATAGGGGTGCTCAGACTTCTTGATGGGTCTAAAACGAAAACACCCGAAAAACACCCTGGTCCACCAATTTAATGCCCACGTTCCTAACATTAGCTGTCTCAGCTATGTCAGTTACGTGAATTACATAATAGGGGAAGAAGAATCGAAGGTAAGAGAGTAGGGGAAATCAGTTAAAAGAAGAGAATAATACCAATGGCGAGGAAAAGTAAAGAAAATAGAATCGAAGTGTGAAGATGAGAATTTGTCAGGAAAACGGAAATGTTTCGTGTTGCCACCCAAGAGTGTGTAGTTGACGCGCAAACCCCTTAACCGTAGCTTCCTTGACAACTGTTTTCTGGATGCAGGTTCCAGCGCTCGATGACTCTACGCGATAAGCATGTCTCCGCTCTAACTCGATCGGATCGCGTTTTGTCCAGCTTCATACAATGCCCGCGGAGGCCAGATAATCTAGCAGGACTAAATAGCATGGACAAATCAGGGCCAACCTTCTCAGTCAAAATACGGTAGGTTGGGATTAGGTCCCCTCTAATTCTCCTTGGATTGACAAACAGTTGAGGTCTCTGATGAATAAAAGACGCAAATTAAGGGAACGATTCAAGTGTACACAATCGACGGCCGGCTACTTGCAGTACAAAACGCTTAGAAACCTTTGTATCATGAAGAAGCGGGAGAACCGCCAAAACTACGAACTTCAATTAGCTGTGCAGTCCATATGCCCCCTCAAAATGCTCTTCTCATATCTGAAAATGGGTAACGAAGGTGGTAATGGCATTCCATCTCTGTATTCCAGTAAACACGCTGCGTTACTTCAGGAGGATGCTGCGAAAGCGGATCTCTTAGCTCAACAGTATTCAGCCGTTTTTACAAATGAAACTCCGTTTTCTGACGTAGTAATCCCATGCTCATCTTTGCTGGATCATCTTGAGATCAGTACGGAAACTGTTACTCAATTCCTTCTGCATTAAGATCCGAACACCGCGCCTGGCCCTGATGGCCTGCACCCACTGTTTCTCAAGACCGTGGCTAAGTACGTTGCAGCTCCAGCTTGTCATGTGTTTCGCTGCTTTATTGAATCCGGACGTCTCCCATCAGCCTGGAAGCTGGGCATTGTCAAGCCCATATTTAAAGGAGGGAACCGCCAAGACCCAGCAAACTATCGTCCCGTTTGTCTAACCTCAGTTACGTGTAAAATTATGGAACGGATTCTCAAGGGAGCTCTCAGCCTTTACTTCGACGACCGGAATGTGATTTCTACTGCTCAGCATGGCCTTCGTAAGTCGCGCTCGTGTACCACCAATTTGTTAGTTTCCAGAGAGAAATGGGCGAACTCAGTGGATGCTGGCAAACGTATGGATGTTATCTACGTAGAGTTCAGCAAGGCATTTGACAAAGTTCCCCACAAGCGGCTTTTGTTCAAACTTCAAGCAATTGGTGTCTCTTGGAGGGTTTTATCGTGGATCTCGGATTTCCTTTCAGACCGAATAATGCGAGTTAAGGGCAATGATACTTATTCAACCTCCATCCTTATGAGCAGTGGCGTTCCTCAGGGCTCTGTTCTTGGACCTGAGTTATTCAAATTCTTCATTAACGACCTTCCTTCAACCCTCCGGACCGAATGCTTGATTTATGCTGACAATTTAACGTTTTGGATGGAGGTAACCAGCGCTGAGGATGCTGACCACCTCCAAAATACACTGGATCGGCTGCGCGATTGGTCACTTAAATGGCAGTTGCCTATAAATCACAATAAATGTTCTGTACTCCCCATTGGTGCTACTGAACCATTCGGGGTTTACTACCTTAGTGGTTATTTGCTTAATCATGTGAAACAGGAAAGAGACCTTGGTATTATAGTATGCTGTGATCTAAAAACCACCCAAGATACTTTGAAGAAGGTTGCCGTGGCTAACAGGCTACTCTGTTCTATCCGAAGAGCCTTCTCACAACTGACGTAAGAGATCTTCAGACTTATCTTTTCCTCCCATGTGTGTCCAACCCTCGGATATGAATTACCCGCAGTTCATCCACTTACAAAGCTTGAACATGGCTTGATTGAAAAAGTTCAGCGACGCGCTTCGAAGTACATATTTTAGTTCCGTCACCTGCCATATCACATTCGTCTTCAGCATTTGAATATGTTCTCCCTGGAACATCGGTTTCGCCGAGGCGATCTGATCTAGGCTCGGCGCATGCTGCGAGGCGAGATGGGAAACGAGCTCCAAGGTTTCTTCCAGGTGAACACTGAGTGTTCGACTCGGGGCCACTGCTGGAAACTGTTTAAACCCAGGAGACTCAGGCTTCGCTCTGTTTTTACATTATCGACTCTTGTGGTGAACGACTGGAACTGCTTGCTTATTTCCGTCGTCAACGTGCATACGGAGGAATGTTTTAAACGATTGTTGGATTTATACCTCTTGAATTTGCAAGGATCTTGTTGTTCCTTATGTAACTGTGACAATCTAACTTGTTAATTGCTGTTGCGCCAACACCTGCTATGACTGGGAGGTGATGGAGCTGACAAAGGTCTTTCCTTCTGCTCCCTACAATACAATGATTACAATGACAATGATTACAATGATAAATGGTGGTGCTTTCATAGCTGGATTTGTGAGATGTGAATAGGTCGCTTTTTGCTTAAGTATGTACAAAAAGTGGTAGTTGGTAAGATATATTAGTTGTAACTTTCGCTTTCATTCATCGCGATTTTAAAAAATACAAAAAGTACAATAATCAGACAAGAGATAAATACCCCTTATCCAAGCAAATAACTTACCGCAATCATAAACTTTACATACATGAAACAATTGTATTAACACTTATTTGCTGCATAAAACCGCCGTTTACACTACACTTTTATTTAGCATTTGCCTGCTTTCCAGTATGCCGTGAACTTCAACTACGCCTGTAGCCATTACTTTAATTTATCATAACCGTTTTCACGAAACAAATCCATATAGCATTACTTTCTATTTCCCCGTACCTTAATATCACAAAAATTAAGAATATACTCTTCAGCCACGCAAACAAACTTGATGTTACCGAGGACAACGGTAGCGTAACCCTTATCCGCCATGACAAAAATTAGCCCTTCTCGGATTAGATACAGACAACATTTGCTCAGCTGCGAAGAGGCAAGTGCGCCGGTATATATATATATATATATTAATATAAACATATATATATTGCAACAGTCTATGAATAGACATTGAGTCATTGAAAACCATAGAACTCAAAAGGCACAGGAATAGTAAAAGTAAACACAACACATCAAACTGCATGGTTTTGTCAGAGGGCGAGATACTACCCGGTTGAGCAAGCCGAAGTAGGGTGTTGACTTAGGGGACACCACCCCGAGCAGCGGAGCGAATTCGGGGAATCGCGCCCATTGGTGCCGGTGTTTGATTGCTCAGTTCATACACCTTTGTTCCTTTGTCAAGCGTGGGCCCAATGTTCACGACAATTACAGCATAAAGTTGCTGGAATACAATGCTTCGCCAGGATGAAGCAAGGGGTCGCGACTTTATTTAGTGGCGAGTCACGTCCGCCACGTCACAGTGCTGTCAAACGGGCCTATGTGGCTTTTTATAGGGAGAAGGTTTGCCAGGC
Organism: Dicrocoelium dendriticum; assembly: GCA_944474145.2. NCBI lineage: Eukaryota > Metazoa > Platyhelminthes > Trematoda > Plagiorchiida > Dicrocoeliidae > Dicrocoelium > Dicrocoelium dendriticum. The sequence continues at coordinate 91,099,017 of OX104065.1, read as the reverse complement.
GAAAACCCACCACGTCCTGGAACACTGCCGTTGAACCATTTGCTGGGAAAATCCCGAACCATCCAGTGCATCGGTGAAGACGGGATACCGCTTGAAGTGTTGAAACACGGCGGACCCGCTTTGATGCATGCGCGTGTGGATATATATTCAAGACGGTCAACAATACAATCGGCAAACTGTCGCTACTTATGAGAAATACGATAAACGAAGAGAGAAGCAAAGAATATAGGCCGGTGAGCGAGGGAATAGAGGGTCACAACAGGTCCGCCATTGCGCACGGTTGCTTGCCATATCCGAAAGTGGTTCCATTCATACATGTTCCTGATCGTTCACACCCCACCCAGGCAGCCGTGAGCGCATGACCATTAGCACTTGGTTAGCTTCAAGGGTAATCGAACTTGTTTATCACTTTATCGAATGACTTGAATAGGTAAGAATAGGCGCAGCACCTAACCAGTCCCGCAGGAAGACCTTGCACTTCGATGGGACGATGATCACTCCGACCTGGGTGACAGACATCTCCAACCGACACAGGATATTTTGGGTGGCCTGTGAGGAATCGCAAATTACGGCGAGGTTGTCTGCATACTCCAAATCCCGAAGTTGGTCCCCATGAAGCTACTCAACGTCGCTGGGTTCGCAGTGCTCCAGAGCAATCTCCAGGATTTTATCCATAGCGAAATTGAACAAGAAGGGGATGCTGGTCATCCCTGTCTCAAGCCGCTAATGATAAGAGGAAGGCGAAGTCTGTCATACATCCGCACTCCGCCCGAGGTTTGAGCGTAGATGGCTTGGATGCTGATGACATATTTTTGGGGCACTTCCCTTCTCAGCAGACAACTCAAGTGCTGCTGGACCAACTGAGTCAAACGCTGCTGGTATATCTAAGAAGCAAGGATAATTGACCGGCTAAATATTTGACGAGGCTTGAATATTTGGCGGAGTGTAAAGAATTGTTCGATGCAACTCCGACCTGAGCAGAACCCAGTTTGCTCGTCAAGTATGCTATGTTCGTGCACTAGGCTGTCATTTATAAACAGCGATGGGCACCTTGGAACTAACACAATGAGACTAATCCCTCTGGGGTTTGTGCAGTCAGTTCGGGTACCCTTTTGGAAGACGGGCACGTTATGCGCTAGGCTGCAATCACGTGAGGTAGCCTCCGTGACCGTAGTCTTTTGGAGGAGGAAGTTAACTCCCGAACAACTTAAGGACCTCCATCTTTGAAAAGAGCCGGAGGGAGTTCATCTGGACCGGGAGATCGGTCGCACTTTAAGAGGCGTAGCTCATGGGCGACAGCCTGAGATGGTGGTGAAGCGTCTACAAACCATGGAGCACTCTGGATCCCAGAATGAGAACTCATTGGTGCTGTTGGTCACTTAGACTACTGCTCAAAATGCACGGTACGACGCTGTAGTCAGCGTTTTTGACAGGGTATTGGCTCGCCATTGGTTTCGCGTAAAACTTCGCTGTCTTTTACCGCCAGTGGATCGGATCAGGAAGAAAAGCTTACGGAGATTCCCTGTAGTGACCGTCTGCTCCTTCTGGATAATCCGATGGGTCCACCAGGCCTTGCGATCTTCTCGGAGAATTTGTTTGAGCTCATCGTTAGTAGTCTTGCGTTACGAATGGTATTTTAGTTAACAGGAATTGCTCGACGGACTTCGTGAAGTTAAAAGGATCATAGAGAGATCCAGTGGTTGACAGGAATACTGGTAAAAACACAAAATTGTACATGGCGCCGCTGATGTGCCCAGTGCGTTTCAGTGTCTGTGCATGAGGCAGTATTCAGCCTTGAGGCCAAAGCGTCTTGAAATGTGCGAACGTTCGGGGCAAAAACCGCAGCTACGTCAAGTGGATTTTAGCGACGCTGCTGAGAGCCACCAAAACGTAGGGCGACCTTGGCACACCCCAGCACATGGTGCGAAGTGAGACAGGTATCCCAGATTGATTTGTACTCCTGTATGCAGCCCAGCCAGCGATAACTGATGGTGATGTGGTCAAGTTGTGTCCACGGCTGGCCAACTGGGGGGCATCCAGGTGGCGCGTTGGCGCCAGGATCCCTGAAAGCTAGCGCTCGACAGAAAGATGTCGCGATCGGCACAAAGCTGAAGTAAGTGATGACCGTTGTCTGTTCTGCGAGTGACATAGCCGTGTTGACCACCGAATTCACGTTCGCCAATTTCAAGTCTACCAGCCTGCGCGTTCTAGGCCCCGGTGACTACCACGATGGTGCGGTGCTTTTATGGAGAAAGTCGGGACCTTGACCATAGAATTCGTCCTTAGCTGACTCCGATCTGCAGTCAGTGGAAGCGCACCTTGCGGCGATGAACAGCATCTGCTGGCTCTGCAACTTGACAGTCGCACTGAGGTTTCAAGTCGAACTGTTAACCGGGATCCAGTCTAGTAGTACGGCCTCAGCACGTGTGCTCAACGCAATCCCGACCCCAGTGCAACGAGCGGCTTCGGCGGTTGAGTCTCCAGATAGGCGCAAATTGAAAATGTCAGTGGATCTCGTAGCCTCATGCTAGAGTCTTCTAAACGGGTCTAGCTGAGGCAGCAGACCTCAATGGCCGTAGTTGGTAGGGTACGAGCAAGGGCAGTCTGTGATCCAATCTGCATAAAGGTCCGAACCTTGAAGACCATATAGGCGCCACGGACAACGCGGTAGTCAACGCAATGTCCCGCATTAGGATTCACGAAATTTCACGTCCGACATTTGTTCTAGAGGAAATCGCTGCTCATCAGGAGGGAGATTCCGAGTTTATGCAAATGAAAACAAACCCTGCGATCAAACTTACCCTTCTGCCGCTTCTCAACTATGACTCCAAAGTTCATTGTGACATGTCTACGGGCAAGCCCTGACCCTACGTTCCCCAACGTTACCACCGAGTCGTTTTCGATCATTACCATGGACTCCAGCACCCAGGCATTCGGGCTACTGTTAAGTTGATCACAGATCGCTTTGTTTGACCCAATGTGCGTTCTGACATCCAACAGTGGGCAAAACATTGTGATACATGTCAGACAAGCAAGATCCATCGCCACACAAGCACTGTCTCTAGCACCTTATCATCACCGGATGCTCGCTTCAGGCATGTCCATTTAGATATAGTTGGCCCTTTGCCTCCATCTAACGGTTTTCAATACTTGCTGACATATGTTGATAGATTTACACGTTAGCCGCATGCAGTGCCATTACGAGACGCTTCCACTGAAACTAGCGCGAACCTTCATCGAAACGTGGATTTCCTTCTTTGGCACACCTGCTACTAGCACGACAGACAGAGGTCCGCAGTTCACTTCTTCGCTGTTTCGCGATCTAAGTCATTTGCTCGGTTGTTCTCACATACGCACAACCGCTTACCATCCCGCTGCTAATGGTTTGGTTGTACGCTTCCATCGCCAACTGAAAGCTTCGATTACTGCTTCTCAGTCGGGCACGCACTGGTCGGAGCGTTTGCCAATAATCCTGCTTGGCATACGTAACACGGTCAAGAAAGACAGGCTGTTGCCTTGCTGAGTTAGTTTTTGGCATGCCACTTAGACTTCCTGGCGAGATGGTGCTAGATTCAATGGTCACTGGAGAAATGGATCCTACATCCTATGCCACACTCCTGAGGAGTCACTTCAGCTCGGTCCGCCCAACACCTCCACGACTCATGCCTCGTAAACCACAGGTCCATCCTGCTCTTCGCGATTGTCTCTACGTTCTTGTGCGCATCGATACTGTTCGTAAACCTCTGACGCCACACTACGAGGGTCCATACAAGGTCATCGACCGCAAAGACCAGAATTTTGTGTTGGACTGAAATAATTGCAAAGACTCTGTAGGCATCGATCGTTTGAAACCTGCTTACATTGAACTTCTTCCGTCTCAGCAATCTTCCGACGCATCTGTTCCCGATGATGATCCATCGCCGAGCACTCCCCTACACAGCCTATGTGTGATCCTAATGTCCTTGCTTCACAACCCACTCTGCAACCACTCACACACACAAACGTACACGTTTTGGTCGTACGGTGGTTCTTCCTTCTAAACTAACGTTTTATAATCAGTGAAAGTAAATTTCGAGCATTCGCTTGTCCACCCACGCCCTAGGGGAGTCCTGCAGTGTTCATAGTTTTTTTCATTTTTGCGCTTTTCTCAGTTCGTATTTCTATACGTCTTGTACAGTTGTTTTAATTGACCGTTTTTTAATGTACACAATTCTCGGCCTCGAACGGCGCGTTCTGCTTTCCTGCGGCGGCATGTTGAGTGTGCCTGGAAAGTCGGAGCTTCGCGGTACCAACACTGGATTAACGTATATGGGAGTGTGAAATATCGGTGGAGTTAAATAAATAAATAAATAAATAGGTATATTTCTAGACTTGCTAGAGGCTGCACCCTAAAGGGTTCAGATCAATGCTTACATAAATCCGATGCTCTTGCACGGAAGTAGGTAAAATATAAGTATATGTTCATCGTCAGCAGTTACAAATGCATTGGCGTTGTTTGATATACAGCTACTGGGTCGCAGGCGCCCACCTTGACATGTTTCTGGTTCCTGCGGGTGATATTGAACTCCTTGTTCTTTTGTGAAAACTTCGCGGAGGTGTAGTTGTGCCTTTTCTCCTTGGAACAGAATCCAATTCGCCGAAGTGCACTTTAAATTGATCGCACATTAATTGGCCACTCAGTTGCCCCAATTGTGCGCACATGGAAGAAACGAGTGAAGGGATTATAAGTCATACGAAAAGTTGAAAACAATTCCGATAAATGCGGACAAAAATAGAAACAATTTGTTAAGAGAGAAAATAAAGCTGCGTGTTTCAGTCGAAAAATACCAATTAACAAAAAATATAGCCCTACTTTTCATACGCTGATATTGCTCTCCGGCGCAAAATTTCAACCTGAGTTATTCTCAGATAAAAGAAAAAGCCTTTCTACAGTTAGAATACCGCTTAAAGTGGCACAAAATTACACTAGTCTGGACCAGCTTTAGCGCCTGAATACGTTGAACGTAAAAGCAACACAATACGTGCAGTAGTTTGCGAGTTATTCGCAATTAAATGATGGTCTACGAATAAGGCCATTTTTATTTTTCGCTAAAAATGGCTTTCTGCTTTGCAAGCAGATAGCAGAAAAAAGAAAAGAAAATATAAAAAGTAGTGAAGCGGCGTATGTTCTAGATAGGCATAGCTATCCAGTAATGCTTTAATTAGCCCGTAATACGCTGCGACAACTACGGGCTGCGCAGGTGGCCGAAAAGTAAACTTTGCAGGCATACATGACAAATATATGCAGATAAGGGATGATCTTGCGCGAAAACGCTAGAAATCCAGCAAGGAATATTATATCTACATGGGAATTCAGGGGAGTGTGTAATTAACTCACGGCTAGAGGGCCACAGCATACCATTTTCAGTGGATACTGAGCCACATAAACAACCAGTAAAATAGAGTTTAGCATTTTTTAAGCCTCTAAGCTTTTCTAAAGCTTACAACAAGCCCGCATGAGCCAGGTCTACCTGAGTAACCCAGGGGATCTTTCAGATCCGTTGACAGATTTCGGCCTACAAAAGACACACATTACTTAGCTAAACATCACAAGATTTATCCCTTAGAGCCGATTTTCTATATTCATGAGGCTCTGTCTCTAACGTCAGTGAGCTATAGGAGCCTGCCACCAATAATAAAGAAATAAGGATGGGAAATTTTAGTAAAATTTAGCTAATTGCATTTGGGCGTGAAATTCGCTTTGGTCTACATTGGTTGGGCTTTAACAACTCTACTTCTGGTGGTTGAGCTTGCTCATACTTGAGGTATTGTTGTGCCTCATGTGTAGATGCACACTATGGTGCAGCTCTTTGATGAATTTCGCTTTATTTCTCTCCATTTTTAAGTTCCGAAGATAGTGCCGGCGGTGTTCATCCAGTTGGCAATGTTAACTGGTACTCTAATGTCACACCGACTATTTCTTTTGTGATTTTCTTGGCAAGAGCTGTTCTAGCACCCTAAGCAAAGAGCGATAAGGTAAATCAGGAGTAGAATAGTAACAAAAACCAGTGGGAGCTGGTCGTTCACCCGCCATTACGCATAGCGCATGGTAGGCTTTGGAGCCAGCTAAAAGAGAAATGACACACGGACGGCCAAGATAAGAAAAGTGGTGATGGAAAGTTTCTGGTGCTCCAGCCAGCCAGTGTGACAGGGGCCTCTCTGTCATTGGTTAGCTTTCGTGCCAGTGAAATGAAATCTGGAAATGCGAGTGTTTTACGAGCAAAAGCAGTTAAAGAAGAGGATCTGGTTTTCTTTATGCCTGTCTACTAGTGTTGACAATAGCGAAAGGCACATGTATACCAGATAAAGCTAAGTATATGGGGCCAAGAGAGTATAAGTGGAGAGCAAAATGTCTGATTATTGGGTCTAGCACTTTTAAAGTGCGCTCATTGTCAACAATAAGAAAGATATATTTTTTATTTTGTGGCTTACCTACTGATAGTGTTTGGAAACTGCTGACTATAGTAACTAGTGCTCAGACTTAATGAAAAAGCTTCAATTAGGGCACCAACGCTAGAACCTGGCATTTCACATGAGGCTTAATGTTGTTAAAATGTTTTTAGTAGACGTGACTCATGGGTCACAAGTATAAGTATTCGCAAGAGACCTAGTGGTCTAGGTATTTGGAAAATACTAAGGGGTAAAGATGGAGACGAAGGAACCAAATTGTAGAAGAGAAGGGAGAAGTGAAGTAAAGTTTTTCCTTTCGGATTGCATCCCCATTGCTATGCAATATCCTACCTGGTCAGTGCTTACAGGCTTACGATGTTCCCATTCAATAGCACTAGGCTGCTTTACGTGCTGATCTGTTGAGCAGTAAGAACTGGGCGTCGAGAAGGAGCTTTCAAAGGGTTTGAGCTATAGATTAGCGTTTCCAGGTTGCCTTTGCGGTAGCGCCTACTAGTTCAAGACTTCCCATTTAACTAATTGTCGGTGGGAGCCAGTAAAGCGCTCAGCTACTACTGGGGTAGGCTGAATACCTTTTGTGGTCGGAGTAGCAGTCCTAACATCTGTAAGATGAGTGCAACTGATCGGGCCAAGATCTCTCACGTGGTGACAGGGACCGCAAAGTATGGGGAGGACCTGTGAGCCCAAGATGCTCCTGTCATGGGGCCTAGTTGAGCGCAATACAAAGTTGCGCTAGAGCTGACCTAAATGTGATCTATGCCCCATCGGGGCCGGTCTCAAAAAGGTTGTCATCTGAATCACAGATGTTGAAAAGGCGTTTTATGTTATCCAGGCACATAAACTTTCGTACCTCCTGCTTGAAAGTCTGTGGATTGTGAATCTCCCGCAGCTGTGAAGGTAATTTGTTCCAGATATTTACATAAGTGACAAGGAAGAAACGTGAACGTAGTTTCTTCCTCGCTGGCAGCGGGGCAACTGTGCAGTGCTTGTTTCGGAGGTTGAATTCTGATCCTCTTCTCAGTGTCAGGCTGGGGATATCACTGTGCACCGCTTGGTATATTAGCTTATGTAAGAAGCACAGGTTTAAGATAATGCGCCGCAGCCATAGAGGCTGGAGTTTGAGATGGTTACACCTCTGTAGGTAAGTAAGCGCTGGGCCTTGTGGGGCTACTATTTTGGTAAACCGCCGCTGAGCCTTTTCGAGCAATATGCGGTCTGATTTCCGCAAATTACTGAAGATAAAAGGGCAATATTCCAGCTGCGGACGAACATGACTGCGGTAAAGCTCCAACCGTGCTTCAGCCGAGTTAATGTGGCGGCCTATGTGGAAGACCATTCTGCGTGCTTTTGCTACCTGATACTGCACATTCTCTGAAAAGTTGAGGGTCATAGAATAGCGAATACCTAGGTCAGTAGCTAACGTTTTTAGTTGGATGGGCGTACCATTCAACATAAACGCACCATCCGATATGGAGCATTTGTGGGTTAGAATACTAGATTTATCAGCAGAGAATGTCATTTGCCAATTTTGACACCACGACTCTAAGGTCTTCAGGTCTTCACGGATCTCTTGTAGTGCGGATACTTTAGCGCTTGGTGGGAAGACATATACGACCTTTATATCGTCGGCAAAGAGGAATGGGCGACCATGGCGCAGGCTGCTACAGATGTCGTTCACATAAAGTCCAACCATCACTACTGAAGGCCAGCGTGTTGATACTTTTACCTGACACTAATCCCCTCCCTCCGGTGCGGTAGCTTAAGGCTAGTTTTCACTCCACTACACTTTCATGGGCTACAAGTAAATTTGTTATACATAAAAACCCATTACGGTATCCGTCCTGGGCCGCACTGAGAAGGTTAAACTTACTAGGGTGATTCACCACAGGATGCGTGACCAGTTTTTCAAACGACTTAACTACTATGCTTATCAAGCTGACAGGTAGGTAGTTCGCGGGCAGAGTTCTGTCACGTCCCTTAAAAATCGGTCAGATGATTGCCTTCCATTCCGAAGGTAACGCACAGCTGTCGAGGGACTTTGCAAACACGCATGTCAGAAGGCCACTTAGCTCAGCTGTCCCCCGTGGTCCAGTGGCATAAGCTGCTGACTGGCGGTGCAAACCATTGGTGGTCATGGGTTCGAATCCTGATGGATCCGACGCATATGCACTGCTGATGATGCCCAACAACCTGGACCTGAAGTCTAGTGCTTTTCCAGGCATGTGGAAGACTATCTGAGGTAAAACTGCCTGCGATGAACCCATAAATAATTATATCAAAAACCACTATTCATGAGTACATCAAAGTTAGAACAGTTGGAATATGGTGGTGCTCAATTTCTCTGCGATTCTGCTTTTCAGTCCTGCGAATGCGACGCTAAACACTTGTCCTAGAGCAGTCGGAATAAGAGCACCTCGAGCACCTTCGAACTCTCTTCTAGCGCTTGACCCAACACGGTGTCACGGTCAACCCGACTAAGTGCGAACTTGACAAATCAACAGTAGAATTCCTAGGCCACCCCGTTTCATCGTCTGGTATCGAAGTCCTTCCTGATAAGATCCAGGCAATCAAGGACTTCCCAGCTCCGACTTCGTTCAAGCACCTCCGTCGATGTTATGGTTTGGTTATCTATTACCGACGCTTCATTCCGTGCTGCGCTCAGCTCATGTAGCCACTTACTGACTTACTCAGAGGAACTGAACGTAAGTTCGCTTTCCCTGACAAAGCAAAGGCAGCCTTGGACGCGCTCAAAGATGCTATCTCCAACATAGCCATCCTCGCTCATTCCGAATCGACTGCACCTCTTTCTATTACGACTGATGCCTTAGACGTCGCAGTAGGATCCGTTCTCCAACAACACGTTGGTGGGCGATGGCAACCACTTGGGTTCTTCTCCAAGCGCCTGCAATCAGCGGAATCCCGCTACAGCACGTTTGGCAGAGAACTGCTCGCTATTTACCTGGCGATACGTCACTTCCGGCACACACTCAAAGGCCGCGCTTTCACGGTCTACACTGACCACAAGCCTCTTATCTTTGCCTTCAACTCTGTTTTTGACAAATATTCACCACGGGAAACAAGACACCTAGACTTTGTCACGCAGTTCACTGCTGACATACGTCATGTTTCAGTTGTCGACAATCCCGTTGCTGACGCACTCTCACGCGTCAACCTCACTCTCCAGTCTTTGCTTACCGTCGACCTTGCCGCCATGGCATCGGCTTAGGCTCAAGACGAATATAGAGCGCACTCTGCAGTCCACTTCGCTGCAGGTGCAACCTGTTCATCTCCAAACCACGGAAAGAACCATGCTCTGTGACACTTCCACAGGTTGTCCTAGGCCTCTCGTGCACGTCTCCTTCAGACGCACAGTCTGACGCACTGCACTCACTGCCACATCCCGGCATCCATGCATCTTTGAAACTGGTCACCGAACGTTTCGTTTGGCCACGCGTAAACAAAGATGTTCGTACCTGGGCTCGCGCCTGCCTTCAATGCCAGCGCTCCAAAGTACATCGTCACACCCGCAGTCCTCTTGGTTCATTCCCTGTCCCGGACTCTAGGTTCTCGCATGTACACGTAGACCTGGTAGGTCCATTGACTCCTTCACGCGGATTCGTATACATTCTTACATATGTCGACCGCATCACCAGGTGGCCAGAAGCCACTCCCGTAACAGCCTGCACAGCTAAGACTGTTATCCGGTCCTTATTGGACCGATGGGTCTCGCACTACGGATGCCCATCCACCATCACAACTGACCGAGGAACGCCTTTCGAATCTTCACAATTCGATACGTACTGCAACTTTTTAGGTTGCCGCCGCATTCATACAACACCGTATCACCCAGAAGCCAACGGGTTAGTTGATCGCTTCCGTAGACAGTTTAGAGCCTCGCTCTGCGCATCCTCCGACCCTAGCTGGAGCGAAAACCTTTCGCTCGTTCTCTTAGGCATTCGCAGAAGCATCAAAGCTGACTCGCAATGTGCACAAGTGGAGCTGGTTTACGGCAGGACGCTAAAGTTACCAGGAGAATTCGTTTTGACCGCCTCAAAGTGGCTTTCTTTGCGAGCCACTTGCAACCCATCCTGATGCTCAAGCACAAGCACTCGCACCTGTGGTGACTTCGCGAACACTGGATAGCCCGGAACCCCCCGTGCCCCTTGACCCGAAATCTATCCCACCGCAACCTGCGGCAACGGACAGACGCGGTAGACAGGTTAAACGTCCGGTCCGTTTTTCAGATTTTGTCAACGTTTGCTATTTCCATTAACACGCCTTTTTCGTCTATAGTGATTATCCTGCGTCTCACCCACAAACGTTTTGCAAAATCGACAAAAAAGCCAAAACATTTTGAAAACCTAAATAGCGTATTTGCTTTTACAATGCATGCCATGTTCCCTCTCCGGCGTCAAGCTACTTCCCCAACCCTTGCCCACCCCCTCTGAGTTCTACCTTCCAGAAACTCAACTGCAGGAACTGCCCAGGCAACCCTCAAGTGACACGCTAACCGGCTCAACGCAACCTTGGAGTGACTCGCCAGCCGTCCCCAAACCCCCTTCCTCACCCAAGGAACAGACAGTCTTCCTCGACCGCGGACACCCATGAACGGATTGGTCCCCAAACGCCGCCTAGGCATTGCCGACGAGGACGCCGGATTTCTTCGTGGGACGAGGACGCCCGGATTTCTCCGTGGGACGCGGACGCCTGGATTTCATCATGGGACAAGGACCGTGGACTAAAGTGCGGTGGGGGAGTGACACCTCCCAAACGCACCGTCGGGTCTGCAGCAAAGGGAAGGTCCTGTCGGCCTTTTATCTGGACTAGCCAGGTTTTGCAGTCCGACCAGCCCGCCCAGACGGCCCACCGATGATGCAATCTCGTCCACACGATCGTCATAAATAATAACTAACAAAAAGCCTGGACCCAGCGAAATCTGCTACAACTTCCACATTGGAAACCCTAACTCAAGCCCCTGCAAATATTCGCATCCACCTTCACCTTCCGTTTCCCCCACTAACAGCTCTATCGAAGGCTTCCAACCTTCAGCCTTCTAGGGAGAGGCCCTTTCAGTGTACCGGAAAACAAGCAATTTCGGTTTTTTGTAACGTTGTTTTAACCTTCGAAACGTCCACCTGTTTTACTGACTGCACGTCCGTTGACACAAACCGTTTTGGTGGGTACCTCGCTGCACGTTTCTTGCTGTGTCTGGTTCGCTTCCTATTTTTGTAGCCTGCACAATATACGTTGGGTTCATTTGCCTCCGACTTCTATATAGTCGTATTTGACACGTATTACGCGTCATTACTTACCGACTAGAATTCCCGGCTCCGCCCAACAGGTGATAATATGAAACATTTCTATTTTTCTGACTAATTCCCATCTTCATACATGATTCTATCTTCTGTAGTTTTACTCACCATTGGTAGTATCCTCTTACATTAAGATACATCGGAATACTGAGAGCAGGAGGGAAATCCCTTGTCAGCTGCATTGGTTCCTAGCAAGCACAAGGTGGATGCTTCCTGTCGCAAAACGTTACTCCCTCGGAGATCATCACCTTTGAAGTAAGAGCAGCAGGACCCCGCCATGTGCGTTAGACGGGTGTCTAGCAAAAGCTTGAGACTTTCCTCTGTCTGCGTTTCAATGATGTGTTTTGACAGACTGTGTAGTGACCTGTTCAAAGCCTTTACCACTTTGGATGAGAGGACAGCTTGAGGACGGGCGCGGAATGTCCTCCATTTAAACAATTTCCATTTGTGGCCACCTGTCGAGCTGCCCACACCGCTGCAGCACGCTTCCAAGCTATCGCCTTAAAGTGCGTCTGGTGTAGAGGAGATCTCCGCGTCGGCGGCGGTATTCCATGGAGAACAGGTTTAGTCTTAAGTCGAAGAATTTTGGGAAGATTCCTTACTTTCTACCTATTTTTCTACGCTTCTTACTTCACGTAATTGACATAGCAGTGACAGCTAATACAAGGAACGTGGGCATTAAATTGATGGACCAGGTTGTTTTTTGGTTGTTTTCCTTTTAGATCCAGCAAGAAGTCGGAGCACCCCTATCAACTCCTGGATCAATGACCCGCTCAAGAAGGAACACTTATGGGATTCCTCCTATCGTTCCAGTCCCACCTGAACTTGAACTTGTATGCAGGACGACTGTCTAACGATAAGCGAAGTACGTAACGTGTAATATGTGTCCGGTCGAGGGTGCCAAAGGCTTCTGTGTCCAGGGTGGACGTTGGTGGTATTAAACCGAAGAGGATTGAAAGACAAACAATATACCTCGTAGGGGGCTGGAAAACTTCCTAGTAAGTGTCAGACCTAGATGAACAGTGTGCTTGCGTCACATCTCGCTTCTAGCTGGGCGGTACGGTCACAACTGCCGATGGACGACCGACCGCTAGGCGACTAGATGGATGACATCAAGGCGTATGACGGTTGGGGAATACAACAACACCGAAAACGAAATGGAAAAGCAAAGAGAAGAGAAGCGACGCTTAAAATACAGGCTACGCTCGACGACAACTTACTTCTTTACGCGCCAACTTGACACTCCGGCTAGCTACACAAGGAATCTAAATCGGCCGAAAACGCGGAGCGTCGGATCCACCAATCGGCCGGCTTCTATTGGCACAGAAACCTGTGTTCAAGTTCAAGTGGGACTGGAACGATAGGATGAATCCCATAAGTTTTCCTTCTTTAGCGGGTCGTCGATCCAGGAGTTGATAGGGGTGCTCCGACTTCTTGATGGGTATAAAAAGAAAACACTCGAAAAAAACACCTTAGTCCACCATTTTAATGCCCACGTTCCTTACTTTAGCTGGCCCGTCTATGCCAGTTACATGAAGTAAGTAAGAGAGGAAGCAAAAGCGAAGCTAAGAGAGTAGTGGAAATCAGCTAAAAGAAGAGAATAATACCAATGGCGTGGAAAAGTAAAGAAAATAGAATCGAAGTATGAAGATGGGAATTTGTCAGGAAAATGGAAAGGTTTTGTGTTGCCACCCAAGAGCGTCTAGTTGGCGCTCAAACCCTCTAACCGTAGCTTCCTTGACAACATTTTCTGGAAGCAAGTTCCAGCGCTCGATGGCGACGTGCTAACCGTGTCTCCGTCCTACCTCTCTCGGGTCGCGGTTTGTCCAGCTTCATACAATGCCCGCGGAGGCCAGATAATCTAGCAGGACTAAATAACCAAAACAAACCAGGACCAACAATCCCAGTCAAAATAAGGCAGGTTAGGATTATAATCCTATATTTCCCCTATAGATCCCCTCTAATCCCTCGATAGTGCATTGACTGCATCCCCAAACTAAGTAGACGTTCGGGGTACGTTTGCCTTCGTAATCCCTTGACCAACGTAGTACCTACACGCAACACCATTTCTAGTGCCATGGTAGCAGTCTGGAGGTTTCCCCGTTTGCCTGTGTAAAATTCCAACTAAACTCTAATTGTACACCTACGCAACCGGTGTGGTTTGTTGAACTGATTACTGAGTTCGAATGCTTGACTTACTCATCTCCAATTTGCTTGGCGCTCGTTTCGGTTGCAACTCGTGTCTGCCCTGTATGCTGTGCTTGCTCCGTTCCCCTAGCTAGAGCCTCCACCGTGTCGTTCTTTTATAGCCAGTTAACAGGGAATCCTTAACTATACAAATAAAAGTTTCCTTGCAACGCGATCCGTCTTCTTGAATCGCTCTCTGGGCTCCCGGTACAGGCGACTCACTTGCTAAATTTGAGCAATCAGTTCAACGAGCCACACCGGTTGCCTAGGTGAACAATTAAAGAATTTTAGTTAGAATTTTACATAGGCAAACCGGGGAATCTCCAGACTGCTACACCATTTTGGCCAGAACAAGGCATGGTGGACAGGCATGGACGCAATATTTTAGGTTGGGTCGCACAAACGCTGAGAAGAGCTTCACAAGCATATCAGTGGTTAGGGTCCAAAAAGAACGACGGATAAACCACAACAGCCGGAACCCTTTACTGGCTGCCTTCTTCCAGTAGTCTCCAGAGTGTACATTGAAAGATTGTATGTAATGGGAATAAAAGCTCGAGCTTTACATGACCCATTGGGTAAAAAGTGTTCGGCTCAGGTCTAATGAAAGGCTATGCAACCTTATAGCGGGTTGGACTCGCGTGCTAGCCGTACCTTCGTCGCGCTTTTGCGGAACGGTGGACAATACCTAGATCAACCTGATGAGCCAAGTGATGAAGTTCACTCCCATCGATCACATAACTTTTGGAGGAAGTAGACGCTCCGATACGCAGCACTGAACACTTTGCCCGGTTTATGGGCAGCAACCACAAGACAAACCATCCCCAGTGTCTATCCAGAGCCCGTTGAAGAGCCGTAGGACCTCCAGGGATATCAAACATATTCCAGAGCTTTAGATCATCAAGATAGCGAAGCTATCCGATTGGCTGCATGGACGTGCTTGAAATTGCATGGAGGTGTGTATTTTTAGCCCGCTTAGCCTTAAAATTGGTGTTTGAATGCACCAATGAGATGGTTGCTATTGGTAACCGTTGGCACCAAAGTGAGTGACGTCAGTAACTGAGAAGTACGATGAGTTACAAACTGGTGGGTAAAAATCACGCAAGTTTATTTCTCCTTCATTGTAACAGGAAGCAATAAGTTAGGTATTCCTCTGTCGACTTAGTAGCTAACTGACAGTCCAAATGATTGTCTATTCAATGAAGCATACTGGTAGGATCCTGTTCGCATGGAGAAGAAGATCCTGATAGATATTCTGGAAATTGCTGTGACTGTATTATTATATACAGAAGAGTAATGGAGGGTGATCGTAACAGTGAAATGTTAAGTAATGAAAGTAATACACCAGCTGATTAGACACAGATAGATTTCCCGGTTTACGAGGCCGCTCTTCTGCTCTCTACTACTCAGTGAACTCAAGGATTAATTGCACTAACAGATGGAAAATTAGCCGTCGTCCAGAGCCGAATACTTGGAGCTAACTGTAAATGTAAAGGTACAGGATGCAGTACGGAAGGAAAGATTCAGATAGACTGGAATAATAGCAAAATCCCTTAAGTGCTCATTCCTGAGCGGATAGTTGGGCAAGGAAATTTTGATGTACCAGAAGGTCTTGATAGATCTAAAACACAACACCCGAAACACACCCCGGTCAAAAAATTACTGCCCACATTCCCTGCGGTAGCAGTCCCCGCTATGCAGGTTACGTGAAGTAAGAAAGAGGTAGAAAGAAAATAACTAAATAAATAAATAAATAAATAAACGTTTATTCTCGACAATGCGAGGCACACCTGTACAGGCATGATCATGTTTAGCTAACATAGTGTGATCAAAATGCACAAAGAGTACATGTTTGGCATAACAGTAAATGTAATTGTATGGGTGTATATATGTATTCAAATGTCTATGAATGTAGCTTGTATTTTTGAATGTGCCGCAGAATTTTTGACTGCTTGTTATCGTTAGGAATGTGAGGATAAGCGATTGACGTGCGTGGGTTGGATACCATTTTCCGGATGTCCACGGGAAGATAAAATATAAAGAAAGTCATTTAAATGAAGGAGAACACCAAAGAGTGAAGTGAATGACAGCACAAGCACTAAAAGTTTGAAGATGGATATGGTCATGAGAAGGGAATGGTTTCGTGTTGCCAGCAAAGAGCTTCCATGTGACAACCGAAACCCTTAACCGTAGGCTCAATGACTACACTTTCTGGAAGCGAGCTCCAGCGCTCGATAACTTTACTCGATAACCGAGTTTCCGTCCTGATCCGGTCAGAACGCGGCTGGTGTAGCTTCATGGGATGACCGCAAAGACAATGTAACCTAGCCGGGATAAATAGCCAGTTCAAGTCCGGTCCAAACCTCCCAGCTAAAATGCGGTAAGTAGGGATTAGGTCTCCTGGAAGCCGTCGGTAGTGCATTGAATACCTACCCAAGCTAAGTAGCTGCTCGGGGTAAGATTGCCCCCTTAACCCCTCGACCAATTTGGTACCCACCCTCAAAACCCTTTCGAGCTCCATTTTGTCCCGAGCAAGGCAGGGCGGACAAGCCTGGACGCAGTATTCCAGATGGGTCCGAACGAACGCTGAGAACAGTTTCACAAATAGGTCGGCAGTTAAGACACCGAAAGTGGTGGTTGATAATGAAATATAAACACACTGTATGAGAAGTAGTTTTAATAAATAACTTTCATCAAATGATGTTCATGGATGGAACAAGGTACCACAGTACTAAACACTGGCATCAACAAGGCGGGGGCGTCACGCTTTACGTTAGCAGTGGGATTGGCGTTTTACCCACCTACATGTTTCAGTCAGCAGATAAAACTGTCAAAGCTCTGTCAGTAGTGATTAGCCCTTCCTCAGCTCAACTTACAGTTGACTTGTGTATACAAGCCCTGGGAGCCCGTCCAAAGAGGTGCTTGACTTCACTCGCTCCCAATCCGCAAACAGATGTTTGATACTGGGGGATTTCAATCTACCAGAAGTTTGCTGGGCAGATCTTTCTTGCAAGTCGACGGAAGGTACTTTCGGTGCAAAGCTACTTGAGTTTACGCTACAAGTACCGTTGCATCAGTTCGTGAACCTCCGCACTAGGTACATGGATGCCCAAGTACCGTCTATTTTGGATTTAGCTTTTGCCAAGTCACTTGACTTCGTAGGTGACATCACTTACAGCTCTCCCTTAGGTGCTAGTGATCATGTTTGTTTATCGTTCAGGTGCACACTGACCAGGCGTCACCAGAGCATCGATAAACCATATCCAAACATACGGCGTGCGAACTATCAGGCAATCGGTGGCCGATTCGGTTCAGTCGGCCTGGGATAAATTTAAGTCTTATCTCGCGGAAGTGTCTACTCACTACATCCTGCTTGCGAGGAGAAGTAGACACGAGCGCGACAGCCGTGAATAGATATCACTGGCAATACCTGTTCCGGAAGCGTTCTAGGTGCTGGAAGACCTACCGGGCGGCTCCAGCAAATAACACTTGTGATAGATACCGCGAGGATAGAAACAGGTGTAAACAACACTTAAGGGAAGCTCAGTTGTCTTAAGAAAAAAGAATTGGCTGATGGAGCTTCGGAAAGTCCGAGGAATTCTTCGCTTCTGTTAGGAGAGGTTTGGTAAGTTCGGCAGCACTTAGAGCGCTTCCTGAGCAGGTATTTACCGGTACGACCTATCCAATTTGGCGACGCCCGTGTCCGCCGTATCTTTATGTGGTCAGCGTAGCAGACTTCAGGTAGGTTAAGGTCACCAGGTATTAAATAGACACCTAATGGCAGTCTCAGTAAGAATGTACTCAATACCCTCTCGGGAGATACTTCCAGGACATCGATTTGCCACTACCACTGTAAAGTGAGTAGAAAAGTGCACACAGCAGACCGCAGGGACTCACTAGTTTTGCAAAGCTGACCTATGCGCACATGTTTAGTGTAATGATAACAATGCAACTCCACAGTCACCTGAAGAAGGTGAGGAAGGAATGAACATGTCGGCAAGTTAGACGGTTATGGGCCACTCACCACCACAAGCCCGGTAGATGACGTTTGGGATGACGCGGTGAGCCGGAGGCCAGAATGGAAACGAAAATTTGGAAGCTTGAGAGCAACGCGGCTTGCAAGGTACATAGGTCTCAGCACTGTTACTAAGAATGTGGAGTTTGGAGCCTCTATATATAAAGCGGCACAGACCTGGTGCACTGGTGATATAGTAGCCTACATAGGTCTCGTAGCACTAGCAGCAATGATGTATGTCACGGAGCGTCTATACATATCAGCACAGACCTGGGGCACTGGTGCTATAGTATCCTACATAGGTATAGTAGCACTATCACCAAGAATGTAGGTCTCTGAGCCTCTGTACATACCAGCACAGATCTGGTGCACTGGTGGCATAGTAGCCTACATAGGTCTCATAGCTCTAGCAGTAATGACGTAAGTCTCGGCGCCTCTATACATATCAGCACAGATCCGTTGCACTGCACTATCGCATTGAAAGAGCACCAGAAATGTCCCTCAGGAGGCGTCTATAGCTGGATGTTTAACAGCACTAGGACGATGTGGATAGGATTTAATGCATATAATAACGGAACTGTCAAAAAACGTATGTGCAAAGGTAACATTTCCGGAACGTCGTCGTTCAGACCCATTCAAAGTGTCCACGAAATGTGCCGGACACGTCGCAAGAGTCACGTCAGCACAGCGGCTGGCTAGCCGAACAACCTCCTCGTGGTGTCAGCTGGGTGGTTCGGGTTTAACCCGTTCCAGCAAATAGTTCGGCGGCAGTGTTCCAGAACGTGGTGGGTTTTCGCCTGGCAAGCGTTCTCCCTATAATAAGCCACAAATGTCTGTTTAACAACACTGCGACGTGGCGGATGTGACTTGCCACAAAATAAAGTCACTGGCCAGTAGATATCCGGAAATTGCTATCCAACCCACAGACATCAATCGCTTATGCTCACATTCCTGAGGATAACAAACTGTCAAAAATGCTCCAGCGTATTCAAAGACACAAGCTACATTCATACAAAATTACATACGTATATACACCCATACACGCTGGATATCCGGAAAGTGCTATCCAACTTGCAGACCTCAATCCCTTATGCTCACATTCCTGAGGATAAAAAACAGTCAAAAATGCTCCGGCATATTCAGACACAAGCAACATTCATACAAAATTACATACGTATATACACTCATACACTTACATACACTGTTATACCAAACATGTACTTTTTGTACATTTTTGATCACACTATGTTAGCTAAGCATGATCATGCCTGTAAAGGTGTGCCTCGTCTTGTCGAGAATAAAAGTTTATTTATTTATTTATTTAAGGAGTGGGGTAAAAGCAATGTACCTAAAGGAAAGCATTGTGAACAAGAAATGCATAGGCTTGGAGGCCCAGTCACTCAGCAATTGAGCCATTTCTGCGAGGATTACAGAGCCGCCGTCCGCTTCATTTGCCGGATATTCCAAGCAATGCCGTCAACCGAGCAGTTGCTTCGGGTTGGCAAGGGGGAAGCACACGGTAACGAAACAGGAGGTGGCCCTAAGAAGGGCCTGTAAGCCTTTAGGCAAAGTGGTAATCATCGGCTGCAGTGGTTTAATGACAATGGCACAGCAAAACGGCAAGCAAAACATGAACGTCCTCCTTAAAACGGTTGTCTTTCCAGCAAACGGTTCATTTGCAAATGAATCCAGATCTACACTTAGGAGGATGCAGGTAACAATATACTGACGTACTCAAACGCAGGGTTGCAGATAGGCTGCAGCTTCACCGAGGTGTTCTTGTCATTTTTTAAACGCATAGGCATAGCGGGTGCGTTGTCCGTACTCGGTGACACATATGCATAGCTGCAACAGGGTAGCGCGTCACAAACATCCGAAGTGTCTGAGCTGAGGTAAAAAGCTATTTAAAAGCGTTTGCCTTCGTACGCCGGGGAAGTAGATGGGGTGAATGATATCGTTATATTCGGAGATGGTGAACGGCGCGAAGCTGAAACTAAATTACTTGATTCCAACTCAAGTATGTTACTGCTAGGTGACGGCTTCTTAGCAAGTGAAACTGATGCTATGTCACTAGAGCAAACTTCGCAACCGTGGATTTTGTTCTCCACCAAACATTTACGGTGGTACAGTAGCTGGTGGTGCAAGCAATGAACGCTCGTACCTGCAACAGGTTCACCACAAGTGAAGCAAAATGTAGTCAAGGTACCGGACTCGTGCCACAGCGGTTGCTTAAGCGATGGTTGGCAGTATGGCTTATCACTTTCGACGGTCGCACCTGGTGCTACATCTATACGCCCAGTTGTTTGTTTAATAAGGCTATGATGAACCCGCTTACCGCACCGGGGTTTACTTCTTCCAGGCACTTAAGCCAAGCAAGCAGGTTGGCTATGTTGGCATTGGGCTGTCGAGGTCGCTAGCTTTAGAGTCCGAAGCAACATGGAATCCTCCGGCATGTTGTACTTCGCTAACCATCGACTACGGATAGGTATGTTTTCTAAAAAGGATGAAAAATGCGCTGTTTTACTCGCCGGATATTGCTTTCCCTTATATAACATCAGTAAATGGACGCACGGTAGCCACATGTGTCCGTAAAATGCGCCAGTGGACGTGCCACTTGCGCAGTCGATGTTATATTGATGGTGTTGGTCTTGAACAACAAAATGTGAAGTAGAAACATACAAGATGGCATACCAGTCCCGCTCCAATATCTGAGTACACGGCACCGAACTCCGGTGATGCCAGATGCTGCATGACCAGGGTGCCAGCGTGCATTAGTAGACGACCTATCAGCAGCTGCACGTAGGCGTTGCCTTCATCTTCAAACACCTGGTGTCTGTCACAGAAGTATGTACACTGCATCTGAAATGCTTTCAGTAGAACCTCAGACAGCTTCCACACTCTACTCACAGCCACGGCAAGGCGGTCAGAAGCATGAGTTATTTCCTTCAACCTAAGCTTGACATTCTCGACCCGGTTGTGCGTGGTGTTCCCAAAACGCACCAAGCCCGCTTGAAGGTAGTTCGCCCACGACCGCTTGATGAACATCCAGTGGGATGTTAGATACCGTACAAACTGAGGATCTCTCTTCTGAAGAGGGCTAAGATCCTGCTGGAACCCAGGACAGTGTGAATGTCGGAAAAGTAGCATACTCGGTCTCCGTACCATTTGTAGCCATCGGATGAAATAAATAACGTGTGCGGAAGGTAGTAGTCTACAGAATGGAATAAAACAATTTGCTTAACTCACGTGCTTTCGAACGGCCTTGCGGATATGAAAGTAGTACAGCCGAATATCACAATGGAATACTGCTTTTCCTGCGCACATTTGAGCAGCCATTTTATCCGTAACGAAAGTTTGTACGGAGAAGTCATGGCTCGTGGCATTACGAAATAAACCAAATAATTTCACTAACGATGTGTACGTTTCCTTACTCACAAACCCATAAAAACTGGTTGGCCGAAACTCAGGCCGTCTGTTACCAAGACCTGGTATAACTTGAAACCGTAACGAAATTTACCGACGAATATCATACGTATCCAAGCGGTTTGTACCTTGCGTTGCAGCCACGCACAGAACGTGTGGAAATCGCCGAAACCTTTGAACTTGCTGATTACGAGCAAAGCACATATGCGTAAGTAACCCTTTTCGGAAATGGTTTGCACGAAACCATCCTGTTCCATGCTCTGAAGGGCCTGCCGTCAATTGGCTAGCAATAATAACGTGACATTTCACCTATATGACACGGGCTAGCGCACCCTGCGGCGTACATTACGGACATCGTCGCTGGTGACGTTTTTCCCGAATGCACTCTCGATGTCTTGCTTTAAGTCGCACGTAGGGGTGTCTTTTCGAATTAAGTCAGTAGATTGATTACATCCCTCCTCCACAAGTCGCCGGTTTAGAGGGTGCCTTTCGAAAAGAAAGCGGTTGCATGGATGGTTGTGGGAGAGCTGGAACGTTAGCACCTTTAGCTTACGGCCATCCCGAGCAACATTGACACGAGCACTGCAATCGGTGTCTCGAGAACTGATTTAAACGGTCAAAAATATTATAAACAACATACTAGACTAGCCGTATTCCTTTGCTCCTTGTTTTGCGGCGCTTACAGCGCACGCATTTATAAACGATGTGACCATACCTTTTGCTATGATACCTGCTTCTTTTGCTACTACAGCAAATGAAATGGACGTTGTTGCGATGCATAAATAAAGTACACAGTGATTAATCCGACGCTCTCTAGAGGCTGACTTTAGGAGCATCCTTTTTGGACATTCGTTTCATAGCTTTGCTGAATTATATGCGCTGTGTACTTTATTTATGCATCACAACAACGTCCATTTTGTTTGCTGTAGTAGCAAAAGGAGCAAGTATCATAGCATGAGGTATGGTCGCATCGTTTATAAATGTGTGCGCTGTCAGCGCCGCACAACAAGGAGCAACGGAATACGGCTAGTCTAGTACGTGATTTATAATGTTTTTAACGAGAGCGTCGGATTAATCGAAAACAGCTGATCGTAATTTGGGGGCGGTCCTGTTTGCTGTACTGGCTGCTGAGGAAGAATGTTATGAAATACTTTGTTAAGGCTTGATAAGGGTTTATTAAAGGCATATTGATTTAGGGGAACTGAAAATGGTGGTGCATTATTTTACAATGTATGGAACGGTGTTTGTTTTAGTGCGTGGGTGTTGTTTCGGTTGCTCAGCAATGGCTGTGGATGATGCTATTGAGTTCGGGACCGACACATCCGCCACTGGCGCGATTTTGAATGCGGGCTGTTGTTCATGAGGACAACCTGTTTCTGCGTTCTGAAAAAGTAAACGTTTTAATGGAGGAATTTCTATCGCAGCGTGTTTGCAAGGTGTTCCAAACCTCCAAAAATGCAAAAAAGGTTCTGTACCATGCTTAATTAAAAAGTTGACTAAAACTGTAAAAGTTGAAATATATCATTAAGTAAGGCGTTAAAAAGGAAAAGGAGTGTAAAATACAGTTTATGTAAGTCCTCGGCATTTATTTCATAGAAGAGTACATTCGCAGAATGTATTGTTAATGTTGCAAGACATAGGGTAGTCGGCGTTGACTAGCTGGCTTATGGTAGTGTGGATTGATTTCTAGTGCAGCTTGCAATTGGCTTTGGTAACCGTATAATGTATATGATGAAGAGATTCCTCGCTACTGGAGAGATAAAGCGGTGTGTATGTGTAATAATGGTAAATGCGTTTTAAAGCTCTCTCTAGCTGTCTATATATATATATATATATATATATATATATATATATCTATCTATATATGTAATAATATATTTATGTATACCTAAGTATGTATGTAAATATATTGGTACATAAATATCTATATATGGATATGTATACACACATATATATATATGTATATATATATATATATCTTTGTTACAACGATATGTATATACTGATGCGTAATGTGTATAAATATGTATATATATATACGTAATAGGAACTATATATATATATATATATATATATATATTATATATATATATTGCACTGAAAGGCCCATGTGTGTATAAATGCATGGGTTATTGACTACTGTATACAAGATTGATAAGAAAGAACGTAACCAAAATGAACGTTGTAAACGGATGCAGTGTTAGTCTCTGTACTAAAGCATGGTGTTTGCATTATACCTGTGACATAGTAGATGGGAAATATATCCCGAATTATAATTCGTATGGTAATCCAGTGATTACATATGGCAAAAGGTTATGCGATAAACATTTGCGGTTTATGAATCTATGTATGAGTATATGCATCTGTTTATATATATATATATATATATATATATATATATATATATATAAGTGTTTAAAAGTCGCAAATGTATATCGCATAACCAATTGCGATATATACATATACATATAAATGGGATGAGCTATTGGTTCGCATTTACCTTTGGTAAGTGCTATAGCCTTTAATCACGCAAGGGAAAATGAGTTCGCATGACTTGATGGTATGTGATTGCGAAATCCGGTGATTTCTGAGCGGAATAGGTTCTATGCAAGAAAGTGGGTTCAAGAGGCAGTGTGTATGGAGCAATGAATATGGCGTCCTTAAGAGTGACTTACTTAATCGATGGTGTTATGGAAAGAGGGGGAAATGTACAGCTGAAAACCTACCAGCAAAAGCTACGTGATTTCTACGTCAGTGGGAGTAATAACTTGAATGGAATAGTCTGTTTAGTTAACGCTAATGATATATACGGCTATACTTTAGTGTCTTGGATAGCGAGGTAACACAACGTAATACATGGGATGTTAATGTGGGGCGCAAGCTGTTGCCCACATAATGCTGACTTATTTGCATGGCTACATCAATAAATGAACATATCTAAATGGCATATTCGGGAAGTGGTGGTGACATGGTACTGAAGTAGGCAATCCCTTGTTAAGGTGGTGTTTGATTATATGACAAGTGCGCGGACGGGACGCTCAAACCATATGCAAATATTCTCGTGTAAGTGGGGAGCGTTCGGAACGCTCATCACCCACGAAGCGAGAATACTGAAAAATGGTTCATCAAATATCGTTACAGTAGGAGGGGATGGGTCATGAAGGTGAGCCATGCTAAGTGTCGCAGCACTAAAGAAGCAGAATTTAGCGATAATGGAGGGATGCAACAACATGCTGCAGGTTGAAAATGGCTGCGAAAGCTTAACTTACCGGTTTGTTTGAGCAGGACGATTTTGTTGGCATGCGTCGCGGGGTTGCGAACACGTGTCCAGGTATGAATGCCCCCATACGTGATCTGAAGATTACGGAGCCACCCACGGAACCTGTGAGCTTGTAGTCCGCCGCAAGGAGATAGCGGTAGTTCGCATACTTCCAATGGGCAGTGGGACGACAAGACACTGATTCAGGGGGTGGCCCTGAAAAGGGCCGTTGCTCCGTTCTCCAAGGAATGGTAGTGCTGTGGCAACTGGAAGGCGAGGGAAGACTGGACAAGGTGCTATGATAGGATACGTCCGATGCACGTACATAACATGAAATCTAAAAGATAAATGAGGATGGACAAGGAATGTAACCTGCGGCGGCGATTTATGGTGTTACCACACGGCGCCAGCGGTACTTGAGAGGAGTGTCTTTGGCAGTGAGAGGTTACAAGGAGGTCGGCGGCAAATATCATTGTCTCTGAAGTAGAGGTGAGCATACCAAATATATGTTACCGGTAAATACGTATCTATGCAACATCACATGGCGGCGGCGGTACGTGACAGCAGGCTCTGTGCTAGTGAGAGGAAACAAGGGGCTGCGCGGCAGATGTCAGTGGCTCTGAAATAGAGGTGAGCATTGAAAATCTATGTTACCTGTAACTACATATCAATGCGAGATCACATGGCGCGGCAGTACGTGACAGGAGGCTCTGTGCTGGTGAGAGGAAGCAACGGGCTGGGCGGCAGATGTCAATTGCTGTAAAATAGAGGTGAGCCTTGAAATTCTATGTTACCTGTAACTACGTATCAATGCAACATCACATGGCGGCGGCAGGTATTTGGAGGAGGCTCAGTGACAGTGGCACGAAGCAAGGCGCTCGGCGGCAGATATCAGTGGCTCTAAAATAGAGGTGAGCATACCAAATATATGTTACCGGTAAATACGTATCTATGCAACATCACATGGCGGCGGCGGTACGTGACAGCAGGCTCTGTGCTAGTGAGAGGAAACAAGGGGCTGCGCGGCAGATGTCAGTGGCTCTGAAATAGAGGTGAGCATTGAAAATCTATGTTACCTGTAACTGTTAACTGTTAACGGAGATTCCCCCGTATCACTGTGTAAACTATTCTAAAATACATTCAAATTATAGCTTTCTTATGTATTAGGGAACTAGGCGGTTTTCGTTTTAGATCTATCAAGAACTAACACCTTATCATTTTCTGGCTCAACGATTTCCTCAAGAAGGAACACTCAAAGGATTTTCCTATCGTTCCAGTCCATCTGAATCTGAAGGCTAAATAATGAGGGTTATGCGTGCAATAACGGTGCTGAGCGGTTCAGTTCCTTTTCCTTGACCATAAACAAGGCTGCCCCTGGCTGCCTCTAAGGAAGCTACAGTGTTCCTTTGAGGAACGTTCTACCGCAATGACCAATAATGCCATGAACCCCTGGAGCAAGTTGCGGCGAGGAAGCCTTCACGCAGTATTGAAGATGCGGACGGAAGATATGCGAGAACATCCTCGCAATCATGTCAGCAGTTACGACCCCGAAAGAACGGCGTTACAACCGCAACATTCTGAAACCCTTACTAGCGACATTTTTCCAGTTGTCAACAGAATGCAAAACAGAGGAATGAAGGACACCTAGGTGTACTTGGTTGGGGACAAGTGGGAGTTCCGCCTCACGGAGTACGTAGCTCGAAGGCGGGAAGTTTGCTCCAAAACGAAGGACGGAACACGTACGCCGATTGATGGCCAGTAGGCACAAAGTAGACCAGTCCCAGAGCGTAACACCTCAGCGTTTGTGATAGCCTCAATCGGGGTACCTTATCAAATGATTTCGAGGTAAACCAAAAGCACAACCGTCAGGTGGCCATTGTCCGCTGCCTTCCATTCGGAAGTAAATGTACAGTTGTCAAGTGAAATGGAAAACACCATGGTCAGCGATCCCGTCACTTACACCGGCAGCTCTTGCAGAAGCTTCCGGTGAATGGAATCAGCCGCAGCAGCTTCGGACCAGTGCACTTCTTGCAGCAGTTTAAGCACGTGCGTTTATACACCACTTAAAACAGCTACATAACAAACCATCCGTGTCTTACAATCACAGCGCGCGGCGTTGTAATTGGAACACACAAGGCACGATGAATAACACCCAGGCCAAACGTAGCACAGGTAACAAAATAGTCAAGGACATATACAGTTGGGGAAGAAAGGCATTGCCGTGGGAACTTACCGATTGCAAGCGGTTTCTATTTGCAGAGTTCATTCATGCGGTATTCCATTACTATTTCTGTGTATCTCTAAAGAAAAGTAATGTAAACAACGTGAAACGGAACTTACCCACAGCAACGCGCACATGTATATGCCGCTTCCCCATGGTATGAAGCGCAGGTTTGATGAAACCAACGCAAGCAAACATCACAACTTATCCACTCGACGATCTCAGAGCTCCCGCACGCGTCCTCTTCCTCCCCACACAAAGAGCAAACCGCACTGTCCGCTTCCTTTTCAGCGGTGCCTCTCTTTGTACCCCATGTGTATGTGCGGTGGCGGGCAGATGTCCTTCTTTTAAGCGTCATAAATGTCAACTCCCGTGAAGTCATGCTGCCTTCCACCACCTCAACTGCACGGGTTAGCAAAGGCGACTTCCGCCTGCGACGCCTGCGTTCGGCGCACGGAGACTGGGAAACACCAGCCACCGGGGACACCAATGTGATCCCTTCGCTGACTTCCCTCTCCGGTGAATTCATGCCGTCACGCGTACCATTGCCCGCCGTCACGTGGGTAGCTGCACCGGAGGATGACGGCTCCATTCCCTGGAAAGTAGGCAGGTTTTCCGAGGATAACAGTTGCAGCTGCTGCAACTGCGATGACCGCGCGTAAAGCTGAACATCATTGTGGCTTGTGAGCAGCTCCCGCACGCATGCGAACACACCCATGGTGCGCTGGAACTCCTCCGTGCCCATGCTCAGAATCTGCGTTTCCAGAGACGCAAACATATCCCGAGTGATGCGAATTTTCGCCGCCCGATCAAGAACTACATCACTGGGGCATCTCACCGGAGCCACCGTCAACGTCCCTTCCGTATCCTCCGAAAACATCGGCGCACATGTGCTTATCGATGGCAATACCCAACGGCAACCACGAAGCACATCCTCCTCCTGGTAGGCGTGCAGGCTCGCAACGTGTATTATGTGCGCACATGGAATGCGCCACTGCCGATTAAATCTGCATCCACAAGCGCAGCCATTTCCGATGACAACACGTTGCATACCAATGCGCTCGTCCTCCACCAGCCAACAACCAACGCCTTCGTTGACGCTGCGAATACGAACACGAACACTGTGCCGCGCGTACTGCCGCCGGGCGTAAGACGAGAGCCTGCGCAATATCACGTCCCCAACGCTGGCTCCGTGCTGAACGTGGCATTCACCAAGTTGATCTCTGCCCAGCAGTGTTTCCCTCTCCTCAATCATGCTACTTGCACGCTGCACTATCACTTGAAACAGGTGAAGTAACGTGGACCGTTCACTCAAAGTTTCTTTCAGATGCTTGTTCTCATTTTCAATGCGATTGGTACTGTCGCATCCAAATAAAACTACATGGTCCATCAGATGCGCCGCCCAGCTAAGCCGCCATGGAATCCATGTACGACGCAGGTATTGGAAGCATTCTGCGCTCCGCAGAGATATCGCTTCCATAATCCGATGGTAATGAGCGCAGTCGTACGTATACAACAATGACCGCAGCATGCTGAAAAGAGCTCTCTTATCTTCAGGGTTACACAGCGGAAGGTGTGAGCAACGCCGCCGCATGTCACGCATAATGTGTACCCGACAGAAAACAATGTTCGCATTGGGGTACGCATTACGGAACGCGTTCACTTGCGCCGCGCACTTGTCCATCACCAACGTCCGAGCACCGGCAACCGAGGGGGCCAATTCCAACATACCTCTCACTGCCTCCTCGTAAGCTACCTCCGTCTCATTAGGCAACAGGGCATAAAAGAAGCTCATACCGAGGCCGCTGACATCCACAAACATGCAATGCCACAGGATGTAGCCTCCGTAGTTGATCTGATACGTGGAGTCCGCCAAAATTACCTCCCCGTACTGGCCCACCAATTCAAGCATGCGCGAGGGTACGAAAAATAGGTAACGAATCTGATTACCCGCATGCAGAATTTTCACTTCACCATTTCTTTGCAACATTTGAGTCACCTCCTCCACCTCTGTGACACAGGCCTTACGATGACGCCGCCGCATAACATACAAATCCCT
Source organism: Dicrocoelium dendriticum (assembly GCA_944474145.2). NCBI lineage: Eukaryota > Metazoa > Platyhelminthes > Trematoda > Plagiorchiida > Dicrocoeliidae > Dicrocoelium > Dicrocoelium dendriticum. The sequence goes on along the minus strand of OX104065.1, from coordinate 91,070,097 downwards.
CCTTGTTAAACGAATGTCATACTGCTGCCGCACAAAGGCCCGCATCTCCTGGGTCCGACGAAACGTTCTCATTAAGTTAAGCACCAGCCTCTCCTGCTCTTCCGATAGCCTCCGATTACACGCATACAACCAAGGCTTCCCAACTTGGAAGCTGTGCGAATGCCACAGATACGCATTCCCAATTTCGTAACATTCGCCCTTATACGTCACAGAAAAACGCGCAGGGCAATCGTAACATCGGTACCTATAGTAATCTTATCATGAGGCAATTGCAATGCACTTACCGCTTTCCAGTGACATTACTGCGCCTCCCATGCACACATACAAACAGAATATATCGGTATGGGCATCCATCCGGTAGCACCTGTCCAGTCTCCCTTTCGTACGCCTTCGCAGATTGCACGTTACGACGAACAAAGGAAGTCGCCGTTTTAATCTGAAACTCTTTCAGATCCTTCTCCACCGATGCGAAGTCCAGATAAGGACCCTTCAACAAACGTCGGAATGCAAGCGAGTCATCCACCATGGCTGCTACGCGTGAGGCGGGAAAATGATTAACCATCGTAACGCATTTAAACCACTTAGTAAATTGATTTCCAATTGAGGTCGTAGGACTTTAGCAAGCGTACTCAATCATTAATAAACAACACTATGAGTTCAATGTCAGGCAAATCGACATCACATGACCTGCCACCCTATGTACCGGGATAACACTGCCGAAGGAGCGTTATTTCCAAGTGGCGGATGGGACGCTCTCATTGAGTTCCGCGATACTTTTCGCCAATATTACGAGGCATTTGATGCATTCGAGGATGACTTGAGGGGTTTCAATTTCAGACGGCTACAAATTTTACATATATGACGTATTCACCGCCGCCATGGTTGCAATTCGAAATAACAGTCAAAGACGACCTATTTCATACGACCTCACTTAAAGTAACAATGAACCCCATTTGCAGTTATCAGCCGTTTTTAGGAAAATGCTTGACATAGTCATATTATATGTTGTAAAATCGACGCAACTTATATTTTTTATTGCCCACGTTTCTTGCAGTCCAATGGGTGCCACCACGTGGCACCGGCCAATCGCGCTCAGTGATCTTTTGGCAGTGCGGTTGTTGTACACAAGGTTGTATGTTGATAAATGAAAGTTTTGGGCCCTCCGACGAGTGTTTATTTAGTAATACGTTAAGGTCATTTTTATTATGCTGAGGAGGAGTAGAAATCAATAAAGTGAACGGTTTAAATGGGTTACGGTGGACAATAATTTTCCCGCTTCTAGCGAAAACAGTTATGGTGCACGACCCTTGTGCATTCCGAAGTATCGTCAAGGGTCCATATGTGGACCTTTAATCAATGAATGAGGATCTGCAACTTTTTCAGATGGAAACGGCGACATCCTTCATGCGTCGGGGTGTTAAAACTGCGAAAGCTTTTCAATGGGAGACTGAACAGGTGCTACCGGAATGATGCCCGTACCTATATATTCAGTTTGTGTGCGGGCATAATAAGCGACTGGATGTTGCTGGAAAGCGGTCAGGGTTGCGTATCCGCCTGATCAATATATTTTAACAGTACCAGTGTTTCAATTGCCCGGCGCCGCTTTCAGCGGTTTTTAAGGGGAATGTTACGAGAATGGAAACGCTTGTCTTTGGCATTCGCACAGTTTTCACGTGGGGAAGCCTTGGATGTAAGGCGAAAATCGGTGGCTAACAGCAGAGCAGGAATGCATGGTACTTAACTTAATGAGGACTTTTCATCGCAAGCAGGAGATGCATGCATTTGTGCGTCTTTAACGTAACATCGTTTAACAAGGCGCGATTTGTATGACATACGGCGGTGTCATCGTAGCGCTTGTGTCACGGACGTGGAGGAGGTTACGCAGCTGTCACGAGTTTGGTCTGCTCAGTCCACTTCAACATGGCTTTCCCAAGCGTCATTCCTGCATGACTAATTTGCTAATTGCACGCGAATGTGGGGCAGATGCTTTGGATCGGGGTCATGCAGTAGATGTGGTGTTTATTGACTTCTCCAAGGCGTTCGACATTGTATCATATTCTCGCCTCTCCTTGAAACTTCGGTCCTAGGGAATATCAGGGCGTGCACTAAAACGGATCACCGCGTTTCTGGAAGGGAGAGAGATGTTTGTTCGTGTGCGGCCTGGTCTGTCTTTCCGTTACTCAGTCCTCATTGGGGTCCCTCAAATTCGGTGCTTGGCCCATTGTTATTTTCTATGTAGGTCCATGAGCTACCCGCACTGCTAGAGGTACCATCTCTCGTTTTTGCAGGGGCCCTAAAATTTTGGCACATAGTGGCTGACTTCGATGGACCCCAAACTCTGCAACGGGCCCTCAACAAACATTGGTACCGGGCTACTCTGTGGCAGTTGCCATAAATTATGCAGTGTTCCGTCTTACAAATAGGGCCAAATGGCTCCCAAACCAGCTATCGGCTTGGCCGTAATGAACTACAACATGATTCCCAATTGGTAAACCTAGGGATCACGTTGTCTTCAGCACATAAATCCAGTGAGAACTGGAGGTAAGCCAGGTTCAAGGGTTTCAGTAGGTTGTGGATGATCCATAGGGCATTCGGGACCATCACGGGCGCTATGTTTGTTAGGTTATCCTCAGCATTTGTCCAGCCACACTTGGAATACAGCATCCGAGCTTGCCCACGTTGCTTCGTTAGGGACAGAAAGTCAGTGGAGAGCATGTTGAGAGTTGGAACCAAAGCGGTTCATTGACTACGGAACCATTCTTACCCAGCTAGACTACTTGCGCTGGGAATGTTTTCAATACATTATCGTCACCATCGAGGCGACCTAGTCTTGACCTATCGCATACTTATCAGTAAAATCGGACCCAAATTATCTAGGCCTTTCAATTGGCTGGGCTTCCATTGCTCCTAGGTCACCCGTTGAAGCTACACCAACTGCGATCGGATGGAGTCCGGACAGACTTTCGTTTATCACGTCGAGTGATGGATTGCTGGTGTGCACTGCCCAAAAAAGTATTGACACCAACGGTGCAAGAGTGAACACCGACACGACGCTCTTGGCCTTCAATTCTTAACATTCCCCTTCACGTCAATACTTGTTCTTCTTATTGCAGCGTTAAATCTATTACTTTTTCCTTGACGCTCCTATTATTTTCGTGCTTCTCTTTCATATTTCACGTGACCGGTGCGGCGTGGACTGCCAATTCAGGTCGCATGGGTATTAATTGGTTGACCATGATGTGACTCGCGCACGCTGATCAGACTCTTCTGGATTCCAGTTATCGCAGATGGATAATACTCTGGATCGACGATGCGCCACGGAAGGCACATTCACGGGGATTTATCCTACTGTTCCCGTCCCACTTGAACGTGAACTTAAGTAAATGGTCATGAAACTCACTAGATCGGATAACCTTCAGACTAATGCACCAAACCCCGACCGCCCTTAATTTGTGTAATCCTATCCACCCCGGAGGAACGCATCGCGCTGTTGCGGTTTGCCTTCAAACTCTAGGGTCCTACGTTTTGCGTTCGGCGAGACCTCCCATTAGCGGATAGGCTGCGGCTAAAAGAGGCCAGTAAAGACCTCGAAACCAGGCCAGCGGCCGGTGAACGAGGTCTCCGGTTGGTGGATATGCGGGGGGTCAGCCGGCGGTCTGCTTCCACTGTACCAGTGCCCATTGTGGTAGCGCACGACCCAGGGTTGGACTTTACGAGTAAATTCAGATAGTGCTAAGCGGTGTGCGCTGACTAAGGAATAAGATGTACGTGATAGGTCTACTTGTAGATAAGTCTCATCCCGCTATACTTGCTTTCACTGAAACGTGGCGGTCTCGAGACATCACGGACGGTGAAGTACATCTGCCTGGCTACGCACTATTTAAATGTGACCGCTTCGTTGGCCGACAAGGCGGGGGCGTCGCGCTTTACGTTAGCTGTGGGATTGGCGTTTTACGCACCTACATGTTTCAGTCAGCAGCTAAATCTGTCAAAGCTCTGTCAGTAGTGATTAGCCCTTCCTCAGCTCAACTTACAGTTGACTTGTGTATACAAGCCCTGGGAGTCCGTCCAAAGAGGTGCTTGACTTCACTCGCTCCCAATCCGCAAACAGATGTTTGATACTGGGGGATTTCAATCTACCAGAAGTTTGCTGGGCAGATCTTTCTTGCAAGTCGACGGAAGGTACTTTCGGTGCAAAGCTACTTGAGTTTACGCTACAAGTACCGTTGCATCAGTTCGTGGACCTCCCCATTAGGTACATGGATGCCCAAGTACCGTCTATTTTGGATCTAGCTTTTGCCAAGTCACTAGACTTCGTAGGTGACATCACTTACAGCTCTCCCTTAGGTGCTAGTGATCATGTTTGTTTATCGTTCAGGTGCACTCTGACCAGGCGTCACCAGAGCATCGATAAACCATATCCAAACATACGGCGTGCTAACCAGCTGGCAACGCGTGCCAAGACTTCTGAGTTGCCTTGCGACGTGGTTGATACTGTCCAGTCGGCCTGGGCTAAATTTAAGCCTTACCTGCCGGAATCGTCCATTCCCCAAATCTCGCTTGCGAGGAGAACGTAGGCACGAGCGCGGCAGCCTTGAATATATATAACACCGGCAATTATTTGTTCCAGAAGCGTTCTAGGTGCCGGAAGACCTACCGTGCGGCTCCATCAACTAACACATAGGATAGATACCGCGATGCTAGAAATAGTTGTAAAGCTCGACTGGCGTAGGAAAAGGAATTAGCTGATAGAGCTTCGGAAAATCCGAGGAAGTTATTTCATTATCTTAAGACGCTCTATTTCAAATTCGGTAATCCCAACTTTGATGCGGGCCGATGGAACTTTTGCGTATGTGGACTCAGGTAACGATCGTGTATATGGGGAGCAGTATACAAGGACTTTTGTACGTGAGGCCGCGTTGATTGGTGTTGAACTTGTCCCCAGAATACCTGAGGGTTCTTATTTAGCTGAGCTTGCTGTGGTGGAAACGCAAGTCCCCAAGCTGCTGCAAGAACTGTACCCTTCCAAAGCAGCTGGACCTGATTGAATTTACCAGAATCTTCTGCATGATTTGGCGGTGGAACTAAGTGAACCGCTGACGATAGTGTTTCAGACATCACTTGGCAGCTGTCCATTGCCTTCTAATGGAACGACGCTGTCATATGTCCTAACTTCAAAAATGGCGACAGGTGTCTGCCAGCTAATTATAGGCAAGTCACTCTGACTCGCGTCTTGGTCAGACTGTTTGAACGGCTGAGAGATTTGTTGGAAGGGCACCTGAATAGATTTAATCTACTCAGTAGTGCACAACATGGATTCCGGAAGGGGTTTCTGTGTCTTACGCATTTGATGGTTGCTCGCGTGGCTTGGGCCGAAGCAATGAACAATGGCCATGTAGTGGATGTTCTTTTCGTAGACTTCTCGAAAGCATTTGATAAGGTACCGCAGTTTAGGCTATCACAAAACCTGAGCTCCTACAGCGTATCTGGCTGCGTCCTTCATTGGGTATCTATGCTCTTGCAGGGAAGAGAGCAGTGTGTACGTGTGGGTCGCAGCATATTCTTTAGGCAAACGGTCCTTAGCGGTGTCAAACAGAGTTCCGTCCTTGGACCGCTGCTGTTCTCCATCTACGTAAACCATCTCCATGGAAAGCTTGGAGTCTCATCCCGATTGTTTGCTGATGAACTTAAGCTATGGAATCTTGTAAATGTTCCTGGGGGTTCTGAGACCATACAACATGCCCTGTACAGCCTCTGGGACTGGTCTACTTTGTGGCTACTGTCCATCACTCAGGCTAAGTGCTCCGCCCTTCGTATAAGAGCAACTTCCCACCATTCGAGCTACATACTTGGGGCTCAAACTCCCCCTTGTCTCCAATCAGGTAAACATGGGTGCCGTGCATTCGTCGTATTTGCATTATGGTGACAACTGGAAAAAGCTCGCAAGTTGAGGTTTCAGTATGCTGTGGTAAATACGCCGTTCTTTCGGGGTCTTAACTGCCGATATATTTGTAAAACTGTTCTCAGCGTTCGTTCGGACCCATCTGGAATACTGCGTCCAGGCTTGTCCGCCCTGCCTTGTTCGGGACAAAATGGAGCTCGAAAGGGTTTTGAGGGTGGGTACCAAATTGGTCGAGGGGTTAAGGGGGCAATCTTACCCCGAGCAGCTACTTAGCTTGGGTAGGTATTCAATGCACTACCGACGGCTTCCAGGAGACCTAATCCTTACTTACCGCATTTTAGCTGGGAGGTTTGGACCGGACTTGAACTGGCTATTTATCCCGGCTAGGTTACATTGTCTTTGCGGTCATCCCATGAAGCTACACCAGCCGCGTTCTGACCGGATCAGGACGGAAACTCGGTTATCGAGTAAAGTTATCGAGCGCTGGAGCTCGCTTCCAGAAAGTGTAGTCATTGAGCCTACGGTTAAGGGTTTCGGTTGTCACATGGAAGCTCTTTGCTGGCAACACGAAACCATTCCCTTCTCATGACCATATCCATCTTCAAACTTTTAGTGCTTGTGCTGTCATTCACTTCACTCGTTGGTGTTCTCCTTCATTTAAATGACTTTCTTTATCTTTTATCTTCCATTTTCTTTCTACCTCTTTCTTACTTCACGTAACCTGCATAGCGGGGACTGCTACCGCAGGGAATGTGGGCAGTAATTTTTTGACCGGGGTGTGTTTCGGGTGTTGTGTTTTAGATGTATCAAGACCTCCAACACCTTATCATTTCCGGGCTCAACGAACCGCTCAGGAAGGAACACACAAGGGATATTCCTATAGTCCCAATTCTGGCGTTTTGACGGGTATTGACAGTGGCTGTAAGCGTCACAAACGGAAGTTACCTTGGATACCCCGTGTGGTGGAGGTTGCGGATCCCAGCATCATATCACGGCAATGGAAATTCCGTACCCTTAAAACAAGAAATTCCGCTCGTCTCCGCGCATACGCATGGCGTACGAGGAGGGCGAGTACTGGTGATGGTGCGGACAGCGCGTTTTACACTCTGTGTCAGCATGAGGATGATGCATCCGGGAGCCGCCAGCAAGTGGATTGGTTAAGTTGCGACGTATGCGGGCGGTGGTTTCACCAAAGTTGTGAAGAATACCATGGTGAGCGGGCATACACATGTCTGCACTGCTACGGGTAAGTCAAAGTTGGGGTGCATAACGCTTCTTCTGTTTAGAGTTTCAAATGACTACAAACTGAGTGTTGCCTCGTAAACCCTTCTTTTGGATTTCCATTAAAATCGATAAGTGTGAACGTTACACATTCGCTTCACGGAACAAGTATATTTCTGTACAAGTTTGTATTCATTGTCAACCTGCAACCATTACTCTTCGCAGGTTCCTGTGGTTTCCACTTATAACGCTATGCGCTTTAAGTGTTAAGCAGCGCCGTGCATACTACAGACGGACAACAGGTGCGTAGATACTGACGTCAACTGACGCATGGCACACATCACAGCTGCCTCCTTGAACTTGTGGATTCTTTGGCGACAGTAGTGGGTGTCTGCCATGTGAAAGTCCGTGTTTCAAGGCCCCAGTGAGGGCTCTCATGGTGTAGCTACGTGCTATGTGCTTCAGGTAACTGCTTGTTAGTTTCATCGTTATACTTGCTTAACACTATTTAAAACGGTTTGGTGGTAATCACTGAATACCTGCGGCAATGCGTCCTCCGCTGCTTCGATCAACCAACCTAATGCCATAGGCGGCAGCGTGAGATGCATACAGGTTGTGATTGAGGAGTCCGTATTCATGCAGGGCAATGTATGCAAGTTGTAGTACCAATGGACTTACAAGGATTTCTGCTGTCATGTGTAGGCCATCCCTTCGACTAGCGATAGCATCCCGTGTGATTGCATTTAATGCCGCGGTTGTCTTTGTAGGATTATTTACGTGAAACCGCTGCTCGGCGATTACACGCCTCTCTGATGTGGAATGCGCAGCAACAGTGGCCTACTTGTGTGGAACACCTTCGCCACTAGGTGGCAACTGCTGCGGAGGAAACCATAGGGCGCGCAAAGCGTAAGCATCCTTATTGGTTTGAAGAGAACGATGCCACCGTGGACGTCAAGGTGTGTGTGTGTGTGCAAAGGATGTGTCATTTGCTGCATGCTTCGCAGACTCCAGAGACTTGGGGAAGAGGAGTCCGTTTCGTAGAAATCGGCGGGCAATGAATAGCCCATTCCGTCTCATTATGATTGCGCGGCGGAAGTAGCAAGCGAAGCAGATGGACTGTCACCACGACTCTATAAAGGCCGTATATGGACGGAGGTTTGAGCCGCTGAGGACCCAGATGGATTGTACTAACCGCGCAACTTGTACACATACTGCAGACGTCAGGCGGATAAGGCTTAAACACTTGTACTTTCCCTTGAAACACCCCTTTAGAGGTCGACTGGCCTTCACTGAACGGCCTCAAGCAGCACCTTGTGAAAGGTAGGCTGCCAGGCACTCCGAAACGGGATGGGACGCAGCGAACACAACTGCTCAGCTGCGAACCCTACACGTGTGCAGGTGCGTACGGGATCCTGCCTGATAAATCGAAACACGGCGCCATTGGGATCGAAAACGTGATCATGCACCGCATAACGAACGCTCAAAGTACTTTTACCACACTTCGCGTTGTTTATAGCACAGGAAAAGGAACTGAACAGCTCTGCACCGCCACTTCACGCCCCATGCTGCGGTCGCTCGGCCACGTGTTGCGCATGCCAGGCTACCGACTTCGGCGACTTGCCTTGTTTGTTCACATGGTGTGTGCATTGACCAAGATGTGGGGTGGCCCGGCGATGATTTGCTTGCGAGGAATAAAGACCCTCACTTCGGGTTTGACCTCGGTTGGGTCCATCGGTGGCCATCTACAGGAGGATGTCTAGAGTTACTTCGGCGCTCACTGTGTCTCTGAAAATAGGATCAGTGACTTACGGTGTCGTTGATTTAATGATGCCAGGTTTGTCCTCGTTATTGGTTGTGCACCTCCGGAGACTCCGCTGCGGAAATAACTGGTGAAGCTCTAGTGGGGATCATTCAAGACTGTGGGTGTCGGCTCATTGGGTTCCTGTTAACAGCCTTTTGTGTTCCACTCTGTCGGTGTATGTATTTCGTTTGAAATGCCTGTACCTAAAAGTGTTCCGGTGATAGTTGTCCGCCTCCACGTAACCTTTGCCCTGCTATCTAATCCGTTGCAACTCTGGTACACGTATTGTTTGTCCACATGGGGCTTTGAGAATTGCTGTTCCTCCGGGCTGTGTATATGATTGATCCGACACTATTGGTCTGCCTCCACGTAACCTATGCCGCCGCTATCTACTCCGTTGCACCTGCTGTAAGTCTATTGGTTTTTATCAAGTGGCCTTGAGGACTGCTCACTATCCTTGCTGCGTATATGGGTGATCCATCAATACTGATCAGCCTCCACGTAACCTTCTCCGCCACCATCTACTCCGTTACACCTCCGGTAAGTGTATGGGCTGTTCACCTGTGGCTTTTAGAATTGTTGTGTATGCGTGCCACCTATATGGGTATTACGACACGGTTGCTCAGCCTCCACGAAACCTTTGTTTCAGAACCCCTGTCTATTTGTGGTGCCTGCTTCAGTGGTCCGTCAGTACGGGTCCGTCTTCACGTAACATGAGACATAGCATACATACTTCGTCGCACTACCGGTTTGTGTATTACGTGTGCAGCTGTGACTTTTAGAACGCGCTCATATTCCCTTCGAATGCATGATTGCTCTGACCATGACATCGCTTGCAGACTGATGCGGAATGCCATGCGTCTAAACACCACCGCGTATTTCACCCACCAGATGACTGCATGTAATCTATCTTTTCAACAATATTACATGTTTGTACTGCCTAAGGAGTTCTTTTTCCAATGTCCGGTTTACATTGATTTTGACCTGTCACGGTGGCCTCTTATGAGGCTGGAGTAATCATTTCCCAATGTTCACCCTTGCTGGGTTCCGCGCTGTATACACACTCACTCAATTAATGGTGAATATTTCTGAATGGTTCAAGCGTTCATCACCTTTATTGTTTTCAGGTTCCCCATGGCAGGAACCATTTACCTCCACAGCTGGCTTCTCCGCTAGCACCTTATCAAGTATCAGCGGCGCTGCGCCTCTTCCCGAATACTGCCACCGGCAAGCGATGCACCATTGATTCCTAGCCCCAGGTACCGTTGGATTTCCATGATCACTTCTTTTTCAAAGCCCAAGTGATATGGGCCTCCGTTTGCCCTAGTACTTAGCCACTGTGTCTACTCCCGCGTACTGCCACCCGCATATGATGCATCATTGATTCAAAGACACAGGAACTATTAGATTCTCATGGTCACTTCTCTTTCAGCGCCCCAGTGATATGCGTCGCCCTACGTCATCCTTCATACCGCTGCCACTGCGTCTCCTCAAACGTACAGCCTCAGTAATACGACGCATTTGTGAAACGTAGTTACGGGTATCCTTTCATTTCATTAATGACAGCTATTCCACAGCCGAAATAACATGCGCCGCCGTCAAGGTGAACCCAGCCACTGTCTATTTTCCTACGCATTCGCCCAACCTGAGCGTTCATCAGTGATACAGGTACAAAGATAAGGTTGCATTTCAATGGGGACAACCCTTTCATAGCCAAAGTACATATGCGCCGCCCACAACGTCAAGGTTAGCGCTGTCCCTAGCCCTCCTCCCGCCGACTGGTACCTATATCAGTCGTTAGTGAATGCAAGCGAAACATAACATCAAATTTCAATGATGACCTCCCTTTCAGAGACATAGTACACTTGCGGCGCAATTCGCCGTCCTCATTACCGCCCTTGGTAACCTTGTGACGTACGTGCATTAGTCGTCACCTGTCATAGCACCGGATCCGGTCTTCCTTCGCTTTGCACGTTCGTCTACATTTTACATTCCTTAGAGAACGGAGCAACGGCTTCTTTCAAGGCCATCCTCTGTCGCTGTGTATTGTCGTTCTACATCACACAGGCAACGTGCAAAGGCTGCAAATTTCTTGCAGCGGACTACAAACTCACAAGGTTCAGTGGGTGGTTCAGTAATCTTCGGACAATATATGGGCCAATTCGTACATCTTGATGTGTGACGAAACACTGCAAGCCATGCGAACAACATGCTCATCCATTAAGGACATGGTAAGTTCACCTTATGCAGTCATTTTCAACGATGAACATGCCGCTGTAGCCCTACATTCTTCGTAAACCTTGTTTCCCAGTTTCACTGAGCGTTTGGAATGTTTACCTCGTAGCGCCCACAATTCGTCCTGTACTAATACTTGATGCACCATTTTTCAGTATTCTCGCTTGTAGGCTATGACCGTTCGCAACGCTCCCCACAAAGACGAGAATATCTGCGTATGGTTTGAGCGTCAATCTGCCCACTTGATACAATCATACCCCATATTACACACACACGGCGCATATAAGTACAACGTCGTCATGTGCATGGGTACCCATTCTACTGCCAATCCATTGTTCCAAACCTTCACTTCCTACTCAGTACGTCTTGTTAGTCTACCCAGCAGCGGGTTAATTAGTAAATACAATGCGACCCAAATAAGTAACGTAGAACCGGCCGCGTCTTCATGTAAGATTAATGAACCCAGAACACTATGTCTTATCCATCTATTACGGTAGACTTTACCGAATTCCAGCTTTCTTACTTCACCGCATACAGCAGAGTAACTCCGTTACCCTTCCCAAGGTAATATTCTTTAAACGAGTTTACATGTTTAAAGAACCCTGTTCCCCCAAAACCTCTGAAGTCCCGAAATGAGTAATCATGGACTTCGATGCTTACGTACTATTACTTCATGCAAAATCATCTTACGTGAATCAAAATCATTCCATTTAGCACACCTAGTAGAAAAAGGATAATGATTGCAATAACAAACAACTGCTGTCCAACTATTAAATATAACATTCCTCTGCGTCCACAATTGTATACCACAATTGTATACCGCAAAACCATTGGTAATTAAACACAATTAATCTCTTAGGCAACATAATATTGCCGAACTCTCTTCACTCTCCCATTTTACATGTATTATGCATCAAACATGCAGGAGTACAACGTCGTCGTGGGCGTCCGCCGAAGCACGTCTGCAGGTCAGCGCATACAAGTGAATGGTCGGTACCCACATCTGTGCTCCACATCGAGCGGCAGTTCTGGACGCAGCCTGTCCATCGGTAACTTATCGCAATGTGATCGATTTGCGTCCATAGCTGGTTCGAGGCTGGTGGGCGCCAAGTCACCCTCCGGCGGGTGCTGTGTTGCAAATTAATGCTAGCAAGAAATAAATGAGCATCCTCACACAAATGAAGTAACCACACACTGTTATCATTAAGAGAGCGTACACCGTGTTGGCTGCCTAGATGTAGTTCATCACTAGATAATTTTCCAACTTGAGCGGTCAGATCCCTTACCAGCACTACAGTGTCCGAGCTCCTTCTGTAGTGGAGTTCGTTCAGTTGACGATAGATGTCGTCTTTTACCGAAGCATTGTTAGATTTTGTGGGTGCATCG
>OX104065.1:91018968-91057052 GCA_944474145.2 Dicrocoelium dendriticum | reverse complement strand
GGATGAACATCTTAGCAATCTAGCCGAAGTGTTAACGTGCCTAATCAATGTAGGTTGGAGACTCCATCCAAAAAATGTCGCTTGCTACAAGAAGAAGTTACCTATCTCGGACACATCATCTCTAGGGCAGGCATCCGGACAGATCCTCGCAAGACAGGTCAGGTAAGGGCGTGGCCAATCCCCACGAATGTCGAGGAGGTGCGCAGTTTCTTTGGACTAGCGTCGTACTACCGTCGATTCATCAAAGGGTTCTCGGAAGTCGCAGCCCCTTTAAACGCGTTGTTGCAGAATAATCGCAGTTTCGATTTAACTGTCGCATGTCAAACGGGCTTCGATCGATTGCGTGAGTCCCTGTGCACCGCTCCGATGTTAATCTTCCCCGACTTGTCGCCACATGCTGGGGAGTTTATTTTGGACACGGATGCCAGCGATCAGGCCACTAGGACAGTTTTGTCACAAAATGGGCGGGATGGCATAGAGAGAGTGGTTTCATACAGTAGTAGAACCCTTACGTCAAGAGAACGCAATTACTGTACGACAAGGAAAGAAATGTTGGCGTTGGTCTTTTTCATAAAACAAAATCGGCACTACCTTTTAGGAAGAAAATTCTTGGTACGGACTGATCACCAATCATTCAGGTGGTTGCAGAATTTCAGGGACCCTGAGAGGCAGATTGCTCGATGGCAAGAGCAGCTACAGGAGTATAAGTTCGAGTCACCATCGGCCTGGGAATCTACACGGCAACGCGGACGCGCTATCAAGGATTCCGTTTCGAGATCACGGAAACTGTCCTTCCTGCATTACTCAACACGTAGCGCTAGTCAACTTACAAAAAGCCGAGTATGGTCGTTGGCAAGAAGCACAGGCTTCGGACCCAGACATATCACTCAGCTACCACGAGCGGCGCTCGGGAAGGGACAAACCAACTCCGAAAGAAATGGAAGGGAAAAGCTACGAAGCTCGGTGCTTGTGGGTGATGTGGGATAAACTCGCAATCGAAGAGAGTATGTTGGTCTTCGATTTCGGCCCCACGTACTTGAGGAGAATCGTTGTTCCACAGGCGTTAGGTACCGAAGTGCTGTCGGAACCGCACAAACAGCTGGGACACGCTGGAATCAATAAAGGCGAATCGGCGGCGCGTCAACGATTTTGGTGGCCTCACCAACGAAGAGACCTTGTCAACTTCTGCCAAACGTGCGAACGATGCGCGACTTTCAAAAATCCGCCTATTGCTCATAGGGCACCATTACAATCCATAACTGCGGGCTACCCGAACGAAATAGTTGGTGTAGACCTCGTTGGTCCACTTTCGGAAACGCCGAGAGGGAATCGCTACATCCTAGTCATGGTTGACTACTTCACCAAATGGTGCGAAGCCGTGCCAATCGCGCAGGCTGATACTCTCACTGTGGCAACAGCGGGGTCTAACCACTGGGTTTGCCAATGGGGTGCGCCTGGGCAACTGCATTCCGATAGGGGATCATGTTTCGAAAGCTCATTGGTCCAGGAGATGTGCAGAGCCCTTGGTATCGTTCTTTCGCATGTTCACCATCGCACAGTTCCAAGCATGGACATATGAGCAATTTTCTACTGTCACTACAGTTCCCATAAAATGTCTGTACAGCTGTACATACCTGATCATGCCTCAACTGGCGTGCCTCGCATAGTCGAGAATAAATATTTATTTATTTATTTATAAAACGCGAACAACGGCTTACCATCCACAAGGGAACGGACAGGTTGAACGTACGAATCGGTCGTTGAAGTCACTCTTGAAGGCGTTCGTGGACCAGAACATTTACGAGTGGGACACGTTGTTGCCTAAATGCTTATTTGCTTGTCGCAGTACGGTCCACTCTTCTACCGGACAAACGCCGTCGTTTATGTGGACGGGAAGAGAAGATCGGTTGCCCTCGGATGTCCGATTACCGAGATCACAACAGGTGTACCCGTCGGCCGCAGAATACGTCAGTAAGCTCCTTGACTCCATTCGACACACAAACGAAACGGCACGCATGCACTTGGCGAACGCTCAACGGCGACAGAAGGAATACTACGACAAGAAGGTCTTCGGTGTCCCGCTGAAACCAGGCGACCTCGTATATTTGCATCAGGCACCAGTATCCGGAATACCAGCGAAGCTGCATCGTAAGTGGGCAGACCCCTACGTGGTAGACCGAATAATATCTGATCTAACTTGCGTGATTAGGGACCCAAAGAACGCCGTCGTTCGGCACGTGGTCGTACACTTTAATCGGCTTAAACCTTTCCGAATCGAGCCGGAGCATTCGGGTGAGGAGCACCACATTGAGCCACCGACAGAAGTAGCCACCGAAGTTGAAATACCAGCTCAAGGGGCTTTGGCGTGGCAGCGGGGATGTTGCCTACATAGAAGGGGTGCGGTGTAACGAGTGACCGAAACTAGTTTGGCGCATAGTTGAATTTAAATTGTCGCTCTGACGGCGCCTTCTTTTCCGTCTGCCTCTCAGAAGGACATTCCTGCACAATTATTGAAGAAGGACAAAATCTAAAGAGAACAGTTGACTGTAACTTTTCTTTTACCTTTTCCATTGCATTGATTATTCCTTATAAAGCCTACGTGTTGCGTAATAGAACTTACGTCTCCATCCTTGCAGTTCTCCCTTGTCTGCATTTTACAAATGGGAAGCATTGAACAAGTCTTCTACTGGCTATGGCAGACACATTAAGTAATTCGAAAAGTAAAGTTTTAACTCGTATTCAGCGCGTTTGGAAACGATAAATAATATGCTAAATGCAAACTTTGTGCAATGCTTGTTTTAAGTGACGAAATTTAGGATACCTAGATAACGAAGCGGGCTATGTGGGTCCGCCATACCTGCGTACGCTATAGACGCTACGGGCTTCACCGTCACTATGGGCACGGCTGCGGTGGTTTCTGATGCGGATTGCGACAGCAATAACTCGACGGCAGCAACAAAAAAGCTGATAGACGATAATCATTTATGCAAAGAGCTATTAAAAACGGAATATGGCATAAGTGCATCTTTCAGCAAAGAGTGCTTATCCTTTTAACTCCAGCTATGCACCTCATACTTCGTGTGAAATTCGGAACCTGCCGTTCGATGCCGCCGTAACCGTAGTATTGTGCTTCCGAAAGGGATAGCATATTTATACATGAGGTACGTATGTGTCCATGCATACAGAAAATGCAGTGAGGGCCGTCGATAAATAATCTCATTTATGCTGCAGAAGCTGCCCAATTAGTTGCAGAGACTGCAACTGCACCGCTCATGTGATGTGCCCTTTCCTCGGTGTTTCGTGTAAGATAACTGATTGTTCTAAGGTCCATGGCCACCATTTTCACGTTGTGATACCATGGTTCTAAGTGCGTAATCGCAGCCTCTCACAGGAGGATGAGGTGGTACTCGCAATCATGGAATGCTTCAAGCGTACGCGCGAAGTAAGAGATTTCACCTTTAATAAAGTGTCAAGGTCACGGCGTGCTTGTCGTGTTTCACCGCTCGGGATTTTCTTTACTGAAATCCGTGTTAAACAAAATTAGTTGAATATCCCTTCTTAGAAAATTTGGCTTTGTGAGTTTTCTTGTAATCCGAAATTACTTGGTGGTGCCAACATACTCGGAATCTCTTGTGTGCCTACCTTTGTCACGACGTGGTTGTAGTGTTTCGCCGCTTGAGTTTTTCCTTTTGGAAGCCTTTTGTGGAAGCAGTGTTGAATAACTCTGAGCATAAACTGACAGTGTACCAGCGTTTGAGGATCTTAAATTGTTTACCTACTGTTCGTAGTATTCTCCTCGAAATATTGTCCTCTGTTTGAAGACTTCAGCGCGAAAATTTCCGGCCTTTGTCGATATCTCATCGATCAAGTACAAATCGGGTTGATATGCGACCGCGCGAAGCTAATCAATCCCTTGTTCCTGCAGTCTGTCCCAGCTCCATCGGTGAACAGCTTTTGGAGTGTACTCTACAGAAAAGCCTGTTTTGGTCTTCGTTGCTACTTTTATTGTTCTGGTGAGTCCAAGTCTGTGCAAACGAATCACTCCGGGTTCTATCTGATTGCTGCTTACGTTGTCTGCATTGTAGCCTACCGTACCCTGGTTCAAGTTCCTATTATCTGTTAAAGTTTTTCAGCTTTCGTTATGGTAAAGATATCCGGTTCCAATTCGTCCTCGGACCCATTAACCGATTCGTCAGACGTTTGTGGTAAAGCGAGTTGCTCAGAACCAGTTACTGGTTCTGTTTGGGGGAATATCATGTGACTTCTGCAGTTCTTGGTTCCATGAGGCTTGCACTGTGTTGGATAGTCTGCAGTATATCTTCCTACAAAACAGCGATAATTTACCTTATAATTGCCATGGTTGTGTGAGACACAAAGCATATCGTCTAGTCCCAAATGACGAATTTGAAACTTTGGTGAATAGAGTGGGTGCCCTTCTATCTTTGTTTAGTTCTTTAGAACTTAAGGTTGATCAACTCGTCGTAAGCCTTGAACGTTCAGGCATTCTGAGCACAAGCGTGCGTTCAGACGGCTGCATACATAGTACACCTTCGAAGGATTCACCAACGCTTGAGGCGGCACCTGAAGATGATAAACACTCTGACGTTGTATTGAATTCAGTTGTGAGTGGGGAAGTTGTACAGACCAGTGTATCTGCGAAGGCAAAGCGACGCAAGATAAAGAAATCCATCAGTACAACCAATCACAAGCTGAGATGTAACGGTGGGCTCTGTCGATAATCCGTCCCTGGAAACGAAGGCAGGAAACCCTTCCACCTCATTACTGGAATCATTTTCCTGTGCACCTCCTGTTCCTACTAAGTAGAATATGAACTCAAGCGCTGTGCCGGCCACTGCTACGGTGACGCGTGCCGTAAATACCCCTCGTCGTAGTGATGCATTTACGGACAGCAGCGTTATCTTCAGGAATATCTCGGAGTCCTCTGCGACTCTTCCGAAAATCGCATGCTTAAAGACCTTCATTGGTTTAAACATTGTGTTTTTACCTACTCTCACCGGGGTTTCCTGGGGTTACTGTTAGAAAACTTGCTAGGCTTGGAAATATATCAGGTGATAGTACTAAATGTAGACCCCGTCTATTAATCGTGGTTCTGTCTACACCGGAGGAGCACCAAGCTCTTTTGCGCTTCGCCTTTAAACTAAAGGGTTCCGGAGTAAGCAAACCGCCGGATCTACCTTTAGCAAATAGGATAAAGCTTAAGGAAGCCCTCAATAATTTTAAAGCGCGTCGCGAAGCTGGCGAGAAAGGTTTATGTTTGGTGGGTTTTCCGCCCTACCAGAGCCAATTCTGGTAGCACACGTCCCTGGGCTTTCCATACCAAACGTTTTCATATAGTTCTTAATAATGTGCGTAGCCTGCGAAGAAAGTGTGCGAAGTAGGGGTCCTAACAGACCACTCCCATCCCGACGTACTCAGGTTCACTGAAACCTGGTTGTCTTCTGACGTCATGGACAGTGAATTATACGTTCCGGGCTCCGCAATACTGAGATCTGCCCGCCCATATGATCGCCGAGGCGGTGGTGTCGCCTTGTATTTTAGATAAATAAACAAATAAATACATGGTATATTCTCTGTAAAATGAGACGCACCTGTATAGGCGTGATCAAATATGCATAAAGCATAGATTCTTTGGAATATTAAAACCTTTCGTTTTAATGAAAGGAATAAACGAAAAGATGTAGTCCATATGAGTGAGCATATTATCAGGTAATAGTCAGATCAAGATACATGATGGCGCTGTGGCGCGCAAAAATCGGTCATAGCTGTTGCGTCAAGATATAAGTTGGGGGTAAATGCGCCATGTAGTGATCCATGAGCACAGGAGCCCAAACAAGGTTTTGGTGCAACCAATGACCATTACGAAGCCGGGATGATCATTGCTCCATCAAAGCATTTTCATAGTAAAATCAGTTGCACAAGTTGGATGTAGAAGGATGAGGGCTGCGTCAAGGTGAAATGTTTAGCTGTGACTTTATGTTGTGGTGCGTCACATCCGCCACGTTGCAGCGTTGTTAAGCGGACGTTTGTGGCTTTTTATAGGGAGAACGCTTGCCAGACGAAAACCAACCACGTCCTGGAACACTGCCGTAGCTTCCGTTGAACAGTAGTGCCAGTCGGCTATGCATCGTATAGACCGATTTCGCACTCTATTATTGGCAGTCGGTTGATAGCCAAAATTCTTCCTCGGTTGGCCGAATGGCTTAGTAATGATCCGGCCGTAGTCGCTGAGGCCGGTCAATTATGTAAAAGAGTCGCAGAGTCGAATGATAATGATGCAGGTGAGTAAACACATTGTTAATAGAGGCCGGCTTTTTCTATTATATTGTCCGGTTCGCAAACCGTGTCAAGCTATCCATGCTTGACTTGTCATGGGGACGGGGAGTACAGTTGTTTATTGTGGCTAAATATGTCCATAACAGGAGAAAATGCCATTCTCCGCAAAGTGGACTCGGAATTTCTTCAAACGTAAGTGTACTTGTCTCCATGGCCAAGTGAAAACTCCATGAAAGGCCATCGGAAAAGCCACGTATACGTGCGCAACGCTGTCGGTGAAATGACATCAGAATAGCTCCAGGTGACTGGCGAAGAGGCATGTTTGAGGCAGTGAAGGTGATCATGCCAGAATTGTTTGTCTTTTACTGTGGAACCGGGGATCCATGTAAATATATTATTCCAGGTGAGTAAGTTGTTCTACTGTGAGTACGAGGCGAGCTAAACCCATTTGTTTAGACCCCGTGAAGCTAGCGTCTCCAGAATGGCGGAAAGAGCTCCATTTAGAACGATATGTGGTTTCTTCATCTCCCGGAGAAAAGATCAAGCGTTTAAACCAGCTGGCTATTGCGGGTGGGTCGACCAGTCCCAGTGGATAAACATGCTTGTTTCGGTGGATGTAACTGTGGAAATCTCGGGAGACAACGGGCAGCGAACAAAAGGCAGCCAAACAGCAGTGAAACAAGAAGCACTAACACAGACTGGTGGCGCGCAACGGTGCCGATGATATATTAAAGCTCATGTAATGTGGTGTAAACATATCCAAAACGCATACCTTTAACTCAACTGATAAGACTGTTGAAGCTCTATTGCAGTTGAAGTCTGTACCGAATCAACGCACTTTAAAATTGTGCTGCTGTATAGGAGCCCTGATAGCGCTTCTAGGAGTTGCATTAACTTCAGCCTCACTCACTCTGCGAACAGATGCTTGATAATGGGGAATTTCAACTTCCTGAAGTAAATTGGCATGACCTGTCTTATGAAACAGTGACAACTGGGTTGGCTGCCGAGCTTGTTGGCTTGACACTGCAAGTACCCTTACACCAATTTGTCCATCGACCCACCAGGTACATGGTGGGTCATGCTCCTTCTCTGTTGGACCTAGTTTTCGCAAAGTCGGTCGACTTTGTGCGTGACCTTGAGTACGGCCCCCTTTGGGAACCAGTGACCATACGTGTTTGTCATTCACTTGTGCTCTCATTAGAGGCTGCGATTCCCGCAGGGTCCGTACTCCGAACATTTGCCACGCCGACTTCCCGTCTAGTAGAGCCAAGGCAGTAAGTTTTCCATGCATCATCTTGCCGGACGCTGATATACAGACGGCTCGGGATACGTTTAAATCCTTCCTCTTTAAAATATCCCACCCCCACATCCTTCTTTCGATAAAGAAGGGCACCAAAGCGAAGCCACCATGGTTGGATCCAGTCGCACACCAGCTAATGAATAGACGGACAAGATGCTGGTGAATCTACCAAACAGTTCTCTCAGAATGTACTTTTCGACATTATCGTGAAGCTTGGAATGCTTACAAGAGTCATTTACGAGCTGCTAGACTTAGCTATGATATGGAGCTGGCTAACTCAGCCTCCGCGAATCCTAAAAGCTTCTTCGCCCACGTCAAAAGGCGTAGTAACGTTGGTTCATCCATCCCAGTGTTATTAGGCAGCGACGGCGCCACTGCCACCACTGATCACGAAAAAGCATGTCTGTTCAGAGCGCAGTAGGCCGGAAGTTTTGTTCGGGCTGAGCATTTGCCGCATCTTGACCTAGCAATGAGAGTCCCCCAGGACTGTTTTATTAACACACGTCAAAATTTCGGAGGCACAATTCTCCATTTTCTTCAGGGGCTAAATCCTGCTAAACCCGCTGGGATGGATGATATTCACCCTAAGCTTCTGTACGAACTCGCAAGCGAGCTATGTGGCCCAGTGACGCGTTTGTTTCAATTGTCGCTTTGCAGCTGCTCCTTTCCCAAGGACTGGAAGGATGCTAGCGTTTGGCCGAATTTTAAAAAGGGCGACAAGCATCTCCCTGCCAGATATAGACCACTAAGTTTGACAAGCGTACTGGGCAAGGTATTGGAGAAGTTGGTCAGTGATGTGCTTGATGACCACCTGCGGGAGTATTGTCTGCTCAGTCCACTGCAACACGGCTTTCGCAAGTGTTGTTCCTGGATGACTAATTTGTTAGTTGCCCGCGAATGTTGGGCGTATGCTTTGGATCGGGGTCGTGCAGTAGATGTAGTGTTTATTGACTTCTCCAAGGCGTTCGACACTGTATCACAATCTCACCTTTCCTTGAAACTCCGGTCCTATGGAATATCCGGGGGTGCACTAAAATCGATCAGCACGTTTCTGGAAGGGAGAGAGATGTGTGTTCGTGTGGAGTCTAGTCTGTCTTTCCGACAGTCAGTCCTCAGTGGGGTTCCTCAGGGTTCGGTGCTTGGCCCATTATTATTTTCCTTGTTTGTCAACGAGCTGCCCGAACTGCCGGAGGTACCATCTCTCATGTTTGCAGATGACCTAAAGTTTTGGCACATAGTGTAATACTTCGACGGACCACAGACGCTGCAACGGGCCTTCGCTAAACTTTGGGACTAGGCTGCTCTGTGGCGGCTGCCTATAAATTATGCAGTCTTCCACCTTACGAATAGAGCCAAATATCCCCCCAAACGCGTTAGTCGCTTAGCGGTAATGATCTGCACCATGTTTCCCAATTGATAGACCTAGGGGTCACGTTGTCCTCAGAACTTAAATCCAGTGAGAACTGGAGGAAAGCTACGTGCAGGGGTTTCAGAAGGTTGTGGATGATCCGCAGTGCATTCGGTACCATCACGGAGCTACGTTTGTTAGGTTATTCTCAGGAGTTGTCCGGCCACACTTGGTATACTGCATCCAAGCTTGTCCAACTTGCCTAGTCAGGAACAGGATGTCAGTGGAGAGAGGGTTGAGAGTTGGAACCAAACTGGTCCATGGACTATGGAACCATTCTTACCTAGAAAGACTACTTGCGCTGGGAATGTTCTCGATGCACTGTCGTCAACATCGAGGCGACCTAGTCTTCACCTATCGCATACTTACCGATAAACTCGGACCCGTTTCATCTGGGCTTTACCAACCGGCTCGGCTTCCATCGCTCTGAGGTCACTCGCCGAAACTACACAAACCTCGATCGAATGGAGTCCGGACGGACTTTCGTTTATCATGCTGTGGTGGTTTCCTGGAATGCACTGCCCGAGAACGTGGTATTGGTACCAACAGTAAAGAGTTCGAACGCCGACTCGACGCCCTTGGCCATCAATTCTTAACATTCCCTTCTTGTCCTAGCTTATTCGTCTCCTTGAATTATTAAATTTATTAAAGAAATAAATAAATAGTTTATACTCAAATACACAGAGACATCAAATCAGGTATCGTCAAGGTTTAAAAGCAGTTGGGTATCACGACGATACTTCGGGTTCAATCGTGTAATGTTGAAACGGTCAAGGCACTATAAGTGCAATGAAACGGTTCACATAGACCGAGATTATCATATACTTGATTGTGTCGGGAAGAGTTGAAATATGAGACTAGTCGACTTGTTAGTATGCAGTTGTAGGCAGTGCCTTTATTCAGTGGCGAGTCACCTCCGCCAAGTCGCAGTATTGTTAAACGGACTTTTGTGGCTTTTTATAGGGAGAACGCTTGCCAAGCGAAAACCCACCACGTCCTGCAACAATGCCGTAAAGCATTTTGAACGATAATGTTTAACTGTCAAAGCCACTTGACGACTGGTTTCATATTCGGTTATTCGCAGACAAATGGCTCCTAATTTTCTCTGTTAGTTGGACGGGTAATTCGACCGGGGTCGCCATGATTGTTAAGGTCGGTTGAGGAGAGGAACATCGCGAATAGTCGTCTTGTTGTGTGTCCAGGTGAGCAAAAGTTCAAATTTTCTGCTGTCTGGAGTTTTCAGATGTATAATGTATAGGAGTATGAAGATTTATCCATTTCTCCATACTGGACAAAGGTTGGGGTGATTGTAGTTGGGTCCTTCTCGTTTTCAACCGTGCTCCATGTAAGTCCTTGTGGGTTGTTACGTCCTTCTTGGGCCAAAACTGTTCCTCAGTCCAATCCCAGATCTCCAAGAAGTTCCGGACCTCGGAGCAAAGGGAAAGTGAGGGACAACCGAGAGAAGACTGCAAGGACAAGCATGGAGTTAAACATTGTTTAAGTCTTATGTTACAACATTTGGTCCTGAAACAAAAGCATGTACACTGTGCAGCAATAATTATGCTGAAAGTGCCTTTTGAATATTCTATAGAATCATTAGCAGTATGGGTGGATTGTTAACGCCTGCGTAGGGCCAAGAGCGTTGTCCCAGTAAGTAAACTACGAAGTATCGGTTTATTATGAGCCAGAAAAGAAAGCAAATATAATTAGAATATTGGCGGTGATTGCAAGGTGCATGAACAGCTAGTAGCTAGCGTAATACGATAGGGAGCGCAGAATAAGTGAAGATAAATAGGTTGCCGCAAGAGAGATCCAAGGGTCAATTGGCGGTGGGGCAGCGGAAAGATGGGATGCAGATATTCTAAAGGAATACAGGTTATTAAGATAAGGAGTGGCTCCTAACAAGCATTGGATAAACGCATATGCATAGAGCCGATGACTACTAGCTACTTCTAAACTGAGGTGTCGAATTTAAGTCGACCGACAGATGGTGGCGCCAGGCAAGACTATCAGTGGCCAGATGTAGCCATTTCATTCAGACGCTTGGTCACTGAACGCATCAACAAACCATCGGAGGTAAGGGATACAGACATTCCAGGAGAATGTATGATGGAGAGACAAGGAGTGTATCCTAGCAAGCTCAATATCTGCGCAGAAGGGACATGGAGCATATGTTGAATTGCTGCGGTAGTGAGGAAGATAAGAAGAGTGACATATAGTGGCGCTAGGATAGAGCGTATCCGTGGTCAGCAAACGCATTCGGATTAAGCCTTCTAATTACCAGTGGATACCTACTGTGACAAAAGCAGTCAACAACCAGCGAAGGTGTGATGCAAACAATTCAAGAGAGTAAGTTTTGGAGAGATAAGGAGTGACTGCTGGTGCAAAGATCAATGCTACCTACAATGATTCGCTGCAGCTGAAGAGTGGTGACATAGGTAATATGAAGAACTAATAATGGTACTAATGGAGAGTGAGTACCAACACCTAGCAGTGGCATTTGGGTGAAACCTTCAAGTTGCTAGTGGATACCTAAAGTGTCCCAGAATAAGTCAGCAGACAGCAAATGTATGTGACGCACGCAGTCCCGGAGAGGAGTAGAACAGTGGCTCTTAGCAGGATCCGGATATTCGCAGAGATGGTTGGAGCCTGCGAAGAATGGCTCCTGCTAAACAGAGGTGCCAGAGGTAATACGAAGAACTGATAATTGTACTAAGGAAGAGTATCGACGACTAGCAGTGGCAATGGAATGAAGCCTTCTAGTGTCCCAGAATAAGTCAACAGACAAAATTGATAATGGTACTAAGGAAGAGAGATTATCGACGGCTAGGAATGGCGTTAGGGTAAAGCCTTCTAGTTGCTAGTGTATACCTAAAGTATCCTAGAATAAGTCAACAGACAGGAAATATATGTGACACAGGCAGTCTCAAAGGATGAAGGTTGGAGATAAAAGAGAGTGGCTCTGAGCAAACTCCGGAAATGCTTGGGGCCAACGACCACCGTTGTTACTAAATAGAGATGCAGAGGAGGAGCAACAGATGGTGGCGCTATGAAAATCTTTCGGTGGTCAGATTGCTCACTATTGGATTCCTACAGTGTCGCAGAATATATCAGCGAGCCAGCGGAGGTAAGCGATACAAACATTCTAAGAGATAACAGGATGGAGAATCAAGGGATGTCTCCTAGTAGCTCTGCGTATGCGCAAAATGTATGGAGCCTCAACGAATCCCTGAGGAAAACGTGGTGAAGATATGAGGAAGGAAGGATAATGGTGCTAAAAGTGAAAACCAGTGGACAGCAACAGTATTCGCATTAAGCCTTCTAGTTATTAGTGGATACTTAGTTTCAGAAGAGACAACAAACCAGTGAAGGTATGTGATGCAAGCAATTCAAGGAAGTAAGCGTTGGACAGATAATGAGTGGCTCCTAGAGCAAAGATGTATGCTACCTACAATGATTCGCTGCAGCTGAAAATGGGTGACATAGGTAATACGAAGAACTGGTAATGGTACTAAGGGAGAGAGAGCATCGACGGCTAGCAATGGCATTGTGGTGAGGCCTTCAACTTGCTGGTGGATACCTAAAGTGTCCCAGAACAAGTCAGCAAACAGCAAATGTATGTGACGAACGCAGTCCCAGAGAGGAGTAGAAAAGTGGCTCTTAGCAGGCTCCGGATATGCGCAGAGATGGTTGGAGCTTTCGAAGCATGGCTCCTGCTATGTCAACAAACAGCAAATGTATGTGACGCAGACAGTCCCACAGAGTAAGGGAGAGTTAGTTGGTGGGGCATATGTCCGACACGTTGGGTTTTCGGATTTAGAGATGCTCTGGGCCATTTTCCTAAAGTTCATTCTCCGGTATATTGGAGTTAATGAGCTCGCAGTTAGATATGGCAGCAAGGTGTCTATGTAGGGATGATCGAAACTGTGCAGTATTCTCGGCTGCCTTAACTTGTAATGGTAGCCTGTTACAGACGCGAGCGAATCTGTAAAGAAAGAAGTTGTTACGCACGTTGGTGCGGGCTGTAGTTAGGGTAATGGTTAAGGGTCTATGGCGGAGTGGGTACCGTGAGTCACCGTTTGTTGAATAAGTCCTGCAAGGTTCGTATTTGGGTTGTTTACCGTCTGGAATAGGAAGGTGTGGTTGAGTCTCACTCGTCGTAACCATAGAGGTTCAAGACCAAGAAGTTTACAGCGCTTACGGTAGTTGAGAGAAGAGGGGCAAAGCAGGCGTTATGTGAATGTTCTTTGTACTTTCTCAATTGCTATCCGGTCACTCTTTCTGGAGCTGGTAAATATTATTGAGCAGTATTCTAGAAGAGGTCTAGCGCGTGACTTGTATAGAGTAAGCCTGGATTCGTTTCCGAGCATTCGCTTGCAGATATGACCGATGAGGGATCTAGTTTTCGCTACACAATAGCTAACTTGTTCCGAGAAAGTTAGTGAGCTTGAATAGTGTACGCCGAGCTCCCTTATGGTTTGACAGTTGGCTAGTTAGACGCCATTCAGGGTTAGCGCACTAAGCCGTACAGTGCATCTGTAGGACAGGGAGCTGCACTTTGCAGGAGAGAAGTCAAGCTACCATGTGTTAAAACAAGAGTCTAAAGCTTTAAGGTCATTTTGAATATTGAGGAGACCGTTCCTTAGGTTACCCGGATCAAATGAGAATACGACTTTGATATCGTCAGCGAACAGGTACTCCTTCCCCTATTCAAAGACCTGAAATACGTCATTGATGCAGTGTAGGAAGAGTATAGGGCCCAGTACACTTCCCTGGAACACACCATTCGTAACTGGTTTCGGTGATGGTTCGAAATCTTATAGTCTCACCGACGGTGTTCGACAGGAGAGATAGAAAGAGAAACAAGAATGCAACTGGTCCGATATACCGTAAGAAGTCAATTTAGTTAGTCATTTTGAGGGACTAGGTCGATCGATTTTTCATATCTAAGACGATGTTGATCAAAGCTTTCCTGCACTCAACCATGGCGGTAACATTGTTCAGGAACTCCAGCTGGCATGTTTGACAGGATTTAGACGGGAGAAATCCATGTTGGGATTTGTTGATGAGATTACGATGAGTCAAGAACCGTAGGAGCTCTCCCTTAACGATCCTCACCATCACTCGTGAAGCGAATGGGGTGTGACTTATGAGCCTGTAGTTGTCAATGTTTCGACGGCTTCCCCTTTTGTGTCTTGGCATGAATACTGCATGTTTCCAAGCAGCGGGAAAGGTTCCATGTTTCATGAAAAGGGTAAAGATGTTAACAAGGAGACGTCGATTTCCAGGCCACCTAGAATTAGCAGAGCCGATGGGAGGCCATCAGGTCGGGCAGGGGAGGCTAATTTGAGGGCTCGAATTTCCCGAGTAATCGTGCGCAGGTCAAATGGTACTGCGCGTAAAGTAGCATTGGTGCAACTAGGAATATTAAGAGGCAGTGTCAGGTTAACAGAGATGAAAGAGTCGCAGAAGTAGCGGTTTATAACCTCACATATTTCAGCTTGGTTACTGGTAACTGTTTTGTCCAGACGAATATTCCAGTTAACCAAATTCGAGGCGGGGTTGCTTCTGCGCCTCATCAGAGAATTGAGGGCTTTGATACGGTTGATAGAGTTTAGGGCAGTGTGTTCTTCGGACTGATATGCGGTAGTTAGTGAATTTCTCCACTCCATCAGGACTTCATTGATGCGAATAAGGAGGAAGAATTCTTGGGTCCTGCTGTACTATGAACGTAGCTTCTTGAGCTTGGTGAGTAGGTTGCGAGGAGCCGCATCCTGCGGTGACTCCATTGCTTTTTGTTTCATTATAGGTGCAAGCATATCCAGGCAGTAAGTGAGATTTCTACATAGTACAGAACAGGTAGTGCCCGCATCGGTAGCAAGAAAGAATACATCCCAGCTGATGGATCTCAGAAGTAGAGCAAAGTTTGTCCAGTTGATGCGTTTGAAGTGCCGAACAGAACACGCTGGTCTAGCCAATGGGGGACGAGTGATGGGTAGTTGGAAAGAGAGCTTTACTATTTTGTGACCGCATCCAGGAAGATTGTCAAGCAGGCTAGCAGATGCATGAGCAACTCCGATTGTACAAAGTAAATCTAAGGTGTTATCGTGCCTAGTGTGTGCATGCTCGTGTTGAGTCCACCTAAATGCATATGTGGTGTCCACAAAGGCACGGTAATTGGGTGGCGCAGGTTGCGTTTGCCAGGCCACTTGTGGCCTGTTGAAGTCACCACCGATTATGTTATAGTGGGTAGCAATCGGGATACCACTGTGAAGAGTTCCACTAGACTGCTTATACCGATTGTGTTAGTGTGTGGAGGGTTATACAGACAGCCAATTAAGCTATCGTGCTGTCCCCTTCTAGTATGAATCCAAAACGAGTCTTCCAGAGGGCCGATTGAAAGTTCTTGTAACGATGGCGCCCCGAAATCGTCACGCAAGTAAATGAGACATCTGCCATCACGGTGGTTGGTACGTCCATTGCTGAAGGAGGTGTAGCCCAGGATTCGCAGCTGTGCATCAGGTGTGTTAGCATCATGCCACGTTTCTGTGATGAGCACTACCTGGGGGCCGGATAGGATGATGACGGGGCTGCTAAGGTGCATCTTATATTTGAAGGACCTTGCATTTGTGAGAAGTAGAGTGAGTGCCTCGTTGCGGAAGTGAGCATCTGCTGCATTATCAGAGACAGAAGTACTCTGAGTGGTTTACGTAGGTATATTGGTTGTTGCCTCAGGGGAAGTGATGCGAGTTATAGGATTACAGAGGTCAGACAAAATCGTACTGTCCGCGTCATCGTAGAGCAGGTCGGGTTGTAGGAGGGGGACTGCTTGGTTATGATGCTGAAACGAAACGGAGACAGGTTTGTGGGTGTGGGGATGGTTATTGGCAATGGCTAAGGTATCGGCAGGGATAGGTTGTACGAAAGCAGTAGAAGGTGGAGTAGAGTGTGTGTGCAGCCCTGAGGGGCATATTTCTGCTAGATGTGGGTTGATTACTGCGGTGTCGGTATCTCATGCTAAGACTTGGAGAGGGTTGATGGCATGTTTACATGCAACGGTGAGTCTCATGGTTAGGTCATCGGTTGGATGCGTGGAGGACAAGCCTGTAGGTGCAGCAAGAAGTGTCTCAGGGGAAGCAAAAACCTGCGTTGTCGTTAAGCCAGGGCTGTTGAGTTACGCAGTGGGGGAACTTTTGAGCAGGTTCTGAGGTGATGGGGACTGATAATGCATGCTATTTCTGGAGTTAGCTTTTAATGAGCCGGCGATTACGTGAGGTGTTGGAGGGGTGGTCAGCGGGGGCTCAAGGACATCTGTGGGATATTTAAGAGCCTGTAAAGCTGGTAGAGGGCAGCCTTGTCCAACAGTCTCGTGAGTTACGGCGAGCCGCAGCCCGCCATGTTCCATAAAAAGGAGCGTGGACGCGTAATGATGTGTTAGGCAGTTCAGTAATCATTGGGCTTGTAGGGCGCGGACGATCCATCTTTGCAGGCGAGGGTGGGGTGGTGTGTTTCGCTACTTCGCGGTGTGTTCTATAAGAAGCAGGTTAGTGGCGGGGTACCTGTAGTTGATTATAGTTACTGTCAGCTTGATGGCACCGCGATAACTGCAGTCTTAGGGAGTGGGGTATGGATTCGCCAGCGGACCATGTTATATTAAACAGTCTAGGGTTAAAAGACTGGTAGGGCTGGGGGCGGTGAAGTACGGCAGTGGTGTTGCTCGCGTTAGCGCTACCGAGTGCGGGGCGGAAGTAGCGCATGTTCTGGATGTGGCTGAGGACATTGGCTTTTAGGTGACGAGCATTTGGAGTTGGAAGCAAGTATGGCTTTCTGGGGGCGGCACGCTTTTGTTCGTAGCCGTGGTCTCCAACATATTTGTTAGAAATATTACCTTTAGGGTGTCATCCGTCTATTCTGAAATGAGCACTTGTCAGGTAGCACGAAGGGTGGGGGTTGCCTGTTTTTGTTGGGACATTCACTGGGTTGTAGTCTCGGCACGTAGGAGTAGCAAAAGGCGGACTTTTATTGCGCCTTCGTTTTGGGCGGTTGCGTGAAAGTTCCGTAGTAGTCCGTGGGCTGCTTTTCATGGGTTCATTGGATTTGTTACCAATAACCTCATCTGTCTGAGGTTCGGTATCGGTGTCACACATGTCGGAATCCTTCGGTTTATCTACCTCACCCTTATCTTGACCGACAGTGGCTTCATATTGCACTACCGAGATGGCTAGGGTCTTCACTGTGTTGGACGAAGTTAGTTCAGTGCTGTAGGCATTTGTCACATTTGGGTCCACGTGCTGTTGTGACAGGTCAAGGTCTACTGGGAGTGTGGTAGCAAGTCCAGTCGCGGTGGGGGAACCTACCGCCCTTTGCCTAGGCGGGAGTTTAGTGGTTGATGCAAATGCTCTCTGCAGAGGTATTTTTCCGGCTTGATCAAGATAGGCCCCAAATTGGCTGACTTTTGCATAACGAAGCTTTTGCTACTAAATTCTTGGCCAGTATTTGACCTCTAAAAGTGATGAGTATAGGGCACGAATTACATTTGGATGCCTTTCGTAGACGTTTAATTTCGAAGTAGTCAGGAGTCATGTTACAGAGATTGGTGAGCGAGTGCTTCACCTTCGCTAATTTGGTTTTGTCGAGGACATTGAATATCATTACGTTATTTGTACGACGAACTCGTTCGGCAACTTTGTTAGCAATGTGTGTAACTAGCTACCCTGCTAGTTTGAGCTCATTCCCATCATTGGTCAGTGTGATTCCCGAGAGCTGAGCCAGTGGCATCATTTTTGCTAGGGTTTCGCTCAGTACAGAGATGTTGCTTTGGAGTGCGCTCAATTCGATCTCAAGAAAGTTAATTTTATCATGTGCCTCTTTCAGTGGATCTGATAGGCTTACTCTGCAGTCAGAAGTTGGGGCTGCGTCAGTATTATCAGATTGTGGCTTGGTTGGTTTAGCCAATTTGTTAGCAGGTCTGTGCACAGTCTGCCTTCCTCGCATTGTCTTACTTGGATCTGACGGGAGACGGGTAGGTCAAGTTCTGTTATCAGTTTTACTGTAACACTGTTGCCCACGTTAATTCTCCCTAGAATCAAGATAGTACGACAGGACAGATAGTCTAACAATTCTACTGAATAGTAACAAAACGGCAGAGTAACCTGACGCTCTTATTACTTTCGTACTTCTCTTTTTTATTTCACGTGACCGGTGCGGCGGGGATTGCCAGTGCAGGTCGCGTGGGTATTAATTTTTCGACCGTAGTGTGATTCGCGCGCTGATCTGACTCTTCTGGATTCCAGTTATCGCGGGGGAATAATACCCTGGAGCGACAAAGCGCCACGGAAGGAACATTCAGGGGGATTTATCCTACTGTTCCGGTCCCACTTGTGCTTGAACCTGAACTTGAACATATACCAAGTGCAGCTGGAACGTGCAGGCGTGAGGTGTTTACTTAACCGACACACTAAACAATAGCAGGAACGAAGCCGTTTGAGTGATTAAGCTGCTGCAGGTGGAGGAAATATGCGCTATAGTGATAAACGAAGACACCGTTAAGTATGTATATTTTATACCGTGAAACGTTATATTACTGTGTAAGCGCCTCTGCAAAGTCATCTTGGCGGACGCCATTCATTAACCCAACCAAGGAGGTTATGTCCTATGTTATTCAATGCTGGTTGAAGAAACCGGCTTTGCCAGCAGTTTATTCTGTGCCTACTTATCTAACGGGAGCGCGCTTAGTGACCGCGATGCGGTGCAGTGAATGAAGAAGCATTTACCAACGACCCGCTCAATCAGGTCGTTTGTACTAGATCGTAGATGAATGCTTTCGAAGCACGCATTTCCGATGCCCATGTGGGGTTTCGCCGCTTCCATTTACTAAGGGACCTGTGAAAGCGATGTGTTAATTTAAAAGTAGCAATGCTGTGGACCACAGGCAAGTTGCACAGTGGATGTTCAATTTGGTGTGCATACATAGCCAACAGCAATTCGACAAATCGCATGCTACTCGAAGTAAAAGGCGTATAGGCACCCCAATAGCACGTGGCGCCCCTACACGGAAATCTTGGCTGCACACATTCTGAATGGTGTCAAAAAATTTAAACAATTTCACCATTCAGATAGCTGGATGGTACGTTTCCACCATAAACCTATATCATCCCCATAACTTTCCCTGGGGTCCTTGTTCTCGGAGAATCGCACGACACCACCGCTGTCTGCATGTGCTGCTTAATAACGTCGTAGCATGGTCGTTCATTGCAGAATTAATTCGGCTGCAGGTGAAGACCTTTTCCTGCCGTCAAGTACTTGATGCGTACCTTGCCCTAAGTGCCCAATACCAGCTTTTGTACCCATCAACCACAACAATAGCAATAGATGAAACAACTTGTTCCCTATTCCACTGGATCCAACGGGAATAAATCGCGTGGGTAATGGGTATCTTAACTCCTCCACCGAATAGAACAGTAAGCGTTGTGAAATATTTAGTAACAAAGCTACAGTGTCCATGCATGGTAATAAAACATCAGGATATAGGAAAGTAACGAGCTCCGGTGCCTAGAAAACTAAGCCGTCCTGCCATCTTAGGATTAGAGGGCTACAGCATACAGTGGGATAAATAACCTGCAAAGGAGACAAAAGCCTGAATTTACTAGGGTTACAGAGACTAATGTTGAGTAAGTCTTATTTAAGCACCAGGATATGAGCAGCTGAAGCACTGCGATGAGCAGAGAACTAAGTCGTGTTAGCACATCCTGACTAATGTCAGAGCCGGAAGCCGATATCACAGGTACTGCAACAATGCGGCGAGTAATAAATAAATAAATAACTATTCTATTCTCGACTATGCGAGGCCCGCCCATGGAGGCGGGATCAGATATGCACAACTGTACAGACATTTTATGGCAACTGTAACAGTGACAGTACAAGAATCAATAGTGTATGATGGGATAAAATTCATTGGCTTTACAAGACCCATAGCCTCTCGACCCCTGGTTAAGATTGTTCATATGTCCATGATCGGAACTGTACAATGATGAAAACGCGAACTAATACGTTGACTGTCGTGAAACCGGGACCTCGGCTAATAAGAGATTGAAAACCTTGAATGATCCATTGGAAGATAATTGAAGAGCACGCTCAAGAGAGATGTGACAATACAGTGAGTTCGTGCACAGGTAACACCAAGGTCAACGATGATATCGTAGAAAGCAAAAAGACGACAGTGTATGCAGATGCAGCAGTTCCAGTGTAACGAACCTATCTGGAGTAGTGACGCTAGTTGACCTGCCGGTGTGGAGTTATGGGCTGACTTTATTCGGTGGCGAGTCATATTCGCCAGGTTGCAGTGTTGTTAATCGGACATTTGTGACCTTTTATAGGAAGAACGCTTGCCAAGAGCAAACCCACCACCTCCTGAAACACCGCCGCCAATCCATTGGATGGTAACTTGCAACTGATTGTGTTTCTGGTTGAACGTTTGTCTGCTCGGTTATTCGCAGTCAGGTTGCGTCCTATTTTTCTGCCGGCTGATGCCATGGCTGGGTGCCTATTGCGTTCCTGAGTCCTGTCCTGTGCCCGATTGGTAGATCGGGAACTAAACATACTTTGTGAATATGACGCGTTGAGCCTCTGCAGAACCACGTGAAGTCATTAAAATACATTGAAATATGTTGAATTGTTGCTGAAGTCTTGAAGCATAGAATATGGTTTCGAAGAAAGAATGGCAGATCCCTCGGGGTATGTAGTAAAACTGATTAGAAATATAGGAAACCACGGCCAATTGAGCGGCCAACGCGGATTGAAGAGCTCATAATGACCAATTGTTCTGGCTTTGTATCGCAGGAGAATGTGCCTTCCGAAGTCAAAAGTAGTTCTCCAGGCAAGAGTTATGTGGAAGAGATAGTGGTAGGCAAACTGAAACCAAAGGTTCAAGCCTCGGAAAATTTTTATCCGTGCATGATAACGAATGATTTGTCCGGTTAGTAAGTTGTAAAAGGGTTGATAATCTTCCGCTCATGTCCAGATAAAGGAACTGTATGGCTTGTATTGTTGTCGCAACGATGGACAATTCCTTGGGTGCGTGTCGCCGTACCTGTGACAAACTCGGGATAAAAGCTCCAGAGATGAGATGCCTGAGGGCATTTACTTAAGTAGCCGGACACAAGAGACTAGGTACGAAGCTACATACGAAGCTACATAAAACGGTTAACCAGGTTTTGTGAATCTAGGTAGTATCGTCCACAGACCAGGTTAAAGCTACCAAGCAGTGGCTTGGCTAACATGGACCGTTCATAATACGGTTACACTAGTCTTTGCGGATTTACGTAGCACCATTCACTGACCAGATTAGAGCTACCAATCGGTGGCTTGGCTGAGATGAACAGACTCTAAAACGATTTCACCAGGCTTTGTGAATCTGCGTAACTTGGTAGAACAAATAAATGAATGGTATATTCCTTAGCGGTGCGACTCACATTCCAACTATTGTTCTGATCAATCCGTGGGTTCCTTTAGCTTGGTCTATTATAAAAGCTTGTACCAGTCTTTTACATTCCCCGTACGCTCCTTCACAGGCCGGAATGAAACTATTTACATGCCGCTTCGCTGACAAATACTAGTTACAAATCGTCTGTACCAGCTTTAATACGGAGAGGCTCGTTCAATTACTTTGTTAGAACTATTAAGGGCGTGCCGTTGCCGATATATAACGTTAACATAACTGTTGTAAATGGCTTCACGAATTAAGGTCGCTTCATTCATTGTCCGGAATATGAATCTTTCTGTACATTCACCATTCAATCGTCCCCAGTTTTCTAACTCTATTTTCCCGCTTCCCACGCAATTGTTGCGTCATATTAAAATGCCACTTGTTAGATTGCCTACTGGTACAACGCTCTGTTCTCTACGTAGATGTTAGCAATCTACCCATACGGCCATTGATTCGTTAATATGTAAAAAGACACATTTCGCACAATCACTGTTGCGCTTTGTACATGATTTGGTCTCAACTCTAAATGTTATAACGTAAGACTTTAACAAGTTTTAATTCCACGCCTGTTCGTTGCGGTCTCCTCGCGGTTGTCCCGCACTTGCCCTTTTCTCCCAGGCCTGGAACTACTTAGGATCTGGGATTGGACTGAGGAACAGAGTTTTCGCTCGAGACGGATGTACTAACCGCCGAGGACCTATCTGGAGCATGGCTGTACATCAAAAGGATTCAACTACACTCACCACTACGACAGTTGTCCACTGTGGATAGCTGGACACGATGTCTTCACACTCCCAAAATTTATGCATCATTTGAAAAATCCAGGCACCAACAACTTTGAAACTTCGCTCACCTGGACGCTCAACAAAACGACTATTCGTTACTCTTCCATCCTCAACCGGCCTCAGCGATTATGGCGGCCTTGACCTAGCTATCTTCTCGGCCAACAGAGCCAACTAGTAGTCATACGACTGCGAATACCCAAACGTGAAAACCAGCCGGCAAGCTGCTTTGCCAGTTGTCCATTAGTATACAAAATGCGTTATGGCTGCGTTCTTGGACTGTTGGGTTTGCGCTTGGTAAGCCTACTCCATATAAAAAGACACAAATGTGTGTTTATCGATACTCATTGAGTTCATTTATTGGTAGTGAGCAGAAGGGAGGTCCCGTATCAGCTCCTTCGCTTCCCGAGCTTCCAAGGATTGCAGCTGTAGTAGCTGTGTCATAGCTCAGGATGTAGTAGCAGTCCTGCAGAATCCTGGAGTGCCCAGTAGGAATAAGTCTAGCACACGTTTGAAATTTGCTTCTGACTGTGCACTGACAATCGGGTCCGGCAGTCGGTTCCAGTCATTAATTACTCGTGTAGAGTGAGCAACATCTGAGCGGACTTTGAACCTCCTCAGTGTAAACGGCATCCAACTGTGACCTCGCGTAGAACTGCCAAGTCTTAGCTAAAAACTGCCTCAGCTCGTTTCCCGGTTCTCCTCGTAGGATATGCCTAGTAAAGAGGAAGTCTCCGCGACGTCGGCGATAGGCTAATGAAAAAATGTTCATCCTTTGTAGTCGGGCGGGGTATGGGAGTTCGCGTAGACCAAAGACAAATTTCCGGGCACGTCTCTGAAATTTTCCCATCTTGTTACTTTCATGCTTCGATAGAGGGGCTATGGCCGGAAGTCCGAATTCAAGGATAGGACGGATGTGGGAGGTGAAGAAAAGTCTAAATATCTGCGTCGTAATTTTAGAGAATGATTTCCGTATGACGCCCCACATCCTGTTCGCCGCAGCAGTTTTCTTTAATGTGTCAACGGTAGTTTTAAGATCATAAGATACTATTGTCCACAGGTCCTTTTCCTGTGTGGCAATCTTGAGTAGGTGCTCTCCAGCGTGCTAGATGCCTAGCGGTTCAGCAGCACCTATGGAAAGGACAAAGCACTTATATTTCAGGACCGGCAAACCCCACTTAATAGACCACGAGTGTAGTACATCAAGCGTTTCCTGTAACCGGTAGGCGTCTTCGAGGCTGGACACTTCCGACCATAGCTTGAGGTCGTCTGCATAGATCAGGTCGCCCGTTTCTAACATACTTGCTAGGTCCTTGGGATGTATATTAAACAGTTCCGGTCCGAGAACGGAGTATTGTGGTACACCACTGTACATAGGAACTGGAGATGTAAGGGTGTCGTTTACTTTGAGTTGCATGTTCCGGCCTTGCAAGAAGTCTCTGATCCATAGTAGGAGGTTCCCTGTTATTCCAGTTCCGCAGAGCTTAGAGAGTAGTTCCTGAAGAGGGACTCTGTCAAAAGCTTTTCTGAAGTCGATGAAGACCACGTCTAAACGTCTTCCAATGTCCATTGATTTAGCCCACTTCTCTCTAGTAATCAGCAGGTTGGTGTTGCAGGAACGTCCCTTTCGGAAGCCATGCTGATTAGACGAGCTGATGTGCAGGTCTTCTCAGTGTCGATGAATGACACCTCTGATGAGCTTTTCCATGATCTTGCAGGCGACCGACGTCAAGAAAGTTGGCCGATAGTTCGCAGGGTCATGACGGTTTCCACTCTGGTATGTCGGCATAACTACACCTGGCTTCCAATCGACAGGTAGTCGACCAGCCTTAAGAGAGAGTTGAAAATTGGACCACGTGAGACGGCAATGAATTCTGCTACCACCTTGAGAAAATGGTGGTGTAGCTCGTCTGGGCCTAACGAGGAAGATGAGTTTAGCTCTAGTAGTAGGTCAGGGTAGCACCTGCAACGATGTCGATATGTCCCAGAGGTACTCTATGTGCACGTACATGAGGGTTTGCGAGTCTGTCTCCATTCGTGTATACTGAGGAGAACTGTAGAGACAATAGGTCAGCTTTGGCGTAACCACCATAGAGTATTTTACCTAAATCATTAGAAGACAATTCAGGAATTCCACCGCCCGCCTTGGAAGATCTGGTAAGGTATGAAACTAATTTCTTTGACCTAGAAAGGGATTGCTCGGTTAGGCTATGCTCGTATCGTTGCCTCTTTTCACGTTTCTGCAGGGAGTGAAGTTCCTGGTTGCTTTGTATTCAGAGTAGTTTTGGTCTAAGCAGGGAAATTTGAATCAATCCCATAGTTTTCATCGTTGTTTCATGTTGACCCTGAGTTCCCGATCGATCCAGGGGACCCTTAGAGAGACCTGGTACTATGGAATGGAACGACCTCAATGAGTAGCTTCAACTTGTAGCATAGACCGTTCAAGGCAGCATCGCGTTTCAGCAGTTGTGGAACGTCCCAGTCCAGCGTACTTGCTGCCGCACTTAGCTTGAATGCTTCGGGCCGCCAGAAGTTTTGATGGTGTGCGCTCCGTGCTCGGATAGCAGGAGATTGTACAATGGTTGTTTTTACCTATGGGCAGTAGAAGGGTCAATTTTGGGACATCTGACAGAGCCGGTGTGGACACAAGACCAAGTATGTGCGGAGTCTGACCGGGAAGAAGCCAAGTAGGTGATGTTAAATGCTGGGAGAGTTTCGTTTTGAGGACATTTTCAAGGAGGCCGGTGGCACAGGAATCGGGTGGAAGGCGGCAGTGTAGTAGGTCCCAATTGACATCCGGGGCATTGAAGTCACGCACAATAAGACAATCTCTGCGGTTTCCATGCGATTTGATAGTGCCTAACATAGAGGCTCCCGGTCCCCACGGGGCTTTGTAGATAACTTCAACCATAAGAGCAGTGCTGCGCCACCAACAGCGTCGCTGACGGATTCTATGAGATGAACTTTAAAACCCTCTCTGCAGTAGAGAACTACGCCGCCATCAGCTCTTGCTCCGGCTCCGTCAGTACGGAAAAGTTGGTATTTTGAGATGTAGGTCTTAGAGTAGGAGATATCTGGCGTGAGCCAATACTCAGTGAAAGCCAACAGGTCAGGAAGTAGCTTTGCTGTAAGAGCGTACACCTCGTCCAATTTGTTTCGGAGGCTGCGGACTTTTGCAACCATCCCTTGTAGTCCATTCTTCCTCCTATTTTTAAGTCCCGGGGAGGACGAACCGTGGCTTCCAGCGGGACCTCTGCACTTGCTGCACTACCTGAAAATCCACGATGCGCAAGTTGTTCTTGCCTTTTGCTCTACGGGTTCGTAGTTCGTTTACTGCGTTTTTCATTTTGGTTCGATCTTCTGGAGAGAGATCTCTAAGAACATAGAATTTTTCCCCCTTGAGTTGTGAGGTCTGTCTAAGGATATGGTGGCACTCTCCTTCATCCTGAGAGACAACTTTGAGAGGATGGGAGCTGCTGGAGTCTTCTTGCTTCCTCCCAAGGCGAAATGCAGAGACAAAGTTAATCCCTTTTTCCCCACGATCGAATGGAAGAGACACCGTGTGCTTTAAGCATGCTACGTGGCGGATGGACCTCGCCAATGATTAAACTCACTGCCCACAACTACATACTGGCAAGTCGACTGGAGTCCTATTTCAACCTTTTCTTGACACGTGCAAGAATGATACTCTCTGTCTACCTCTACTGTTTTGCTGCATTTATAGTGTTTTGACAGCTTACGCTGCGCACCCGTGAACCAAAAGCGTCGTTGCGAAACCCAACTGCCTTTATCCTTTGATCATGCCTGAGTTGGTGTGGCTCGATAAATTCGTGAATAAACAAGTTATTTTTTCACTTTTTAGTTTGACGTCACTCCAGAAATTTCCTTCATTGCTCTCTACCGGCACAATGACCGTCACTTCACAGTACCGTCCCAACGTCCTATTGGAATTCTAGGTGAAAACGCGCATCTCTGGTACGACTGGCTCCGTATTACGACTTCATGTCCGATTCTCACGCCTCTGCCTAACTTCCAAGCGTTTGTATTACTTTCCGCGCTTATCGCACCCTTCACTTACATTGTAGCTAAAGTGCTAACTCTGCCTGCTACTGCCACTGATATGCCTCCTAAACCTTGCGTTAAAGCCACCTTCCATTACATCAAAGCCTAGCTTCTCTTACGTTTTAGCTCCACTTATGACTACCCGTTTACCTGGCCCACCTTCATAACTAGACGTATGGATCTTGCAACTTGGTTTTATTGCACTCCTATTCGTCCCTTGTGTCCTTTTGCTTTCAATGACGCAAAAGCCCTCCTGGCCCATTGACTGTCTCTTCACAGTACCGCCCCCAAGTCATATTAGAATACTAGGTGAATAATCGTGCGCTATCTCTGCTACGACTGGCTCCACATTACGAATTGATGTAGGCTTTTCATATCTGTGTCCAGCCTCCAAACCTTTTTGTTACTTTCCGCGCTTCTCGCTTCTCGCACAGTTAACTTACATTAGAGCTAAAACGCCAACACTGCCTACTGCTGTCATTGAGATGCCTCTCCAAACCTTGCGCTGAAGCCACCTTTCGTTTCTTCAAAGCATGGCTTCTCTTCGCTTATGCTTTACTTTCACTTTGGCTACCTGTCTAACCGATGCACCTTCATGGCTTGTCGTATGCGAGCACAAGAGCTGTCTTTATTTCAGGGCAACCCATTGGTAACTCTTACTGTCAGGCTTGGCTTTCATTGTCTTGCCAGCCATACTATGCACTGCCGACTCGTTGATTATCACTTTCAGTGAAGCCCATGCATGTTTAGTTGTTTTACTTCCCTAAAGCTGCCGCTACACACGAAGTCTTCTTTAATGTGGCGGTTACTTAGTTTTTCTCTAGATCCCCTTTCATAATCTCTTAACCAGGGTTCTGACCGTGGATACCTTCCCACATAACTGGACAGCTCCATTGCTCACCTATTCAACACTTAGCCTGTCTTAGCATTTAGTGTCAGCGGTACCTTGGACGACCCGTTAAGCATATAACGGCTAATACTCAAAGCATGTTTCATTCACCTTTTTCTGTCTCTGAAGGTTATCAGCCTCTCTCCTACCTTACCAACCTGGATGTAGCTGTATGAGTCCGTGCCTCCTCATTTTAATCTCACCTTGCTTAGCGTGTTACCCTCGCTGCTAAGCACTCCTTTAGTGTAACCTGGCCCGGTTTTCTAACTTTCTGCCGAAGTTTTCGCCTGGCAAGCGTACTCCCTTTAAAAGGGCACAACTGTTCGTTTTACAATACTGCGGCGTGTCCGATGTGTCTTCTCAATGAATAAAGTCACCTCCCACAAACTCCAGCTGGCAATTTAACCAGAGCGAGTTTCCGCAACATTGCAACATTTTTAGATATGCACACTAAAAATACACTTCCCATTTGCTACCTTCCGTTAGCCATCTATATGTGCCGCTTTTACACATTCTTGATCCCAGAATTTCGCCACATCAATAATGACGCCGTTCCTGGCCAGTGCATCCGTCATTGCAGTAACTTCCGTATATGGTGTAAACAGGGCATTTCAGATAAAGCAACCTGCCGGTTGCGGAACAATCGTCCGTAAAGGCTGGATGATGCCTGGCTTGGTGTGATTCGAAGTATTTGTGAATAACCTTTATTGATTAACTAAATGATTAAATAACTTTTTATTCTCGTGTAATGCAAGACACGCCTATGCAGGCGTGATCATGTTAAATCTACAACTAACTGTTGGGGTAGTATAAAGGATGGTGCGTTAGCCATGGACGTTGGAGCTGTGAGTTCATACATGGAGGTTGGAGCACACGCGGCGATCTATTATGCGAGTTTGAAAATGTGCCATTGTAATTGCGATTGCTCACAAGGATGGCGTGAGAAGTATTGGGGCGTCCGCTGTGGAAGTGCGGTTGGTTGGGTAATCATGGGGCCTGACGTTAGTTAGAAGCAAGTCACAACCGCCTCGTCGCAGTGCTGCCAAACAGACCTCAGTTGCTTTTTATAGGGATAACGCTTGCCAGCCGAAAACCTACCAAATCCTGGAGCATTGCCGCTATAGAGTTAATACCCGGGAAAGTCCTAGTTTCTTGTCGATTGAGCACAAGAGATTGCTGACAAGCCATAGGCGAGTGATTGGTCATCTGACAGGCAGAATCGCAGGTGGACACTTATGTTTTGCTTCAGGTAAGTTGTGTTACTCAATGGTTTTGAAGGTTTTTTTCCAGGCAGGCCATAGCTGATCCAATCCTCTGGATAAGGGTATCCAAATCTAATTGACCAATGTTAGTAGACCAGCTTGGTAGTGAGTGTGTTGGAGGCCAGATATGATTCACATGTTTCTATGTAGGTTCATTCAGTCGCAGACCCACAGACCGGGTGGGATCCATGGTAGGTTACTGTTGCTTTCTTCAGACCGCGGGGAAGAGAAGAGCAAAGTAACGAAAAGGAGAGCAGCAGAGACCACCAAGGAACCCTGTGGCATCACGTGGTGTGAATGTAAAAGTAATGTGTTACAACCTGTTGAAAATGATACATGCAAAAGCAAAGTATAATTATTTGGTATTTTTAGGTTCTGCGACCATCTACAGCATCTATGCGGGCGAGGGCTGCTTTCTACCTAGAAGCAGGAATAGGGTGATGAGTAAGGACAAAAAATAGCCGGTGAAAAGCTAAGATAAAAACGAAAAATTAAATTGACCACGGGTGAAGCTGCAGTAACCTAGGCTTTTAAGCCTTAATGTTCTAAGCGAGGTAAGGAAACAGCAAAGACAGGCGAGGCAAGGAGAGACAAATGCAGTAGGCAGACAATAAGCAAGCTAGGTGAGGTGAAAGTGGGATAAGTGGCTCTATCACATAAGCGTATCGACGCTCTGAAATGGCTTTAGGGGAATAGAGAGGAGCAAGAAAAATCAAAGCAGGAGAAGATGAAAGGATAAGTGAAAGTGCCAAACATGCGTTAGAATATCGCCATCGCCTAGCAGCTGTCAGAAGCATGGCGAGACAGCTCAGACGAGACTGGATTAGGCATAAAGAAGTGATTATTCGGGCCAGGAGATGTGAAATTGCATTTTAGTACGCAGGCAGAGTTTCAGCACAAAAAAGCTGAGACAAAGTTTAGGGAAAGCCACCTGCAGAGGTAAGGGGAAGAAAGGTGTGAATGAATCAGGTGGTACTGCGCTTATCCAAGGCATCAAGCATAGCTTCATAAGACCAGCGTGAGGCGGGATAAACAACGGAGTAAACAGAGAGGTTAGCATGGGCTCACGATAATAAAAACTGGAAAGGCAGTGTGAAAGATAAATAGCCTTGTTAATTTGAGAAAAATATCACGGATGAATCTGTTGTAAAGCAGTCTTTTAAGCCTTAATGTTCTAAGCGAGGTGAGGAAACAGCAAAGACATGTGAGGCAATTCGAGACGAACGCCTCAGGCAGACAACAAGCAGCCCAATTGTGGCGAGAGTGAGATAAGTCTCTCAATCAAATAAAAGTATCAACGCACTAAATTGGCTTTAGGGGAATGGTGATGTGGTGCAACAAGCAAAGCAGGGAAGCTTAAGGGCTCAGTGAGTGTGTCAACCACGAGTCAGTGTACCTCAGTCGCCTAGCAGCCGTCAGAAGATATGCGAGAGAGCTCAGGCGTTATTGGATAAGGCAAAAGGAAGAGAGTATTCGGACGAGGAGAAGTAGAGGGACATATAAGAGGTAAGCAGATGTTCAGGACACAAATCTGAGACAAAATATAGGAAAAGTTACATGAGGAGTTAAGGAGCAGAAAGGTATGATGAATCAGGTGGTACTAAGCTAATCCAAGGCATCATGCATAAATGCGAAAAGGCAGTGTGAGGTACGATCAGGCAGAGAGTAATCAGGGAGGTTAGCATAGGGTCACAATGATGGGGCATGGAAAGGTAGTGCGAAAGAGAATAAACTTTGGTAAGGTCAAAAAGGTAATACCACGGGTGAATC
This sequence comes from Dicrocoelium dendriticum, assembly GCA_944474145.2. Classification (NCBI taxonomy): domain Eukaryota; kingdom Metazoa; phylum Platyhelminthes; class Trematoda; order Plagiorchiida; family Dicrocoeliidae; genus Dicrocoelium; species Dicrocoelium dendriticum. The sequence continues at coordinate 91,026,801 of OX104065.1, read as the reverse complement.
GGCTGTAAACCAGGCTTACAAGCCTCATTGGTTTAAGCGAAATTAGGAGACAACAAATAAAAGTAAGGCAAAGCGAGATGAACGCAGCAGGCATTCAAAAAGCAAGCCAGGTGAGGTGAGAGGGAGGTAAGTTGCCCCGTCAAATAAGCATGTCATTTAACTGTAATGGCTTTAGAGATAACATTGAGGGAGAGCAACAACCAAAGCGAAGGGAAATAAAGGGTCAGTGGAAGTGCCAAACATGCGTCAGTATACCTCAGTCTCCCAGCAGCTGTCAGAAGATAGGTGAGAGAGCGCAGCCGAGACTGGATTAGGCAGTAAGTGTGACTTTACGGCTCATCAGATGTGGTGGTGACAGTTGAGGAAGCAAGCCAAGATTTGGGAGCTAAGATCTAATGTTATCAGGAGCAGTAATTTACGGAGGTATGGCAGCTGGAAGGAGCATGGTATCTGCCGAAACTGACGCAATTTTCCTCTGTAGTCTGAAAGCAGTCAGGTAGTAGTAGGAGAAACAGGCTACACGGGGCTAGACTAAGATGACTAGCGGAGCTTCAGATGTCAGGACCGGGAGGGATCAAAGAAGGAATACTCAGGCAGGTAAGCAAATTTACAAGATGGTATGGCTTGGAGGGGTGAGAAAGGACAGAAAGTCAGATTAAGTGTAGAAGAAAACCCATGGATGTGTCTGCTGTAAACTAGTCACTTAAGCCTCCGTGGGCCAAGTAAAATAAAGAAACGTGGTGGATGTTCTATAGGTCAGACATTTAACCCTCTATGGTTACGAAGCAGGAGAGTTACGCCAGACAATACGAACAGGCAAATAACAATCAATATAGGTGAGCTAGGAGTTGGATAAATGGCATAAGCGTCTAAGCCACTGATTAGATTGAAGTGGTTTTAAGGAAATTGTGAAGAGAATACGCAATCTTAGTTAAGGAAGAAGTAAATTATCGGTGGAAACGCGATACATATGGTGGTATGCCACAATCGCCTGGCTGTAATCCTAGAGCCTGCGAGACCACTTAGGCGTGCCTGGACTAGGTATTGGTGAAGTACTGTACAAATCCGAATTATACGGATCAGGTGCAGTAGGTAGTGGAAGAGTATACACGTGTAGATAGAAGGAAAAGTACTAAAGTAAGGTAGAAAGGTAGCGTGTAGTAACAGGTAGGCGCAGATTAGCTTAGTTGTGTAGATATATAGGTAGGTACTTTTGCCCAGCACTCGTCTGCAGATACGCAGGTGCCCAATATTTCCGACACTTTGGGAAATGTGAGTAATCTCATTACAGACCCGGAGAATAATTTGGCACTTTAAGCTATCCTGACGGCGTCTGACAACTTATTCCATACGCTATCTTATCCATAGAGAAAATAGTTAATACGTTTTGAACAGCGCGCTATAGGTAGAGAAAATGTGTGCGGCCTTTTATGCAAAGGGTATCGGGTATTGCCCAAAGTTTGGAAAAGCAGCTAATACCTGAGTTAGAGCCTTTGACGAGTTTATCGAGCAAGATAAGGTTGGCTTTAATTCTGCGAAGCCAAAGTGGCTCTAGCCCGAGCTGTTTACACCAGCCTTGGCAACTGAGTATAGTAAGGCCTGGTAGGCACTTAGCAAACGAGAGTTATAAATTCTCGAGCACCAAGCTATCGAAATTGCGTGCGTTAGCAATGACTAAAGAAGTGTAGTCCAGAATTAGTCGGGCAAATAATTTGTATAGTGTGAGTCGAGATTTCTTAAGCGCATAGATTTAAAAACGTATCCAATAATTGGCCTAGCTTTTGTAGAACTATAGCTCGTTTGTTCGGCAAATTTTAGCGAGCTTGAGTAGTGCACACCGCGGGCACGTACGTCAGCTCGGATTTCCATAGAAATGTCGTTGAGTATAAGCGTGTTAGGTGGTACAAAGCACCTTTAGGAAAGTACCTTGTACTTTGATGTGGTGAATTCAAGTTTCCATAAAGCACACCAGGTTTCGAGTGTGCTGAGCTCAGTTCGAATGCAGGAGAGGCTGTGTTGCATGTCGGTCGGATCGAATGAAAACACTATCCTCACATCGTCAGCAAGCAGGTATGGGGTGTCGTGACTGAAAACTCGAAAATGTCATTTATGCAGAGTAGAAACAGCACTGGACCAAGGCGGTTCCCTGGAACACGTCTCTGGGTACAGGAAACAACTCCGAAGTGATGCTATCCAGTTGCACTGACTGATTTCGGTGGCTGAGGTAGGATTAAAACCAAGCGTGGAGCTTACCTGACATGCCAAATGCGGCTAATTTCCTGCGTAGCCCCTTGTGTGAGACTAGGACGAATGCCTTTTTCTAAACATCTTGTTCTGAAGGACAACATTATCTGCACACAACACCTTTGTGGACATAACTGCGGCGCTCAGAATATACAACCTATCTGCACTTCGCAATCCTGCCACACTAAAAAACCCAGAAAATTATGAAATCAATACAGTACTACGCGGTAACTCGATTTTTTGGCGTGCCGTACTGCTCGAGCTTTTCAGCTGAAATAATGTGGAAACCTGTGTTTGAATAAACACTTGAAACGAAATTTGACAATTGTCACATTTTCTCTGATCCAAGATATCTTGGATCGATTAAAGTGGTACTGGCCAAAGCGTCTTTGGCGCTTACTGGTAATTTTTCCGGCTGTTCCCAGTTTTAATCCCGTTTTGCACCCTGTTTTTGTCTTTTTATTGCGGTCGTTTTCTTATTTTATACGTGTTGTAATTCTACTATGTTTTCCACATGAACATCGCTGTCTCGCTAAACACCGAGACGGATGGACCTATGGGGTCCTCGTTTGATGAGTCTACTGCAGCTTGCGGACAGGTAAACTGTTCAGAGCCAGTAACAGATGTATCTAGCGGTATGCAGGGTGACGACTGCTGCCGCTGGTATCAAGAAAGCTGTACCGGCCCACAAGCTGACCAGTACAAAACGTTATCATCCAGCGTTCGCTTGCTTTTCAGCTGTGCTGAATGCGGCGCAGGAAGATCGATGCGCCCGGCTGTCACCGGTGCTAAACTTTCAGCGCTGGCTTCAAGGTCGGCAGATGTTGAGGAGGCGATAGCTAAACTCGCCGCTATTGCGTCGCTCGATACGAAAATGGATTTGATTTTAAACTCCCTGAATATTTTGTTTGAAGACACTGCAATAGGCGGCAACATTGCTGACGATCCATCCACTGGAGTCTGTCACTTGGTCACAAAGTCGCACATCCTACCGGCCAGTCCAGGTAACCTTGCTGGCTGTCCTCATAAGCCGATCAAAGTGAGGCAAAGTAGGGTGTGGAAATACCAAAAGCTCTCTGCTAAACCCAGAGAATTAGTTGCCACGGCATCGAAAAAGATGCCGTTTTTGACAGTCGTAAAGTCGTCTGACCAATGTACTCAGAACTTTCCGAAGATGCTGACCGCCTCGGCCGCCAGTGTACCAACACGTTCTGAGGAAGTGCTGGCATCTGCTCAATGCGATACAGAGTCAACGGCCCCTGCTCCAGTGAACCAGAAGAAGAAGCGGACTGGATCTGCTCGTAAAACTTTGAAGGGGCTTGAAGGCCCAGGAACTAGTAAGACGCTGGCAATAGAGCGGAAAACCTAAGCTACCGTTGCTTCGGCGTCGTTTGTGAAGACAGGGACAGTCCCACCGCCAGTGGTGAAAACAGCTAGTATAGGTGTCGACTCCAAGGCACGTGGGGTAAACACTCCCCGTCGTGCCGACTCTTTCACGGATGGTAGCGTTATCTTCCGTAACGTTACTGAATCTGCGGCCGCTCTCCCAAGGAAACGCATCTTGCATGACATCAAGTGGCTCAAACTGTGTGCCAGCAAGCTGCTTCCACCTAGCTTCCCTGGTGTCAATCTCAGAAAGCTGACCAGGTTGGGGAACGTCCCTATGGCTACGCCAAATTTACGACCCCAACTACTTCGCGCAGTCCTTTCTACTCCGGAGGAACGCAAATCATTACTGCGGTTTGCGTTCAAACTTAAGGGTAGTGGTGTCAGCGTTCAGCCAACTTAGCACTGGCAGATAGACTGAAGTTAAACGAGGCTATCAAAAACCTCAAAACTAGACGGGCGGCTGGTGAGCAAGGCCTCCGTCTGGTGGGTTTTCAGGTGGTCAGCCGGAAGTTTCTTTCCGCCCTATCAGAACTCATCCTGATGGCGCACGACCCAGAGGTGGTCGTGCCGACTTCCTTGAGGTAGTTCTTAGCAACGTGCTAGCCTAAGGGACAAGGTGCACGAGCTGGATCTACTTGTAGAAAAATCTCGTCCCGACGTACTTGCTTTCACTGAAACGTGGTTGTCTCCGGATATCACGGACGGTGAGGTATATTTACCTGGCTACGCGCTGCACAGGACTGATCGCTCCGTTGGTAGCCAAGGCGGAGGCGTTGTACTTTATGTGAGCCGTAACTTAGACGTGTTGAGGACCTGCACATTCCAGTCGTCGGATCAGACTGTTGAAGCCCTATCGGCTGTTTTGTGCAATTCCTCTACCCTCCTTATCGGTTGCGTATACAACCCTCCACACACAACTAGCAAAACGCTTAATAAACTCACTAAGCTTTTCACTGAAATCTCCCTACTGCCCCCACGCCACAAGATAGTGGGTGGCGATTTCAATATGCCACTTATCCCCTGGAAGAACCAGGTTGCCTTACTCAGATACAGAACTTTCGTCGACACCGTCCACGCAAATAACTGGACCCAACAAGTTCACGATCACACTAGGCTTTCTAACACCCTGGACTTAATCTTTAGGCAAGGTGTCTCCGATGCAGTTGCTGGTATATTAGATAATATACATGGCTGCGATTACAAGTTGGTCAAACTCATATTTACATTTTCTGCTCCACACTGCACCACTTCTACCTATGTCAAACAGTTTCCAATGTTCAACCACATTAACTGGGACAGCTTTGAGTTATTAGTGTGATCCGCGGACTGGGACAAATTCTTTTTAGCTACTGATGTAGACGCAGCCGCACACGTCCTGTATCTAAATCTCTTCAGCTGCTTAGATGTGATCGCCCCATTCACTTGCAGAAGCCGCTCAAAGACGACAGCGAAATCAGCGAAGGCCTGCGGTGTATTAGGAAGATCAAAAAGATGCGCCATCGATATTCCAAAACTAAGACATTCCACATCCTTGTTCGCATGGACGAAATCCCAACCAACTGGCAAACTGCGCAGGAATCAGCCAAGGTTGCGGAAGCAGCTTCTTCCCTTAAATCTAACAATAAAACCAAGTCACACAGTCAACTACTGCGACAAAGAAGCAATCAAAAAGCTACGCCTGTTGCCTCACTCAGACTTTCTGATACATCGGTTATTAGTGATCCATCAAAAATATGTGAGGTTCTCAATGGATACTTCTGCAATTCGTTCACAGACGCTAATGGTACCTCACCTGCCATGCCAGCTAGGCGCACCAATGACTCACTCGACAATATTAAGGTTGGCCTACCTTCTATCACTCGAGTAATCAGCAGCGTCAAATGGTCATCACATCCAGGTCCCGATGGTCTCCCCTTTGCGTTGCTGATACTCGGTGGCCAGGACATTCCAGTTCTACTTCTCGACCTATTCACGCTTTCCTTGACAAACGGGATTAATCCAACCACATGGAAACATGCCACCATCATCCCCAAACACAAAAAGGGCAGTCAGCAGAACATAGAGACCTATCGCCCCATCAGTCACACGCCTATAGTTTCAAGAGTAATGGAACGAATAGTCAAAGAAACCATGCTCACCTTCCTGCTTACCCGTAACCTAGTCAATCGACAACAACATGGATTTCTGCCTTCGAAATCCTGTCAGACCTGCCAATTTGAGTTCCTCAACCACGTAACTCAATGAATTGACAACAAGCTAGCACTAGTCATCATCTTCCTAGACCTGACAAAAGCTTTTGACAGAGTACCACATACCGAGCTCTTGATGAAGCTGGAATCATACGGTATCTCTGGTAAACTGCACACTTGGTTCTCATCATATCTTACAGCTCGCTCACAGTCAGTAATGGTTGGGGACTTTATGTCACTCCCAAAACCAGTCAAAAGTGGCGTACTTCAAGGAAGCGTTTTAGGCCCTCTACTTTTCCTGCTCTATATTAATGACGTGTTCCTGGTTATCAAACATGGGACACCCTACCTCTTTGCCGACGACATCAATATTGTCTTCCCATTTCATCCGTCAAACTTCCACACCGCCCTTTTTCATATACAATCCAACTTAAGAGCACTAACTGCATGGTGCGACACATGGAAGTTGGCATTCACACCAGCAAAATGCATTGTCCTTACATACAGATGCACCATGCCACCCAATACCTTAATGCTACAAGGCACGCCATTAGGGAACTGCCTAACAGTACGCGACTTAGGCGTGCACTACTCCTGTTCGCTGAACTTCGCGGAACAAGTAGTCTATTCCGCAGCTAAAGCGCGCTCTCATTGAATACACCCTCAAAACCATGACAATACAGGAATCTAGAACGGTGCTCTACAAAACATGTGCCCGGCCTCTGCTAGAGTACTGCTCTATTGTATTCACCAACCGCAGAAAATACGACAGAATGGCCCTTGAAAAGGTTCAGCGTCCCTTCACAAAACGCCTCCTGGAACACTTAAATCTCAGCTACCGTGATAGATGCAACGCACTTAAGCTCGACCCGTTATGGCTGCGCCGACTGAAAACCAACCTCGCTTCCTTATACTCGCTCATCAACAATCCCAATGGGAGCCCACTAACCCCTGTTTCAGACTCACGTATCACTTCGTACCCCCTACGTGCTAGACCCCATTCCAGTATCTTGCCAAGAACGCGCAGTAGTATTCGTTTCAACTTCTACCTCTACAGATACGCACACGTATGGAATAGGTTACCACTCACAACAATGGCATCTATGAATATAAACCAGTTCTGCCTCTCTATTAGCAAATACCTCTCTGTCACACAAGTTTCCAAACTATTGTATATCAACTGTCCCGAAGACGAGCTTTTTGGAACTGGACCAGACCACTTATAACTGCCACTTCTTACCTGCCTGCACTATCCCCTTCCCGACTCCTATTATTCTTACCTGCCTGCTTCCTCCAACAACCCCTACAGTCTTCCATCACCTAGGCACCAGCCATTGGATACCGAATGCCTATGCAATCCCTCAAACCTCCCACACCTGGCTAGCTTGAGACATCCGCCTCTAGCTAATCGCATCAACTTAACTGGCTACTACTTAGATGGTGAAGTCGGCGTGCGTAAGACCATAACTACCAGTTGAGGTTGCCCAAGTATATCTCAATCGCCAAGCTGACACCTTCTCTAGTATACTTGTCGCCCTGTGACTCACGACAACATGGAATATTCTCTTTCAATCGCGCTTCCATTTACCACGTATTCCTACTACTTCTATTACTTGTTTGGCTCTAGATTTCCTCTCCCATTACGGAATGCCTGTATTACTTACTCTCGCTGACATGTCGACGCATTCTGTCACACTGTAGATATACGATAATGACCAAGCGTCTTATTAGAATGGCTACATCTGGCCACTGGTAGCTTGTCTTAGTGCCACTATCTATCGGTCGACTTAAATTCAGTCTCTGTTTGGAAGCAGCTAGTGGTCGTACGCTCCAAGCCAATCTTTAATCTCCAACCTCCATCTTTTAGGACGGTCTGCGTCAAATAAATCTAAAACGAGAAGCAGGATCGGTACGCTTTAGAACCAATACGCGAATATAAGGCCAACCTCCGATGAGTGGAGAACACCAAAAGTTACGCTAGGAAAAATTTATTAAGTGGGGCGAATCGTTA
>OX104065.1:91002111-91018644 GCA_944474145.2 Dicrocoelium dendriticum | reverse complement strand
GGAGAAGAGAGTGGTACGTGTGGGGGACAAGGTGTTGGCGACCGGGTAGAGAGGGCAGATCATACGCTCCTTCTGCCCATTGCGGAAGAGGGTTGTTGGTTGAGGTGCCCTACTCCTAGCCTCTCACTCAACAATCTGACCCGCAAAGCGGTCACGTATATGGAGGTTCCCTTGTGTGGCTGCCCCCAGAACCTTGGTTGGCTTGTCGAACTACATCCTCTTTGTGCTCGCTGGATAGTTCTTGTGTACCCCGTTCCAGCATTGTTTTTTGGCAACAATATTTCACCTCGGTGAGGTATTTTATGCCAGCATTTGTGCTGATTTCCTGTGGATTATTGGGTCACTGTTTGTTGATCTACCAAACAAAGACGCATGAGTTGAGCATTCAGTCAACGCCTCTCAAAGGGCACGATTCCCTAAATTCGCTTCGCTGTCTTGCTTGTAGGTTATTTATCCAAAGACTCGGGGTGGAGTCCTCGAAGTCAACTCCTTACTTCGGCTTGGGCAACCCGATAGTATGACGCCCTTTCACAAATCCATTTACTGTACTACGACGTGCTCATCGACTACTGTTTCTGCTTCTCATATTCACGCTACTTCATCACACGCCAATTGTTTGTTTGCCAACAATCCTCACTTTCCGTTACCCGATTCATGTGTTCAACAATCTGTTTGCGATTCCGGTTGCGCCGTGGACCAAGGAGTTAAACTTATGGCTCTCCTTCGTCCCCGATCCTCGTTTCGTCTGGCGGGCTTCAACGTTCGGACACTCATGCAGATTGGACCGCAAGCCTGTCTAGCGCGCACCCTAGGGTCCCTAGACATTGATGTCTGCTGCTTTTCAGAAACCCGATTAGAAGACCCCAGCACTGTGCTAAGATTGACATCCCCCACTGACCACGAAGCCAGATATCACCTGCATCTTTCTGGAGATCCAGAAGCAGCCTTAGCGGGTTTGGCTGGTGTAGTTATAGCACTAAGTGGCAAGGCCGAGGCGGCCCTACTGGACTGGTTCCCGATAAACAGACGAATATGTGCAGTTCGACTTCGGGGCTCATGTAGAATCAACAACCGCCGCGAAGAGAGACGCAACTTGTTTGTGATCTGCATGTACGCTCCAACTGATTGCAGTGGCGACTCGGTCAAGGACGAATTCTACCGGGATCTACATCAACTCTTGACTAATGATAAAAAGTCGGATGTCGTTATCCTTGCTGGGGGTTTCAATGCACGGGTTAGCCGCCTGTTACCATACGAACGCCACCTTGGTGGTCATCGCGGGCTCGATGAGAACCGCTCTGATAACGGAGAACGGATTCTCACATTGTGCGCAGACAACCTTCTGTTTCTCTCGATCACTAACTTCAAGCGTACGAAGAAGCGTTCCGCAACGTGGCATCCCCCTTCGTCAACACATCGGTGATCTCAAATTGATCACATTGCCATTAGCTTCAGATGACGTGGCAGCGTACTGGACTGCAGGTCCTTTTGGTCCATGTTCATTGAATCAGATCATACACTGGTCTGCACGAAAATCTGCATGTGTTTTGGAGGGTTCCGAGACACGAAGCACCGCAAGATTGATATAAACAGATTAACTGATTCATCTGTCCAGGCGAGCTATCAGTCTTCACTGGTATATGCACTCAGTTGCAATCCATCGCAAGACGTGGAACAACACTAGACTTGTGTACGGAAAGCGATGACCATTTTCGGACAGTCAGGCTGTGGCCTAACTCGACGCCGCATAAAACCTTGGATCTCTGCTCGTTCTCTGGAACTGTTCGAACGCCGCAAAGATATCCCGGCGGAATCAGATTGTAACAAGCGGCGCAGTTCTGCCAACCGGCTAATCAAAAATAGCCTACGCAAGGATCGCGAGACATGGTGGTCTGAGCATGCTTTGAGATGGAGACCGCTGTCCTCTCTGGCAACACTCGCAGGCTTTTCCAACCCATTCGGTCTACTAGCCTCAGGAAGCCTGATGTCAGTGAGGTCATTTGCGAGGTGGACGAGTCTCCGATCACCAACCAACCGAGGCGTATGGACCCCCCGGCCGACCACCTTCACTCGCAGTTCAATTGCCCTTCACCATCCATCAGTGCATGCAGTACACCTTGTGGTCCACCCTGGCTCGTCCCACTGAATCCGCCCAGCGAAGCGGAAGTCTGCCTGGAGATTCGACGCTTGAAGCAGTTCAAGGCTTCCGGCTCAGACCGACTTCTTCCGGAGCTGTTCAAGTACGGCGATGTGGCGATCATTAACCAGCTGACCGCGCTGTTCGCAAAAATCTGGCATGAACAAAAAGTGCCTTTCTCTTGGTGCGAATCAGTTATTGTCCCGATTTTCAAGGAAATCGCTCGCACTTCATGTGTAAATCATCACGAGATCCGTCTTATTTCGGTTGCCTCCAAGCTATTAGCATCCATTCTGCTTCGCAGACTATCCCCAATACGTGAATCATACTACCGGGAAGAACAAGCTGGTATCTGTCCTGGCCGCGCATGCGTGTATCAAATCTTCACGCTCCGCCAGCTCCTCGACCATCGCCACATTTATCACAGGCCCACTATCGTTTCATTCTTAGACATACGCGCCGCTTTTGACTCCGTTGATCGACCTGCTTTATGGTGCTGCTTGCTAAAGAACGGGGTGCCAGAGAAATATATCGCCATCTTATGAGCACTTTACCTTCATACATGCGGCAGAGTGAGGGTTTATGGCAAGCTTACCTCGCAATTCGCTGTCAATAGCAGCATTCGACAGGGCTGCCCTATGTGCCCATTCCTCTTCAACTTCGTAATCGAAGACGTTCTGTCGAATGTTCTAGAAGGTTTCCAACATTTTGATCTCGAGCTTCTACCGGGTGAGCGTGCGACCGACTTAGATTATGCTGATGATATCGCCTTACTTGGTGATGATCTTCAGGGCATGCAACTCATCCTGGATCGTTTGTCGGCTGATGAATCTAAGTATGGCATGAGCTTCGCCCCATCGAAATGCAAAGTACTGCTCAGGGATTGGATTTCATCTGCTCCCGTGCTCACTCTCGAAGGTGCACAACTTGAACAGGTAGATAGTTTCGTCTACCTTGGGAGTTGTGTTTTTGCTGACGTCACTATTAACACAGAAGTTTCTCTTCGCATCGCTAAAGCTCGACCAGCATTTGTCAATCTGAGGCACTTGTGGCGTCGTCGCGACGTCTCATTCTCGCTGAATGGCCGCGTTTACAGCGCATCAGTTTGTTCAGTATTGTTGTATGGATGCGAGTCCTGACCGATTCGCGTGGAAGACATGCGTCTTCTTCTTGCCTTCGATAACGGTTGCTTAAGGTGGATTGCTCGTGTTTGGTGGCAACGTCGAGTTAATATTAATGACGTTCGACGTCGCATTTTGGGGAATGCGAGTATTCCCTTCAACAAACTGTTTTTGTTGCACTAGTGGAGATGGCTCTGTCACGTCCTACGCATGGCACCTGAGCGTCTACCGCGTCGCGCTCTATTCGCTCGTCAAGCATCTGCCTGGAGGCGACCGCGTGGTGGTCAGCCTTCTACATGGCAGCACATGAAATCGCGATGACTCTCCCTTATCCTCTGATCTCCATGGTTTTTGGTTGGCTCTTTGTCTAGTTGTTAGACTGCTGAGATCACTCACTCACCCAGAACATTTGGCTCAACAGGTTGATCCACAGTGTGGTGGGGAGCTAGTCCAACTCGAGAGCGTAATTGCAGTGTCTCATTGGGATCTGCTTGAGACCTGTCAGATACTGCCTTTGAGGATCTAAAGTAGCGATTCCCAACTTTTTGAGGCCGTTACCCCCAAAGCCGGTTCACTTTAAGCAGTTATCCCCAAACTTTCTAAAACCAATTAACTAGTAACTACTGCATTTTTCTTTAAATCACGGCAAGTGAATACGATATGTAATTACTTCCGGTCATGCAAATAAACGAGACCCTCATTGTAGTGCGAGGAAAATGTATAGGTTTCTTTCATTAAGTACCGCGTTCAAAATATTCTTGCTGATGTCCTGAACGCAACCTTGATGGTGCTGTTAAAAAGCGATATCACACTTATCCTTAACGCATGTTGCTGTACACCTGCGATTCTTAACATTTTTGAGGCTTTCATAAATGGGTTTGCTATATTCAACCCGACCCCCAATTTCCGTTTCAAACGCTAACTGACGAATAACTATCGCGCTGTTTGCTTCTAAGTACGGGAACTGATAGCTATCTGGAATAACTCTCGATCAATAGAAAAAAGAAAACAGTTGTTTGGTACAACATTGTATGTAATCAGAAGGCGATATACATCAATGGGACGGTTGATATTGCTTAGTGCTAACAATTTCTGGTATATTTGGTTCAGTTTCTGCTAATGCACATCGGAAGTCGTGCTCCAGATTCATTCGAATCCTTGCTTTTGTTTTCATTGAAACCATTGTCGAAAATCCACTTTCACATCTATAAGTTGTTGCAAATGGGATCAATATTCTCAATGCTCTTTCCGATAGCAATGGATACTCACCACTTATGTTTATCCAAAACGCTACCAGTGGTGTGCTTTGGAAATCTATTTTTAATTCGTCATCTTCGCGCATTCCTGGGAATTGTGCTTTGGCTTCGATAGCAGTATCCGGAAAAATTTCCTCATCCACTGAAAAGCGTCTTAGCACCCAGGCGTTTACTTGGCGATTTTCCAAATCAGGTAAATATTTGCTGATGGAATGGATCACGGATGACAAGTTATATCATCTGTGAAAGCGCATGTTTCATTTCTTCCAGCGAGCACCACTGATAGTTCTGGAAACATCGACACATCGTCAACTGTTGCTCTGCGTTGGTAAAGCTGCATTTTACGAAGAAAACTGGCAATCTTATCCTGAGCAGTTAAAATATTAACCACGTTTCCTAGCAAGCTGAGGTTCAGTGTATTTATTTCTCCGAAGAAATCTGCAAGATATGCTAGTTTAGAAATAAATACGTTGTCTGTTATCATAACGTGTAACCCGTTCACCTTACCCTTATGCAGCTCCTTCCTTTCAAGAAACATTGCAATTTCTTCTCAAAGCTCGAGCACTCGGTGCAACACCCTGCCTCGTGATAACCAACGCACTTCCGTGTGCAATAACAGCACGTCGAATTTACCTCCAAATTCATTGCACAACTCTTTGAAAACTCTTGTATATGTCGCACTACCGCGGATGACATTTATTATTTTCACTACGTTGGTTGACGTGCCTAGCAAAACAGGCGGAAGAGTTGTCACTGCTAAAGCATAACGATGTATTATGCAGTGGCTGAAGGTACAGCGCAGAGCAAATTTATTGACTAAGATTTGGAATCCAGAACGTACGCCCAACATGGATGGTGCTCCGTCTGTACAGGCACCCACCAACCTCGACCACTGTAGATCCTTTTCTTCGACAAAATCCTTCACTGTTCGAAAGACATCTTCACCATGTGTAGTTGTGCTCAATGATTCTGAGAACAGGTGCTCTTCTTTGAAGCGGTCGCCTTTTATGTACCGAACATAGACCAGTAGTTGAGAACAGGATGCAACGTCGATGGACTCATCTAACGGTATTGCGAAGAAAGGCTTTGACTTTATTTCGTTGCTCACCGTATTCAAAATATTCTTGCTCATATCCTCGATACGACTTTTGATTGTGTTGTTAGAAAGTGATATCATGCTTATCTTTTCTGCATGTTGCTCTCCAAGAACGAGCTTCACGGTATCGATTATGCAAAGTTTTATGATATCCTCTCCTGTAGTATGCGGTTTCTTGTTATTGGCGATTCGGAGAGCGATGAGGTACGACGCTTCAAGACCAGCTTCGGTTGACTGAAAGAAGGAGCCCGATGTATGCAGGCGTGAACTTCTGAGCGCAGCTTCTTTCCGTTTGAAGAATGTAATATCTTTTCCTACAAACTGAGAATGACTTCGGTCGAAGTGCTTTGTCAATTTGCTGGGTTTCATGTTCTCCCTTGTGAGCACTTCGCTGCACAAAACACATTGCGGTTCCTCAACATTTTTATCGACAAAATTGGTGAAGCCTCATTACAGAAAAGCTTCCTTGTAGGACCGCAGTTTTCCAGAAGACGTGGTTCCTGCAAAATATTAGGCAACTAAATGATATATATAAATATGAATATTTTCGTGATTTAATGTAGGTGACATTATCGTAAACGTTTGCAGGTAAACTCATTATTGTCAATATCAGAAGCATTGAATTAAATCACCCACCTACTATGGTGTCTTGTCAAAAACAACTGCAGATGAAGGTGATCAACCCAACACTCAATGGTCACTGGCATCCTGTTCAGCGCATTTTCAAACGCCTGCTGTTATCTCCATTCAAGGCATCACATGACCCTTTCGTGTGTGATTCATGATGAAACATGAACAGATATCAGTGCCTTCTCACGTGTTGCATTCCTCCATTCCAAGGCATTCCTGCATGATAACTTGACATCACCACTCTGTATCAATACGTGGTGAACACTAATCGCCCGTTTTGACCCTTCTAACCTGGATACAATCGCGCGTCACCTTACCTGATCGTGTGACCAAGACCCTGAATCAACAACTTAAGGACAGAATTTCAAGGTCAAGTACTTCATTCTGTGTATACTCTTTCTTGCTCGTGTCCATCAAGATATATCGGAAGAACTACCAGGAGACTGTCCGAGAGAACCAGCGAACACTGTTCAGCTTGACTGTATAGCGGCGTGACTAGATCAGTGGCAAGTGCAGTGTCTACACACTGGATCGACTCGAGCCATCAAGTCAGAGCGCATGAGGCGTTCCAGCCCATCTACCGCGTACCCAGATGCCACACAAGAGCGGTTAGATGTCGTTTACTGGCGGCTGCCGAGGCGATAGCCATCAGGCTTCATGACCCTGACCTATGTGCACACAAGAAATTTGTCCAGGCACTAATTCTACCCTGGTCCCCTGTAACACGGACACATAGTGTGGACAACGCCACACACACACACACACACACACACACACACAAACTGTTGATCGCCGTGGGGCCAATCGCCTAGCTTGGTCACTCAGACCATATGGGTTTTGAACCTTTACCCTTAGCTGATGTTTACGTTCATGCTCTTCATTTGTGGTGTATTAGCCTGATAAGGAACTACTGAAAACCAGCTTGTTCGCTAACATTTGTTCTAATCTGGAAACAATCGCGCGTCGCCTTGCCTGGTCGTCTGCCCTAGGCTCAGTTACTAATTTGAAATCGACTCCATAATTCTACCCGGCGAACGACCGCCTGTCGATAGCTACGGGAGCCGACAGAGGCGTCATTTGGTTGCAGTGACTAATGAGTGGTCACTGATGGCCAATCCAAAGTGCATAGGTAGTTAGCGACATGTTTTCATACGGATGATTTTGTTATTATACTTGTTTAGCGACCGGTTGATGACCCAATCCTCGTACTAATATTTACCCCCCGGCAAAACGCCATTTTACCACTTTTGGGTAATTACCCCCAGGTTGGGAACCCCTATTCTAGATAATGTCCGGACCGGAGTTTATATATCAGTTTCGGCATTGAGGCCACTTCTGTTATTAACGTTTGTCAACGAGCTAGCAAAATTAATCACTCCTAATTACCTAACTTTTATCGGTTGCATCAGGGTTTGGCCAGCGAGGATCCTATACAGATTTAAGCAGACCTCCAATAATGTGTGACCACAAGCAACCGCATGTGGTAATTGGCTGGTTTGCACCTATTTCACCAGGAGTTGCCTGGATTCACGCGGGAGGTAACAACCCATTAAGCATCACGTGGTACACTCCCACGATCATAGATAATGCGTGGCACTCGTGCTTCACGCCAATCAAGCTGTGAGATACTCTAAAACCTGTTGTCTCCTGTGGCTGTTCTAAGGGAAGAGGACCATGAACCTCTAGCAACTCTCGGAGAGGATTGTGCGACCGAGTTCATCAGGCCCCTAACTATGGACACGTTTGGTATGAGCAGTCCTGATGACACCTAGAAAGTGCCACCGAGCGAAACTCAATAGGTCACGAATGTAGGCAAACCATCGCATCAAGATAAAGCGCAGTCGCGCCGCGATAAGATTTGTTTCTCCGCTATATCGCTGTTGTACTGTGTCGTATCAGTCCATGACTTGCCTACACTTACGAGATCAGTTTCCACCTTCGTGACATACTACGATTTATTGATGATAACAACGCTTATTTCTCCAACAGTTCGAAACCCGTTCGACAGGTGCACATCTGAAGGATTCAATTCTCGTATGTAGGGTGACTACTCGCGTGTGATACTTTGCATACGATACCACAGCTTCTACATCTATAGGTTTGAAACGGACCCTACAGTTCTCTATTGTTGAACGTGACCTACGTCACTGGTTCGGGATGACAGGTTGTTCTGAGAAAACTGAAATGGCATTACATGTTGGGAACCGCCACGTAGAACAAGCAATTCTAGCAACGCAAACAAAACTGAAGCGCGATGTCACTGATCTGGAGCAGACTCAATGTCGAGTTTCCAAGTGCGTCACTGGAACGCGTAATTTGCCATATGAAGAGGCGGAAACACGGGTATTGCTGATTAGCTGACAAACTGCTGATGATTGCATTCTTCTGACTTAACCAAATCATGTGCGCCGCTATTTACTGCACTTTAGCAATAACACCTAACTGAGATCATTCCTTGAAAGTGGCAGAATAGTATAACCGCCCCGAGTGTTGCGGAATTCTTTTCTTTCTGTTCGTGTGTGTCACCCCTGGTAAAACACCACATTCGGTCTGTTTCACAACAATACAAATCATGTGTGAGAACGGTTGGAGGAAGAACTCAGGCCTTTACATGTCTTAGCAACCGCAATGGGAACCATGACGCAACGATATGAAATATTCCCCAGGAGCAAGCTCAGTCGAACAACGGCATAACAAAGGCAATAGGCGAGTGAAACCTCGGTGAGGATGCCAATGTGCACTGCGCGCGCACTCATCCTGATTCGAATCGCTACATCCACCAAACACGGACCTTGCAACATTGCGCTCAGTGATCATGCGGCACCCCGAAACACACCGCGGTCCACGCGCTGTGCACGTCCCTGCGGTGTCACTAGTTCAACTTCCATGCCAGCCTATCATCGACAACGGTATATGTGAGCGACTTCATGTCATTATTCCCAAGGGCCAATTCATTCGCACTCATTCACCTGGGTGCGTCGCAGTATACGCACAGCTCAGCGATGAAATGGGCAGACACACCGCGCAATCATATTTCACGTATAAGTGGGAATGTCTGAAAGGTTACGTGCCAACCACCACGATCACTCGTGACTGCTAAGCCCAGATGACACCACGTGAGTTTTGTGAGTATACCCCCTAGCATGTGTGTAGCTTCAGTGTAGCCAATCATGCCTGAATACGAGTCTCGAGCGCGACTAGGCACCCACCAAATCGCACGCGATCTGCGCCACACCCAAACCTACTCATGTCGTAAAATAGTCTGATATGCTATTGGTTGATTTGGTATTGGTCACCCGACGCGAAACGTGTTTTGGTGCGTTCGCGCCAGGTGGATGATATTTGCTTGCCTTAACGTGGGGTCTGAAAGATGATCATGCCTGCGTTGGTGTGTCTCTATGAAACTGAGAATAAATTATTTATTTATTTATTTATTTATTTATGATGTATGGACGAAACCTCTTTCCTTAAGACTGAGTTTGAAAGCGTTATGGATGAAATTAACTGCGAAAAGTTGTAGTCTCCATGGAACGTGTGTCTCATGTATCCTGTAAAGTTTAACTAATACATGCGTATCTGAATTGCGTAACGAACGCGGTTCGGTTTTTGCCCGAGATGCAGTGCACGTAAGTGGTCAAGGACATTAGCCAGGGATGTCCACACTGCGTCCCTTGGCCAAATGTGGTCCGCGTTAACATTTTAACTGGCCCGCAGTCTTCTCATGAAATTGTAAATTCTAGCTAGGATTTGGTCCTTACACACGACATCCTGTAGACTACCAAAAAGTAAGCACTTGATGTGTACAACACTTCGCTTTCATCAAATTTTACCACCAGCTGAATAGACAGATTCCAAAGAAATTCGTACATTTGCTGAGAAAATGCTCAGCTTGTTTGGCTCGACACATTTGTGTAAGCGGACGTTCTCAGCTTTTCGACTTAACGACAACCCTGTGAGGACGAGTCTAAGTGATTATCACCTACCTGATATCTTGCGCATTAAAACCAGTGCCCTTGAGCCTGACCTGACCTGTTTAATGCAGTCAAATCTCATTTTCACCCTTCACCTTAATAAATGCTTGCAGTAAAAGATTTATAACATGTCATTTTTGCTCGTTATTTAAGTGTAAAGCAGTTACTTCCCTTCAACAATTTGAAAAGCACGGAAAGAACAAGAAGGCTGGTAGATGCATGCACTTCGTATTATCTCCTCGGTACATTAAAAATAACTGATATGCATAGACATAGATAACAGTGGGTGCAACCAGACAACCTTGACGTGCAGAACGAATGAGGGAAGTTCACACCTACGTCCAAGGCAGCTTTAGGCTGACAAAAAATTGTTTCTGAGCACCCAAAGCTGGGTTCGTCCGGCTTATAGGGACAGCCTCAGCAAACCAAAGGAAGCAGGGATTAGTGCGAAGTAACACAATCTTATCAAGTAGGCTGAATATGGCGCGACATATTTTTACCTCACCAAATGTGGCCCTCCGTATGAAGTTTGGACACCCTTAACATAAGTAGATGACATAGTTGTGTGTTCCCCACAGAATGGTACCTGTGCGCAACCCCACTCCGAGGGCAGCAGAGCGCAAGTTAGCCTGTCCACACCCACGGATGGTTGGCAGTATCCAGTTTCAGATTTACCTGTCACTGTGGCAAGCCACAGGACGCCTGCGCCTACAGAGGGACCACAGATAGTCAGGTGGGTATTGGCCTTACCAACGTGTGTACCTGGTGAAGTGCCGGAGTCAGGCAGGCCTAATGAACCATGAGCGAGGCCACTCGGGGCCACCACCGAAGCAAGGACAGGTTCTGCAACGAACGTAGGCAGAACCGGTGCAGCGTTTGTAGGTACGCTGCATTTGATTTATTAACCGCGTGCTTGCATCCTGAGTCTCTTTATTTCAGGTGGTGGATTTGCTATATTGTCTCATTATTGCCTACGTGAACTGTCTTCTATAAACTTGCACACGCCGCTCAAGTTACTTTTGATAACATTTTCGCGATTGTGACATTTTCTTAAAATATATTTTCTGACGTCTCGAAACTATAACGGATTTTTTGGTGACCAATTTATTTCATATGCTCATTTATTAAAGAGCTATGTCGGCATATATGTATGTTTTTCAATTTATTTTATTTAATATTGTCGTTTCAAGTGACTGGCTGTTGCTTGACATCCCCGCTGTGGCTGAGCTTGATATGCATGTTGACAAGGTGGCTACCTGTCTATTACCCACTACCTCGTCCATACAGTTTCCAGGAGACAGTTGGTTGTTGCTAGAGGGTACAGGGGTGTACGGTCCTTGTGATCTTGCTAGGCTCGAAGAGCAGTTCCATGTACTCAGTGTGGAGCGGACTACGGTCCAGCCACCGCCTTGTGTGCGCTAGATTCCCTAATAGAGCGTGTTTGTGTTTGCATGTGAAGGAGTGTGGGCCGGCTCCGTTGATGAAACGCGGCTGCCATTCACATGCCTCTCGGTCTTATTCCTTTGGGTTTACACTGGATATGGGATATGTTGTTGGAGCTGTGGGTGGTGCAGCATAAGCCACGCATGGTCCCTCTGTAGCCACAAGCGTCCTGTGGCTGTCCGCATGGAGGCCACAGTGACAGTCTAATCCGAAAGCGGATGCCGCCAACCAACCTGCGGCGACAAATACGCAACCGCCCTTTCCGGAATTTTCAGGCGCTCAAACCACAGTTATCAATCAGAAAGCGTGGTCACCGTTCAACTGAGGTGATTTGTGACATTTTCGGAGAGAGGGGTTGCTGAGGCTTTTACACCACGAACATGATCTATTTCGTGCTTTGTTTCGTCTATCAGTTGCTCAGAGTTAGTGGGGGTGAAAGCAGCGGCGCAGTAACTGCTTTTGCTGCCCAGGGCGGAGGTAAGATTTTCGCCCACCCTGACAGTTGTAAATCCGTAAACCCTCACATTTGTGTAGAACTTTACAACATTTCGTTTCACAGTGCAACAAACAAGGATCTAATTTTAGAATGTTGCTGTAAGTGCAGGCATCTATATTGTTATAATACTCGTGTACAAAATTTACAAAGCACTTTTCGTGCTTTATTTGCGGCAACAGCATCCATGACACTAACAAAATTCAGTCCACCGGCAACTTCGCTCTCTATAGAGAGAACTGCCAAGTCCATGAGCCTTGTCTGGCCCCTATGAATTAGTTGAATCAGAACCTTCCAGCGATACGTATATGTAAAA
Organism: Dicrocoelium dendriticum; assembly: GCA_944474145.2. Lineage (NCBI taxonomy): Eukaryota > Metazoa > Platyhelminthes > Trematoda > Plagiorchiida > Dicrocoeliidae > Dicrocoelium > Dicrocoelium dendriticum. The sequence goes on along the minus strand of OX104065.1, from coordinate 91,006,181 downwards.
AAGGGCGAGACTAACCGGTCGGTTTTGGCAAATAATGTAAGAGTGCACCATCGCAGAAACTGCGTGTACACAAGTCAGATTCAGATACTGGTTTGTGCACGGCACAAGTGTAGCTTTCGGGTTAATTTTTCAGATGTCTCTCTGCACACCCAATCGGTAGCCCACCATAACAGCGGCACTGTCAGGTTCCTGGCCATAGCCATCATTAGTCTAAATTCCGTCCTTCCCTAGTTCTCTCGAAATCAGTCCAGAAATTTCCTCTGCGCTTCTATTGTGGGTCTCAACAAAGCGGAGAATCGATCCCTCAACTTTCGTTAGATTTTCGTCCTTTTTTACCCAGTGTAACATCTCGAGCATATTGCTTTCGTGCTATCGAAACTTAAGCAAAAGTACTTGCTTCTCTTGGTCTGATCGATTACTTTCTTACTCACCTGCTTTGGCAAAATGCTCATAGATTCATTTCGAACCTCTGGAGATAAATAAGTGGTTCTGCTTTTCTTTCTCATCTGAGCTGTCACCAAATCTCCGCGAAAAACTGGTTCATACCTGCCCAACATATGTGCCGATTTTAAGATCTCACTTTATTTTCCTGGCATGACATATATATATATATATATATATATATATATATATATATATATATCAAAGCCTCCACAAGCTTACCACTCAAGAGACAGGTCAAGATACAGAGGTCTCGATCCATAAGGCTTACAAAGGTGAAACGTTCAAGCAATGAGAGAGAAAAATAGTGTGGAAGCAAAGCTACTAAGACACATCGGGGTCAACCAACAATACAGACGACGCTAAATGATACAGGCGAATGAGGAATGGCAAAAGCAAGAATCAGTCATGCGTGTTCAAGAAAACACCATTTGTGGAAATGGGATTTTAAGAAAACATCCCTTACGAATGATACATGCCGGTCAATCAAACTAAAGAAATTGTGCGTTTAAACAAACATCAAGAAACAAGCGGTAGCGAAACGAAAGCCGGCAACTAAAAAGTGTCCAATAGGTATTCTCCTAACAACTTGCAGCGTCACGAAGGTCGTGTTCCAAGTCCTTTCTACAACCATCAGTAATCGCGGTGGTGACATCAAATTGGTGAACACCTTCTCAGCGCTCACACTGTTCAAGCAGACCTAATATGTCACTCGGGTACGAACAGTAGGCTGATAACTAGCCCTGGCCAAGTTGTGCTACTCAATTGGGAATTTTCTTAACAATCCTAAACTGGCCGGATTGTGTGAACAACTATTGCTCCCCTTTTATTAGTCCGGTGGGCCCTAAAAACCAAGTCTAGGTAATGCAGAGCTATGACACGCCCCCACTGTGCCACGTCAACGTACGTTCGGTCACCTTATACTACTGCCTGCATGCACGAACAACGATGTTATGTAGCCACGCATTGTACTAATAGCCCTAAACAAGAATACGGCATTCTTTGGAGGCAGGTGCGACAACCGTATCAAGTGAAGCCCAATTGTGACTAGCCCCAATTTTGGTTACAGAATTCAAGGTTCTCCTTTCATCGAACAGCTTCGTGGCAACCGATATTTCAGAAGAATCCTGTCAATAGAGCATCAGTTGGATCATTACCAAGCATCTGCTAGTACTGATGTGCAAACAAGCGGATAAAGTAGTAGCCAGGAATGCATGGGGTTAAACAACCGGTACATGACTGACCCACGCTGACGTGGCCAATGTGGCGTTAACCGCGTAGCCTGCAAAATACAATTGTTACTTAAAGTAACAGAGATCGAACGACATCCGGCCAATGGCATTTAGTCCGCTAGGCAGTGATAAACGGAATGCAGCTCCAATCATAGAGTGTATTGGAAATACGGCATCACAACACGTTACGCTGTAACTATACCTTTTTACACGCATATTAGCGTATTGTACCAAGCTTTTAGCGTGGTTCATTTTCGAAATAGCGTGCGGTACTTCAAGTTAGCGAGGCGGAGAACGCTGATTTGGCGTCCTTGACACTCTCATTGGTTATGGGACGTAAACCAATGGGACTTCGGTTAGAAGCTGCCAGCATACGCGACAGACAGTCCAATGAAAGTGGTCGAGCACCACCTTCCGTTCTGCCCTGATGCCCCGCTGGAGTAAACCTCGATGATTGGTCTCCAACCTGAAATCGACCAATAGGTAAATTGTGATGCTTGTCAAAGGAGGAGATGCTAGCTACCACACTATCCAAAGCTTAAGACTTAACCAGTGTGGATAGACATACTAACCAGCACATGTAGCGGTCTATGGCGATCACTGGCGGCTACCTAATGGTGGCTTATTCAGCGGCCTAACCATGGTGGCGTAGACAGGCAACCATCTAACTCGTATTCCACAGTACAGCAATGGCTGGTAGGCGGTTAGACAATTGTGTGCGAATGTCATTGCAACGATCATGGGGGACACAGTTCCCACAGAAGTTAGTAGACCAACCTGAAGCTGAACAACGACAATTCTAAGGTTGCTTAATTCGATCACAGTTGACGACTCAACAAAAAATAAGAGGATTCCAAGTGTGGCGCTGACACGACGTCAGTGAGTGTTCGTTTGCATCCATACCCATGGGCGAAATGTTAATCAGTTGTCGCTTCAGTGTCTCTATATTTGGCGTTACGTAAAGGTCATAGGAAGCTATGAATTTATAGGATCATTAGGTTTCACTTCCATATGGTCGCCCATGGTGACGTAGACAGAGAATAATCTCACTGGTATTCCGCACGTCAGCAATGGCTGCTAGGTAGTTATATAATTTCGCGCGATGGTTATTGCGACGATCATGGGGACATTGTTCCCATTGAAGTTAATAGACCAACCTGAAGCTGAACAACGAAAATTCTATGTTCGCTTACTTCTATCTCAGTTGATGGCTTAACAAAATGTGAGAGGATTCCAAGTGTGGCGTTGACACGACGTTAATGAGTGTTCGTTTGTCTCCCAACCCATGGGGGCATTTGTTAGTCAGTTACCACTTCAGTGTCTACATGTATCGCGTTATGTAAAGGTCATAGGAGCCTATGTATTCTTAGGATAATTACACTTCACTTCCATATGATCGCCCATACGTGTTGAGACGCTTTAACAAGTGGCTCTCCAAATGGAACCATTATAAGCACAGTCAATGCAGATGGAACCTCCCTATTACGTCAATGGACTGGCATGCTCTCCTCAAAGAATCGGCATTACTCAACAAAGTAACACTTAAAGGGGCCACAATGACTACGGTGTTTATACATGCTACATCGTCCTGCTAGAAAGAACGCAAGACTTATGATTAGTGGCGACGCAGGCATGTTACTCTGGTACTTCAGGTGAGTACTTGGAACAGATAAACACTGTTGTCTCACCCACGGGCTTTCCTACAATGTGTTTGCAATCATTTACAAAGGCAACCGCGCCCACTAAGCCTGCTATGGATCACTGTTTCAGGTAGTCTTAGAAGCATTCATGTATGCACGCCGTGACACAGGTTGTTAGCGACTTAGCAACTACTGGGAAACATTTTGTCATTGGGAAGTAGGTAATTCCGGAGACGTTGTTGAAGGAGGAAAATTTCTGCAACCTCTATGCTTACTATGCGTATACAATGCTCGTAGGCACCTCATATTAGGGCCGTAGGGTCACTTGAGGTTTAAAGCTTATCAATCACTTGGAAGTGAAGGGTAAATATCATGTTGAAACGCAGGATTGACATGCATCTTACGACCTTAACATAACGGCAGGTCCATGGGTCTTGTAGCGGTAACTGATTACCGAAGTGGCGCACAGGTGGGGCGATGAACGAACACTCACTAATGTCGTGTCACCGCCACACTAGGAACCCTCCTCTCTGGAACAATGGCTACAGATCCAATGATGATCTTACCTACACAGGGAACTTGATCTTGGTATACAATGCGCCGACTACATAAGCAATACCTATCTACGCTATTCAAAGGAGTGTACGGCCAACTGAAAAAACACAGCAAGAGAAATTTGTATCTGTAAAGCTTTTTAAAAATTCTATTTGCCAAGTTCTAGCTTTACCTCCTTCATACCAATTATTGCATTGTTTCC
>OX104065.1:90814619-91001615 GCA_944474145.2 Dicrocoelium dendriticum | reverse complement strand
CACGCTTACCATCACAAACGGAATTTATCCAACCACATGGAAACATGCCATCGTCATCCCTAAACACAAAAAAGCCAGTCAGCAGAACATGGAAAACTATCGTTCCATCAGCCACACACCTATAACTTCAATACTAATGGAACGGATAGTCAAAGAAACCATGCTCACCTTCCCGCTTACTCGCAACCTCATCAATCGACAACAACATGGATTTCTGCCGTCTAAATCCTGTCAGACCTGCCAATTTGAGTTCCTCAATAATGTAACACAACTGATTGACAACAAGCAAGCACTAGCCATCCTCTTCCTAGATATGACGATAGCCTCTGATAGAGTACCACATACAGAACTTTTGATTAAGCTGGAATCATGCGGTATCACTGGCAAACGGCGCGCTTTGTTCTCATCATATCATAGAGCTCTCTCACAGTCAGCAATGGTTGGGAACATTACGTCGCTTCCAAAACCAGTCAAAGCTGGCGTAATTCAAGGTAGCGTTTTAGGCCCTCTACGTTTCCCGCTCTGTATTAATGACATGTTCCTGATTTTCAAACATTGGACACCCTACCTATTTGCCGACGATATCAAAATTGTCTACCCATTTCATTCGTCCAACTTCCACACCTTCCTCCCCCATATAAAATACGACTTAACCGCTCTAGCTGCATGGTGGGACACATGAAAGCTGGCATTCACACCACCATAATGCAATATCCTTACATAGAGATGCACCACACCACCCAAGGCCGTAATGCTACAAGGCACGCCATTGGGGAACTGCCTAACAGTGAGTGACTTAGGCGTGCAATACTCCTGTTCGCTGAACTTTGCGGCACACGCAGCTTATTCCGCAGCTAAAGCAGGCTCTCTAATCGGATCCCTCCACAAAGCTATGACAATACAGGAATCTAGCACCGTGCGCTACAAAACATGTGCCCGGCCTCTGCTAGAATACTGCTCTATAGTATTCACCAACCTCAGAAAATGCGACCGAATAGCCCTTGAAAAGGTTCAGCGTACCTTCACAAAACGCCTCCTGGGGCACTGAAGTCTAAGCTACCGTGATCGGTGCAACACACATAAGCTGAACCCGTTATGGCTGCTCTGATTGAAAACCAACCACACTTTCCTATACTCGCTCGTTAACAATCCCAAGTGTAGCCAACTAACCCCTGTCTCAGACTCATATATCACTTTGTACCCCCAAGGTGATAGATCCCACTCCATTATGCTACCAAGAAGGCACAGTAGTATTTGCTCCAGCTTCTACCTCTACAGATACGCACTTGTATAGAATAGGTTACCTCTCACAATAAGGGCATCTATGAATATAAACCAGTTCCGCTTTTCTATTAGCAGGTACCTCTCTGTCACATAAATTTCCAAACTACTGAATATCAACTGTCCTGAAGAAGTTTTTTGAAACTGGACCAGACCACTTATAATCGCCTCTTCTTACCTTCCCGTACTATCTCCTTCTAAATAAATAAATAAATAAATAAATCGTTTATTCTCGTCATTGCGAGGCACACCATCAAGGGCGTGATCATGGTAATACAGACATCTATGATCGGTAATTGCACAAATTAGTACATTTTGACAAATAGCATAGGAATGTATGTGTGTGTAGACATGTAAAAGTATGTTTAACTGTGTATTTGGAAGGGGCCATGCTGTGTGAGTGGGTAAAGGTGACTCTGTGTATGATTTTGTTCGTTGTGTTCGTCATCATAGGGGGGGAATCAATGGAACGCTTCGAATTGGATGACGTTCGTGATGTGTGAATGATTCTCCGGAAAATGGAAGAGGCAGTGACTTTATTTAGTGGCGAGCCACATCCGCCACGTCACAGTGTTGTTAAACGGATTTCTGTGGTTTTTTATAGGGAGAACGCTTGCCAGGCGAAATCCCACCACATCCTGGAACACTGCCGCCGAACCATTTGCTGGAACGGGATTTACCCGAACCACCCAGCTGGCACCACGAGGAAGTTGTTCGGCTAGCCAGCCTGCTTCCTCCAACTACCCCTTAAACCTTCCGTCATCTAGGTATCAGCCACCGGATACCGAATGCCTATGCATTCCCTTAACCCTCCGACATCTGGCTGGTTCAAAACATCCGCCTCTAGCTAATCGTATCAAGTTAACTGGCTGCTACCTAAATGGTGCAGCCGGCATGCGCAGGACCTCAAGTACAACTTGATGTTTCCGAAATATATCCAAATCACCAAGCTGACACCGCCTTCTCTTAGACTTGTTACACTATCAATCAAGACAAACTGAATATTCTCCTTTAATCGCGCTTTAGAACCAATACGCGAATATAAGGCCAACCTCCGATGAGTGGAGAACACCAAAAGTAACGCTAGGAAAAATTTATTAAGTGGGGCGAATCGTTATCTAGTGCTAAAAGTAAGGCACCGGAAGATAGCTAGCTAAAGGAAAGGTGTGGTCACGTGCGCGGAGAGCAAACGTGGCCGCGGAGCCGATGAGCGTCGCGCCGTTCGAAGGCGGATGCTAGGTTGACCCAACCAAACGCGAGCAATGTTCAAACATGCGAGCGGCTAATTTGCTCTGCACATCGAGAAAATATAATTTTGTGAGCTTGTAATATTTTACGCAGCATGCGGCAGCCAAACAAAAGAATCTCCGGGTCACTACAAATCTGCTGATAGTTGACTTATTCTGGGACACATTAGGTATCCACTAGCAACTAGAAGGCTTCAACCCAATGCCATTGCTAGCCGCCGATACTATCGCTCTCCCTTGGTACCGTTATCAGATCTTCATATAACCCATGTCATCACTTTTCAGCTGCAGCGAATGATTGTAGATAGCATACCTCTGAGCTAGGAGCCACTAATTATCTCTCCAACACTTACCCTCTTGAATTGTTTGCATCTCAAACCTTCGCTGGGTTGTTGACTTTTACTGCCACTGTAACTATCCGCTAATAACTAGAAGGCTTAATGCGTATTCAGTTGCTGCCCACTGGTTCTCTCATTGGCACCATTATCCTTCGTTCCTCTTATATTCATCACGTTTTCCTCAGTGATTCGTTGTAGGCTCCATACATCTTTGCGTATACCAAGAGCTACTAGGAGACATTCCGTGTTTCTCCATCCTATAATCTTTTAGAACGCCTGTATCACTTACCTTTGATGGCCGCTGATATATTCTGTGACACTGTAGGATTCCACTGGTGACCAAATTGCCTAATGGAGTGGTTACATATGGCCACCGAAACTTTTTCATAGCGCCTGATCTGTCGACCCTCTTACTTCAGCACCTCCATTTCGTAGCAACTTGTGGTCGTAGGTTCCAATCATCTCTGCGCATATCTAGAGATTGCTATAAGCCACATTCTTTTACCACCAACCTACATCCATTGTGACTGTCTGCGTCACACATTTGCTGTCTGTTGACGTATTCTGGGACACTTTAGGTTTCCACTGGCCACTAGTAGGCTTCACCCAAATGCCATTGCTAGCCGTTGATACTCTCGCTCTCCCTGGGTACCCTTATCAGTTCTTCTTATTATCTATGTCGCCACCCTTCAGCTGCATCGAGCCTTTGTAGGCAGCACACCTCTTTGCACTAGGAGCCATACCTTATCTCTCCAACATTTACGCCCTTAAATCGTTTGCATCACATACCTTCGCATGTTTGTTGACTTCCTCTGTCACTGTAAGTATCCACTAAGAACCAGAAGGCTTAATGCGAATTCAGTTGCTGTCCACGGGTTCTCTCTTTTAGCACTATTATCCTTCGTTCCTCTTATCTTCATCACGTTTTCCTCAGTGATTCGTTGTAGGCTCCATACATCTTTGCGCATACCCAGCGCTACTAGGAGACATTCCGTGATTTTCCATCCTATAATCTTTTAGAATGCCTGTATCACTTACCTTTGATGGCTTGCTGATGTATTCTGCTGACACCGTAGGAATCCACTAGTGACCAATCTGCTTCATAGGATGGTTATATCTGACCGCCGAAAGATTTTCATAGCGCCATAATCTGTCGATCATATCAACCTCAACATCTCTATTTAGTAGCAACTTGTGGTCGTAGGCTCCAAGCATCTCCGGAGCTTGCTCGGAGTCACTCTCTTCTATCTCCAACCTTCATCCTTTGAGACTGCCTGCTTCACACACATTTGCTGTCTGCTGACTTATTCTGGGACACCTTAGGTATCCACTAGCAACTAGAAGGCTTCAACCCAATGTCATTGCCAGCCGACGATATTCTCTCTCCCTCAGTACCATTATCAGTTCTTCGTATTGCCTTGGGCACCTCTGTTTAGCAGGTGCCATCCTTATTAGGCTCCAACTATCTCTGCGCATATCCGGAGCTTTCCAATAGCTACTTTTCTACTCCTCTCTGGGACTGCGTGCGTCACATACATTTGCAGTCTGTTGACTTATTCTGAGATACTTCAGGTATCCACAAGCAACTTTAGGGCTTCACCGCAATGCCGTTGCCAGCCGTTGATACTCTCTCCCTTAGTGCCATTATCAGTTCTTCCTATTACCTATGTCACCACTTTCAGCTGCAACGAGTCATTGTTGTTAACATTGATCTTTGCGCCAGGAGTCACTCCTTATCTCTCTAACTCTTACTCTCTTGAACTGTTTGCTTCACATCTTCGCTGGTTTGTTGACTTCTTCTGTCACTGTAGGTATCCACTGGTTCTCAGTAAGCTTAACCCGAATGCCTTTGCTGGCCACTGATTCTATCCTAGCGCCACCATTTGCCGCCCTTCTTATCTTCCTCATTTCTACAGCAATTCGCCGTATGCTCCATGTCCCTTCTGCGCAGATCTTCAGCTTGCTTGGATACACTCCTTGTCTCTCCATCATACATTCCGCTATAATGTCTATCACTTACCTTTATTGGCCTGTTGATAAACTCAGCGACCCTATAGGCATACACTAGTGACCAAGCGTCTGATTGGAATGACTACGTCTGGCCACTGAGGCTCTTCTAGCGCCAACATCTGTCGGTCGTCGTAAATTCGGCATCTCTGGTCAGAAGTAGCTAGTGGCCATAGTCCCCATGCATATGCGATGATCCAGTGCTCGTTAGGAGCCACTCCGTATCTCAATAACCCATATTCCTTTAGAATATCTGCATCCAATCTTTCCGCTGCCCTGCCTCCAATTGATCTTTAGGTCTCTCTCGCGGCAACCTATGTAGCTTCACTTATTCTGCGCTCCCTCTCGGATTACGCTAGCTACGTGCTGTTCACGCACCTGACAATCACTACCAATATCCTAACTCTCTTTGCTCTCTCTCCACGCAATTATTGGCTCATACTAAACCGATACTTCGTACTTTACTTACTGGTACAACGCTCTTGTCTCTACGCAGGCGTTAGCAATCCACCCATACGGCTAATGATTCTATAGGATATTCAAAAGACATTTTCAGCATAATTATTGTTGCACAATGTACATGCTTTTGTCTCAAGCCCAACTGTTGTAACACAAGACATTAACAATGTTCTACTCCATGCCTGTTCTTGCGGTCTTCTCTCGTTTGTCCCTCAATTTCCCTTTTCTCCGAGATCCGGGACTTCTTGGAGATCTGGGATTGGACTGAGGAACAGTTTTGGCCCAAGACGGACTTAACTACCCACAAGGACTTACATGGAGCATGGTAGAACTCCGAAAGGACCGAACTACAATCACCACAACCCTTGTCCAGTAAGGAGAACTGGGCATATCCTCATACTTCCATACATTATACATCTGAAAAATCTGGACAGCGGAAAAGTTGAACTTTTGCTCACCTGGACATACAACAAGATGAATAATCGCGGTGTCCCTCTCCTCCACCGACCTCAAAAATCATGGCGACCCCGGTCAAATTACCTGTCCAACTAACAGAAAAGATTAGAAGCCATTACTCTGCGAAAAACCGAAGGTAAAACCAGTCGTCAAACGGCTTTGCCAGTTCAACGTTAATGTTCAAAATGCTTTACGGCAGTGTTGCAGGACGTGGTGGGTTTTCGCCTGGCAAGCGTTCTCCTTATAAAAAGCCACAAATGTCTGTTTAACAACACTGCGACGTGGCGGAGGTGACTCGCCACTGGATAAAGTCACTGCCCACAACCACATACTGGCAAGTCGACTAGACTTACATACCAACTCTTCCCGACACCGTTTCAACTACACACGATTGAACCCGATGTATTGTCGTGATACACATCTGTTTTTAAATCTTGATTACGCCTGAGTTAATGTGTTTCTATGAGACTAAGAATAAACTATTTATTTATTTAGTTTACAGTTATAGTGATATACAGAAGTCCTGGAAGTTCTTCCAGGGGATACAACTTTATTCGCACTCAGCCTGCGAATAAGTGTTTGGTTCTAGGGGATTTCAACCTTCCGGTAGTCTGTTGGGCTGATCTTTCTTGAAATTCGGCATTAGGAACATTCGGTGCTGACTTCCTTGAACTGACTCTCCAAGTGCCTTTGCACCAGTTCGTTGACTTTCCCACTAGGTATATGGACAACCAACTACCATCTACTTTTTATTTGGTTTTCGCTAAGTCCCTGGACTTCGTGACTGACGTTTCACACGGTGCACCTCTAGGGTCCAGCGATCACGCATGCATATCCTTTCGATGTGCTCTTTCAAGGCACCAAGAGACCGCTGTTGGATTACTTCCGAATATTTGGCGGGCGGACTTTAGTGCAATGCGAACTAAGGCTTCAGTTCTGAAATGTGAGATCTCGATGGCTGACTCTGTCCAGTTAGCCTGGGATAAATTTAAGGCATACCTTACGGAGGTTTCCAATCCCTATATTCCACTCATTAGGAAAAGAGGGTCAAGGGCACAGCCTCCATAGATAGATACCACAGGCAAGTACCTACTCAAGAAACGGGTCTAGAGGCTGGCGAACCTACCAAGCAGCTCCATCAGCCAGCACCTATGATAGTTATCGAGAGATTAGAAGTAAATGTAAGCAACATCTCAGAACTTCTCGTCTCCAATACGAGCAGGGTTTAGCGGACTCGGCCGCAGCTAATCCCAAGAAGTTTTTTGCTTACGTTAAAAGACGCAGCGGGGCAAAACTGTTTTTACCAGCTTTATTGCGAGCAGACGGGACCCGTGCGCAAACTGACTATGACAAGGCTTGTATACTGAGTGATCAGTATACTGGGGTCTTTGCTCGGGAGACCTCTTTACCACAGGTTGAATTGGTTTCAAGAGTTCCAGTGGATTCTTGCTTAGCTGAGCTTAGCATAACGGAGACTCAGGTCTTCGAGCTACTGCAAGGCATTAATCCCTCTAAAGCTTCCGGTCCTGATTCAATTTATCCGAAGCTGTTGCATGAATTGGCCACTGAGCTGAGTGGTCCGCTCACATGCATGTTTTCAATATCACTGGATAGCTGCAACCTACCTTCGGAATGGAAGGAGGCAATCATCTGTCCGATTTTTAAGGGTGGTGACAGCGCTCCACCCGCGAACTACCGGCTTGTCAGTTTGACAAGCGTAGTAGTCAAGTTGTTTGAAAAGCTGATAAGGGATTCAGTGGAGAACCACCTGAATAGATTCAACCTTCTCAGTGATGCGTAACATGGATGCCGCAAGGGGTTTTCATGTCAGACTAATCTACTTGTAGCTCGTGAAAGCTGGGCCGAAGCGGTAGACAGTGGCCACGCTGTAGACGTGCTATTCGTAGATTTTTCGAAAGCTTTTGACTCTGTTCCACATCTCGGGCTCTCACTAAAGTTGAGATCTTACGGGATATTTGGTTGCGCCCTTCAATGGGTGTCTGCCTTTCTTGATAGGAGGGAACAGTGCGTACGGGCGGGGCGTAGCCTTTCGCTCAGGCAAGCTGTCCTCAGTGGCGTTCCGCAGGGTTCGGTATTAGGGCCATTGTTGTTCGCGATCTATGTAAATGACTTGCCGGGAGAGCTAAGGGTGTCATCACTAATGTTTGCTGACGACCTTAAGCTCTGGAATATTGTGGATATCCCGGGGGTCCTGAGGCAATTCAGCGTGCCTTAGACAGGCTCTGGGCATGGTTGATGCCCATAAATAGGGCCAATTGTTCTGTTCTCCGAATCGGAGCTGCAAATCCTCCCACCCGATATGTTGTCGGCGGTGGTAAACTCCCTGTTGTCACTCAGCAGGTTGATTTAAGAGTCGTACACGCATCAGCACTTCATTCTGGAGACAACTGGAAGAAGGCTGCTTGTCGAGGGTTTCGTATGATGTGGTTTATCTGCCGTTCTTTCGGAATCTTAACGGCCAATTTGTTTGTGAAGCTATTTTTGGCATCCGTCCGACCCCACCTGGAATATTGTATTCAGGCTTGTCCACCATGTCTTAACGGAGACAAAATGGACTTGGAGAGGGTGTTACGAGTGGGCACCCGGTTAGTGCAGGGTCTACGGGGACAGACGTATCCTGAACGCTTGCTCAGTTTAGGGATTTACTCAATGCACTACCGAAGGATAAGTGGGGACCTGACTCTCACTTATCGTATTTTGACGGGTAAGATTAGCCCGGACTTGTCAGGGCTAGTTAATCCCGCTACGTTACCTAATCTCCACGGTCACCCACTGAAACTGCATAAGCCACGGTCTGATAGGATTAGGACGGAAGCTCGTCTATCGCGCCGGGTTATAGATCGTTGGAATTCGCTTCCAGAGCACGTGGTTAGGGAACCTACGGTTAAGGGTTTTGCGCGCCAGCTCGACGCTCTTGGGTGGCAACAGCAAACCTTTCCTTTTTCCTAGCTGACTCACCTACACCTTTCCGTTCTTTTATAAAGACTCAAATATCTTGGTATTCCACTTGCTTAGCTCTTTTTACTTTCTCTTTTGCCCTCTGAGTTTACTATTTTTTACTTCACGTAATCGACCCAGCAGGGACTGCTAGGGCAGGATACGTGGGCATTAATTGGTTGGACAGGGTGTGATGCGGTCTTTGTTTTAGGTCCATCAGTATTTCAAAGTTCGCCAACTCCCGGTTCAATGATCCGCCGAAGAAAGAACACTCACGGGATAATCCTATCGTTCCAGTCCCGCTTGAACTTGAACTTGAACTTGATATACAAGTCACTTGAGTCATCCGACTTCAACAGCTCCAAATACTTGCCGTCGACTCCAAAGGAGCCGACTACACAGGCATAGGAAATAACTTGGATAAACGTGACTGCGAATGCCTGCTAGGATAATCGGTCGGATGCAACCTTGTTCATGTCATATCACCAGTCGGCAGTATTCCAGAAGGTGGTGGGCCTTCGCCTGGCAAGCGTATTCCCCCAAAAAGCCACAAATATCTGTTTAACCACACCGCAACGTGGCGGATGTGACTCACCACTGAATAAAGTCACTGCCCCAACCACGCATTGCCAATTCGACAGATACCACATTTCACACATTATGCACATATATCGGCTCCCGCAAGATTACGCCTACAAAGTTGATTAGTGTCCTGCCGCTATTCCTAAAATAGTTTTGCAATTCTTTCCTTATGTTTCACTCGCCCGACCTGCACTGTGTACACAACTCATCGGACTAGTTCCTCATCAACATACTCCATAGTAATGATCTGTTTCTTATCTCTACATCCCACTTTCTGTGAAGATCTACTCCACGTGGGCCCATACTACTGACACCACCTGTACTCTTCCCGCTCTTGCTCCTGCTAAGCATGCTCTCATGTAAATTGTTGCCTTCTGCTGAGCATGCCCAAAATGCGTGCGTGGCTTTGTCGAGCATAAAGTATGTATTTAGTTGGAAAGTCTATTTGAAGTACACGTGGTGTGGAAGGATTGCGACGCGCAATCTCAAAGTGGACCGCGATTCCCATTGAAGTGAACCTTAGCCATTCGATCACTAGGACCGTAGCTGATGAAGCAGCAGCAAATTGGGTGTTGCAGTAGTTTCAGGCGGGCAACACCCAATTTGCTGCTATTTATTTACTTATTTAAATCAAGGAAGCCATTGAGCAGCGCCCGCCAATGTCTAGGGCATGTGTTAAGTTGTTCAAAATTCAAACTGGTAAGTTTGGCAGTCTTTGATGGTAGAAGTCCGTACTGTGACCTGTTACTTAGGATACGATGCAGTAGGAATGCAAGTATTTCCTCCTTAATTAGTCTCTCCATGACCCTAGAGGTGATAGGTGTGTGGCTGATAGGACGGTATTTGTCAATATTTTGAAGCTCACCGCGTTTATGTCGTGGAACAACCGTCCCGTGCTTCCAAATGTTTGGGTAGAAGCCGCTCTTCATAGAAAAGGTGAAAACCTTAAGCAGGAGGACTGGGATGTCCGGACCCCCACGTTTCTACAGTGTAGTGGTGACACCGTCTGGACCAGGGTAGTGTGACATCTTCAGCGAACGAAGTGCTCGCTTGGTTTTGCACAGGCTAAAGTCGATAGTGTGCAGCAGATCGTCAGTGAACTTAGGTATGCTATCTGACACCATCAAATCAGTGGCGGTGAAAGAGTCACAGAAGGGATTGTTAACGTAATCGCATAGATGGATCGCAGCAGTAAGGTACTTTGGTCGGGGAGTATGAGTGAGGTAATGGGTATATCACTGCGGTCGCTCCGAAGTTTCCTAAGTCTAGCAAGAGCTTGTCCTTTGTTGTGGGTACTAAGTGCTCGGCGCTCAGCTGATGTCAGTTCCAAGTTTAGCCAGTTTCTCCAATTAGCCAAGATTTCGTTCAAATGAATAAGGAGCTGAAAGTCCTTGGTCTTGTTGCAGGTGGGGCGCCTTTCCTTGAGCTTGGCAGAGACTCTGCGCATGGTCGCGTCATTGGGAGGCTGTGTTTTGTTTATCTTGGTATGCTTTGGTGCGAGGGAGTATAAGCAATTGGTTAGGTTTTTACAAACCTCACAAGCCGCTATATCTCTATGGGCCGTCAAGAAAATATCACCCCAAGGTACCTCTCGAAAAAGTAGGGAAAATAAGTGCCAAACGATGCGGTGAAGAGGTCTTAGTGAAAATTTCATAATATCTTCGCGAGAATGAACTTTAGGGAGTAAAAATATGAAACTCACTAGCTTGTGGTCACAACCTTGAAGCTTGTTTAACACGTTAGCTCATGCCTTTCGCGAATACCAGGTCCAGGGTATTAAGTCCTTGCGTAGGAGCAGGCACAGCTTTAATGGATTCATGTGAAAAAGCAGTGTCAACGAATGCCTTATACCTGCAAGGTGTGGACTGCTCAAGCCATGAAATATTGAGCATATTGAAATCTCCGCCAATTATCTTATAACTTGCTGGCACGAATGATTCTTCATGAAGTAGCTTTACTAGATAGGTAACTTTAGAATAGGAGGAACTGGGTGGGTTATGCACACAACCTATTAGCAGGTAGCGTTGGCTTCCGATGGATTGCACCCAAACGGAAGCTTCAGGGTAGCCAGTGGAAATAGCTTGAAAAGTTGATGTATGGTGGTCATTGTTGGCGTAAATTATTTAGATGCGTCAACCTAACGTAGTTCATTTGTTAGAAAGAATCTGCTGCGTCTATTACCTTACCTTTTACCGGGAACCAAACCATTTAAACGCTAAATAAAGCGCCGTATTAGCCATCTTTACAAGTTGTATAAATATGCAGGAAACGCTCCGGCAACGTTGCTTTATCCGCCGTATGCAGGGCTGGTGTCATATCATATTGCGTTGGTAACTTCCCATTATAGATATTATTCTCTTTATATCCTCGGATAGACTTGGAGGTGCATCGGGAGTACATACCTTCTGTAGTGATTAGTACTAGCACGCATCATTAGGTCCATAGGGTTTTGTTGGCAAATGCTTGCTATTAACGGCATCAGAGCGCCTATGGATTCCTCCCTACCCTAAGATCATTGGAAGGATCCTTTGACGTTTTATATGCTTGCCATCGCTCTGTTCAACGCGCAATACAAAGTTTGCGCGATAGAAGCATTAGCCACTACCACAACCAGGGAACTGGCATGTTCAAGTTCAGGCGGGACTGGAACGATAGCAATATCCCGTGTGTTCCTGCTTAAGCGGCTCTTTGAGGCAAGGTTTGAAGTGGTGCTAAAATAAATAAATAAATGTTTCATGCCCGGCGTTTCGGGGCACGCGTGCAAGCATAATCCCCGTAATACAAAGTGGTATGGTCTGTAATAGTCTAAAAACAACAAGGTTGGCAGCAACATACTGAATTTGTGTGTTTGTATATATTTACATGCAGTATTAGTGGGCACGGTTAGTGAACTTTTAAAGTACGACTGAATTTGTGAGTTTGTTTACTGAGCTCGCCATCGCACGTAGGGTAGTATGGCAAGCTTCGAACTGGACGACTTTCGGGAAGTGGGGACCCTCTGGAAAGGGTAGTGGCAAAGACTAGTTAGTGGCAAGTTACCACCACCATGTCGCATTGTTGTTAAACGGACATTTGTGGATGTGTTAGGGTGAACGTTTGTCAGACGAAAAGCTACCACGTCCTGGAACACAGTCACCAAACTATTGATTGGAATGGAATTACTCCAGCTCACGCAGCTGACACTACCTAGAATTTGTTCGGCTAGCCAGGTTCACGATTTTGCGCATTATCCTTGCGCTTGTTCCATGTAGTTCGTTCTTTCTGATATAATTTCTTTGGAGTTACTAGTAAAGCGAAACTACGATGGCCTTAAAATGCACAGAATGTGGTACGGCAGTCACCACTCCCTCGGAGACAGTTCATTGCACTCGCTGTGACGGTGAATTGCATACCACTTGTGCTATTATTGACCCTTATCATTACGAATGCCACAAGCGTACTGCCTCTTTGGAAATTATCTTCGAATGTAAGCCGTAACGAACTGGTTTGAGCTGTAGGCGATTTTGAATGGCTTCGGACCACTTAGCAAACCTCCTGCAGAGATCCTGACAGGGCGCTTGCTTGGCGATGGCATCCCAGTCTCTCTTATTTCTTCCTCCTCTGAGGCTGGATCAGCAACACCAGCCGGTGTCTAATATATGCGTTCTGCTGCTATTCCGTCAATGCCTCTGCTTCACAATGCACGGCGAAGTAGTTGAAATGAGAAATACTTTGCATACGTATTGAGCGACAACAATATGCTATCACTGCTGTCGTCTTCTGCTATGAGTGCTACTGTGAAAGCTGCAGAGATAAACTGTCAACACCTAAACCTAAACCTGTGTTAACTTCGTCAGACTACGAGCTGACACGTGTCCTTGATCGCCTCGGCCAGCTAAACGAATTCCTCATGAGCTAAAACTGAAGCCCCGCTTGGGAATTGGACACTGTTTTCATGATCAATGTCTGATAATCATAAATTCCCCTGAATCCAATACGGGAACGTTCACTGTATGGAGACTATATGACCAGACCTTCATAAGGCGAGTCATTTCCTTTATGTTCGGCCCTGTGTACGTTAAACTGGTCTCATTTCTGCTTTTCGCTTTAACTGAAAGAAAGAGGACCCCCAAAGTTCGGCCCATGAACAGCATCTTGTTCACCGATTAACTTTTCTTTTCAAGAGTGAGTCTTCCTACGTTCCAAGAGACTTCACCCGAAGGACCGAATTAAAATGAATAAAGCTGTTGTTGAATTACGAAAGCGTAGAAAGAACGAAGAGACCAATCTCAGTATGTTGGATCCTCGATAGTTCAAGTAATCTTGAGAACACGCTGGAGACCAGCCTTCCTCGTCCTGGCTATTTGAGCTCGAAAGATGGGCTACGTGTGAGTTGTGCAAAGGTGCTCAGCTTGAGAAAAAAGCTAGCTGTGCTCCATTCCCTCACCTCAGTGCACCAGCTTGGGTTGATGACTTTCTCTGATACTTGGTTGTTTTCAGGACATCCTAGACCCGGAGGTGCTTATCCAGGTATATTAGCTTGATCGAGCTGATCGAACTGATGCTAGTCCTGGGGCGGTGTTATATGTTACTGGAAGCCGGACCGCAGGGTCCGTTTTCTAAGACTATCGGAGACAGCAATAGTGACTGCAAAACCCTTTGCGTCGTATTCATGAATGGTGTAGGTGCATCGTCGTCGGCGTTGTCTGCAGAGCCCCAATGGGGTCAGGATCCGGCTTGGCGAACTACGTAACATAGTACGGAGTGGGCAAAGATTGTCTGCTTATGGGTGACTGCAATGTCCCAAGTGTTGATTGGGCCCTAGCCCAAGGTGATCTCTTCTCCGTCACTTTTAACAGTATTTTACTAGAAACTGTCTTGGTGTTTGGTGGTGATTCCACGTTTCAACTCCTACTAGAGTGCTTCCGGGTCAACCGCCGCACATCCTCAAACTAGTGCTTACATCTGCGATTTCTGAGGTCACCGATATGACTGTTAAGCAGCCGTTTGATAAAATGAGTCATTGGGCTGTAGCATTTCTTTGAGCACGAGTTGGCATTTTTAACGACAATTGGGTGTATCATCGGAATTTCTGCCGCGCAGCTTTCGCATGTCCAATACCGGCCGCAAGTAGGCTAGACTAGCATGTTCCTCAACAACTGGAACTCAAGGATGCGTAGGATCAACTGCGCACCATGATGGCATCGTTCATTGGTGATATCATACCGGGTACCAGAAGGTGGCCATTCCTTAATTCTCCTTCCTGTAATGCTCGGGGACTGCAGTTCCTGATGTAGGAAGGAGAAATATGTGGGATAAGTTGAAGGTTATCCTATCAGTATCAGACTTTCTTGAGTACAAAGCGGTTAAATACAAACGCACTGCAAAAATCGTGAGAAACGACAACCTCAAGAAACGTTGCATGGCTAGTCGGCCAATAATTGCTCCTATACCACTTTCCCCTTATGTAAGACGAAGCACTAAATTAGACAATGTAACTCCGGCCTTGTTTTTCTGTCTTCAGAACGTAGTACTGCTAGACGGCTATGCTATGGCTGAGCTACTTGCCTCGCGGTATCCTTCAGTTGACTTAGTCTTGATACGGTTTCCGCGGAAATATGTGCATCCACTCCTTTCTGCCCCCCAACTTGAGACCCGGAAATTAAAAACGAGATGTGCTTGATGCAACTTCGTGAACTGAACGTTAACTTCTCGCCAGTATTTTATGGCTTGCAACCCATTTGCCTCAAGACCGTGGCTGAATCATTGCAGCTCCGCTCTGTCAAGTATTTCGGCTCTCCATTGCAGCCAACTGTACGACTTCTAGTTATAAAATGGACATGGTGATGTCTATACAGAAAGCTGGAGGTTGGCAACGTCCGGTTAATTAGTAGTGTAATTGCCTACTATCCATTGTGTGCACGTACGTGGATAGGAGACCTAACTAAATAGTTACTTTATACTCGGACAGTGCTAGACACGTTTGTGTAGACGTGGTCTTGTTAAAGCTACAACTAAATGTCGGAGAAGGTATAAAAATGGTGCAAGTTAGCCATAAACCATGGGGCTGTGCGTTCATACATGTATGTGGGAGTGCATAGGTGTAGCTGTTATTCGAGCTTGAATATGTGCCGTTGCAATTGTGATTGCTTAGGTGGATAGTGTTAGAAGGAATGTGGGACGTCCTTGGTGTTGGTGTGGTTGGCTGGG
The DNA here is from genome assembly GCA_944474145.2 of Dicrocoelium dendriticum. Taxonomy (NCBI): domain Eukaryota; kingdom Metazoa; phylum Platyhelminthes; class Trematoda; order Plagiorchiida; family Dicrocoeliidae; genus Dicrocoelium; species Dicrocoelium dendriticum. The sequence goes on along the minus strand of OX104065.1, from coordinate 90,986,098 downwards.
TAAACATGGGGCCGTGCGTTTTGGTGATGGCGAGTCACATCCGCTACTTCGCAGTGCTGTTAGACAGACATTGGTTGCTTTTTGTAGGGAGGAGTCTTACCAGGCGAGAGCTCACAACGTCCTGGAGCATTGTGTCCAAACATTTGCTGGAACGGAATAAACCGGAACCCCCAGCTGGTGCTACGGAAAAGTCATATTTGCCCTGGCAATTGCTCAATATGATATTGTCGACAAGCTCTGAACGAGTGACTGGACGCTTGACAGGAAGGACCACAAGTTTGGTAGTCATAGCTTTTTTCAACTATGTTTTTGTAACCATTTCTTTCTGACGGCTATTTTAGGCGGGCCACGGCTCTTCCAATCGCCTGGAGAGGGATCTCCAGATTCAAATGCCCAGTGTTAGTAGACCAGGAAGGAGGTGGGTGTGTTGGAGGTCAAATTTGATCCAACTTTGTAGTTTTATTTGGTCGCAGGCCCACAGGTCAGAGGGGTTTCTCGGTTAGTTCCTGCTGAAATCTTAAGATCTCGAGGAAAAGAATGGAGAAGAGCAACAGAGACTACCATGTAAATCAGTGTTTTCATGCAACGTGAGCGTAAACGTCAACTATGTAACAACATGATGAGAAATAGTAACCGAGGAGCACAGATAATATTCCCTATTTTGTGTCCTGCGGCCATCTAAGGACGTTATGGGGCGAAGGTGGCTTAACAATTGGTAGCAGAATTGAAGGGATGAGTGAGGGCAAAAGGAGAAGGTGGCAAGCAGTAGGAACCACGGTAAAATAAATACGGAAGCATGAAAATGGGCTAAATTTAGGTGCAATAGTAACCCTGAAATGCTGCGTAGGTCTTTCAAGGTTATTGTTGTCAATGGCAAGGAGATATGTAAAGCTGGGACTTTACCACCTCAGGGTAGAATTGGGAAAGACGGATGCATGCATAGCTTTGGTATCCTAAGTCGACAGCAACATCCTGAGGAGGTGTAATGGACAGAGGAAAGACAGATGAGGGTTGTCGTGTATTTAACGATACTGCAGCGCTTAGATCTCTTTAGTACCAGGGAAGTCAGTCAGAAAAGCAATTCGTACCAAGTTAATCCAAGGTTACATGCAATGCTTCATAAGCCAAGGTAAGGCGGGATAAAGAAGCGTAATTAGACAGGCAAGCATAACGGCAGGATGATAAGGCTTCAACAGGTTGTATGAAAGATACATAGCCAGGTAAAGGGCAGAAAAAACGGTGTGTTTGTCTGCTGAAACCAAACTTTTGGACCGCAGTGGTTTAAACGAGGCAAGAAAACAGCAAAGATAACTCTGGTAATACGAGACGAACACAGTAGACAGACACCAAGCAATCCAGATGAGGTGCTAGTTGAACGAATGGGTTAAACAAATAAGCGTAACTTCGGATTGCGTTTGGATTAGGGGAGATGTAAGGAGGAGCAACAATCCAGGCTGGAAAGCTAAACTCCGGTGAAAGTGTGGAAGATACGTTAAGGCACTCTGAACTTCTGGCCGCCGTCAAATGACATGCGAAACAACTCATTGAATACTGGATTAGACCGAATTAAGAGAATATGTGTCCCAGCCGAAGCGGAGTTGCTAATAGAGGACGCAAGCAGAGACGCAGGAGATAAAATCTAATATCTTTCAGGTACGGCAATATACTGTGGTTGGGTAGATAATAGGTGCATGGAAACTGCTGAAACTGACCTAACTAGTTTTAAAGCAGTCAGCTATTAGGAGGGATTAGCTAGGCTGGGCTAGACTAAGGTGGCATGCAGTGATTAAGAGCTCAGGGAGAGGTAAGATCAAGAAAGGCATACGCCGACTGGTAAGCAAATGTACGGGATGTCAGTGTTTGGGGAGGGAGAAAGCGCAGCAAGCCAGGATAAAGGTAGAGGAAAAACCCACAGATGAGCCTGCCGTATACCAGGCTTTAAGCCTCAGTGGTTTAAGAGAGGGAAGGAAACAACAACGACAACGCTGGCAATGCAAGACAAACGCAGCAGGGTGACAACAAGCAATCCAGGTGAGGTTAGAGTTGGATGAATGTGTTAAACAAATAAACGTACCATCGGCTTGAATTAGATTTAGGGAAAATGTAAGTTTGTGCAACAATCCAAACTGAAACGAGCAAAAGCTCGACGAAAGTGCGAAAAATGACTAAATGTACCTCGAAAGCCCGGCTGCCGTAAGAAAGCAGGCTTGACGACTCAGATGTGACTGGATTAGGCAGAATTACGAGATTATGCGGCCCAGAAGAAGAGGGGATGACAATTAAGGACGCAACGGGAGCTTCTGGACACAAAATTTGAAAAAAGGTTTAGGTAAAATAACAGGTGGAGGTTAGGGATGCGGAAGGTGTGATGAATTAGCCGAAATTGACACCTTTATATATCATTAGTATCAGGGTAGTCAGAAGATAGGAGAAGCAGTTCCTACAAACTAGTCCAAGGCGGCAAGCATAGGTTCATAGGTCAGAGTGAGGCGAGAGCAAGAAATGAGCAATCAGCCCGAGTAGCAAAGGATCAGGATGATAGGACTTGGAAGCGTACAAAGAAAGAGTCGTAGCCAGGTTAAATGTAGAAGAAAACCATGGGTGAGTTTGCTGTACACCAGGCATGTAAGCCTCAATGACCTAAGAGTTGTATGGAAACAGCAAAGCCAACTCTAGCAATGCAAGGCGAACGCGGCAGGCAGACGACAAGTAATCCAGGTGGGGTAAGCAAGGAGGGCGTTTATAGCGGTGTTGAACGGAAAGCCAGAGCTACATTTGGCAATAACTACCGCATGTGGAGGCATGGTGGCTGGAAGGTGCAGCCTATCCGCCGAATCTGACGCCCTTTGGTCTCAATAGTCTCAGCGCATTAAGAATGTAGGAGAAACAAATCTTGAAGGTCTAAGCCAAGGCAGCAAGCAGAGGCTTATGGGTCAGGGTGAGTAGGGATTAAGAGGTGACGCAGGTACGTAAACATAGGTACAGTATGGTATGGCTAAGAAAGACAGTAAGAGCCAGAAGCTAGGTAAATTAAAACGAAAGTAGTGGTGGGTCTGTCGTAAATCAGGCAGCTAAGCCTCTACGGTCGTACGGCGGTCACGAAACAGGAGAGATATATCAGGCACTACGAGTCAAAGACGGCAGGCTACTAACAAGCAACCTATGCGGGGTAGGAGTTGGATAACTTCCTCTGACGGTCAGGCAAATGAGCAGATCGAATTGGCTTTATTTAAATGTGTCAGAAGGAGCAGTGCTCTACGTTGAGGAAGATGAACCTGTCGGTAAAGGTGCGATACGTGCGTCGTTATACTTCAGTCGCCTGGCCATTATCAAAGAGCAGGCGAGACAGGTCAGACTAGACTTGTCTAGGTAATGGTTGATGGTTAAATGATATACACAAAAGTAGCAGGGCCACACATTCCAGTTCTCCTTAACCCATTTACACTCACCATGACAACCCATACTTTCCTCACTGTGTGGAAGCACACTGTGGTCCGATCGAGGGCTAAAAGAGGAGTCCGTGTTAACATAGACAAAGGGCGTGTTGGCAACAACAAACTCATCACCTTACGAGGGATGGGGAGGCTGGTAAAAGAAGCAATGCAAATTTATGTTGCCTCGAAATCTCATTAATGGGTCGCAACACGTGTTCCTGCAAGCGAAATCCTGCTAAGCATGTATGTTTGAGTTCTTAAACAATGTCACAGACGCGATAAGTTTAGACCATAATGTAGTCGGCGTCTTCCTCGACAAGAAGAAAGCATTCGACTGCGTTCCGCACCTGAAACTTCTGACCAAACTCACCTCTTTTGGGAACGCCGAAGCTGCTCTTCTGGTTTAAATCCTAGTTAGCAAAGCTAACATACTCTTGTACCTGGGCGGCACGACGTCTTCCATAAAGCCGGTCACTATTGAAGTCCTTCAATGAAGTGTCCTGGTCCCCATGTTCATTTTACTCTACGTCAAATACGTCTTCCGAGTATTTTACTAGGGTACTCCATACCTATTTGCGGAAGACATCAACGTTCTATTTTTGTTCGAATCAGATGATAAGCGAGATAACGTATCTACAATACTTTTCTCCAAGGTCCGGAACTTCTCGGGGATCTGGGGTTGGACAGAGAAAGCGTTTTTGCCCGGGACAGAACATAGCCCACAAAGGCCTCAAAGAACATGGCTGTACAACAAATGGGTACAACTGCACTCACTACCACTACCGTTGTCCAGTAACGATAGTTATACAAGAGGCCTGTACACTCCTGAAAAGTATACATAAGCCTGAAAAATCCAGACGCAAGAAACTGACATTTTGCTCACCTGGACACTCACATAGGCGACTCTTCGTGAAGGTCTCACCCTCCAAGTTCCTCAGCCATTATGGCCGCCCTGACCAAAGATACCTGATCAACTAACAGAGGAAATTTGAAGTCAGTTGACTGCAGATAACCGAGGGTGAAATCAGTCGGCAAGCTGCTCTGCCAGTTTTACGTTAGTGTACAGACGGATTTCTGGCAGTATTCCGGGACGTGGTGGGTTTTCGCCTGGCAAGCGTTCTCCCTATATAAAGCCACAGATGTCCGCTTAACAACACGGCGACGTGGACGATGTGACTCGCCACTGAATAAAGTCACCGCCCACAATTACATACTGGCAAGTCGACTAGAATCATAATTTAATATTTTCCTGACACGTTTAAGAGTAAGATACTCCCTGCTTACATGCATCGTTTTAACTACACATGTACTGCCCAGACTGTTCACGCTGCGCACGCTAGAATCCAACGTGTCGTCCTGCATTGACGACTTTATTCCTTATGGTTAATTTTACAATTTCCAAAGCCTGTACAACTTTCGGCTTATTGCCGATTACATACATAGTAACGTGTTTGTTTCGAAACGTAATCGCGTGTAAAGATTGATCATGCCTGGTTTGGTGTGTCTCGACAAATTCAAGAATATACTATTTATTTATTTATTTAATTTAAGGAGCTAGAAAATTGGCGTGAAATATGGATTCTCGGATATTCTCCAAGAAACAGCAATCTTCTCCCTTACAGATGCACAGTGTCACGGAATACCCTCACTCTCGGTGTCGCTTCTCTTACTGTCAGCGACTGTGTTCGTGACCTGGGGTCCACAACTCTACCTCCTTCAACGTTGCGGAACAAGCAAGCCTCAGTGCAGCTAAAGCTAAGTCATTAATGGGCTATATCTTCAACTCTATGTCCCTCTTGGTACCTCAGCTGACAATGTGTAAAACGTGCGCTAAGTTTTTTCTTGCATACTTCCCTAGAGTTCTTACGAAATCACGCAAGTGCGATAGGATTGCACTGGAGAATGTACAGCGTTACTTCAATATACGTCTACTAGACTGAAACACGCTGAACTACAGTAGTCGGTGCAAACACTTGGGATTGGATCCGGTGTGGTTACGAAGGTTAAAGATAAATCTAACATTTCTATAAAATTTTACAAAAAAGCCAGAAATGAAGATGACGCGACACTTCCGAACGACAGGAGCTACCCGATGTCTTCTACGCAAAGCGGCATATTCAGTTAGCCTGCCGGCTGCTCGCTGCGGCATATGCCCTGATTTCTTCCTTTACTGATACGCGGACACCTAGAACAAGTCACCTCTGCCAATCCGATCATCTGCGCCCAATTAAAACATTTCAACAATACCATAAGAGGCTTCTTCGACGTAACCACAGTTTCGGAACTACTAAGTCTCCAACATTCTCCTACCCCGTTGTAACCTCGCATCACAGTTGTTTCTGCTGCCTTAACAATAGCACGTCTGCTCTCTTTTGGCCTATCTAGCCCCACCTAAACGAGACTGCAGTTCTTCTAATGGGCTCAGGACTTCCGTCTCGCTGACCCACCTGTTTTACTGCTGCTTCCAGTACCTTGAGCTTTAGCCTCACCATCCTCATTCGTGCCTATTCTATTCCCCATATGGCTCCATTATACTACCGCTCCTTGACTACAAATTACTTTGTAGTATTCACGTCCACCGTCTATCGGACCGATGTCTCTCTTATTCCATCAGCACCAGCTTCTGACTACTTGACATTCTCATGTCTCATCCACTCCTATGCTTAACCCCGCTTAACTGTATATTGTAGTTGGCCCCTCTTCTAGTCAATATCGCAACGTCAGTCTTGGCCTAGGTACCCCTAGCGCCAGTGGAACAACCCAGTCCACGCTAAATTCACTTCACCACTGTGCCTTTCCTTCTTAGTCCTTATGGACCAGACTGGCCCGCAAGGCTCCAAACGCCCATAGATATTCAACCAATGACCCGCTGCTTTTGCGCATCGGCTAGCATTGACCACGGTGCTCATTGGTAAAGACAACATCTTCAAAATACTTATCACCGTCTGATGCCATATCCGTACGCTTAGTCCTCCTACCGTAATAGAAACCTCCGGTCTCTGATTGATCGTTGCCTCTCGGCTCCCCTACCAAGCTTTTTAGGTCAGACTAACTTCTGCCCAGTTTGCCTTCTTGCCTATCCTATTCGCTATATGGCTCCGTGCTCTTACCACTGCTTGACTACACTGTACTCTGTAATATTCACACCCCGCGTCTATTGCACCGAGGTCTCTCTTATTCCATCAGCACCAGCTTTCGACCACTTGCTCTGCCCATGGCTCACGCAAGCCCATGCTTTACCCTACTTAAATCTATATTGTATTCGGCCCCTCTGCTTGTCGATATCGCAAACCTGTAATTTTGGCCAAGGTACCCCTATCGCCAGTGCAACATCCCCGTCCTCCCTTGAATCCCTTCACTAGTGTGCATTTCCTTATAATCCTCTTGGACGAGTCCAGCCTCCGAGGCTCCAACTGCCCATAGGTCTCCAACCAATGACTCTGCTTTTGCGCATCAACTGTCATTGACCATAGCGCAAACGCAACCTCCCATCCTTGCTAACTTCACTTCGCAGTTCATCTTTACAGGCTTTTGTTTAGATTGCGCTGCGGCATCGCTCACAAACATCAGACTTGAAAACATATTTAATACTTTAGCTTATGTCTGAGGTCTCCTTGGCTTTATGTTCCTACTTTTATCTAGCTCCAGTTACCGTTTGAGGATACCTTGCGCTCCATAGCTAAATCGGTATACCTCTAGTATGACTACTCGGCCTTGAGTAGCCACCTAGCTAGTTGCCTATTCCCAGTTCACCGCTACAAGCTTCCATTTGGATTGTGATGCCGCAGCTCTCAAAACAATCCGACTTGACAATCTACTCTTTTCTTCACCTTATGCTTGAAGTAACGGTGGCATTATATTCTTATTAATCTCTAGTCTCGGAGTCCGAAAGTTGATGCCTGGCGCTCCCTAGCTCCGTCATTTTATCTCTAGTGTGACAGCCAAACCTCAACGAACCATCTAGCATGTGGTCCACGTCCACTTCATTTTAACAGACTTCCAGTACGACAGGGATGGCGAATCAATCACAACCATCCGACTGGCGAACATTTTTAGTCCATCAACTCATGCCTGCTGATATTTCTGCCTTACATCCCTAGCAACATCTTCTTTCGGAGCCTGCGTGTTTTCCTTCACTGCTTCTTGCACCTCCTTCACTCTAGTATGTCAGCTAAGCTGTACATATCCTCCTAGCTCCTGCCTAACTCCCATTCCATATTATATTCTTCCATTTGGATTGTGATGCCCCTCGCTCAGAAGCATCCGACTTGCCATTCTTTTCCTTCCTCCGCCTCATGCTTGAGGTTGCTTCGGCCTTATATTGGCTAGCTAGCCGAACAACCACCACATAGCGCCAGCTGGGTTGTCCGGGTTAACCCTGTTCTAGCCTGTGGTTCAGCGGCAGTGTTCCAGAACGTGGTGGGTTTTCGGCTGGCAAGCGTACTTCCTATAAAGAGTTACAAATGTTTATTCAACAGCACTGTGACGTGGCTGATACGACTCGCCACTAAATAAATTAACTGCTTCCTACCTTTTCGTCGGATCTTACCTCACTTACGAACGTCAGCCAATTCGAAGGTATAATTTCATCCCTTCCTACGTTGGCGAGTGCACTGAACACAACCACAAATTCAGCCCAACAGTAGCAAATTCACGCAACATAATTGATAAACCATGCACTTACTGATACACGTAAAACATACCTCCAGTGTATACTGTTTACATAGTGGCACTTGTAAAAATTACTGATTATACGCTCTGTTGTACTATGACTATGCCTTTTAAGCGGGTCCCGCGCTCGTACATAAAACCTTTCTTTAATTAGGTATTTATCTACTTCCGGATTTTGACAGTTGATGCTCGCTGCTCCCCAGCTGCAACATAACACGCAAGTATATCTGCTAAGTCTGGAGAGCCTTCTAGCCAGAGACCCATTTCCATTTCATTTTAACAGGATTCCATTTAACTCGCAACGCCGTATAACGCACATCCATCCCACTAACTAACGGTTTGATCCCTCCCCTTATGCTTAAGGTCTCATTGGCCTTACATTCTTAGTATTACTTACTTCGTATTCTAGATGCCATTATCTGCTGCTTTCAACATCTATCTGTTCCAATCTAGTATGACAGCTAAGATTCGAAAAACCACCGCTTTAACCCGTGCCCATTGCATTTTACAGGCCTCTACGTGGAATGTGGTGCCACAGCGCTCACAGCCAATGGCATTCCCAACAGCTCCCTTACTTCATCTTATGCTTGCGGTCGTCGCGGCCTTATATTCCTACTAGTATTAACTTCCGGCTTCCGCAAGTCGATGCCTGTCGCTTCCTAGCTCAGTCCATTTGACTCTAGTACGACTGATAAGCCTCAATGAACCACCTAGCCTGTGGCCCACTCTCAGTTCATCTTAACAGACTATCCTTTGCTTTGTGATGCAGCATAACTCACAAAAATCGGGTTTGCTGGCCTTATCATCCTTTCACTCCATGATTGTTGATACCTCGACCTTACATTCGTATCATCATCTTCCGAACTGAGGATGTTGTTGTCCGCTGTTTCTCATCTCCAGCTGTTTATTTCAAACATCACTGCTTCGCCCCAAAGAGCCACCTAGACTACGGCTCATGCACAGTTCACCACTACAGGCTGCTATTTCACTTTAGAAATCCACCTTGTAGTTACACACTTCGTAGCTTTTGTCGCCGTTGTCCAGCTTAATCCGTTACCCTCGGTCCCTTTCAGCGCTGGCGCTGCAGCCGTTTTCTAGATTCACAGTTAATCCGACTTCCTCCCTCCCGTTCTCTGCTGTCGAGTTTACTTGTATTTTTTACTTCAGAAATCCACCTTGGAGTAGAACACTTCATATCTTTTGGCGCTGCACCCTATATCGTATTGATACACCACGTCCCTTTCAGAGCTGGATATATAACCGTATTCCCGCTACAGCTGGATAAGGCAATCCCATATCTTCTAGCTCCTGGCCTTATCATTTAACGGCTACCAGCCCGTGCCTAATACTACGAGCCATCAGTTCCTACTCCACAAATAACGTGACAATCACCAGCATTCTTCTCCACCGTCATGAATATTTAACGGTAGGTTTCCACCTTGGGTTGAAACACTCAGTATCTTTTGGCGCTACTGCCCATCTCATCCTGATACCTCTGGTCCTGCTTAGAGGTGCGACTGTACCCGTTTTCTCACTACAACTATATCATGCAATCATTTCCATTCTCGCTCCAGTGCTTAACTTTGTTAGCCTATTAGTCCATGCCTTACCTTACGATAGCTTTTGGCTTCTGCTTCAAAATACAACTGGATCCCACCATCAATCCTCTTATCTTTCTGCTAGCCTTATACATTACCCTGTAGAGGTCCACTTTCGGTGCAGTACTGAGTATCATTGGTGCTGCGTCTCGTATCACTATGCTAGCCCACGTCACTTTCATCGCTGGCATTGCCACCGTATTCTGGATAAAGTTGCAGTATGTACTTCTGTCTCCTCTCCCCTGTTTTCAACGTTGAACCGTTATTTGTCCGTGTCACATATTACAATAGTAAGAAGCTCCCGCTTTACAGCTAATCCGGCTCTGACCCCAACTATACTCTGCCGTCTGCTTGACTTGTATTGTACACTATTGCTGATTACCTTGGAGCGGAACACTTAGTAGGTTTGGGGGATGCAGCCTATAACATGCTGCTACCACAAGTCCGCTACAGTCGGCCCTTAAACTGGTTCCTCGATGCAGCTTTAGTATGTAGTCCTGTTTCTTTTTACTCCAGTTTTCAACGTTGAGTGCCTATTATTCTGTGCTTTATCTTATGATAGTCAGCGACTTCTGCTTTACAATTAACCCGGCAGGCCACCTTACATTTCGCTACCACCTAATTGACATGAATTTGTTCCTGTAGATGTCCACGTTAGAGTGGAACACTTAGTAGCATTTGGCACTGCCGCCCGGCTTAATCCAGCAACCTATTCACTATCAGAGAAGGTTTAGCAACTGCTCAAGCTGTAGAATTTAGTGCCTATTAGTCTCGCTACTGTTCTTAACCGTAAACGGCCAATAGTCCGTGCCCTGCATCCGATGTGTAGCGGCTTCTGCTTTACAATCAGTCAGTCCCTCCACCCTGAGCTCTGCCGTCACATTGATCAGTAAGTTTCACTTAAGAAGTCTACCTTGGGGTGGAACATGGTGTATTATGGTGCCGATGCCCATCTTAACCGGCTACTCAACAACTCCACTGGTTCTCATACCTGTTCGCAAGATAAGCCCTAACCCTCTCGACCGATCGCACAACCTACCTCTTGGTCGTCTATTTCACTATTTACTATACTTTTCTGCTTCTCTCAACGCACTCACCGGTTAACAACTCCCGATACTTCCGGTTTCCACACAAGACAAGTGTTGCGTACGCCAGACTAATTCAGACAACCATTGTCCCCCACATTCAACAAATATCGGGCATCGTACTTGCATGCAAAACCGCAGATAACCTGTATAACATGTTCGGATATTCTATTGCTTTTAACCAACACAAGGTTACCAAAAATTTGTATTTCTACCTTAACATAGTCCTGTTCAATTTCCTTTGCGGTCTGCTCGGTCCCTTTTCTCTTTTCTCCCTTGTTCTAAAGGATAGCATTATCTGCACAGAACATCTTTGAGGAAGTACCAGTGAAGCACACCTGGCCACAGAATCAACAAAGACCAGCAAAATTCTCCGCACTTTGCAACGCTGTCACACAAATGGAACCTGAAGAACGCATCTAATCAACACAAATCACCTGATTCATCCAAATCCAACCGCACTAAGCACTTGCGGTGGACTCGGAAGAAGGCAACCACAAAGCCATGGGATACAAAGTGGCGAAACATGGCAGCGAATGGCCATGAGGACTATCGGTCCTACGCAAGCTTGTCAATGTCGCACCACCGGTCGGCAATATTCCAGGATGTGGTGGGTTTTCGTCTGGCAAGCCTTCTCCCTGCAAGAAGCCACAATTGTCTGTTTACCAACACTGGGACGTGGCGGATGTGACTCGCCAATCAATAAAATCACTGCCCTAACCATGCATTGGCAGGTTGACGGATACCACCTTTCACAATATCTGTGCATATAGCTGCTCTCATACGACTACGCCTACATATTTGTTCAGTAACATGCCACCAGTCCTACAATATTTTTACAGCTTTTTCCGCACGCTTCGCACACTTGATCTGCACTGTGTACACAATCTCAGCGGATTAGTTTCCACCAAGATACTCCACATTAATTATCTAATGCTTGGCTCTACATCTCGCATTCTGTAAAGATAGACTAAGTTCAATCTTTGAGCCAGGTGGGCCCAGACTGACGACTACATATGTACTACTCCCGCTCTTTTCCTGTTAGGCATGCTGTCATGTACAATATCGTACTATGCTGCGCATGTCCAAAAAGCGTGCGTCGCTTTGTCGAGAATAAACTTGGCGGTTAAACTGTTCGCTGAGCTTGGCTATTTTGTTGCAAAGGTTTCGTCACCAATCGAGGTGACATCAGCGGTGCGTAGTTGAGTGGCGTGCAGTAGCGTAGAGTAGCTTAGCAGAGGCTCGGAGCGAGTACGCCGTTCATGGTGTGTGTTCGTCTTTTGTACCATCGCGGTTGGCCAGGGAGCCGAGCAATCCTATCGGTTTGGACTTCGATCCGCGTTCAGCTTGGTTGATGGGCAAATGAGCTTTGACCTCGCCTCCTTGTGTTTCGTGGTTTTGTCTGCTTGCTCTTGCGAGCAAGTCTGTCGTCTGTTCTGGTTGTTAAGTCACACGTTCCACCCCATTAACTCGATCGAGCTTGCGGTCTGCACACCCTTTCTAATGTATCACTGACATCTCTATAAGCTTGCTCAGCTGGCTCGGACTATGTCTTGACGTAGGCTTCCCTCGCATTCTTCAGTCCTTCTAGCCTGTTATTCTTTACGTTCCCACGTCCTGAACATTTTCTTTTGATAACACATCAAAATTTCATTCCTACCTTAATTTGGCAGCATTGCATCAATGCGCTGCCTTAACTGGTCTCGCAAGTTCCGTCTCCTGCTTCCTGACTTCTCCCAGGCTTCTGAGATCTAGACTGTAATAACCCAACGCTCTGTAACCCTTACGTCAAGAGCATTGCCGGCCCTGACTCATTGTTATTATTATGTCACCTCACCTCTTAAACGTACGTATTTCTGCTGACGCTTCTTGCTAATAGTTCGACCTAAATATTACAGCTCAAACACAAGACGATGGCATTCTAGTCTCGTCTGAATGGTCTCTTGCGTTCCTAGCACTGAGGCATAAATGATCGAAGAACGGCAGACCCAGCGGTATGTTCATATCACTTCCACTTTTCCTCAACAGTAGCGTTTCCCTTCCAGACACTGTTTGTTCCGCGCTCTCAGTTTGCTTTCGTCCTTTAACTGGATGGATAAATCTTCAAACCCGGCCCTAGGCACATCTTGTCGCACCGGTCTCCTGTCTTCTCACGGCTTTTAGAGCTCCGACACGCAAAGCTCTGGGATCCGCAGATCCAATAATTTGTTCTACTCAGCCTGAGCACTGCGCTGTGCATGCTAACTACCTTCCCGTTTGTCCGAATCGTCCACCGTATCCTTTGGATTTCAATGGCTTAAAAGATCTGCCGGCTCTTGACTATCCCTTCAGAGTACCAACCCCACGTCCTATTGGAGTAAAAGTTTAATAATCAAATCCTATCTGCAGTATGACTGCCTCTGCATTGCGACTACAGGAACGCTTCTCATATCGCTGTCCATCTTTAAACCTTTTACTAGTTTCCCTTGCTAGCACGCTCTACTTACATTATAGTTAAAAATGATAACAATGGCTGCTGCTGCCGCTAACGATGAGCCTTTACAAATCTTGCAAAAATTCCTCCTTACGTTTCCTCAACTAGTTTCTTCTGCCCTATGTTTATCACCATTTTTTACCATCTGTTCAGCTAGTCAAACTACACGACTAGGCGCAGGTGTCCACCCGATCTGCCTGCCTTCCACTGATGTCAGTCTGTATTATTTCTGTGACCAGTGGCTTTCATTCAAATGCAAGCAGCAGTAAGCTCTCTTGACACCGTCTAATCCCACCTTTGGGTGGTTCACCTACTTTATTGAAGCGCCGACGCAACCCACTGCTTTACGATTATTGGGGTATAACATTTTTTGTTCAACAACCCAACCCTTACTACAGCTGCGGACTGTCTCCCTTCACTATAACCTTCATCCACCTAACTGCTCGGGCGACCATGTTTGCCTTCATCTCTCAATAAATAGCGGTCTCCGTAATGTAGTTAATCCGGCTCTACTCCACTTCGCTCACTGCGTCCATCTGGCTTTCTTTTGACAACGTATACTCTCACCTTCGGGTAGTTCACCTAATCAATTAAAGCGTCGATGCGCCACCGTATTTTACAATCGTTGCTTTATACTATTGCAGATTTTACAAAAGAATTTTCTCTTATGTTACAGCCTGGCTTCGCTCAGTTTAACGCCTCTATCATTAGGTGAATGCTCGGCAGTCCATGTTTCTTTATCTCCCAATAAATAGCGGCTCCTGCTGTGTGCTCAATCCGGCCCTTATCCTCATTGCTCGTTTAGTCCACCTGGTTTTCTGTAACACCTTATAATCCCACCTTCGGGTGGTGTTCTAATCTACTGCAGAGCCCGTGCGCCACACTATTTTACAATTGTTGGTACATAGTATGGCTTGTACTACAACCCAAAACTTCTGATATGGCTCGTCTTGTTTCACTTAATCCTTCTCCACTTAACTGACTACTCGGCAGTCCATCTTTCTTTAATCTCTCAATAATCATTGGTTTCTTCTATGAAGTTAAACCGGCTATTATCCCTATCGCTCTGCGTCAATCTGGCTTCCTTCTAACACTGTAGCGGTCGGCTTTCGAGTGGTTCACGTATACTATCTAAACGCACATTCGCCACCCTATTCCTCAGCTGGCGCTCCAAAGTATGCATTTTCCGGCAAACCGGGACTCGTTTCCGTCTTTTATTAATATAACTCACTTTTAATTAACACTTCTCGGCATGCCATGTCTCCTTCATCTTTCAATAAGGGGCGGCTGCTGCAGTGTAGTTAATCCGGCTCTTACCCCTATCGCTCTCTGCTCCATCCGGCTTAGTTTGACACCGCAGAACTTTACCTAAGGTTGGTTTACCTAACCTACTAAAGCGCCGTTGCGCTACCCTATTTACGATTGTGGGTTTATAGTGTTGCTTGTTCTACAACCCAATCTTCTCTTCTGCTAGGACCTGTCTTCTTTCACTTTAACCCTCCTTCATTAGACTGACTGCTTGGCAGTGCATTTTTCATTAATCTCTCAACCACTGGCGGCTTATTATACATAGTTAATCCAGGCCTTATACACACTGTTCCATGCGTCCACCTAGCTCATGATTGACACCTTAAAGTTCCACCTTTCAGAGATAGACCTTGTCTGCCGAAACGCCAGTGCGCCACCCAGTTCACAATGGTGGTTTCTAGCACTGCAGGTTCCACAACCCAACCTCAGCTCCATCTACAGCCTTTTTTCCTTCACTGTAACCCCCTTCAGTTCACTGACGGCCCGGCAGTCCATTCTTCTTAATCTCTCAACAACAAGCGGCTTCTGTTACGTAGTTAATCCGGCTCTTATCCACACTGCAATGCTTCTATCTGGCTTGCTTATGAAACCGCAGCACTCTATTTTCGAGTGGAGCACCTGAGCTACTTGAACGCCGATGCGTCATTTTGCGCTACAATTGCTGGTTCAAAGGTTGATCTTCTGCTGGTTATTCACCATCCGATCGCCACGTATATTTGAACCTTCTTGCTTCCCACACATTAGTCCCGGTTCTCGTTGACTGGTGACCTAAACCTGGCACTAGAACCTTTTGCACCACGCAGTAGTAGAATTGGGCCAAAATTTCTGTGGCATAACCAAGAAGCAACTTCAGCCTAATAGCTTTTGCACATTGTGCATCCTTCCGTTTCGTCTAAATTTCTTTAGGTAGGATTTTCATACTGCTTGTTTCCATGCTTGGCCTTTTTGTTCTCCTCTCAACCTGTTCCGCTCTTCCACTTCTCTGAGGTCGGGACCTTTTTTGAGACCAGGGATTGGACTGAGGAACTGCCTCCATCTGAGATGGGAGGAAATAACCGATAAGGACGCACCTGGAGCATAACCTTATACCAAAACCAGCCAATTGCAGCAAACACAACGACTGGGGTCCAGTGATGCTAGCTGGACACGAAATCATTACACTCCAGCAAGTAAACAAATCAGCGAAATTGAGCCCTGAGATACGCTGGAAATTTAGCTTACTGGCAAAATTATTTACTCTGATGGACTGGCCGCAACCTCTATGGCGGGCCCTGACTAAGCTATCCGATCAGCCAACATAGGGATCATCTGGCTGCAAATAACAGTGAACAAATGGTTTATAAGAGGCCTTGCCAGATGTACCTGACCGCTCAATTCAATCAACGACAGTGTTCCAGGACGTGTTGGGCTTTTGCCTGGCAAGCGTTCTCCCTATAAAAAGCTAGAACAGTCCGTTTATCAACACTGCGCTTCGGCGGAGGTGACACGCCACTCAGTAATGTCAGCGTCTACGAATACATTCTGGCGTATTGACTAAAGAAGACATTTCACTATCTTGTTGACACGCACAAAACCGCTCCCCACAGTCTTCGCATACTATCATCACTTTACCTACTGTGTTTTCCTGTTTACTGTACTCATATATGAATCCAGTTTATCATCACCAAACCGAGGTCCTCGCTTCTTATGAGTACTCCTTCCGTTGCTGCAACTTGTACAGGTTTTGGCTTTAGCCAACTACGTGCATTGTAACAGATCTGTTGCGTCTCATAATTAGTTTTAAATCATGACCATGGCTGAGTTGGCTTGCCTTGATGAATTTCGGGAATCAAATAATAACTTTTTATGTAAACACTCAGTATAGGTGATTTTCTTCCTGGTTCCGCGATTCGGCTGTGCCGCCGTGCGTTTCCGCTAGTTTGAACAGGGTGTTTTAGCTGGTCTTGTGATGCACCGTGTGGTTGCTATTGTAGTTTAATCTCTGGTCCGGATGCGTTTTCTACCGACAGACGCACGTTTCCATAGATCCGTCCGTATTCCTAATGACCAGTACACCCACAAGTGGTGGCTTCTTATCCTCCTATACTTCAAACGTAAATTTGCTATTTATGAATGTGAGGATGAGCAAATCGTGCGTGGCTTGTACGCTGTTCCTATTTCCGCTGACAAACGTGTCGCCCACGGATCGTATCCAAAGGTTTGTGCTGACAGATGACAGTGCGATGCGCTCCAATTTCAGCATTACGGCTTCTGCACTGAGCCCCGAAAGCGGCGATCTCATGGGCGTTCCTCTCAGTCGCTGGTACGCTTGTCTCTCAAAGCGAAAATAGTTGGTCATGCAGAGGTTCAGGAGTTTCCAAAAAATTATTTACAGGTGCTGTGGTTGTCATAGGGCTTAGTCGCTTCTTAAGTAGTTTCATCATGGGTTCTTCGGCCATTTCGTGATCGATTGAAGTGAAGAGCATAATGACATCAACCAAAAACATTACTTCGTCGTCTCCTATTCTGCCGCGTAGTTGGTTGAGGAATTGTGCAGCATTGTTGATGCTATGTTCCGACCTGGAAATCAAATGTTTCAACCTCCACCACAAATCCTTCGCTAGTTTATACGGTGGTGTTCCGGGGAGCCAGACGATGGGTTATAGTGGGAGTCAATCATTTTGTACCTTCGGTAGTCCATGGAACAGTGCAATATGTGTACCGTCAGCTTCCTTCTCCATTACTACGTTGAGGTGAGCTCGTTCTTTGCTTGTAGTTTCTTCAGCGTCGCGTTGATTTGGTTGACCAATTTTTGTACTTGGAGCTTGCTTGATTTGGCGATATGTGGTTGTGTCGGATAGCAGTTCTTTGGACTCCGGTTTGTTCATTATCACCGTCATACGGCTTTTATCTACTGGTAAGATTACAATCTTCTCGTCTTACAGTAGACGGTTGAGCGTATCCTGTTCCTCCTTGGCTAGGGTCTGGGTGATTTTATTTGCAGTAAGCACTGGGACAACGGTCTGCCGTATCTGTTCCTGCGAATCGTCCGCCTGTCCATTTAGTTGCAGTGCGGGTTCCTTTCTAGTTTTTCTATTTTAAACAAATAAATAAATCAATATTTATTCTCGGCTGTGCGAGGCATGCCCGCGAGGGCCTGATCAAATAAGTACCATTGTGCAGACATGTCATGGCAATTGTAACAATGACAATCGGTGGTTGTTCATACGTTCCTGTTTGAAACTGTACAAATAGGACTGAAATAAAAATGAAGAAAGCCCATTGCCATGAGTTTGGGCACGTTCGTGTGGGCGCATTTGTTCTGCCATAAAGTGCAGTAACAATTCAGGTATAAATAGATAAAGAACTAGGACTGCTCAATTATAAAAACGCTGGTGAAGAACACGCCCAATCGCGGTTGCGCGATACGCTGGGTTCATGTGAGTGTTGCGTAAAGAACAATGGGGAATGCGCAGAAAAAGACGTGGCGCTCAACTATGCGGATAAGAAATTTTCGGGGCGTATCCATCATGGCAGTATGCAGTCATGGTCAGCTTGTCATTGTGAACTTATTGGCAGTGACTTTATTTAGTGGCGTGTCACCTCCGCCACGTCGCCGTGTTGTTAAACGGACACTTGTGGCTCTTTACGGGGTGAACGTTTGCCAGGCAAAAACCCACCACGTCATGGAACACTGCCATAAAAAATATGGAACGCTTCACGATTTTGCGTGTTATCCTTGCGCAGGGGCCATGCTAATCTTCTCTGTATCGTTAAAATTTTAGTATATGTACCGCCGAAGCGAGTTCATTAAATATACGAAGAATCCATGGAAGGTAGTTGGAATAGACACGGCTAGATGTAAAGAAAAGTACCAACATGAGGGCGAGATGTAGCGTCGGATGACTGGTAGCCCCAGCTCAGATATTCTGTGCATCTATACATGGGTAGGTCCGATTTCCCAGAACTCGTCTGCAGGTACTCTTGTGCCCAATATTTCAGATACTTTGGAAACTGTGAATAGGCTCGTTATAGACGAGAAGGTTGGTATTAAAATTTCAGAGGCCCGGACGGATTCTGGCAAGTTGTTCTACACGCGGGCCTATCTGTCGGCGAAGAGGTTAAAAGCTATGAGACAGTGCGCTTTCGGTAGGGAAAATGTGTGCAGCCATTCATGCAGAGGGGATCGGATATCGCAATTCGTTTGGCAAATGCAGGTACTACCTGAGTTGGAGCCTTCGCCGCGTATCTAACGTCAGATAGCTTGGCTTTATGTCTGCAATGTTCATGTGGCTCTGGCTTGAGCTGCTTAGACAGGTATTGGTAACTGAGCGGATTAAAGCCTAGTAGGCGATTAGTACACGGGCGCTCTTCCCTCTCGAGCTCCAAGCTATCAAATTTGCGTGCGTTAGCTAAGACAAACGAACAGTATTCCAGAATTGGCCGGGCACACACTTTGTATAAGGTGAGTCAAGGTTCCTCTCTGCTCATTGATTTGAAGATGTATCATAGGATTGCCTTGGTTTTGGCACACTCGTTCAAAACATTGGGCATGCCTGAGTAGTGCACACCGTGAGCACAAACGACGGAGCAGATTTCTGTAAAGGTACAGTTACGGATAAGTGTGTCAGGTGGTACACGACACCCATGGCGGTTAACGTTGCACTTAGATAGGAAGGATTATTTTCCAGAACTCACATCAGGTTTTGAGTGCGCTAAGGTTGTTTTGCAGGACCGTAGTGTCGAATGGTAAACATATCTTCACGGTGCCAGCAAACGGGACGGCTGTGCAGTGACTGAGAATTCTAAATAGGTCATTTATGTAAGTAGAAACAGAAAGAGAACAAGGACGCCTCCCTGGAACACACCGCTAGTTACAGAAGGCCTCCACGAAGTGATGCTACAAACCTGAACTGACTGTATTCGGTTGCACAGGTACGATGCAGACCAGGCAAGGAGAGTGTCTGAGTCGCCAAAGGCGACTAACTTCGTGTGCGATCCCTTGCTTGAGACGCGGCCGAACGCCCTTTGCATGGCAAAGAAGACAATGACCAGTGCCTTCTCTACGTCTATGGAGTGTGTTATGTTGCCCATAAATTCAACCTGACAAGTTTGACAGGAACTTGATGGTAGAAACCGGTGTTAGGACCTGTTAACGAGGTCATGATGCAGTGGGAATTCAAGCATTCCGTCTCTAATTATTATCTCCTTGACCCTAGAAGCGATAGGTTTGTGACTGCTAGGGCGGCAGTTATCACTATTTTATTAAGTACCTCGTTTGTGTCGTGGAACTGCTGTCTCAAGCTTCCAAATGTCTACATATAAGCCGCTCTTGCTATGTAAGGTAAAAGCATTACAAGGGAGGACTGGAATGTCCGGATCCCCAAGTTTCAGCGGTGAATTGGAGACGCCGCCTGGATATAGGTACCGAGCGTAGTGCTTGCACAGGTTTGCACATGTTAAGGTTAAAAGTGTGCAGCAGCTTGTCAGTAAACCTAGGTAGGCTTTCTGCTTCTATCAAAGCGGAGGCGGTGAAGAAGTCACAGAAGTGATTGTTAACGAAATCACAAAGATCGACAGAATCAGTAAGTATTCTTTGATCTTGGAGTACGGCAGAGAAAATTGGTTCCTCATTGCGGTTACTCCGAAGGTTCGTAAGTCTAGCAAGAGATGGTCCATTTCGGTTGGCACTAAGCGCTCCGTACTCAGGTGATATGTGTTCAACGTTTAGTAAGGTTCTCTAATTGTCCAGTCTTTTGTCCATACGAATTATAAGAGAAAAGATGAGACGGATAATTAAACAGTGTTTTCAACAGCACCTGGAAGCCCAAAACCTTGCCTCTTGTGCACAACACGGGTTCCAGTGGACCTGTTTTTGCATTAGAAAGTTTCTCGTCACTAGAGAAAAGTGGACAAATTCGTCAGACTCCGGTGGCGGGATCTTATTATAAATAAACACCTATTGCTTCTCGACTGTGCGAGGCACGCCCATGGAGGCATGGTCAGGTAGGTGCAACTGTACAGACATTTCAGAGCAATTGTAATAGTGACAATAAAGAATTGCTCATACGTTAATGCTTGGAACTGTACAATATTGGAAAGGTGAAACAATAATTGAGCTGACGTGAGAACGGGACCTCAGCTATTAATGGTTTAAGAATCCATAATAAACATAATTGAAGAGCAAGATGTGTGACAGTATACTGAGTTCGTGCGTAGGTAATGCAAAGATCAACGGTGAGGTCGTACGGTAAAGAGCTGAGTGTATATGTGTAAAATGGTATAAAAAAGGGACGACAGTATATGCTGATGTAGAAGTGCCGGTGTAACGAACGTGTCTAGAGTGTTGATGCAGGTTGACCTACCAGTGTAACATTATCGGCTACGCATTTATTCGGTGGCGTGTTGCATTCGCCACGTGGCATTGTTGTTAAACGGACATTTGCAGATTTTTATAGGGAGAAAGCTTGCCAGGTGATAACCAACCATGTCCTGAAAAACGGCCGCCGATCCAGTGAATGGCAAGTTGTACTCGGCCATGCTTCTTGTTAAGCTTTTATTTGCTCGTTTATTCGCAGTCAAGTTCCGTCGCCTTTTTATTGGCTGATGCGTTAGGCGCGAGCACAGTTCTTTCTTGGGTCCCGTTCTGTCCTGACTGAATGGATTGGCCTGATTGATGGGTCATGCATTGAATATTCCTGTGAAGGCGATGTATTGCTCGTCTGTAGCATCAGTAAGTCTCCAAAGGATATCCAAAAAAGTGTGTTGAAGCTCTGAAGGGTGGGATATTGTCCCGAAAACAAGTCGAAGGTCCCCTCAGGGTAATTTGTAAAATTGGTTGGAAGTGTAGTTACCCATGGCCAAATGAACGAGCAAAGCGGGGTAAAGAGCTTGGGATGAAGGCATCCAGTTTGAAAAATGGCCCTACCCAATTGGTCTGGCCTTGCATCGGCAGGAGAATGTGCCTTCTGAAGTCAGCGAGAGAGCCCCAGGTAAAAAGTATGTAAAATAGATAATGTTTGGCGAATTGAACCCAATTGTTCGGGCCTCAGGAAAATATTATTCTTTCCAGCCAACGAATCATTTGTCTGGTCGATAAGTTGTAAAGACTGCAGACAACCTTCCACACGTAGTTCAGTTTTGTAATAATGCCGCGGCTATGAACGATTCCTTGGATGCACAACGCCGTACCTTTAACAGTCTCGGGAAATGGCGACGAAGAATGACAGCCACACAGACCAACGGGAGACATAAATCCGGAACCCAGTCAATGAATTTCAATAATGGCAGAACTATTGTACCCCTATATCAGGTACTTGCTGTTAACTATATCTTATACACCTGCATCATAAGTGACGAAATGCAACGAGAAGCGAGCACATCACGCATCAGTGGCGTATGAAAGACTTCCAAATTAGAAATAAAGGTGAGACAAAGAGAGTTTGAGGGGTCCTAAAGCGCACATGCCCATTCTTTGGAACACCAAAGGCGGGCGTGACGTGCGGATTATAGAAAAATATATCGCTCAGATGAAGCTACAAGGACGCGTTGACTCAGTCCTAAATTGCTAGGGATATAAAATGTCAGGGGGAACAAAGACATGAAAGTTAACGTCGAAAGAAGAAATGCAACAACAAACACGGGAAGGAAAGGAAGGCCTCGGGAAACGTTTTAATAAGAAGAAGCGAAAAAGCTAAGGTCATTCTTCAGCGGATGCTTCATGATTGTTACTAAAACGAAAAAGGAATAGTGCCCATCAATGTAATTAAGGTTGCAGGGCTTTGCGCCTCAGTAATCAGATAGCATGAAGCGCAAAGCACTAAGGATGAGGGGCACAAATTGTTGGGACTACAGAGCCTAAATCGTCTAAGCCCCGGTAGTCTATAAGTGAGTAGAAAGCAAGAGAATGGTCAGACTAGGCTAAATAAAAGGTCCGTGAGAGGACAGATGGCAGCAGGAACAAACGAAACCGAATACGTCAACAAGCTGCAGCTGGGCCGTTCAATTAGGTTGGGAATAAAAGTAATAAGCGTCAACAGAAAAGAAGCAGTACGTGACGAAAGTGGCTATATGAAAACGCAAGTAGCATGCCGACCGAAACACAAAGGCCGAGGGTCAGAGCGTGTTGCGACAACAGAGAATAGGTGGTTTGCGTCTCAAATGTCTGGAAGTGATCAGAAAGCAGGTTGGTCAGATGAGGCTAGATTAGAGCCGGGCCCGAAAAGTTATCCATGCACTTGAAAAGGGAATGCAAACAGAGAGCGCAAAAAGCAAAGAATGGAGTCGGGAACGAAAAGACTATACTGGAAAGTGGAAAAGCTTACAGTGATCCCCAGGGATGTGAATAGACCTTTTGAGCTGTTATTAATTCATCGGTAAGGTCGCAGTAGCCGGAAAGCAGGAGACCAGTGAAACGAGACTAGAATGTCGGCTCATAGCGAAAAAGCCGGATATTAATGTCGGAATGCTAACAGAGTGCACCCTCAGAATAGACATATAAAGGAAGAAACGGGATATAATAATACGAATCAATCATGGTCAGCAATGCCCTTAAGGTGAGCGTAACAGTGCATGGCGAGGGCAAAGACAAAAGCATGTAGATCTAAGAAGTCCGAAAGAGGTCAAAGTACAGGAGACACTTCAGACGTGAAAGGGTAAGTCAGAAAGCTGAGGATAAACCGCTAAATTAAGGTGGAAATAACCGTATGATGTGCCATAATAGCAGAAGCCGTACGTGACAATAGTGTCTATATGAAAAGGTGGTTAGAGTGCGCAGTAAAGGTCTCAGGTTGGGAAGAACAGACTTTCAAAACCTCAGAGCGTAGATCGATAACGCCTCGGATGTCTGAAATTGGTCAGAAAGCGGGCGACGCTAGATTAGAGCCAAACACCAAGAATAAACTGCCCAACCGAAGAAGCAATGCAAACAGATTGCGAAAAGTAAGAAGCCATATTGGGGAGAAGTGGAAAAGCCAACGACATTCTCTAGGAGATATGAACAGATCACTGGGTCTGCCGATCCCTGATCATTAGGGTCACAGTATTTGTAAGGTAAGAGATCATGGAACCTTGTCTACAATATCGGCGCATAGGGAAAAAGTCGCTCTATTAAGGTCTGAATACTAAGACCGAACAACTGCAGAAAAATAACTGTTAAGGATGAACTGGGAATCTAATAATAAGGATTAACCTTGTCCAGTACTGTTCCTAAAGTAGGAGTTACAGAAAGTTACGTCGACAGAGCCAGGTCACTCAGATCTCCAAAGTCCGTGGGAGGCCAGAAAGTAGGAGACCGTTCAGACGAGACAGGATAGGTTAGCAAGCTAAAGCTAGGCCGCTAAATTAAAGTGCGAAAAACAGTGATGCGTGTTCTAAGCAAAGTAGTAGTACGCGACGAAAGTGGCTATATGAAAGGGCAGTTAGCATGACTATCAAATGCCTCAGGATGAGAGAAACAGTGTTGCGATCGCAGAGTCTGGATCGTTAACGTCTGGGATGTCTGAAGGTACTCAGGAAGCAGGAATAATTCAGACGACGACAGACGATAGCAGGACCCCAAGAATAATCTGTCCAGCTAAAGAAAAATTGCGGACAGTGTGCGAAAAGTAAACGTCTTTGTTGAGAAGCGGCAAAGCCAACGATATTCCCGGTGTGAGGTGAACAAACCACTGAGTCTGCCGATCCCTGATCATTAGGGTCACAGAAGTCGGGAGGAAAGAGATCATTAAGACTAGGTTAGAAATTCGCCTTATAGAGACAAAGCAATATTATATAGGTCTAATTACTAACAGAGCGTCGGCAGAATAGACTTGTAAAGGAAGAAAGGGGACATAACAACAAGGACAAATCATGAAAAGCCATGTTCTTCAGGTAAGAGTTACAAGGCGTTACGTCGACAAAGCCCAGATCACTTAGCTGTCAGAAGTACGAGAGGTCAGAAAGCAGCACACCGTCCAGACGAGACCGGATAAGTCAGCAAGGTGAAGCTAGGTCACCAAATTAAGCTGAGAATAAATATAATGAGTGTCAGTAGAAAAAAGCAGTTTGAGAGGACAGCGGCTATATGAAAAGCCAGACAGAATTCCTAAGGAAAGTGTCTCAGGATAAGGGAACAGGGTGTTTGGCATTCAGAGCCTAGATCGGTATTGCCTCGGATGTCTGGGAGCAGTTAGAAAGCAGGAGACTTTTCAGGCGACGCTAGGTTATAGCCAGCCCAGGGAGTTATCCGTCTAATTGAAAAAGGAATGCAACCGGAGAGCGCGAATGGGAAAGAATGAGGTGGGAAAGGAAACTGCTTTATTGAGAAGTAGAAAAGCCATGATATTCCCGAGGTGATGTGAACAGACATTCTGGTCGGCCGATCCCTAATCATTAGGGTCACAATAGTCGAAAGGAAAGAGGTCATTGAGACGAGATTAAAAATTCGGCATGTATAGAGACAGCCGCACTATTAAGTCTAAGTATTAAGAGAGAGCATCCGCGGAATAGAGACGTTAAGAAAGAAAGGGAATATAATAATGGGGCTAAATCATGACCACCCATGCTCTTCAGGTGGGGGTGACAGAGCTATGCATCGTCAAAGCCAAGGTCATGCAGGTTTCATAAGTCGGTGAGAGGACAGAAAGCAGAAGACCGTTTGGACAAAATCGGGCAAGTCAGCAAGATGATGCTAGGTCACCAAATAATTGTCCGAGTAAAAGTAATGGGTCATAAGAACAGAAACAGTACAGGACAAAAGTGGCTGTATGAAAAGGCAGGTACCATTTCGAGCCCAGGTATCAGGTTGAGAAGAATAGTGTTGGGACCTCAGAGTCTAGGTCGTTAACGTCTCGGATATCCGGAAGTAGTCAGAAAGCAGGAGACAGTTCGGCTGGCGCTAGATGAGATGCAGTCTCGAAGAGTACGTCATCCAACATGAAAGGAATGGAAACTAACTTTCGAATGGGAAAAGACTCTATTGAGGAGAAGTGGAAAGCCAACGTTATGCTCGGGGAGATGTGAACAGACCGCTGGACCTGCCGATCCCTAGTCATTAGGGTCAAAGTAGTCGGAAGGAAGGAGGTCATTGAGACGAGATTACAAATTCGGCTTATATAGAGAAAGCCGTATTATTAAGTCTAAATATTAAGCAAGAGCGTCGGCAGGACGGAAAAGTTAAGGAAGAAAGAAGAGGTAATAATAAGTAACCACCGTGATCGGCAATGCGCATGAGATGAGAATTACAGAGTCTACATTGGCAGAGCCTAGATCATTTAGATCTCCGAAGTCCTATAGTGGTCAAAAACAGGAAACTGTTCAGCCAAGACGATAGTAGTAAGATGAGGCTAGGCCGCCAAATTAAGGTGGGAATAACAGCACTGTGTCATCAGCAAAGCAGCAGTTTGGGACGAAAGTAGCTATACGAAAAAGCAGTTCGCAGGCCGAGCAAGGTCTGAAAATTAGGGGACTAGACTGCTGAGACTGCAGGGCCTAGGTCGTTAACGTCTAGGATGTCTGGGAGCAGCCAGAAAGCAGCAGACGCATCAGGCGACGCTAAATTAGAGCTAGGCCAGGAGAGTTATCCGTCTAATTGATAAAGGAATGCCAACGGGGAGCGCGAATAAGAAAAGAATGGGGTCGGGGAGGAAATTGCTCTATTGAGGAGAAGTGGAAAATACAACGATATCCTCGGGGTGATATGGACCGACCGTTGGGTCTGCCGATCCTTGCTCGTTAGGGTCACGGCAGTCTGAAGGAAGGAAATAACTGAGCCGAGACTATAATAGTGGCTTATAGAGAGAATGCCGTGTTATTAAGGTCTGAAAGCTAACAGGGGGAGTCGGCAGAATAGACTTGTAAAAGAGGGAAGGGAATATAATAATAAGGATGAATCATGACCAGCAATGCTCTTTAGGTGAGGGTTACAAGTGCTTCGTTGTCCGATAGAGGTCAGAAAACAGGAGAACCTTCAGACGACCCAGGATAACTCAGCAAGATGAGGCCAGGCCACCAAATATAGGTGAGAATAAAAATAGTATGTCCTCAGAAAAGAAGAAGTTTGAGACGAGAGCGGCTATATGAAAAGCCCGTTAGCATGCCAAATAAACTTCTGAAGATAAGGGTACCAGGGTGCTGTGACCGCAGAGTTTAAATCGTTAACGTCTCTGATGTATAGAAGTTGAGTTCAGCAAAGTATTCCATGAAGTCCCCTTGAACGGTGTGTTTTTAGACTCTCGAGGGGTGGCATCTCCAGGAATTTTAGTTCCTGGATTGCTGCATGTCTATGAATTTGTACAATGCATGTGTAGGTTGAATAACCCCTGCTTCGCCCGTTTCGTTCATTTGTGGTCTGCTACAAACTTCTGTTCTAGGCCTGGAACTAGGTATAAGCTTCGTCAATGACCTACCGACTGCTCTTCTAGCTGCTTATATAATCTAGGCCTATGGTCTAACGCTGCGTCTTGAGGATGACAACATTGCTGCTGCTGACAGCCTGCAAGCAACCCTTAATACGTTACATGAATGGTCAGTACTTTAGGACGTACCTATTAAGCGCAATAAATGCTTTGATCTCCCAAATGACGCTCCCGCACCACTCGACATTCGACACATCTGTGGTTGTTCACCTACAAATGCTTCTCGAGCAAGTAATCTCGGTCTGATCGTGTCCCCTGACCTTCGCAGCTACCACGATGCGCTTATAAGGCTAGCTACAGAAAACAAGATGTTTTGGTACGTAAGGCGAACATACTCTGGAATGACTCCTGAAATCTTCAAACTTTTTAATCTCAAATGTGAGCGCTATCCTAGAGTTTGATTTTTAGAGGGTCGCCTGTACCAGGAGCCCAGAGAGCGATTCAAGAAGACAGATCGAGTTGCGGGGAAACTTTTATTGATGCAGTAAAAGCTTCCCTGTTATCTAGCTATAAAGGAACGACACCGTGGACGCTCTATCTAGGGGAATGGAACATGCACAGCACACAGAGCAGTCGCGAGTTGCAACCGAAAGGAGCGTCAAGCGAAAACGGCGATGAGAAAGTCAAACATTCGAACGCAGCGATCAGTTCAACCAACCACGTCGGTTGCCTAGGCGTACAATGAAATAATTTTTGTTAGAATTTTACACAGGCAAACCGGGGAATCTCCAGACTACCACAGATTTGCCGGCAAGTTCCACGCACTAAATTTCATTGTGATTTGCTTAAAATGGTTCAGGCGTGGGGTTCCAGTCAACCCCTTTGCTCCGAAACTTGTCTTATTCTCTTAGACTCTAGAGTATGAATCGTTTTTTATTCTGGCTCTCGTCGCGCTCGTGGAGTTCTAACTTACACAGAAAGCATACTTAGAAGCCACTTAGGTAGTGAGGGGCTACACTTCTATCGGCTCAATGGCGATAGCCTAATGCTTTCTCACAGCTGGAAACTCTTTAACACGATGTGGCTCCGCTTCAGTCCAGCGATCACTCTAACCACAAGTGCGGTGAATGAATGGCACCAATTACCGTAGGCTGTGGTCAGTGCTTCTACTAAGGAAGGTTTTAAGAAAGTGGATTTACATGCTGCATGTGTCGGATTATTGCTGTTATCCGTAAAATTGTGCTCATCTGCTGTAAAATTTTCTTTCACAATAACACCCCCATCTGCGCTTTGCTCATGTAGCGGTGAAGTTTAAAACGGTTACCCAACAAACCTTCTACTAAGCAATGTATTCATTGTAATGTATGCTAATCCTCTCTGTATCGTTTCAAGTTAAGTGTATGTACCGCCGATGGCTATTATTCGCAATAACAAAAATGTTTTATCCAATAGTTAACTTATGCCTTGCAAACTTAACAGCTTTAACACATGTGACTCCATAACTTTCATATTTATGACCGGTTGTGGCAGCTTCGTAAGTGACTGTGCCAGCACAGCGGCACGAATATATTTGTCGCCATAAACCATATGTGCGACAATAGCACGTTTGCTTACCCGGTGTCATTGTCCATTTAGACTAGAAAATGGTGTGTTTAAGTGAAATAGAACCTACACAGGAAACGGTATTATTTAGGGAAGCACTATTTACGTCTACGCCCTTGTTTCAATTCACTACTGAGCCCCGGCAATCGGAGGGCCTCTGAAGACCCGCGCTGCATGGAGTTGGATACATCGTCCACAAATCCTTATGATGTAAATAATTGAATACCATAAAGAAACATTGGAAATGTTTATACCTGTATTAACCATATTTTATTTTTGCCAGGCTAGTATTTATACCTAAACCACAGAACTGACCATGCTAGCTGCCGATACACATGTGTGACATGCAACTATAAAGCGTAGATCGTGCGCCATTTATCCGGTACGCGACTAGACGGCCAACCAAAAGCAGTGGGTAGAAGACACAAAAGTAAACTAGGGAAGAAGTTTATTGGACGGGAGGAGCGTTAGCTAATGCTAAAAATAGGGCACCCGGAGCGAGTTAGCTAGGGAGAATGTCGTTGGCGTCGAGAGTGTAGACGGAGCGTCGTTCGCAGTCGAGCCGCGCGCCAAAGGCGGAGATTGTTTTTGTGTTTCCAACAAACGGTAACAACGTACCAACGGGCAAACCGTATAGTTCCTTAATACATAAGAAAGCTATAATTTGAATATTTTAGAAGAGTTTACACAGTCATACGGGGAATCTCCAGGTCGCTACACAGCCCCATCCTAGAAGGGAAACCGTGGGTGACCGTTCGATCTACTAGAGAACTGCCCGTCGCTGACCAGCCTTCTGCGAGACCAGGCTGTGAAACCTGATGCAGCTGCTGGGGGAGAACCAGGCGATAGGACCCTAGCGGGCTTTCACCCGTGTCCTCCCTAACGGTGTCAGAAACACAAAATGGGGGAAGTTCGTAAGCGTTAAATGTTCGCGAGTTCGTGAAGGTCAACTGTTCGCTTCAGACTCAGCAACTCCTCCGGTTCGTACATGGAAGATAAACGGAAACAAGGTTAGCGACGGTAAAGGTGAGAGCAAACATAAGTGGGACACTAACCGGATGAGGTAGGCGTCAAGCAAAAAGTAACTCTTTTCATGTGTTTTCAAAACTTTTCTTCTCTTTTGGGTTTTCAAAACGTTTTGCGTTCTTTTGGCTTTTCAAAACGTTTTGTAGGTTTTTTTATCGTTTTCAAAAGCTTTTGCGGACCTTGTGGGGTGTTCTTACGTGGTTGGCCAAAAGGGAAAAGGAAAACAATAAGGAAAGTGAAAGAAACACTAATACCTTATTCGCGCTGGCCAATGAACGCATCTAACCGACCTAGTCGACTTGTGCGAATCAGAGCATGGCGTCGCCTTAGACATCCTATCGGATCGCAGCATTGGAGGAATTGCTAACGAAGTGGCGGTTGGTTCGATGGGAAACGGCGGAGCTGAAGTAGAAGACTTGGTTGGAACGTAATGCTTGGGTTCAGGGATGTTGGAAACAGGCGAGTCTTCCATCATAGGCTGGGTTGATTCTTCAGAAGATGAGCAAGGGTCTTCATCGAGCTCAGGTTCCACGTGGGCAGACATGAGGCGGTCAATCGTAACGGCTTCTCGTTTACCGGGACGGTCGATGATAACAACGCGGTCCTTACGCTGCAGGACCTTGAAAGGACCTTCGTAAGGTCGCTCCAGTGGTCTGCGGAGACCATCGAGGCGGAGAAAAACGAACGGACAATGTTGAAGGGCTTGTGGAATAAAAGATTTACGTTGTTGTTCTCTAAAGCCGGGAAGCTTGTACTGACGCATGCTCGTGACTAACTGACGTGCATAATTTGCATCGCAACGGGTAACTCTGGGACTAGCGGAGAGGAAATCGCAAGGTAAACGCAGTGCTTGTCCATATATTAACTCGGCGCTAGGCGTACGCAGCTCGGCCTTTAGGGCTGAGTGGATCCCAAGGAGGATCACAGGCAGCACAGTCCAACTCAGCGCATTGACGGCGCTAAGTGAGACTTTCAACTGTCGGTGGAAACGTTCCACCATGCCGGTCGCTTGCAGATGATAGGCGGTCGTACGAATGCGTTAGCATCCAATGTGTTTAAGGAGATCGTTAAAGGTTGTAGATTTGAATTGCGGACCACGGTCTGTAGTCACTCTGGCTGGACAGCCGTGTGAAGCGACCCAGCGCTCGACAAAAGCGCGTGTTACGGTTTCCGCAGATACGTGAAGGATGGGAACTGCTTCGGGCCAACGGGTGCAACGGTCGACCGTGGTCAAAATGTAGACCATTCCTTTGGACGGGGCCAGAGGTCCCACTATGTCGAGATGGACATGGGCAAATCGCGCTGAAACAAATGGAAAGCGACCAAGCGAAGCGGACACGTGCCGCTGAATCTTGGCTTGCTGGCGGGTGAGACAGCTGCGTGCCCGACGCGTAAGATCGCGTTGCCTCCCCGGCCAAACGTATCTCTCATAGGCAAGCTTAGCAGTAGCTTTAACACCTGGGTGGACGATATTGCGGAGGGGGTCGAAAAAGATACGGCGAAAAGTTTCTGGAACGACGGGTCGAGGTAGTCCGGTAGATGTGTCGCATAAAATGGTACCATCAGATGACGGCAAATGGTGCGGGGATATCTTCAAAGAAGAATCGCGGAGTTCCGAAAAACTTTGGTCGTTTGATTACGCGGCGGCCATAGCAGACAAATCGATTGCCTGTCCGGCAGGGCCGATCGCGGATACTCTTAAAAGAGCATCAGCGACGACGTTTTGTTGACCAGAAGTGTGTCGGATATCAGTAGAGAATTGGGCAATGAAATCCAGCTGACGAATCTCACGTGGTGAGAGTCGAACTGATTGACTTCGGAATGCGTAGACAAGCGACTTGTGATCAGTGAAGATAATGAAGGTGTTACCTTCGAGGATGTGTCGGAAATGTCGAACGGTAGAGTAAACGGCCAGCAGTTCGCGACTCAACGTGCTGTACTTGACTTAGGCAGGTTGTAGGCGTCTACAGTAGAATGCAAGAGGTTTCCAGTCCCCATTTGTATGTTGCTGTAAAACGGCGCCAATGGTGGTGTCTGATGCGTCAACAGCAACACTGAGCGGAACATTCGGATCGAAATGATGAAGCATAACGGCTTTGGCTAAGGTTTCTTTACTGGCTTTAAAGGCTTCAGCAGCAGCGGCAGTCAGTTCCACCAGACCGTTTTTATGTCCACGAGGTAGGTCGGTTAGTGGACTTAGCAAATTGGCACAGTGTGGAAGAAAACGTTGATAGTAGTTGAGCATGCCGCTAAAGCGGCGAATAGCGGCTAACGTAGTCGGGACCGGAAAGTCTGTGATGGCGCGGACTCTATCGTCTAGAGGTCGTACACCATACTGATCAATATCGTGGCAAAGGAATTCGACGGAAGGCTACTGAAATACGCATTTGTCAGGGTTGACAGTGATGATATTAGTGGCCAGTCTATCGAAAAGTATTTTGAGATGTTCTGCGTGCTGTTCCTTGGAAGCGCCGGCAACTAAGGTATTGTCGATGTGTGCATAGACGAAATTTAGACCTCTAATGACTGAATCGATGAGTCCTCGAAAAGTCTGGGCTGCGTTGCGAAGACCGAACGGCATACGCAAAATTCGAACAGCCCAAACGGCGTGAATACGGCATGCTTCGGCAAGTCTTCCTCAGCGACTGAAATCTGGTGATACACGCGAACCAGATCGATTTTCGAGAACACACGGGTGCCGCGCAGGCTTGCCGTGATGTCCTGAATGTGCGGAATCGGTTATCGGTCGGGAACAGTAAGGCTATTGAGCGCGCGGTAATCACCACATGGACGCCGTCTCCTGACTTTTTGGGCACTATGTGGAGCGGCGACGCCCAGGGACTGTTAGACGGGCGAACGATGCCTAGTTCAAGCATGTGCTCGAATTCCGCGCGAGCAATTTTCAACTTGTCAGGGGTCATTCGCCTGACTTTGGCAAAAAAAGGCGGACCTTTCGTAACGATGTGGTGTTTTGCAGCATCAATGGCGGTTGAAAACGGTGTCATTGCACGAAAGACGGGGAACTTGGTATCAAGCATCTGACCGATGGGCGAGCTTGACAGGTTGGCGTATACAAAACTGATTGACTCTCCGTCGGTCAAAGTACCTATAACAGCCAAATTTGTTTGACGGTCGATCAGACGGCGTTGCTTCGCCGCAATAAGCAAATCGAAGTGCTTCAGGAAGTCAGGACCAAGAATTGGTGTCTGGACGTCTGCGACGAGAAAGATCCATTTAAATGAACGTCGTATGTTTAAATTAAGCGTGCGCGAGCGTTGATCGTACACGCGAATGGTAGTGCCGTTTGCTGCGCACAATGAACCGTTCGCCTCTTCGATATCATTAGAACAACGTGGGATAACGCTGACTTCTGCGCCGGTGTCAACGAGATAGCGTACTCCCATACTGCGATCGGTGACAAAGAAAAGGCGACTGGGGTAGCCAGCAACATCTGTCGACCCTCCGTGCTGGCCTTCCCGTTTCCCCGCGTGTTGCGCTTGAAGGAACAAGGCGGGCGACACGATCTGGCCTGATGACCAAATCGCTCGTGGTACCAGCAATAGCTTGACCTAGGGGGAGATTTCGAACGTGATCTAAGAGGACTGCGACTACTGGAACGATTTCGGCGGTTGGATCCGGATTCTGTTAGCTTCTCTAGTCGGTTAGTCAATGCGGCTACTTGCGCTCTTAGTTCTGCTACCTTTGTACTAGAGGTAGACTGAACCTAAGATATTTGGGCGTTGGATTCCCAAATAGGGTCGGCAATATCGGCGAGCTGAGGAAGAGGCGCATCGTTTGCATACAAGGGTTTGCGCATGCCACGTGGCAGGCGACGAAGCCACATCTCTTTAAAGAAAAGTCGCCAACAGCGAGAGGCTTAGCTAGAGCCTGCATCTTGTGTAGCAACTGCGAAGGATTTCCATTATCCAGCTTGGTTCCGTTAAGAAGCTGCGTAACGCGAGCATGGTCTGATATGCCAAATCGCTTTAAGACAACGGCCTTAAGCTCATCGTAACTTTTCTGATATTCCGGAAGTTCAAAGGTGTCGTCGAGGTCATCGACGACTTGCGGGGGAAGCGCTGCGACAACGCAGTGAAATTTGACGCTGTCAGCGTTAACGCCATGTAACGAAAAAATGGACTCTAGCTGGTTAAACCAGGCCTTAGGGTTAGTATCACGGAAAGGCAGGATAGGAAAACGGAACGTACTAACCTGATCGTCAGGTGAGTAATTAACCTTCATGGTGAAAAATTACGGAGCGTGTGCACGTGAATGCATGTAGTAAAAAGTAAAAGTAGAAGGTTAGATAGAATAATTTACCGGATCTGAAAAGTAATACTAGTACCGAACTCACCAAAATAGTTTTTTCGAAGTCACCAATTATAGCGCGTAGATCGTGCGCCATTTATCCGGTACGCGACTAGACGGCCAACCAAAAGCAGTGGGTAGAAGACACAAAAGTAAACTAGGGAAGAAGTTTATTGGACGGGAGGAGCGTTAGCTAATGCTAAAAATAGGGCACCCGGAGAGAGTTAGCTAGGGAGAATGTCGTTGGCGTCGAGAGTGTAGACGGAGCGTCGTTCGCAGTCGAGCCGCGCGCCAAAGGCGGAGATTGTTTTTGTGTTTCCAACAAACGGTAACAACGTACCAACGGGCAAACCGTATAGTTCCTTAATACATAAGAAAGCTATAATTTGAATATTTTAGAAGAGTTTACACAGTCATATGGGGAATCTCCGGGTCGCTTCAAACCATCTTATCAATGAAAATTTGGAATGCATGCTTCATATTTGTGGAACCGTTGAAACCATAGTTGAATCTGGTCCCAACGGCATCTAACTCAAGTTTGAGCCCTCACTTATCCAAATTGAAAAGGCACACAAGGTGCTAGGGCTCTATTTTGCATACGCCCTCCTTACTATAGGAACCAGACAAGGAACACATCGGTTTTACACACATATATTTTAAACTCAGTCCGTACCTGAGCATTATATAAAACTAAACAGCAAAATATACCTAGATAATGAGGTTGTTGCAAAGCTAAAGCCTTGTAGAAAAACCACTAAAGTATTAACTGATAAACAGGTAAAAGGAATAAATGTACGTTAGTTCGTGAGAAGGTGTTTTGTGAACCTACGAATGATTCTCATCCGAAGGTAGAAAAAACCCTTTTAGTCCATTATGACCAAAAAGAGATTTTTAACTATAAAAGTCTAGGGACCTTTAGCTGAACTAATTGCATTGTGCGTGGATAAAAAGTCGATTGATAAAAAATCACCTTATCGAAAATTTTCTTCTCGCTCATTGCACTAAAACTTAAAAACATGATGTACTATTAATTTTTCTGTTGTATTTTTAGGTTTTCTAGGTAAGCCGCGGGTTCTACTTTTGGATAAATGCGAACGATGAAGAAAACTGCAATTTACCTTTGGATAGGACGGTCCGTTCTCTGAATAAAATATCGAAATCCTATCACGCAGTACAAAGAAGAGAAGAAATGAGTCGCGCCATTTGGGCTTAGGCATCTCAAACAACCCTGTTGTACGACCCCTTGAGTTCATATAATATAATATTTCACGAACCGGAGCGTCGGATCCGCCAATCGCGGTCCATGCTTTTATGGCAGTGTAATTGTGGTACACAAGGTTGTAAGTTGAAAAATAAAAATTGCGGGCCTTTCGACGCATGTGTGTGTTTATTATTATGTTAACCTTGTTGTTAATATGCCAAGAGGAGGATTAAAAATCAATAAAGTAAAAGGTTTAAATGCGTTGAGGTGGTTAATCATTTTCTCGCTTCTGGCGAAAGCAGCGGTGGCAGATGACTCTTGTGCATTCCGATGTATTTTAAGAGTCCATATCTGGACTTTTCATCAATGAATGAGGATCTGAAACTGTTTTAGATGGAAACGGTGACATCGTTCATTAGTCGGAGCGTCAAAACTGCAAAACCTTACTAAAGGGAGACTGGACGGGAGCTACCGAAAGGATGCCGGTACCGATATATGCAGGTTGTGCATGTGCGTAGCAAGCGCTCTAATGTTGTTGTAAAACGCTCAGTGTTGTGTATCCGCCCGATGAATATATTGTAACAGGTACTGGTTACGATTGTCCTGCTCGGTTCTCAGCGGTTTGTAAGGGGAATGTTACGAGATCACAAACGCCTGTCTTTGGCATTCGCCCAGTTTTAAAGTGGGGAAGCCTTGGCTGTAGGTCAAAAATTGGCGGCTAACAGTGGATCAGGAAATCATGGTGCTTAACTTAATGAAGACGTTTCGTCGGACGTAGGAGATGCGTGCATTTGTGCATTTTCAATATAACCTTCGTTTAACAAGGCGTGATTTGTAAGACATACGGCGGCGTCATCGTAACTCTTGTGTCACGGAAGTGGAGGAGGTTACGCAGGTGTTGCGAAAAAATGGTCAAGTCAAAATTATGCATGAGGGAAATGAGCTTCGGCACCTATTCTTCATCCCCTCGCGTATGCTGGATTTGGTGGATCAACACGGGGAGGTAATTTTGCAGACTCCACAAATCAAATCAATTACGGTGGTTACACCCTATGGCACTGTAGGTTTGTGGACGTTAGCGGCATTGGTATGAGCTTCTTTTATGCCTTGTTGCCCAATGAGACTGAGGCTACTTACCAAGAGGCAGTGAGAAGTATGCTGGGGTTGGCCCCTGGGGTTGCCCGTGCACGAACCTTGGTCATGGATAAGTGCTCTGCGCATGTGAAAGAGTTTCGCAATGCGTATCGCACTGCCAACATAGTTTTCTGCCGGCTCCACATTATGCGCTGCATGCAGCGGTGTTGCTCTCACCTTCCGTTCTGTAACGCGGAGGATAAAAGAACTCTATTCAACATGCTGCGATCGTTGTTGTATACGCACTATTGCGCGCATTATCATCGCCTCATGGAGGGTATATCGGTCCGCAGCGCGAAATGCTTCCAGTACTTCCGTCGCACGTGGATCCCATGGTGGCTTATCTGGGCAGAGCCTTTGATGGGCCACCTGGGGGTATTTGTGTGCAACAGCACCAACCGCGTTGAGAATGAGAATAAGCATTTGAAAGAAACTTTGAGTGTGCGGTCCACTCTACTGCACCTTTTTCAAGTGATAGTGCAACGTTGCAATGGTATTTTGGATGAAAGGGAAACCGTCCTTGCAAGAGATAAGCTTGGTATGTGCGAGTTCGAGCAGAGTGTAAACAGTGGGCAGGTGATTTTGAGGAAGATGTCGTCATACGCCCGGCAGCAGTACGTGCGGCACCGTCTTAGAGTTCGCATCCGCAGTGTGAACCCGGGCGGGGAGTATTGGCTAGTGGATGACGAGCGCTGGGGATTGCAGCTTGTCGTCATTGAGAATGGCAGCGCATGCAAATGCCGATTTAATCGTCAGTAGCGCATTCTATGTGCACACATTGTGCACGTCGCTAGCCTACACGCATACCATGATGAGGCGGTGCTTCCCGGTAGCCGTTGGGTGCTGCCAGCGGAAAGTGTAGCAGTGCCGGCCCTTTCCGAGGACAGGGAAGGAACGGTGACGGTCACGCAGGTGCGATCCAGCAGTGAAGGAGCTATTGATCGCACCGGAAAAATTCGCATCACTCGTCATAGGTTTGGTGAACTGGAGGCGCGTTAGTTGAGCATGGGCACGGAGAAGTGACATCGCACAATGGGCATTCTGGCATGCATTCGTGAGCTTTTGGCTACTCATAGTAACGTGGAATTGTTCGCGCGATCATCCAACGTGGAACGATTGCAGCGGTTATCGTGGGAGGACTTGCCCATATTTCAACGAGTGTATGCGTTATCTCCCGATGTTGCTGTCCCGGTTGGATTCCGCAATCTTTCTTCGTCCAGGAGGTTTGCACCGGAGACCGATGTTAACCAAGGGTCCCGTTGGCGGAGGCAGAGGTTGGTGTTTCGAGAGGTAGTGCTAATGATAGCAGGTGTCACAAACGGAACTAACCTTTGATACCCCGCGTGGTGGAGGTTGCGGGTATCAGCATGCTATCCCGGCACTTGAAAATCCGTACCCTGAAATCAAGAACTTCCACTCGTTACCGCACAAACACATGACGTACAAGGAGGGCGACGGCTGGTGAAGACGCAAACAGCGCGGTTTGCGCTCTGTGTCAGCAAGAGGATGATGACTCCCCGCGCTGCGAGCAAGTGGATTGGATTAGTTGCGATATATGCGGGCGATGTTTTCATCAAAGTTTTGCGGGATACCATGGTGAGCCGGCATACACATGTACGCACTGCATCAGGTAGATTAAAATTGACGTACGTAACGTTGCGTATTTTTATCATTGCAAAGCACGATTAATCGAGTGTTGGCTCGTAACGTTTTACATTTGGATTTTCTTTACAATCGGTAAGTGTGAAGATTACGCATTTGCTTCACGGAACAGCTCTATTGCTTTAAAAGTTCGTATGCATTTTCATTCTGCAATCATTACTCTTTGCAGGCTCCTGTGGTTTCCACCTAGTGCGCTGTACGATTTACGTGCTAAGCAGAGCAATGCATACCGCAGCCGGACAATAGGCGCACACATACTGACGTCAACGCACGCATATCACACGTGAATTCCATGATCACTTCTCTTTCAGAGCCACATTGATATGCGCCGCCCTTCGCCGTCCTACTTAATGCTGCCACTGCGCCTACGCCCACATACTGCCAGCGACATGTGATACATCATTGATCCATAGCCACAGGTACCATTAGGTTTCCACAATAACTTCTTTTTCAGAGCCACGGCAATATGCACCGCCGTTTGGCATGGCCGTCAATGACGCCATTGCGCCTCCCCCCACGCACTGCCACCGCTAGGTAATGCATCGTTGATACACAGCCGCAGGTACCATTGTCTTTCCATGAAAACTTCTCTTTCAG
This sequence comes from Dicrocoelium dendriticum, assembly GCA_944474145.2. Taxonomy (NCBI): domain Eukaryota; kingdom Metazoa; phylum Platyhelminthes; class Trematoda; order Plagiorchiida; family Dicrocoeliidae; genus Dicrocoelium; species Dicrocoelium dendriticum. The sequence continues at coordinate 90,947,685 of OX104065.1, read as the reverse complement.
AGCCACACTGATATGCGCCGCCATTCGCCGTCCTACTTAGCCCTGTCACTGCGTCTCCTCAAACGTATCGGCTCCGCAATAGGATGCATCTGTAAAACCCAGTACCAGGTATCTGTGCATTTCATTAATGACAGCCTTTCCACAGCCCAACTAACATGCGCCGCCGTCCAAGTGAACCCTGCCACTGTCTCTTTCCCCACGTACTGGCCCCACTTAGGCGTTCATTAGCGAAACATTTACAAATGTAACGTTGCAGTTCAGTGCTGACACCACTTTCATAGCCAAAGTAAATCTCCGCTGTCCCCGCCGTCAACGTTATCGCTACCCCTGGCCCTCCTGGCGCATACTGCTCCTACTACATCAGGCTTCAGTGAAGGCGAGCAAAAGGTAACATGCAATTCAAATGCTGGCCTCCCCTTCAGGGACATAACACAAATGCGCCGCAGCCCGCCGTCCTCAATACCGCACTTGATCACCCTGTGACGTACGTGCAGGTCCCGTCTCATGTCACAGCACCGGGTCCGGTCTCCCTTCGCTTTCTAGCTTCGTCTACATTTGACATTCCTTAGAGAACGTAGCAAGTGTTCTTTACAGGGCCACCCTCTGTCACTGTGCCTTGCCGTCCCACCGCGCATAGGCAACGTGTAAACTCTGCACCTTCTTTGCGGCGCACTACAAGCTCACAGGTTCAGTGGGCGGTTCTGTAATCTTCAGACCACTGATGGACCAATTCCTGACGCAACACTGCAAGGAACGCGAACAACACGCTTATCCATTAAGAATGAAGTACGTTCGCCTTATGCAGGTATTTTCAACCTTGAACATGCCGACGTAGCCGTACATTCTTCCTAAACCTCGTTCCTCTATTTCACTCAGCCGTTGGAAAGTATATCTCGTAGCGCCCTCATTTCGTCCTGTAACAATACTTGATGAACCAGTTTTCAGTATTTTCCCTTGGTGGGTTATGTGCGTTCGCGACACTCCCCACTAAGAGGAGAATATTTGCATATGGTTTGGGAGTCTCCCTGCCTACCTGATACAATCATACACAACGTTACAAACGCACGGCTTGTATCAGTAAAACGTAGTCATGTGCATCGCTTTCCATTCTACTGACAAGCCGTTGCTCCAACGATTCCCTTGTTAAGCTTCCCAACAGCATTATTTTATCCATTCAATGCAACACAATTAAGTAACATAAAACGGGCTGCATCTACAGGTAAGATAAAGGCACAATGAGCATTAAGTCTTATCTATCCATTACGGTAAACTTTACGGATTACCATCTTCCCTAGTTCTCCACATGAAACAGATTAACTCCGTTACCCTTCCCGAGGCAATATCCTTTAAACAACTTTAACTGTTTAAAGAACCCTTCTTCCCCAAAAGTCTCAAGCTGCGAAAGGAGTAATCATCCACTTTCTTGCTTACATACCATTACTTTATGCACAATCAGCTAACCTTGCGTGAAGCAAAACCATTCCAGTTAGCACACCTAGCAGGAAAAGGATGGTGATCAAAATAACAAACAGCAGCAGTCCCCAATAGTAGATACAACCTTCCACTGCGTCCTCAATTGTATATCACAAAGCAATTTGTACTTGAATACAATTTTTATTTAGGAAACAATATTGCCGAAAACTCTTCAAGCTCCCATTTTACACGTATTATGCATCAAACATGCAGGAGCAGAGAGACTTTCACACAAGCATTTATTCCCGTATGCATTTCTTACGTATGAACATACCATTATTACTTACTGCCTTCTTTAACCTATATATGCATACATATATGGCCATATACGTACTATATATATAATTTCGTAGCAGGGGACATGTTTACACACACAGCCGATTATCTAACGATTAATATGATTCTATTCACCATTTCGATTACACAGTTGCGACTTCCGCAGGTTACCTCCACTGCAAACCAATCCCTACCTAAAATTCATATTCCATACGTCAACACCGGTATATTTTGGAAACGTTACTATACATGCTGCCATTGCGTTTATTTTACGGAGATATAGCGCGGCCAGCCCTAAGCGAAGTTTTACATTCTGTTTCCTTTTTAACAACTTGCGTACGATTATGTATTAACTTTTCTACCTATATACCACTGCAAGTAAACATGGTACAGCACAGTCTTAAGCTTTTTGGAGTTCCAGACCTCATTATAAATACCTTCCGCAACAACATACCCCATTAAAACCCATGTCTTTAGAGAATTCAGAAACCAGTTGTCCTGATGAGCAAGAGCCCGTATTCAAAGTCCAGCGCTTGGCAAACTCGACGGTCCCTTCAGGAACACACATCCTGAAATATTTACTTGACCTTGACGGCCCGGAAATAGTAACTTTCTATAGCGCTTAAGTAACGTGTGGCACATTTGCTTTATCTTAACATTTTGTACACTTTACAAATATTTTTTTCATAAATGATTGTATGTGTACTTTACCTGTTTATGATCCAAGGTCTACACATTCGTTTCCTTGCCTCTCTAGAAATATATCCTTTATCTATTTAGTTAGATGCATTTTGCATGGATTATCATCATTTGAGGCAGGATGCAAGCTTTTGACGAGGTTATTGTTTAAACCTATATCGTTCGTTATGTGCAAGCAGCTACTTCTCTGGTCTTTACCGCCGCTCTACTAGCGCCAGTATTACTGGCTTCCCTACTTTCTGTGCTGCAGCTTACCCACAATAACTTCAGTTAGGCTTCCTACAACTCTCTCTAAACCCAAAGCCTTCTATGAGCCGTTCCTTTTTTCCGCATCTTATGATTTCTTGTTGGGCATATTTTAATGTTTGACTGGAATGCTTTTGTGTCCTTAGACTGCTAGAGCCAAATCCCGCTTTTGCTGTCTGCTTAGCTTCTTTGTCTCCAACTGCGTACTTTACTCGATCCTCTTTGAAACCAGTTCATTTTATGGATTACTTCTTTGTTCTATCACAAGCCACTGGAGCTACCCAACACCTTTGCGCCACGCCACCATCGTCTAGAATTACATCTATCTTACCAGTAATTTACATAAATATTTCTGGCCAGTTTGTAGTACCTGTACATGGTGTCCGCCTAGGCATACTGAAATTCTGCCTCAAGTATATCTTGCATCCTAGCCATAAACGAACCGTATTTCATAGCAGAAATATCCCAAGTAACTATGTTCATAAGCCTAGTACAACGGTTAGTTCTAAACGTTTACCATTACTTGGACTTTCTGCTAGTGCGTATGTATACCTTTTCTTCCGCATTCCGTCCTTTATCAACTTTCTGAGACCTGCAAAATAGAACTAAGTGAACTATCCTGAACGGCATTAGCCAGCGTAACGTTCTAACAACCAACCCTGTGGTTGAAGAAGGCCACCAAGTACGCAACTGGTCAAGCATTTTCACTCTATGAACCGCTGTTTGTGGCTTAAACATTGGATTAATAATATTATCAGTCAAAAGCTTTCCTACACACTTAGGGTTCCAAATTTGACCCGATTCAATGGCTACTAGCGGACACTGGCTAAGCCAGTCACTCAGCCAAGGCAAAGAGTAGGGCTTAGACCGAGTACAGGTAACGGAGTGCACACACGGATAGGCAGAAGCATTGCCGGTTCTATATTACCAACAGCAGTGTTCCAGCAAGTAGTAGGCTTTTGCCTGTCAGACGTTCTCCCTAGAAATAGTTCCACTAATGTCCGCTTAACAACATTGCGACGTGGCTGATTTGACCCGCCAGCGAATAAAAGCACAGCTTCAAAATTCCCTCTGGCAAGTTGACTGTGGCTGCATTTTTCTAGGTTTGTTATGCACTTTACACAGATAATTCCCTACCCACAATTTTCATCACCAAGTTCATCCATTTACTGCTGACCACAACCTTACACTTACATGCTACCAACTTTCCGTTACATACCTAACATGGTGTTGATCATCAACCCTTTCCATTCTGCGCTAACCACCTACTGCATGCAACGCTAAATACTTACTGTGAAAATTATTGCTGTAAAAGTTCTGATCATGGCAGACATAGTGTGCCAAGACGCACTCGAGAACAAGGTAAATATTTATTTATAATAACGACACAAATTTGGTGGGATTGCTTAGCAAAGCATCAAAACCACGAGCAGTAACTAGTATGATGTCTCATAGCAGCGTTCCATAGCCGTTACTATTTCTTCGCGATATCAGCAACTCATTCAAATATTACGCACAAGGGACACAAATGCTATTTAGTAAGAACACAAGGTGGGTCTATGCATTCAATTCAGCTAACACTTATAACAGCATTTTCACTGCCTACAGAGATCTAAGGGAGTTGGGTAGCTAGCTTAGCCAATGAAAATAGCTTTCTCACCTGCGTGGTGGAAAGTATTGCATACCTCTGCAAGGTGTCACCTGATGAGTTGAAAATACCTGACTCACCCATCGTTGTTTGTACGACAGTACAAGACTCCAACTCACCCTACGGCGCCGAAATAGCAAACTATAGCTCAGCTAGAGCGCGATAAAGCACTATCCTTAGTTACAAAATGGCGCAACTCATAAGCTTTCGGGTAGCCACCTTACAAGTCCTATGCGCAAGCACTTTTGCGATACCGCTCACTGGCGTTCAACAGCTTACACCAGTGGGATCGCGTAGTAATAGATAGGATGTAATGCCTTGTGTCTTGGAGTCTGCTAATTGCATCCAACCTGTACTACTATGATGGACGCACGCAGCCCAAGCTAGGACCGCTGTAGTTGTGCAGACGCAGGATTAATCTTATGTTTTTGTTTCAGCCCATAATCAACCTTGTGCGTAACGAAGTGGTTTGTTCAGCAGATTGAGATGAGTAGTGTTATTTACGTTTCCTGTCCTATTCCACTACGTAGCTTAAAGCTCGTTCTAGGCTACGGTGCTACTATGTTCACCACAAATATACTTTCGCTTATAGTTAGCAACCTGTGTTGGTAAGAAAAGCTAAGTTCTTTTCAGTTTTACAAGTTTTCAAAGACTCTTATTAAACCTAAATTTCGGAACACAGCGAAATACGCCTAACTGAAGATGAGTTTTAGGAACATGGTCTTGTTAGCACACAAGTGACATCCCCCGGATTACCAACTGCTTACCTGGCAAGAAAATCTAATATCATGATTTGCCCAGGACGTCTTTGAACTTCTACACCCGATTAGAACACGTAAATCTCCAGCAAATGTTTGTGTCAGTACTCAATCGGTAGTCCTATTCTCTATAATTCCGGCTTCTCTTTTCACAGACCTAAACTCGCAAAATGAGTAATCACGCCGATTCTTCTTGAAGAATTTCTTCAGCCATGCAAGTTCTTTGTTCCTTGATTAATGACAACATCTTAGTCACCAGCTCACATCTGGTTCCCTCCACCTGTTTCTTTTTCTTCTGTGGTCTTTGGAATACACCGGACCTTGCGTGTCAGAAATTCAACTTACCGACCAATACTTACGAGTCGACAAGTTAAGGCAGCACACGCCGACCTCCTTTGATTTGGTTGTGTCTTGCCTTGGTTAGTCCTGCAACCAGCGCTTTATCAGCAGGGTCCTCCAACCCCGCGAAATAGGTTTCTGTCACGGTGGGTCGTTTTGTCCCTTTAATCAATACATAACTCCAAATGACTTTATAAACTACACGTATTTCCCGGCCACCCTCAATAACCTACAATAAACTTGGAATCGACTGAGCATTCACAACAGCAAAATCTTTTAGAATGAAAACTGAGTTTATATGAACCTTTATCGTTGCATATTGTTAAATTGTTCTCATTTTGTGGCGCTTTTCCTCTGTTTATATTTTGTGCTCCTTGTCACTATCGGTTAGCAAACCTATATTTCCGGTAAGCCTCGGCTTTGGTTTGCTTCAGGAACGATTTTTACTCTTCTCATTGTTTGCTAATAAAGGTTTGGTGCGGTGACACTTTAGCCCTGTATTATCATATCGCATTCGCTAGTCTTATGCTCATGCAACTGGCCATAACCTCCGTCCTTCATCACTGACATAACGCCTTACTGATATATTAAATCTTTACCTGTCTGAACCTTACCAATTGGGATGCTGCTGTCTATGCACGAGCGCTCGTCTGGCAGCCTTGGCTCACTAGAACAACTTGCCGACCAAACCTGCAACAAATTTAAGGTCTTTCTTAAGTTTGCATTCTTTTGCCTTCTTATCATTTGACATTATAGCCGCCCAGTCGTACACGGGTGTCCAGTTCAAGCCGTCTCCGCTTCCTGTTTATTTTGTTGACAGTACTGCGTACACCTACAGTTAACGTACATTGCTGTGCTCCTCACAGTTTATGTATCAAAGCCTGCCGTACCCAACGTAATCTATGCAAAATTTTGTCATGTTGCATGTACGTGGCAACTATTTACCTAAGTTCATAAAAGATCAGCATGTCCGTAACGGCAAAGCATAAGTTGTCTTAAGTTCTTAAGTTGCAAGTTTTATCTTGTTTTGTATACCATTACCTTGTTTACCGATTCTCTGAAACTTACTCCTCTGGTACGGGAAACAACGGAAAGTACATTTCGCCAATGAACATATCGGCATTATCAACCACATGGCTACGCCATTCACTTGGCTTCTAACATAACCCAATTTGATATTTCTTGGATAGAAGTCTATTATGAACTGAACAACTCAGTTTAACCTTCGCTATCCAACATTAGCGGTGTTACTAGACGTTTTGTGACTGCGCCAATGAAATGATCGTGACTATTTGATGGTCGCTGTTGTCAGCTATGCTTGCGATTTATATTCTCTGGAGAATGCAAATGCCAGGATAGCTCAGTTTGATTTATATATACAGTTGGCGGCGTCCGGTTTCCGATTTGCCTGTCATTGTGGCCAGTCACAGGGCGCCTGCGCCTACAGAGGAACCGTGGATGGCTTGCGCTGCACCACCCACAGCTCCATCTACACACACCATATCTAGTGTAAACCCGAAGAAATAAGACCGAGAGGCATGCGGATAGGAGCCGCGTTCCATCAACAGAGCCGGCTTACACTCCTTCACAGTCAACCACAAGCAAGTCGTATTTGGAGAATCAAGTACACACAAGGCGGTGGCTGGACCGTAGTCTGCTCCACACGCAGTGCATGGAACCACTCTTCAAGCGTAGCACGGCCACAAGAACCGTGCATCCCGTCTCCTCCGGTAACGATCAACTGTCTCCTGGAGCCAGGTGGACGAGGTAGTGGGTAATATACAGGTGGGCACCTTGTCAACATGCACATCAAGCTCAGCCACACCTAGGATGTCAAACAACATCCAATCATTCGAAATGCCGATATCGAATCAAGTAAACGCATATGACGAGATAAATACTGGCTAAATGAGCATATGGAAGAAACTGGTTATAAGTGAATCTGCAGTAAATACAAAATGCCTGAGTTATTTAAAATATACCACGCGATAAAAATTACGCAAGTTTTCCACAATTTGCATGAAAGACTTGTACAAGTTAGGAAACGAATATCGAGTACGCTGAACAAACCAACTAAAGTGGAATAAATTTTATTCACATTAAAGGACCCAGTTTGAATGTAAGTTGGTTTAACTCAACTGCAGTGAAAAAGCATCATGAATCTAACCTCAGCCTCAGCATGAGGCACATGTATACATACATATATATATGTCTGGACGCTGAGTAATCCTTCTACAGAGTACAGAAAGCCACCTATCACCACGCGAATGAAGGAAAAGTTTCGCACTATCCAGCTAATTAGAAGCCAACTGGTGAGAAGGACAACTAAATAAATAAATAAATAACTAGTACTCATGAAACTCACGAAAGCCTTATCCGATTTACAAATAAAATCCTGTTACTTATGAGTACTAGTTTCAAACCTATAGTAATAGCGTCTAGTGAGAGGACGTCATCACCTTGCAGGCTAACCACTGTCAGTGACAGTGGTAGATAGGTGGCGCTATATCCCAGTTAGTTTGCAAATTCTTTAGCCCAGCCAACGTCCCCCATGGCTCAGTGGCTTAAGCTGCTGGCTAGTTGGCATCTGCCTCTAGCGATCATGCGTTCGATCCTCCTTAGGGGACCGAGTGAATGCGCACCACTGACGAGCCCCAATAGGGCGAAACGCGTCCGGCGCTTTACCGGACTAGGCTCTGCTATGTAATTTGTGAACTATTGGGATGAAAGCCTTACCAGATTTACAAATTAATAAATAGTTTATTCTCATATTTATAGAAGTACACCAAATCAGGCATGATCAAGGTTTACAGGCAGCAGTGTATCACAACGGTACTTTGGGTTCAATCGTGCGTAGTGTAAGCGGTCAAGGCACTATAAGTGCAGTGGAACGGTACATGTAGTCAGCGAGTAGCATATTCTTTCACGTGTCCGGAAAAAGTTGAATATGATTCTAGTCGACTTGCTAGTATATAGGTGTGGGCAGTGACTATTCAGTGGCGAGTCACATCCACCACGTCGCAATGTTGTTAAACAGACATTTGTGACTTTCTATAGGGAGAACGTTTGCCAGGCGAAAACTCACCACGTCCCACAACACTGCTGTAAAGCATTTTGTACACTGCTGTATAACTGGTAAAGCCGCTTGACGACTGATTTCATATTCGGTTATTCGCGGTCAAATGGCTTTCAATTTCCTCTGGCATCAGCTCAGGACTGATGTCTTCGCAAACTACTTGGAATAGGTAAATACAATTTGTGCTAGCACGCATGGTCCCACCATGAGCAACTTTGGTTACGCAGATGATTAGTTTTATACTTGATTTTTCTCCGTGCTACCGTATGGGCCGAAGAGTAACCGACTATTCCTACTCGATAATTACAGTGCGCTCGTTTTGTGTGATACAGCAGGGTGTACAGACTTATTCGGGCCGTATTAGATGGGCTTAGCTAATGGGAATTATGACCGGTCGCCCTTACTTATCACCACCAGTTGCCTGACGAACAAGCACACACCGTTTGCACTAACAGCGAGTGATATAGCTAATTGAAAGCCCCGCGGAGGGGTCTTGCCTACCTGCTTGCTTATGTCACCTCAAGCCATCTTGACATGAGCGAAGTTCGTATGGATTTTGTACAGCATAGAAGTTGGGAGAATGATTGCAAGTTGGTGCGTATCAAAATGCGGTTGTTTATGCAGGTCTATGCACTGCTCAACTGCGGCGCACAAACGCCAATATAAGGCTAATTCCTTATGTACTGCCAAAAATAGAATAAAGCTAACAAAGCAGGTGGCTGCCAGCATTGGCTCTGTTGCAGATAGTGTATTAGTCGGCGTTGTGTCAGCAACTTATGGAACAGGTTAGCGCTACTACCGAGGAAGCTACCAAGCTGACAAACTGTAAGCAGCGCAACTGGTTCGATGACAGCTGTGCTATAATTGTTGCATTGGTGTCGAAAAGAATACAGCATCTGCTAATCACGTAGAAGATTCGGCCGACTCCGACAAGGTAGGTCATTTTCATAAACATCGACTACGAACAACCTATGGGCTTCGCTGCGTTGATGGCTTAATGGACGGAGAAGGCAGTATTTGAAAAATTTGTCGAACACGGACAACGTAAGTAATTCTTTTACTCCCTGTATGCAGTCGATAGACCCCAGTTGCAGCCGCTGAGGACACTGTTGGATGTTAGGTCCGGCTCTGCTTGCACGCGGAAGGCAGGCGTCGTGCAGAGTTGGTGAAAATAATTTGTGTCATTTAAACACTTAATTGCTTTACTGGGTTATGTTAAAGGGATGTAACAAAAAATGATGAAGGTGCCTTTCCGAATCACTAATAATACGTGAGAAGCAAAACGTGCTTGCTCAGCTGCAGAACAGCAAATGATGGGAGCCAACGAAATAATGCCCGTACTGTTTCAAGACGGTGGACTAAGGTTTATATATTTGCCAAGCTACTGAATGCTAGCTTATAGTTTGAATCGGAATTGTTTACTGAATTAAAGGGCACTATTTTGCTAGTACTTTTAATAGGTAAAGGATGCAAACAATGTAAAAGGAATTATCTTAATAGAAAGTGTTAAACTCTTGATTTCAGAAACGTTTGAAAACAACCGATTGGTATGGTTCTTTGGCAACGTCTCACTTTTGAACCAAAAGCTTCCTCAAGCCGAGTGAACCAGTCAAGGATTGGTATAGCGCTTATAGAAAACTAGGATGTTAATCGTGACAAATGGGATGTAGGCAGTATGGCAATTAAATTACAGGTCAACGCATCACTCCAACTAGTGCATGGAACCGTTACAAGTGGTCCGCGTTACGAGGTCATACAGGTGAGCCCTGTTAACGATAGTTAGGGGATGATGTGATGTTCGTTCGGTGACCTAGATCGGTCAGCCGGCGCACTTCAGCCTGGTCGGGTTGACACGGCTCTCCACACGCTCTAAAGCTCTGCCCCGTCCATTTGGTTCACGCAGCTGTTTACTTTGTTAATCTTAACCGCTTTAGCCGTCAGCTTCTACGGAGTTGAGCGCAACGAGTTTAGCGTCATCCAAATTGATCTCCCCTGTATCTATCGCGTGCATCGCTATTGCCGAGCTCCCTAGTAAAGCCCTATATTCAAGCTCGTTCCTGGGTGGCCGAGTTATGCGTCTCTTGTGTTCTGCTAACCTTGTGCATAGATCTCTCGTGGTTTGGTCGATGAACCTTTGTGCGCAGTCTGCAACTTATTTTTTAGACGCAATTGGTCGTCCTGGCTGCGGGAAATGGGTCTTTCACGTGCACTAATATAGAGCGGAGCGTTTGGCCACTCCGGAACCTTACCCTTAGATTTTCTTATTAACACCCACCGGTTGGCTTCTAAATTTTCTTCTCTATAATGAATATCTACCGTCCCAATCCAATCCGTAGTACGCCGTGAATGAGAAGTTAAAACTCACTCCAGCTGACTTTCACTAACCGGGTCAGGTATACACTACAAAGCTATTGGTTAAATGCTTCGTTCCGGGCGGCCTTGCTATATTCTTCCTCTATGCACAGGGTCTTGACTGTGTGAAACAGCGATGAGGCGATTTCAACATACGCAGGCCCTGTGTGAGCTAAACTATAGTGGAGTACACCATCTGTTTCCGTCGGTTTACGATATACCGTTGTTTTTAGACTACCCCACTCCTGTTAACTAAACAGTCAAGGCATGGCAATGTCCTACCGCCAGGTTCAAATTCCATGGTGAACTTCATAGTCTCTGAAAGCGTGTTCAAGCGGTTTAAAACTCGCCTTTCTTTTCCCCGTTTAGGTGCCATCCAAGTAGCGCCAACCAACCTTTGTCGAGCTAAGACAGTCAGGCAGTGCCCTCGTTTCAAAGTCTTCCATGTACAAAATTGCCAATACAGGGTAAATTGGCGATCCCATGGCAAGTCCCTGTTCCTGAATATATAATCTAAATTTGAACGTGAAATAAGACGTTAAGGCGGAATTTCATTCCTTCCCATTATTTGATCTACCGTAAGCTTCGTCCGCTCTCCCAGCTTACTGTCCCCAGTTGGACGGTGTTTCGCTACCTCCAAAGCGTTGCATATAAGCACATTGGTAAAAAGCGCGCTAACGTCAAATCTGACCGTCATTTTTCGACGCAACCTCAAGGCCCGAGGCCTTTCTCCCAAAGACATTAGAGTTCCTTACGAGCGTTTTCGTTTGCCCTATCAAACGTGGAGATATACTGGTCAAATATCAAGCTGGTTCATGCGTCTGGGAACCTAGGCCAGCTACGATAGATCGAACGGGTACCGCGGGCTTATGCATCTTTGGTAAGCTATACATTCATGGTGGAAGAGATGATTTCTGGTAGGTCTTGTGCCATTTTCCAGGTCCTAGATACCATTTACGTTCCTTAAGTACTTATCTACCTCCGGCTTCTCCTTATTCAGCACTGACATAACGGACTTATTGCCCATAACCTTATATGGTCCTGCCACTAGGTGCTCCTCCATTTTTTCTAAATAATATGACTTGTTCCTTATCGAGGTGGTTTGCTTTTTGCGGGGTTTGTGATAACAAGGTAAGGATCTTCTTTTAGAGCAGTTATTGCGACCCGTTCCTCTAGCGCAAGCTTTGGCGACCCCGGCTGTTAAAATTCTGTAATGGTTACAAGTTCCGAACAAATACTGTCAGCAGTGGAAGCACGTAACTCCGTTAAAGCAGTCTCTACACTAGGAATAACTTCCTAGGCTCTCGCCTTGGATTTATTGTTGGTTAATGTCAAAGGTATCTTTAGTAGCCTACGCTATGCCTCACTAAATTCTATCTTAATTAGTAACTAGGTTACAATATCTGTTGATACACACAGGTTTACTATTAGGATCATTGGCCTTAGTATGCAAGGACATCAAGTGCTGGAACTTACGGATTTGTCTCTTTTGTAATCCTTCCTTGCGTTCAGTTGACATCTAAAGATTTGTTGTAGAACGTGTTCTAGTATCCTGCGTAAGGATAGTTTGCAACTCCGAGTTCAGTCCACTTGCGTGGAGGCGGACTACACCCAGGCGTTGAGTGGTCAGCTAAATCAGTTGTTTTGAGAATGCTTCACCTACGTTGAAACCTATTTTTGCGGAGATATAAGCGTTGTCCGTTAGCTTGACAATAAAGTTCTGGGGTATAATATTGTTTTTGAGGCAGGTGGTCTTAAAAACGCAGTGTTAACCAGACCAGCCTGAAGAGCGCCGGATGACGGATTTAGGTCACAGAATGAACCTCACATCCTCCCCGCAACCATCGTTAACAGGGGTAACGTGCAAGACCACCTAACGCTGATCACTTGTAGCCGTCCTATGCACTAGTTGGAGTGTTGCGGTAATTTGTACTGCCATTGCCCTTCTACCTTCATCCCATTCCTTACGAGTATCACCTTAGGTTGCCCTAAGTGCTATACCACTCCTCGACTGGTTCATTTGGCCTGAGGAAGCTTTTGGTACAGAAGCGAAACGTTGCCCTCAAACTGTACCAACCGGTTTTTGAACCTTTCCGCAACCATAGGTTCTCGATCGGTTACAATCATTTTCTAAGATGTTGCTAAGCGTTTTTGCAAAGTAACCGCACAGAGACTGTTCAACTGTCTTGGTACACAAGTAGCTGATAGGTGAGCAACGGTGTAGCGAGGTGACTTGCGTTTGTTTCGCTGACCACATATAAGCTTTTTGAAACTTGTTAACCGCTGAACGTTTACGCGTGGCACACGTCAATGCACTCGCGTTTGCCAACTTCACCAATACATTTGACACGGTGAGCAGCAGTCCGAGGTTGCTGGGGTTGGGTAATTTTAGAAGATCGAATTCAATATCTGCTGAGCATTTTTATCCCAAAACGCCAGGCAAGATGATAGGTTGCGCTTTGATGGAAAGACCTCGAAATTATTAGCGTATCAATTTCACTCAAAGACAACATCAGGTTACAACTTGGAGGATAAAATAAACTCGAGCCGCATTTACCACGTGCATCGTATTGCTATGGCTTGTATATGGCCAAGTCAACTTTTAGATTATTCTTCACAACACTTTCAACAATTTGGTTTAAAGCAGCGTCCGACTTCTCTAACTTTTTCAAATAATAAACTCTTTACAGCTTGACATAGCAGGCTACGACGAGTGACAGCCTGTGTGACGAGGCACATTACCCTATGGTGTAAACATATATGCAACATTAAATCTTTGAAATGCTCACGGCAGCTGGGTATTAGTAAGTACTCAACCCTACCATTACCTTCTAACTGCTATCGGCTTTAGCTCTCTTTTAGCAGGCTAGGATGATTGACTTACCGCGAGACGCATCGCTTTGCCTTTATTCTTCTTGGCTTTGGATTACTGCAGTGGCTTAAGTGACGTGCAGTAAATAAACTTTGAGCCCCGCTAATCATCCTTCATTACCTTTCCTTTAGAAAGCTAGGGCGACATTCTGCACTGACGCAACGCAGCTTTCTAGCCGCGGTGCGAGTCCTCTTTACTTATCTTTAACACGTTGCAGTTCCTTTGGCACAGATGTAACTTGCACCCAGCTTCACCACTAGATTTCTACTAGGCTACCTGTTTTGACCACCAATTAAGCTAGGACGGGTAACTTATCACACGCAAAGATGCGCTTTAGCCTCGAAGGTATTCATGTTTATATTCCATTTGGTTATCGCAGTAACCCTTAAATCTTGCCATAGCCATCAGGTTCCCTAAAATACTTGCCGAGTACGTTTATGTGTATCCCCACCTCCATTGATTTTTCAGCCTTCTATACTGCAGCACCGTCGTCTTGTCCGACTGTGCTCGTTTTTAGCTCCACTGTCTCTTTTATTATCCTTACCCGCGTCTACCTAAAATAGATCCACCTTTGATTATGCGTGCTACTGTACGAGAAACAAGCTTTCCCTTGCTGGTTGAATATTGGGCTGACCGATTAGTTTCCCGTTGTAGTACTCGTTTTCTATTTCCCTGCCCGTAATAACCCGGCTCTTACTTGGCCGTCACCTATTACCTCATGTGACATAGAGCTCATTGAGACGAAACTTTCGCACTATCAGCTGACGCACGTCCGGTGCCGAAAATATGCCAAAACAAAACCAATGAAAAATATTTGTTCGGTAATTCGGGGCTTCTGGCCAGCGCTTTTGTAGTACAGTACTTCATTTATATCAATCCAGCCAATTACCTCGGTGGTAGTTTCGGCTTTGCTCTTTCTTTCCTGACTCCTCTAAACGTTAGAATCTAGCTCCAATGATTGGCTTGCGTCGTTCACCTTCTCCATGAGTTTTGCGCCTGAATGCATTTTGGACAACTATCTAAACCTGCACGTGTGACGAAAAACAATAACCCATGACTGCGAATAACAGCGCTAACACGCTATTCGACTGCAGCACTACTGTAGGTAATGACGAGTTCGCCCTTATGAAATCCCCATTGAGATGTATTCCTTTACTGGCAGCATTAAGCTTGCTAAGCCACACCAGAGCCTCTACAACATTTTGCTTGGCACCGTCGGATGCTCTCGGCCTATCTCTTAGAGTAAACCAAATACCAAGCTATGTTGGCCGTACATTCTGCCTTACGCAATTGGTCATATCTTCCTCAACGTGGCCCGTGCATACATGGGAATTTATTATTTGTTTAGCTGGTACGCTGCGCAAAGTCTGGAACAACTTGCTGTTAAAGATATAGTCGTAGTACTGGACGCATTTAGCTATTATCGGTTCGGCTGGTAATATACACAGTGAATCCGAGGAGACGGCGCTGCTACTTACGTTACTTATTAATAGAGCACGCCGACTAAAGAAACTTTTCGCTTAGTTCGCAAAGCATGAGCTGTTTGATGGTGAAATGCAATCCAAACCGCCTGAAAGGTTATAGTTGATTTTATAGGTCGATATTGATATTTTTCCTAAGACCTCAGCATCAAAGGCTAAGCTTCTTTCAGCAGATTTACTGCTGCTGTCATCAAACATCTGGAGCACTCCTTGTACTTAGTTGCTGGCGACTTTAACTGATTAAACCCTAACGTCTTTGGGCAGTTTGGGCTAAAATTATCCTTCTACGCTAACCGGGCTAAATGCAAGCAGCAGCATGGTACTTGGCGCCGATGAACTTGCTTTTGTTAGAAACCGGGTGCAGCTTGGGAGCTCCGCTCACGCCATCGTAAAGTTACCTCACGTTTTCCATAGCAAAACTTACCCAGAAGATTACACACTGCAAATAATAAGCGTACGAGAGGAGATAACGCCTTCCTCAGAAGGTTCAGCAATTGTGCGATGCCTTTCCTTTCAGCGCTTTTTGTTAGTTCTACGGTGTAGACCAATCAGCCCAGTGTGTCCAATCAAATATTTACTTAACCTCCTAGTTCGACCTGGGCTGTCCAGTGAAAATTTGCATCCGTGCCAATACATACTCGCCTCATCGTTGCAACCGATTGTTTAGTTTTAAAGTAAAACATTTTCAAACCCAGCTAGCACCACAGTAAAGTCGATTGATTATTATAAGTTGCAATTACTGTACCTTGACCACATCTTTCAAACCATACTTGAAAGCTATTATTGTAATGAAATATTCAATTTGCTAAAGCAGCTTGGCGGAGCCACCCTTGATGTCATACATATAATCGCGGAGTTGGAGGACATTAAGTTAGAATTCTTTGGCCAGGATAATAATTAAATAAATTAACTAATATTTTACTTTGAATCACAACTACTCTCAGGCAACACAGCCTAGAAGTGTACAGGGCATTGATTGGTTTAAAGTTGAACAAAGCATCTGGTTGCGCCTAAGCGGTGTGCAAATTCCCTAACGTGGCCTCTTGCCGAACTGCGGGCAATGTGATTCAAGCAACACAACATAGCTGTTAGCAAAGAGCAAGCATTACGCCAATGCCAGAAACGGAATCCATGAATAGCAGGCAAACCACGGCCCATTTACATCTTCCAAGAGCTTTTAGACACTTTTTCTTAAAGGCTCTCAGTCCAGATGCACTTCGGTGAACCTCATCGGTTGGTTTATTGCAGTTCATTGTACAACGTAGATGCCATAGCGTTTCTTATGTATATTGGGCTCTCATTGCCGGATTTAAAACCTATGCACTTGCATATGCTTCATAACTTTTGACAAGGCTATTCGTTGTGTAAAAAGTGGGCTGCTGTTGTGTGATTTGTTAGGTTCTGGAGTCGAAACTTTTTTCTTCTGTTGGAAGCTTATTTTACTGCGCGTTTTTGCTTTACCATCATGAATTCTAGTGTTCCTTAGTTAGCCATTTTCCTATTCCTTTTATTCACGACTTTTAACTTAATCCTCGTCCATACAGCAGCCAACTTGTTAGGATACTTGAGCGAAGCAATTCTTGGCGTCCATTAGGCCAACATAGAGTCGCCGGTCAAACTATAACCTCTGCAGACAGTCACAGGGCTTGGCCTTAATCAAGCTGCCTACTAATGAACGCTTAAAAATGAAAAAGCTTTATTTTCGCTGTTGAAGGAAATCGTTATCAATAAATATTATTGACGCGCCCGCAAGTTTATATAGAGCTCAAAGTTTCGGCCCCTCCAGTTCACTAAAATAATTAGAAGTGACCCTAAACAGTGGACACGCGCACTTCTTCCACCTTCATTAAACAGGTGTTTTACAAGTGAAACTCATTCTGTTATCCTCGTTCGGTCTACTCAATGCTTTGCTTTATGATGCCGCGTTTATCATGCCATTTGGGCTACACCACTAAGGTCGTTGCTTACCCGTTAGTTGTCTTGGTCTCCTCAGTAAGGACAACAAAGTAATTGCCAGATCAAGGGAGTATCTATCCTAGTTTAGTGCCGGTGCAAGAACAAAGTGTTTAAACGAATTGGTATCGAAAGATATCAACACCAGTAGCAATCTTGCACCTAAAATTTTCATATGGTAGCCATTTCATCCGCAAAGCTTCGTCCGATGACGTACTAACCTCATTGACTAGGTAGAGATCCAAAACTACATAAGCCAACATAAGTGTCTATGGTACACCCGTAATTGCCTGCCTGTCACATTTTTTAAATATTACAATTTCTGTTAGAAACTGACTGGTTAATAACCGTCTGTAACGGTTACCATGTTTTTACGGCTGTAAGATTATTAATAAATATTTTACTCACGAATCCCTCAGTATACCATATCAGGCAGGAGCAGCGGTTTACAGGCAATCGTGTTTTGCAAGGCACGTTGCGTTACATTTAATGAGCTGATGGGTTAAAAGTAGAAAGTTGCAAAATAGTTAAATTACTGTGGGAACAACTTCTATAGTGTTGTAACCGATGGGCTGTGTTTATGTTTGTAGCGTAGTGATTAGTGGTCAAATCGTAAAATTTGTAGTGGTGACGGTAGATGCACCGTAGGTAGTAAGTATTTGTAGTGTACATACCAAAATAGCGAACCGTGGCTCTGGTCAACTTGTCAGTGTGAAGCTGTGGGTTATGACTTTATTCAGCAGCAAGTAACATCTTCTATGTCGCAGTAATTTTTAACGAACGGTTGTGTATTTTTGTAAGGAGAACGCCTGTCAGGTGAAAACACAGCACGTTCTAGAGCACTGCTGTCGAGTCTTTTGAGCAGCAGGATACAACTGGCAAGACACCTTAAAGCCCAATTTTCACTCAGCTATTCGCCGTCTATTGCCACACTGGTTTCGTCGTTGACTGACCGTTTGGCTTAAATAGCGTCCTTCAGTTGTCCTTGCAGCCGGCCGAAAATGAACAAGGACCATTGGTATTCGTGTGAGAAATTTTTCAGGTGGGTAAAAATTTAGAAGTAAGGTAGGTTTGGTCATTTTTGGGTATACTTATCCAGATTGTGACGACTTTGTAACCATCTATCCACACTGGACTTGTGACATGGAGGTACTTAGTGCAGTTGGATCAGGATTTCTGCCACGGAACTGTCCATTTGGTCCACTGATCATTACAAGATTCACTGGTAGTCAGGTGCAGAAGCCGCGAATCAGGTATGCCTTGCAGGTAGTTACTTTTCTCTAACTGGCTTATCTCATGCAAAGATCCAATTCCGCGGCCAACTGAAGAATCCCCGGGATGTTCCCGATATATTATGTTAAACCGCGTGTAGTATCCTTGACCTTAGCCTGTGTTAGGGCTGCATACCCACCATCTATGGGTGTATAAGCACATTCTTGACGGTTTGAGTTGACTTTCGGACAAGGATGCGGAGGAGTGGTGGAATGTTGGATGAATTTTAGCTTGGCATGCGCGTAACGCACAATTCTCTTAGCCCCTACCCTGTTTAATAATTAACTTAATGCAACGATGACTGGTACTTTGCGGCTGCTTGTAATTACTGTGTAGCACCATATGGAGAAGGGGTTTTTGAACATCCATCTCTGCTGGGTGCTAACCTTAGTGTTGGGACTAACAATTTGTAAGTTGCTGTTTGCCGATGACTGTGCGTTGTTTACTCATAACGCAGGTGTGTTCTGGCTTCAACCGAGGCCCACTTTGGACTCCTTATCAACACAAGTAAGCCATCTTGTCTGTTGCAGCATGCATCATTAACGAAAGCTCTTGCCTTACAAGAAATCCAAGTGGCTGATGATATTTTGGGGACCTCACTGATATTTTTCTACCTTACGAGAGGATCTGGTTACGATCTACAGGCGATGAGCGAGCTGCGCATCCATCTACCGAAGTTTGCTACTGCATTTAACAAGATAATGAACTAGGTTATGGCAATTAACAAGTGGGCGTTAATTTGCTGCTGATACTCTACTTGCCACGGTGCTGTCCGTTCTCATTTACGGCAGCGAAACTTAGACCCCGTTTTGAAAGTAATCCGATAGGTTTGCGCCTTACCAACTGTGTCGCAGACGTGGTCGGCTTATGAGTTTGCTTAATCGAGCAGTAGCCATGGAAGTGCTTCGCCGTAGTGACATGTATAAGGTGGACTGAAACCCAAAGCTGGGGCAACTCAGTTGCCTTTGCTAGTCTTCCGCATGGGTTTGATAAGGATGCCGTATGATTGCGCGCAGGAGAAAGTAATGAAGGAAAGCCCACACTAGGCTAAGGGGACACGCTCAAGATGAGTTTATTACAAGTCAATGATGACTCTAGATATGGGAAACCAACAGCACGAATGGTCGGAGCCGATTAACGGTGCAATTTTCTGAGCGCATGCCGAAGAAAAATGCCAACAAGTTTGGAGGCGCCTTTCGTTACCAGTGCAACAGCTAGACCAGGATGACAAGCCGTTAGCGGTGCTACGTGGGGCCAAAAGCTAGAAGACAAATAAACCAACTAAGTAATCCGGAAAGCTAAGCTTGGTAAGTAGGTTACTTCGGCTCCATTTATTTTACCAACCCAGGTCAACAATGCGATCGATTTAGCCAGTGCGTTACGTCATCACCGTATTGTGACTGTGCGCTTGCTTGCATGTTGCTTTCCTGCATTTCAGGCTTCGGTTGTTAAGTTAAATCCACAGTGCGACTGTACATAACGTACACATCAACTTTGGGTCTATGTGCTCAGAAACCGGTACCCCGATCAGCAAAGCTGCAAAAGACAGTTTGTCGTTAGTTAGGGAGCTACGTAATCCAATCCTCGTGAGGATCCGTGAGGATCTTAAAGCACTTGAAAAGTGGTGCGAACACTGGCAAATGACCTTCTCCGCTCAAAAATCTAACGTCATGACCCACAGATTCTCTATACCTGCGGGGTCCCTAACAATAAACGGTATCACTAGCAAACAGAATATCATAACAACAGAGCTGGGCTTGCGCTACTCTATGAGCCTCAACTTTGCAGAGCAAGTGCATTATCAAGTCGCAAAGGTAAGAGGATTATCGTTCCACATACGCCGTTGCATAGAAACCGCTGATGCAAGGCTAGAACTGTATAAGAGTCACGTCAGGCCACATCTAGAATATTACTCTTTTATATGCAGCAATCTACGTAAGTCGGACCGTGTTCTGCTTGAGAAAGCTCAGCGACGCTTTACGAAGAAGTGGACTCCACCGCAGCAAGCGCTGAATTACCGACAAAGGTGTGAACACCTTAAAATTCAGCCCCTATGGCAATGGCGCATTATCCTTAACATGTGCTTCTTACACAAGCTAATTCATAGAAAGTTGCACAGTAATATCACTTGTCTTAAACTAAGGAGCGCGTCTGAATCGAGACTCCGAAACAGGGGCCATTACATTACTCCGCTAAAGGCAAAGAAGAGACTGCGGTCTCGTTTCTTCTTAGTTGCCTACGTGAACATATGGAACCGGTTGCCTCCCAGAATAAGAGAAATCCAAAATTTGCAGGTCTTCAGGAAGGAGATACAAAAATTCCTATGTTTTGGCAATCTACAAAGCATCTTCCATATCTACGATTCGCAAGACCACTTCTTTGAAACTGGCCCTGATATAGCTTGAGGACGCCCACGATGTAGTGCAAGACATCTAAGCACCTTCAGCTCAAAACTCATCCACATTCATTGTGGTTACCGTTCTAGCACCTAAGAGACTTTAACGGTATCCGTCGCACCCATTTTCCAGGGTTTAAGAATAGCAAACTGAATACAAGCTGATCTTATTCTTCACCGACCTCTTCCTTCAATCATTATGTCTTATCTACATCTTCATCCCTTCTCTTCAGACTTTTATCACTTTTCAACTTCTTGACCACCGGATCCGTGGAAAAAGTATTAGGCTTATGACCTCTATGGTACCCCTAGTAAAGGCATGCTACCAGACCTAAGCCTTGCATAGAATGTTGAAAACGTTTTCTGCTGCGGATGCACCTAAGCGTAGCATTAGAATTGTCCAAAATCGTCTAAATGCCGGCTTTAAATGAACCTTTATGTGTCTTCCTAGATGTCGGTTGTCAGCGGGCCCTAATTGAAGCTTTTTCATTAAGTCTGAGCACTAGTTACTATACTCAGCATTTTCCAAACACTATCAGTAGTTAAACCGCAAAATAAAAAATATATCTTTCTTACTGTTGACATTGAGCGCACTTTAATAGTTCTAGGCCCAAGAATCAGACATTTTGCTCTCCACTTACTCTCTCTTGACCCCATATACTTAGCTTTATCTGGTATACATGTGCCTTTCGCAATTGGCAACATGTGTAGACAGGCATAATGAAACTCAGATCCTCTTCTTTAACTGCTTTTGCTCGTAAAACACTCGCATTTTCAGATTTCATTTCACTGGCACGAAAGCTAACCAATGACAGAGAGGCCCCTGTCACACTGGCTGGCTGGAGCACCAGAAACTTTCCATCACCACTTTTCTTCTCTTGGCCGCCCGTGTGTCATTTATCTTTTAGCTGGCTCCAAAGCCTACCGTGCGTTATGCGTAATGGCGGGTGAACGACCAGCTCCCACTGGTTTTTGTTACTATTCTACTCCTGATTTACCTTATCGCTCTTTGCCTAGGGTGCTAGAACAGCTCTTGCCAGGAAAATCACAAAAGAAATAGTCGGTGTGACATTAGAGTGCCAGTTAACATTGCCATCTGGATGAACACCGCCGGCACTATCCTCGGAACTTAAAAATGGAGAGAAATAAATCGAAATTCATCAAAGAGCTGCACAATAGTGTGCATCTACACATGAGGCATAACAATACCTCAAGTATAAGCAAGCTCAACCACCAGAAGTAGAGTTGTTAAAGCCCAACCAATGTAGACCAAAACGGCTTTCACGCCCAAATGCAATTAGCTAAATTTTACTAAATTTTCCCATGTTCATTTCTTTATTATTAGTGACAGGCTCCTATAGCTCACTGATGTTAGAGACAGAGCCTCATTAATATAGAAAATTGACTCTAAGGGATAAATCTTGTGACGTTTAGCTAAGTAATGTGTGTATTTTGAAGGCCGAACTCTGTCAACGGATCTGAAAGATCCCCTGAGTTACTCAGGTAGACCTGGCTCATGCGGCCTTGTTGTAAGCTTTAGAAAAGCTTAGAGGCTTAAAAGATGCTAAACTCTATTTTACTGGTTGTTTATGTGGCTCAGTATCCCCTGAAAATGGTATGCTGTGGCCTTCTAACCGTGAGTTAATTACAAGCTCCCCTGAATTCCTTTGTAGATATAATATTCCTTGCTGGATTTCTAGCGTTTTCGCGCAAGCTCATCCCTTAATTGCATATATTTTTCATGCTTGCCTGCAAAGTTTACTTTTCGGCCGCCTGCGCAGTCCGTAGTTGTCGCAGGGTATAACGGGCTAATTAGAGCATTTCTGGATAGCTATGCCTATCTAGAACATACACCGCTTCCCTACTTTTTATATTTTCTTTTAGTTTTTCTGCTGTCTGCCTGCAAAGCAGAAAGCCATTTTTAGCGAAAAATAAAAATGGCCTTATTCGTAGACCGTCGTTTAATTGCGAATAACTCGCAAACTACTGCAAGCATGGTGTTGCTTTTGCGTTCATCGTATTTAGGCGCTAAAGCTGGTCCAGACCGGTGTATTTTTGTGCTACTTTAAGCGGTATTTTCACTGTAGAAAGGCTTTTTCTTTTATCTGAGAATAACTCAGGTTGAAAGTTTGCGCCGGAGAGCAATATCAGCGTAATAAAAGTAGTGCTATATTTTTTGTTAATTGGTATTTTTCTACTGAAGCACGCAGATTTATTTTCTCTCTTAACAAATTGCTTCTATTTATGTCCGCATTTATCGGAATCGTTTTTAACTTTTCGTATGCCTTATAATCCCTTCATTCATTTCTTCCATGTGCGCAACAACAATTAGGGCAACTGAGTGGCCAATTAATGTGTGATCAATTTAAAGTGAACTTGTGGCAAATTGGATTCTGTTCCAAGGAGAAAAGGCAAACTACACCTCCGCGAAGTTTTCACAATAAAAGACAAGGAGCTCAATATCGCCCGAAGGAACCAGAAAAATGTCAAGGTGGGCGCCTGCGACCCAGTAGCCGTATACTAAACAGTGCCAATGCATTTGCAATTGCTAACGATGAACATATATTTCGCCAACTTCCATGCAAGAGCATCGGATAAATGTAAGCATTGATCTGAACCCTTTAGGGTGCAGCCTCTAGCAGGTCTAGAAATATACCTATTTATTTATTTATTTATTAGACGCAAATAGTAGTTCCCTCAAGCATCTATCTGGCTACGTCCAAGGCGTCGCCTTTTGCAAATGGCATGTATGATGCTAAGGTTAGATAATTAGGAATGCTGTAGCTGTTGTGCCGGTTGAGTTGGTATGGGCCAGACTCCGGTGTTGAGAAGTCCGTACTATCCACTTGCTCACAAGTTTTATGCCTTCGGGTTTAGGCTAGGTTTGTGATGTGCCGATGAAGCTGTGGGTAGTACCGCGCAACCCACCCTTGGTGTTACTGTAGTCGTAACTGAATACCTAAAGGTGTATTTCTAGATTTGACTAGAAGCTGTGTCTCCGAGGGGTCAGCTCATAATGTAATGTAACAACCTGCTCTTTCATGAGCAATAGTAGTTACTTATATGGACCCTTGATCAAGCGTACTGCACTAGGACGGCAGACATGGCTTTTGTGGCACGTACTAGGTAAACAGGCGATTGCTTCGGCTGCCTGGAATTTGTGCTCAGACTTCAACGCGTTTTGTTATTTGGTAATTGGATTCCACCATCGATCCTCATGCTTCTCAATATTATCGGCTGCATTCCATTTCACGACAGCCGGTTGGTGCGCCTTCTACTTACCGTACACCAACTCTGAAGCAACCCTTTTTAACGATATTCTTTCCAGCTCCATTGGCCAGTTTCAGTAAATTAGGGGTCCCGATAAATTGTGGGCACCCAATACTATACCCGACAAAAACCGCGTGGTTTGTCATATGGACGTCGCAATGAAAACCATTCTGAACCTGGACGCAACCAGACGTAGGTGTAACTGTGCGGCTTGAATTTCTGTTGTGCCACTGCATCTGTGGAATATTTTAATCCGGCCGCCTATGCAAAAGCAGCTCAAATGCAAGCTTTCAGATGCTCGACTGACGTTCATGAAAGGAAAAGGTCATTAGAGTAAGCTAGGTTCAGTGGTTTTAGGTACTAGTGACCAATCCTATACGTTGCAGCCACTTTAACAAAAGTCCAGTTATTCTCTGGAGTAAAATCCTTAATGTACAAAGTAGGGGTTATGCCGAACACGGACGAACATAACCTGATGGACGGCAAAACTTGCTTCTTTCGAGTTTGGAAAGAAAAACCACTTTCCGCGGACCAGTCTGGAGGCGCCCAGTAAGTTTAAACTTAGGCGGCGCCAGGTTCGTAGCAAGCTGTCAGCACGCTTCTTAGTTAGCATGTTAGGCGCCCCATAAGTTGATAATTGTAAACGGGGCAGGAATGTTACCCTTGCAACAGCGAGAACTTGGTCTTGTCCAGTTTACGGTGGAGGAATCATAGCCACCACGTTCTGACTAATCTAAAGCACTGCAAGGGTTGCATACATTAGATGGCAGCATACCTTTTACAAGTCAGTTCAAAATCTTTTCCCGGAAAGTAGACACTCCCTTGGCATTACCTCCAAAGCACAATTGAATGCGCTTAATGGAACCCGCGGAAAACACATAACAAACGAATGGTTTATTCTCGACCAACCGAGTAGCATCGGGGTCGACATGATCGACTGTGCAATCAGCCTAACAGCCAAGTACAGCTGCTACTGGATTAAAAATTGAGATCTTCTGAGAAGTATTGTATAGACTAGCATTGCTGAGCTCAACATGTAAGCGATTGCAGGATGAATGTAAATCGAGGTATTTTCTCAGCAAACTTGAGGGCAAAGCGAGATAAACGTACATAAGATTTTCTAGGCAGCTGGCAGGGATAGTGACCCTGGTTGTCCGAGGTAATCAATATCTTATTCCAGTTGAATCCAGATAATGAAAATAATGAAACCATTATCCATCCGTGAAAATGAGCAAGGCTCCTACTTTCACAGATGAGTTAACTGGCACCCGAGGAACCGTCCTGAGACCCGGTTAATGCATCCTTAGCAGATGCGCCGTGCAGACGGCTTAAAGCACAGTTCATCACATTTTGCTGGTTAACCTTCACTATCTTACTAATCCTCATTGTCACTACACTCAATTCGCTGGGATTTATTGTCTGGACAAAGTGCACATTCTTCATGTTTCAGCCTATTCCCTTGCGGTAAGTTGAACGCGGTTGTCATAGAAACGCAAGCGCAAAACTGTTTTATTCTCGTTTCCCTAAAACATTGTACACTCAGTAGAGAGGGTTTGTTTCAGGTTATACGCTCAGCCTAAGCTCTCGATTGTCCAATGCCGTGTCACGTTTCTGCATCGTATTTTGCAGTCACCAGTTCACTACTTTTAACCTAATATCCAACCCCAACCATGCAGGTTTGCGGTTTGTCACACTTGCTATCTGTGCTTTGCTTTGTATGCTTGCTTTGCTATGCTTATGCTTGCTTTGTATGCTTTGCTTACTTGCTTGTATGCTATGCTTTGTATGAATATGCTTGCTTTGTATGACTACCTTGCCTTATGCCTATCGTTAGCTTGCCTTTCGATTTCAGTGGATCAGTCATCTGGTCTGGAACGCGCGTACGTTCAATTGTGCGTGCGTGAGTTTGCAGGAACCACCTTACTCCATCTCCGGTCAAACAAACCTGTGAACAAAACGCGAAACGAAATAAAACCCTACGGAACGCAGCGTGTCCGCGCCATGCAGCGTTTTCTGGTGCAAAAACCTTTTAGCTAGTACTTTGTGTTTTCAATGAAGCAAATATTGCCACGTCAATTTTGCTTCCAAAATGCGAGAGAAACAGAGAATAAAAGTAAGCTCGTAGGAAAAGATAAATTTTGGCGAGTATTTTGAGTTTGTGGCAATCAGCTGACAACTCAGATAACTAAACTACGAAGGTGGAAAAGCAAAAGCCAGCCGTTTTGCTTCATTGCGGCTTGTCAGTGGTGCGCATCCCTTTGTCCTCTTTCGAGGATTGAACCCATGACTTCTAGTGGATTGCGCCGGCTATTCCGCAGCTTATGCCACTTAGCCACGGGGGATGGTAGCCGACCATCATGCAATGTTAGCTGTTTGTTGGCTAGTATACTTTTACCCTTGCGGATTTTATACGTATTATGTTGCTCCACAGCTGCCGTAACCGGGAAGTCCTGAAGCCAGCCGGCTAACCGCTGTCAGTTGCGTGGCAGGCGCCTGCATGGCAGTTGAAGATTAGGCGGGCCATTAAGACAATTAGCTAACAATGCATGATGGTCGGCTACCGTCCCCCATGGCTCAATGGCGTAAGCTGCGGGATAACTGTTACAATCCACTAGCAGTCATTGGTTCGATCCTCGGAAGAGGACCGAATGATGCGCCCCAATGGAACGAAACGGCCCTCTGGTGCTTTCCAGGATTGGTAGTTGAGCTATCTGAATTGGCGACTGATTGCGAGGAGCTCAAACCAAGCTCCTCATGTTTCTGCACTGATTGTGTTACCTTTCCACTTGTTAGATGCATAACAACGTTTGGCACAGAAACGCAATAACCTAGTGGCAATGGTCGAGGAACCTAAGCTCTGTAAAAGCTACCCATTTCACTCTTTGAGCTGGTATTCTACTCTCGTATCAGTGGTCTCTGCTTCCTACTACTGTGACCCTAATGATTAGGGATGGGCAGACATATCGGTCTGCTCACATCTCTCTGAAAACCTCGTTGGCTTTTCCACTTCACCTCAATAGAGCGCTTCCCCGTTCGCACTCTGCATTACTTTTTCAATTGGACGGATATCCCTTCGGACCTGGCTCTAATCTACCCTCGCCTGACCAGCCCCCGTTTCTGACTGTTTCCCGACTTCCGAGCCATTATTACTCAAGCTCTGCGTTCCAAAATCTGTTCCCCCCATCCCCTCAAGTCCTACCCGAACGGCCTCCTGCTCTCCGGATTTATCCAGACTTCTGAGACGTAATCTCTCTTAGTTTGGTTGACTCAACTACCTGATTACATTACCTGGAGAGCATCGTGGGTTTTTCCCATCTTATGTCAAAAAACATTTCCCATCCTGACCCGAAATCTTATTATCGCGCTGTGCTTTAATTTCTTCAATTGGAGTGAACGATCCTACTGCTCTGAGGTGATCTAGTCCCACTGACTTGCCTCTTTCTCTTTTATGCTCCAATGCTACTCTGACTTAAGTGGCATGCGCCATGCAGACTCAACGCTCTTGTCCCCCTACCCGGAGATTCTGCTTGACTCGCTCGCCCTCTATTGTTGCGGACCTTTTCCTGCCTTTACGTTTATGTGCTATTCCTACCCGCCGACTAATCTAGTCTCGCTAGATCAGCCACTTGTTTCCAGTTTTACTTAGAGTTATTCCACGTTACAAACCTGGGTTCGGTTGACTCGACGTTTTGCTCACATCACCTGGAAAGCCTCGTTGGCTCCCTCACTACTTACGAGTAAACCTTTTCATACCGACCCTAACCTTTTCTCATCTCGCTTTCTGTTTTCATTCCCCTTTTTAATCGGACGACCAGCTTTACTGCCCTGCCGTGATCCTGTCTCACTGGACTAGTCTGTTTATCTCTGACTGCTCCCATGCTGCCGAGCCTTGAACGGTATTGGCTCCGCTGAGTTCACTCTATTACCCCTACTCTGAGGGACTTATAGACTGGTACCCTCATTATTGTTATAGCCTCTTTCTTATCTGCATTTTACGATCTAGTCCCAAAGCGCCGATTAATCCAATACCGCTTAGTCGGCCTCGTATTCACTGAATTCATTTGGACATATGAGACATCACTTCTATTGGTTTGGCTGACCTAATGATGCTGTTTACACTACTTGGAGAACCTCGTGGGCTTCTCCACTCTTTACCAATAAACCCATCTCACCTCGACCCTAACCTTTTCTTCTCTCGCTTTCTGTTTTCTATCCCTTTCTTTTCGGACGTCCGGCTTTACTCCATTGCCGTGATATTGGCTCACTTGCCTAGTCTGTTTCCCTCAGTCTGCTACTACGCTACTAATACCTACGCGGTATGCGCCCCGTAGTCTTAACATGATGTTTCCCTTAAATTTAGAGCCTGGTTGACTTGCTCACCGTTTACTGCTGGCTCCTTTCTTACCTTTACTACATGTCCTTATCCACACGCGCCGACTAATCAAGTACTACCCGATCGGCCTCCTGCTCTCCGGATTTATTCAGACTTCTGAGACGTCGCCTCTCTTTGCTCGTCTGACTCCACTATCCCTTTACCTTACCTAGAGAGCCTCGTGAACTTCTCCCACCCATTGTCAATAAACCTTTCCCATTCTGACCCAAACCATTATTATCGACCTCTGCTTTCATGTCTTTAATTGGAGTGCACGATCTTACTGCTCTGAGGTGATCTAGTCCCACTGACTTGCCTCTTTCTCTTTTATGCTCCAATCCTACTCTGACTTAAATGGTATGCGCTATGCAGACTCAACGCTCTTGTCCCCCTACCCGGAGATTCTGCTTGACTCACTCACCCTTTATTTTTGCGGACCTTTACCTGTCTTTAAATTTACGCGCTATTCCTACTCGACGACTAATCTAGTCTCGCTAGATCAGCCACTTGTTTCCAGTTTTACTTAGAGTTATTCCACGTTACAAACCTGGGTTCGGCTGACTCGATGTCTTGCTCACATCACCTGAAAAGCCTCGTTGGCTCCCTCACTACTTATCAGTAAACCTTTTCATACCGACCCTAACCTTTTCTTCTCTCGCTTTCTGTTTTCAATCCCTTTCTTTTCGGACGTCCGGCTTTACTCCATTGCCGTGATATTGGCTCACTTGCCTAGTCTGTTTCCCTCAGTCTGCTACTACGCTACTAATACCTACGCGGTATGCGCCCCGTAGTCTTAACATGATGTTTCCCTTAAATTTAGAGCCTGGTTGACTTGCTCACCATTTACTGCTGGCTCCTTTCTTACCTTTACTACATGTCCTTATCCACACGCGCCGACTAATCAAGTCCTACCCGATCGGCCTCCTGCTCTCCGGATTTATTCAGACTTCTGAGACGTCGCCTCTCTTGGCTCGTCTGACTCTACTATCCCTTTACATTACCTAGAGAGCCTCGTGAACTTCTCTTACCCATCGTGAATAAACCCTTCTCATCCTGTCGCTAACCTATGTTTTATCGCGCTCTGTTCTCAATTGTTCTTCAACTGTCGGTGTGGTGATCTAGTCCACCGATCAGTTTCCTTCTCTCTGATTGCTGATATGCTACTCTGACTTAAGTGGTATACGCTATACAGACTCAACGCTCTTGATCCCTTACTTCGTGAGGCTGCTAGACTCGTTCCCCTTTTGTTGCAGCCTCTTTTCCTGCCTTTAATTTTACGTGCTATACCTACGCGCCGACTAATCTAGTCTCGCTAAATCAGCCACTTGTTTCCACTCTTACTTACAGTTATTCCACATTACAGACCTTGTTTCCGCTGACTCGACGCCTTGCTTACATCACCTGGAATGCTTCGTGGGCTCCCTCACTTCTTATCAGTAACACATTCTCATACCGACCCTAACCTTTTCTTATCTCGCTTTCTTTTTTCATTCCCCTTTATTAATCCAACGGCCAGCTTTACTGCCCTGCCGTGATCCTGTCTCACTGGACTAGTCTGTTTAGCTCTGACTGCTCTCATGATACCGAGCCTTAAACGGTATTGGCTCCGCAGAGTTAAGTCTATTACCCCACATTATTGTTATAGCCTCTTTCTTATCTGCATTGTACGACCTAGTCCCAAAGCGCCGATTAACCCAATCCCGCTTAGTCCGTCCCATACTCAATGAATACATATGGACTTCTGAGACGTCCCTTCTGTTGGTTCGGCTGACCTATTGGTCCTGTAAACACTACGTGGAGAGACTTGTGGGCCTTTCCATGCTTTACCAATGATCCATTCTCATCTAGACCCTAACCTTTTCTATCGCTTTCTGTTTTCATTTCTTTTTAACTCGGACGTCCGGCTTTACTGTCCTGCCGTTATCCTGTCTCACCTGACCCGTCTGTCACTTTCTGCCTGCTTTTATTTCCTATTATCCTTGGCCTTTTCTCTTATTGCGCTCCAATTTTTATTCCCACAGCTTGCACTCATTGCGCCTATCCAAGTTATCCTCGTGCGCAGGATCTCATTCGCTCTGAGCTTGCTCCTGAGTATTGGCGGCACTCGGACCATTGCTAAGTGTTGCTTGACTAGTACTTCCATTAGTATGCTCAAATTACCACTCTTCCTATTCCTATGCTCTTTACCTTATGCTCGCACTGGTATACTATTGAGGCCGTACGTGTCATAACGCCTCCCAATGCACGGCAGTTTTGGCCCCCTGTGACCATTTTCCTAGATTCTGACGGCTTTTGGACTGTAGAATCATGAACGCTTTAGTGTAATTACTCTTACGAACGACTCCTCGTATTGCCGTCAGCATTCATTCGCTCCTAGCCGATTCCTTGAAATTCCTTTTCCTCTTGGAATGTTGCTCTACCTATCTTGCTCCCGCATTCGGTCTCAACCTAGTTGTCCTCAGTTACACCTAAGATGCCTCTCGCATTCTGGCTTCTGCCATCATCATCGGTTTACCTGTTTCTCTAAAACCATCGCATCATTCGCTTAACTTTTGTTAAAACACTTTGTTATATCGGTCTTTTGACCCTGCGCGTGCAGAACCTTCTTCCCACGTAGTAGCTGTAGTCTGAGTCACACCAGCGACGTAATGTATAGAACGCGCTTGCGAATTATGTATACTAAACAAAATTACATAAGTTTGAATGTATCATAGGCACCGGTGAGCGCCACCAGTCTGTGTTAGTGCTTCTTGATTCATTGCTGTCTATGTTTGGCCACCACTTGTCCGTTGCCCGTTTTTCCCGAGATTTCCACAGGTACATCCGCCAAAACAAGAAGATTTATCCACTGGGACTGGCCGACCCATCCTCAAAACGCTTGGTCCTTTCTCCAGGAAATGAAAAACCCACACACTGGTCCAAATGGAGCTCATTCCGCCATTCCGGAGGCGCTACCTTCACGGGGTCTAAACAAATGGGTTTAGCTTGCCTCGTACTCAGAGAACAATTTACTCACCTGGAATAATATATGTACATGGATCCCCCGTTCCACAACCGAAGACAAACAACTCTGGTGTGATTACCTTCACTGCCGCAAACATTCCTATTCGCCAGTCACCTGGAGCTATTCTGATGTCATTTCACGGACAGCGTTGCGCACGTATACGTGGCTATTCCGATGGTCTTCCATGGAATTTTCACTTGGCTATGGAAACAGTTACACTTACTTACATTTGCAGGAATCCAAAATCCAATTTGCGGAGAATGGCGTTTTTACCTATTAAGGACATATTCAGCCACAAGAAACAACTTCACTCACCGACCCCATGACAAGTCCAGCGTGGATAGCTGGACATGGTTTGCGAGCCGAGCAAGAATATAATAGAAGAGCCGGCCTCTATTAACAATGTGTTTACTCACCTGCATCATTATCATTCGACTCTTCGAATCTTGCATCATTGACCGGCTTCAACGACTGCTGCCGTACCAGTACTAAGCCATTCGGTCAACCAACGAAGAATTTTGGCTGTCAACCGACTGCGAATAATAGAATGCAAAATCGGTCTATACGATGCATAACCGACTTGCACTACTGTTCAACGAAAGCTACGGCAGTGTTCCAGGACGTGGTGGGTTTTCGCCTGGCAAGCGTTCTCCCTATGAAAAGCCACAAATGTCCGCTTAACAACACTGCAACGTGGCGGATGTGACTCGCCACAAAATAAAGTCACAGCTAAGCATTTCACACTGACGCAGTCCTCAGCCTTCTACATCGAACCTGTGCAACTAATTCTGCTATGAAGAATGCTTTGTTGGAGCACAGATCATCTCTATCTCGTAATGGTTATTGGTTGCAACCAAACCTTGTTTAGGCTCCTGTGCTCACGGATCACTACCTGGCGCAATTACCCCCAACTTGTGTTTTGACGGATTTTTGCGCGCCACAGCGCCATAATGTCCCTGGGTCTGACTATTACCTGACAGTATGCTCACTCATACGGACAACATCTTTTCTTTTATAACTTTCATTAAAACGAAATGTTTTAACATTCCGCAGAAGCTATGCTTGTTTGCATATTTGCTCACGCCTTTACAGGTGTGTCTCGTTTTACCAAGAATATACTATTTATTTATTTATTTATTTATCTAATATACCCCCAGCAGGGCTCAAGACTAAGCGCTCCGCAGTTGAATTTACAGCCGAACCGGAGGTATTGGTAAAACAGTGGTTAAATACACTGACAACGCCAAACGAAAACCGGACCAACGGTCTAGTTCTACCTATAACGGCGGCTTCCATCCTGACTCCTCATGCTGAACAACTCTGTGGAGCATGCAATACCGGCACAAGTACACAAGGCGGCTGCTGCTGAAGGTGTGCATACATACGTGTCCGTCGCCGCTGTCCAAGCACCAGCAGCAAATTGTATGGTACCATCTGACACGACCACGTATGGCGCTACCATCGCCGCAGGTGTGCCTACCACTCCAACGAAGATTCAAACCTTCCTATTTACAAACAGGCTACTTCAAGCCAAGTCCATGAGCCGCTGACGAGTGTCTGTTCTTGTGCCCTTCAATATATCGCCAACTCCATAAAAGATAAAATGCTGGACGGCAAAAACAATGGGATTCCATACACTTACTAATATCCGTTCAAGCGAAGCAGCTAGCCTGCAACGCACAGAACGATACCCAAAGCCAAAACACTACGGGAACTACAGTTATTATGAATGACAATACACTCAGCAAACCGTTGTGGTTCTTTTGTTAGATGCTTGCATGCGGAACTCGTTTTACCGACGTCCAATGTTGTGAGGGTCAAGGTAGAAAACAGAACCTTGCTGACTACCATCAGCGAAACAAGGTACCATCGATCACTTTTCATTGCGTACCGGAGTTTTATGCATCTGACGACAGATGCCTATGCCCATGAGTGAGAGGAACGGCGTTACATTATACAAGCATTCTCGATGAGCAACGTTACGCTCAAATCGATCGTAAGTTTACCCAGCTCATCAAGGTACAATGAAAGTCGCCACAAGGTGGTAAACTTTGTGTCCAAGTACAAGCGCTTCATGGAAAACGCAGCTGGAGCGTGACGTAAGAGGCTTCACTCACATCTACGAATAAATGCGCTCAAAACCAGCCACCATCTGAACAAGGCTGCATTGTCACCGGGGTCTAACAATGCCTCCAGTAAGTCTTACTTGCGAAGCAGACCACTACGTTGTATTAGCTACTGTAGTATGGGCAGCAAACTTCTCGCTAATTACTGCAACCGAAACTTCACCTTTTACTCGTTCTACTAGCTAATAGGAAGCTGCACAAAATTCATTGTCAGCGTTTCATTGCAAAACGATTAGTTGTTGAAATTTTAATGGTTTGTAAATGCTCGCGACTGTCGCCCGCACAGTCAGGTTTATTTCTGATGTTAAAACACGATTGTGCATGTATATTACTGCTTCAACCGCACCAAACTGTGTTGCGCTGGTACTAGGTCTGACAAGCTTGTATGTGAAAGGTACCAAAGACAGTATAAGTGATGGAGAGCGTGGTAAGCCAGGCAACTTATTACTGCTAATTGTCAGCTGTGCTGCAGCAAGTTAAAGGAAAGTAAACCTCAGTATACATACGCTAGGTCACTGTGTCGCGTTGTTACCTAAGGCCAACTAGGTTGTAAGTGAAGGATAGCAAAAGCGGCCTAGGTGATAAAAGGTCAGCAGCAAGCTGGAGGCCTATTAATGAAGACGCCCAAGTGCGTAGAAGAAACTACGTAAATAGCGGTTGCCAGGTGCTTTGCTTAAGCGGTGGGTAAGTAAAATTCTGTGAATATGAAACTAGGGCACCCTGGCGCGTTGGTTAATAAAGCCTAATAGTTTGTAACTGCAGGGTAGCAGAGGCAAGTTAAACGGCTGAAAGCCAGTAGCGAGCTGTTCGCCAATTTACGGCAAATATCCAAGGGCGTGAAACCACGTAAGTGAAAATCCAATGTCTAAAGATACAAGGGTAGGGCTCTGCGTCGATCTTGCACTGTAATTCGTCCAACTTGGCCAGGAAGACCAAATTAATGCAATTGAGGACGTAAGTAGCCAGCGTTGTCGCTACACGATTCATCGTTGCAAGAAGGAGCTAAGCAAAGATCAGTACATACAATAATAAGCGGTGCTTCGCGCGTGGTGATAAACGTTACTGGCTTGCGGGTGCAACGCAGCAGAGACGGGTTAGGAGCTGGAAAGCAATTAGCAGTATTACCGACCGTTTACCGCAACTGTCAGAACAGCTGCAACTAGTAGGAGGAAATACGGCATCAGAAGATACGGGCCAGTGCGCTGTGTCGCGTGGTTTAATTAAGTTGTCCTGGTTGTCTGGGAAAAGGAAACTAATGTTGTTTGAGTTGTGCGCAACCAGCAGTGGGGATAGGTGCCCACTTAAAGCTGTGTGTTAAAGCTTTGCTACAAGGAATTATGTGAACGGCAGTAGATATAATAAGCCAGCGGTCTCTGTCGGTTAAGTACGTCTTCCTGGTTGACAAGGAGAAGGGCGCTAGAGCAGTTTGAGCATAGAGCGGCCAGTAATGGAGCTTTAAGCCTCTTACAGCAGTGTGTGGGCAGGTTTACTTTGGAGGTGGGTAAGTGGAACTCAGTACGAGCAAGGGTGGTGTCCTTGTTCGCGCGGGGCAGGTATGTCTTCCTCATTGATCAACGGAAGGTGTTTAATGTGCTAGAGCGGTGAGCATCCGGTTGGGTCGCTATCCGCACCTATACAGCTAAGTTCCTGCCGCTTTCCGTAAGAACAGGCTAAGTTAACTTCCTTGCATGGAAGGCTACGGTGTGTGTCGCGCAGGGTACTTAAGTCTTCCTGGGTTGAAAACGGAAGGTAGCGGAGGCAGGTCATGTGATGGGAAGATAATGGTAAACTGGACGCCATGTTATGGTAATACCAAAACTGAGGCAGCGTCTAACTAAAAAGTGAATGTTTAAAGATACAAGACAATGGCGATGCATCGCCCAGTTAAGGAAATGGTCCTGGTTGGCCGGGAGAATTGGGCTACGGCTCAGCTTTGCGCTAGGTGAGTAATTCGACCGCGTATGCCAGGACAAGGAGACAAGAATTGATTCAGTATTGAGAAGTATAAATGTTAAGCTCTCAGGTGGTTCAGTTGCTCTGTACAAGAAGGCATATCATACTAATTTGGTAAGTTAAGTTAAGAAATGGGAAGTTGAGTGCAGTGCTATACTTGTGAAAACCAAATGCTGTGTTTGTCAAAATAAGGAACAAATCAAGCTGGATTGTGGCAGCGGCAAGCAGTGAGGCTTGAGTCCGCGTTGTAGGGTTATCGTATTTGGAGGCGTTCGATGCCAGGTTCCCAAAGTTTTTCCTCCGGCATAAGTGTCATAGAGCGCCCATGTAGGCGCGATAATAAGCTGTCGATGTAGGAAAGGTCAGTAATGAGCAGTATTTTTGACTGCGCTATCTTGTAACGATAGCCTGTTCCAGGCTTGGACATATCTGCAGAGAAAGGATTTATGCACACCCTGATGCGAGCTCTATGTAAGATAAGGGCTGAGAGCTGATTACGGAGTAGATACCGCGAATCGTCATTTGCTTGAACGTGACCTGCGGGGTTCGCGTTTGGAATGTTTATCGCCTGCTTTAGGAAGGTGACGTTTTTCCTTCTTTCTAACCATACAGGTTCAAGCCCAAGTAGTTTACAACACCCGCGGCAGTGGAAAGTAAAAGGTAAAAGAAGATGGTTTGTGAGCGCTGCAGTTTTAATCGCTATTCCGTTGATCATCCTGGCGCTTCTAACTATCATTGAGTAGTATTCCAGAAAGGTTCTAGCGTATACTTTATAAAGGGTTGTCTACATTCAGTTATGAGAATAGTTTTGTATATGTAACCAATGAGGGACCGGGCCTTCTCTACCATATAGCTTACGTTCCGAAAAATTAAGTGCGCTAGAAGCCTGTAGGCTGAT
This sequence comes from Dicrocoelium dendriticum, assembly GCA_944474145.2. NCBI lineage: Eukaryota > Metazoa > Platyhelminthes > Trematoda > Plagiorchiida > Dicrocoeliidae > Dicrocoelium > Dicrocoelium dendriticum. Next base: position 90,911,222 of record OX104065.1, on the reverse strand, counting down.
ACCTGCAGGTTCTGACAATCGGTAAGTGTGACGCCATTCAGGGTTATTGCATTAGGTGTTGCAGTACATCTATACGAAAGAGCGCTTTACAGTGCATGTGCAATCTCTTGCTTCCATTTGTTACACCAAGCGTCTAGCGCCTGAATAAAAAATAAATAAATAAATATTTATTCTCAACTATGCGGAGCATGCCCACAGAGGCATGCTCAGATACGTGCTATTGTGCAGACGTTTCATGATAGGTGTAACAGTAATCGTCGGGGATTATTCAGCCGTTGGTGGTTGAAAATGTACAACTAGGACAGAAGTAAACACGAAGAAATCCCGTGGGCTTGGGTTCGGCACGTTCGTATGGGTATAATTGGCCTGCCATAACTTGCAGTAACAACTAGTCACGAATAGACCAAAAACTAGAGCTGATCATTTAGGAAAGAAAGTGAAGAGTAAAAGTAACAGTGCTTACACAATACGCTGGGTTCATGTGAGTGTAGCCTAGAGCGCAACGGTGAATGCGCAGGAAGGCACGTGGCGACAAAAGATGTAGATAGGAAATGATGATATATGGTACTATCTTTATTTCATCTCCTTAAGTCACCTGGGACAAAAGAGCATACGCCTTTGATTCCTTCCTTAAAAAGTACGGCTTTCCATATACAAATAATTGGAATACGTCATTGCTGCAAAGTGGAAGGAGTATCGGGTCTGTTTCGCTGCCCCAGAACACCACCCTCTATTAAATAAATAACAAACTAAAGGTTTATTCTTGACTATGCAAGGCACGCCTATAAAGGCGTAATCACATTATAGTAAAACTATTACTCAAGTAAGGTGCAATTGTATAATGAGATTTTCGTAGAGGTGGATCCATACGTGTCTTCAGGTAAGTACGTAGGTATGTTGTTGGTTTTTATAAATGAATTGTTATTCTTCTGATTGCGTTTGCTCGCGTTGCTAGTGTTTACGTAAATGTCTGACGTCTGCAAATTTAACGTTGTACGGGTAAGCAAGGACAGTGACGTCAGTTTGTGTCGAGTCACAGACGCCACGCCGCAGTGTGGTTAAACAAACATTTTTGGCTTTTTATAGAAACGCTAGCCAAGCGAATACCCACCACCCCTGGAACACTGTCGCTGAATTATTTGCTGGAACTGGTAAACCCGTACCACACAGCTTGCAGCACGGAGTGTTTGTTAGGCTATCCAGCCAGAGGAGCCCGATTCTTCTAGTCTCACCGACTGCGTTCGACAAGAGAGATAAGTAGAGAACCACGTATGCAGGTGGTCCCAACTACTGTAAGAAGCTACTTAAGTTGGGAGGCCACGGTGAGTGGCTAGGTTGAATACATTCTTCATATATTAAACAATGATGTTCGGTACTTTTCTACAACAAACGCTAGCGGTGACATTGCTCAGGAGTTCGAATTAATATGTTTGGCAGGGTTAGGATGCAAAGGACCCCCACTGAGATTGGTTGAGGAAATTGGGAGGTGTCAAGAAGGTTAGTGGCTCTTCCCTGACGATTCTTTTCATCAATTATGAAGGGAATAGTGTTGGGCAAGAACGCAGCTAACCATTGGTGGTTTGAAGGCTTTCCTTTTGAGGTTACCGCATTAGTATTGCTGGTTATAAACAGCAAGATAGTATCATTGCATGCGGAGTGAAGCCACGAAAAAGCAACGAGACGATATCCAGCAACTTCGAATTATCAGAACCGACGGAAGCCCATCAGGGCTAAAGTAAAAAGCTAGTTTATGGGCTCACCTTTCACAGTTAGTGGTGCGCAGCTCAACTGCTATTATGTGTAACATATCGTCTGTGTCAATTATTAGATTAAGAGACAGAGTTGGCGTGGCAAAGGGGAGTTGCATAATTATCTGTTTATTAGCTTACATATTACAGCTGGATTACTGGTAAGGGAATAATCAGAAAGAAAGATTGGTTTAATCAGCTGCAAGGCCTGGTTGCGTCCGCAACACAGCAGAAGGCTTTGGTTTCGTTGGTCCATTTCTAGGCAGTAGTTCTTTTTGACCAATGTGAAGTAGCTAACGAGTTTCCTCACTTTGGCAGGGTGTAAACAGAATGAATACTTGAATGTTGCTGTACTCCGAACGTAGTTGCTTGGGTTTAAATGGTACCCTGCAAAGAAGGACTGTGTTCTGTGAGGGCTTCATTTCTGTGTTCCTTTTAGGTGCAAATATATTCAGGCAGTGAGGGATATTTTTGTTTAGCAAGAAAGAGTTAGTGTTCGTAGCTGTAGCTAGCAAGAAGGCATCCTAGCTTACAAATTTCAGATGTTAAGCAAAGATTAGCTACTTGATTGTTTTGGAAAGCCGAATAAGCACATGTAGGTCTAGCTTGTAGAAGAAGTATAATACGGAGTTGTAAAGGCATTTTAAATATTTTATGATCGCATCCGAGGTTCTCAAGCTTGCTGGCATATACATGAGCAACACCGTTTGTGAAAACTAAAGCCATGGTGTTAGAATGACTGGTGGACACGTGAAAGTATGGCTTCTACCTAAATGCATACCAGTTGTCCACAAAGGCATAGTAGTTTTGTGATACAAATTGTGTTTGTCGGCTAAATTGTATCACGTTAAAGTTACCATCAAGTACCTTGAGTTGCTAAGGTAATAGCGATACTTCTGTGGAAAGTTCAACAAGATTGCGCATCTCGGGTTTTTGTGCGCGGAGATATATACAGACTGCCAACCAACAGCGCGCTGTCACAGACCAGAGTAAATACAGACCAAAAGCTCATGTGGATTGCTTAATGGTTCTTGAAACTATGCCCTCCCAAAATAGGTAGATGAGGCATTAACCACTATGGCGGCTAGCACGTCCGTTGTTGTGTGAGGTTCAGCCCGTGGTTCTCAACTGTACATCGGAAGTATTAGCATCATGCAATGTTTTTGTCGTAAGCACCGCCAGCCGGCCGGATTGGACAACGACGGGGCTAGAGAGCTGAACCTTATGTTTGCCGTAACGCGTTTATGAGGAGAAGAGTGAACGTCTCGTTGGCCGACGGATCATCTAACTCATTATCAGAAACGGAGGTAAGCTGACTGGTTTGCGTAGATAGAGCTGCTGCCGCCTCAGAAGTGATGTTGTCAGTAATAACCTTGAAGTGGTCAGACAATATATTACTGTCCACGGCACTAACGGGTGGCTCTGGTTTTGGCTTAGTACGCGGGAGTGGGTCAACGAGGTTACCAGGCTGAAGCGGGGCATAACAGACAAGTTCATGTGGTGCGAGGCGTTATTGGTGACTAAGGTGTCCGCTGTATTACGTTGACCGTAGGTGTATAAAGGTGGTAGCGAGGAGTTACCGTGACTGGGCAGTCCGGTGTGGCATTGGTCTGCTAGATGCGAGTTGGTTACTGTGGTAGCTGTACTGCATTCAAAAATTTGGAGAGGTGAGTAAGCGCAAGAATTTTTGTATGCATTGGTTGGTATCCACTGTAGGTCGTCGGGTTGAAATGCAGAAGTCGGATTCATGGATGCGGCAAGAACCGTCTCGGGCAAAGAAAGTGCCTTCGTAGCTATGAAACAGGGGCCTCCGTGTTGCGCGGTAGGAGAAGTTTGGTGTTGGTTCACAATCGGTTATAAGGACACGGGCTGAAAACCATTGCGGGAAGTTGTGTTCAATTGAAAGCTCTCTGTAAGAAGTGGTTGAGAGCCTAGTAGTGGTTGCTCATGGACATCTGTAGGATGTTTAGGAGTCGATATGGCTTAAAGCAAGCAAGCTCGTTCTGCAGTCGCGTGAGGTGTAGCCAGCCGGGACCAGCCATCTTCCATAAAAAATGTAGGGGAATTTACAGTAACGTGTTAGGCAGTTCAGTGGTCATTGAAACGCTTGTAGTAAGCCATCGAGTAATCTTTACATGCAAGGGTGAGGCGGCAAGTCATTTTACCTCTCGTAATGCACTGTATACAACTTGCTTGTAGCGGTGAACATGCATCTAACTGAAGTCACAGTCGGCTGGGTAGCAGGCTCTCATGTTTGTTGTCGAATTTTGGTGGTGAGGGGAAGGCAGGTCGAATAGCTGGGCAGATGTAAATTCCGAAGACGGTGTATGAATCATTGTAGAGTAGAAAAGCACGCGGGCTCACGTCAGATTAGCATTGCTGGGTGTATTAAGGCCGTGAAGTTAGCCATCTGAACCCTGGCCATGGCGAGGAATGTTGTATTTCGGTTCATGAGCAATTGAAGTCGGATTGTCAAGCAAGTGCGGCTTTCGGAATGGCCTTGCATGTTTGGACGTGGTTAAGAATTTAATATGTGGTTCATGAGGTGTGCAGTATTTCTAACATGGTCCTAGTTTTTGTTAAGCTGCATCGAGGGTATGGTTGCTGGACCTACCATGAGCTGTTCAGAGACTAGCTATCGCTGTTTAGGCAGAGCGTTGGTGCGTTGTTTACGGTTGCGTTTTCGTGATGGGTGACGTTTGTTAGAAGACTCCCCGGCTTCATGCCAGGATGGAAGCCACCTGCAATCATGGCTTCCGTGTTGGCAGGGGAGGCACATCCAGTTTAATGCCTGTTGATAAGGGTCAGATGGATGTCGTCGTCAATGTATGATCATCCAGCAGAGTTATGTCATTGAGCAGGGAGCCTATCTGATTTAAGTGGTCCGAAACTCGTATTTGGAAGTCAAACACGAGTAATCTATATATTTCCTAACAAGTTGGCTGAGAACTGCGAACTATGCTTAGGTAATTTATAATATTCATGCAAGCTGCTTTCGGTATATTGCTGTCCACGCTCACCAAACCATCAAACCTAGCTAGGTGTGTTTTGCACCGTCAAACATAAGTTTAAGTTTTATTTATTTATATCATCGTCTGGACAAGACACCCACAGCCAAGTGATGGTTTCATGTGTAGTGCTACTGGGTTATTAGTTCCAAACCGGAGTACTCTGGTAAAAATTTGTAAGCTTGAGAAGACAAGGCCATAATCTTTGGTTGTAGGTTAAACGTTGAGCAAAAAGTCTTCATAAATACTTTTGTAAACAATAGGCAAATTTTTACATATTAACATTACCAGTCGAACAAAGTATACTGGCCACCCAAAATTACAACTATCCACAAAACAGGTTTTTGGTAGTCCTCCAACTACGGTTAGTGATACCATCCGAAATTATTGATCCACCATTTTTTAGCTTGCCCATTACTAAAATGCGCCGCAATAGACCTCGCGAACACTACCCAGCGCTGTGCAAATAAAGTTCGTAAAGTGATGCTGTTAAACGTTGTCATTCCTTGTAATAACCTGGTAGCTACAATGGGCACACGAGGTCTTGGTAACTGTCATACCCATACTAAGCTGTGGTAGGTCCTTAAGTTGGTTGTGTGCGATCGATCTTTTTGTGTCCAGCTCTCTAGGATTGTTGCTATGGTTGTACCAACTTGGACTATGCCATTAAACAGACAGGTGTGGCTGTTCAGGTGCCACTTGCTAAATTTAACGTTGCAATCATGATCCCACTTCACCACAGTTGGCCTCAGCCATATTACACGTAAACTACGTGATTTTAGCCGGAGAAGTTTCATCTACGTTATTTGGTTCGTTGTGCTTACCTGAATAATAAATAAATAAATACAAGTAACTGTTATATTTCTCGAAAGACCGAGACATGAATGTGAAGCACCTCGACCATAAATATGCAGAAGACATAAAAATGTTCCGAAAACAAAAAGATTTGTAAGGCGGACAAGACCCTAATATGAAACAAAGGCTCCACAAGTTACTTAAGCGAGATAGAAAGTTATTGTTCGCTGCCCGTCAAGGTTACGTAAATATTCCAGGATACGTATTCGTGACATATTACATAATCACATGGCGTCTTCAAACACGACGTTGTTTAGGATGCCAACGTCCAAATCGCACACCTCAACTTTTCTTTTCTGTAAAACATTTGGTCAGAATCCGATATTTTGTTCTGAAAACGAAGTATCCCATTCAAAGGAAAATTGATGTCATCTCAACCGTTTGCTATGATCCAATCGAAAAAGCTCGGAAAGTGCCAAATAAAAATGGAACTAGTACCTATAACTTTTAATACAGTGTATTAGGTGCTTGAGATACAGTGCAATGAACGAAAAGAAAATTTTCGATTATTGTATAATTTCGTTATCCACTGCGTGTTTTAGCTATATTTGGCCCCCCAATAGAATTAAGTAGCAAACAAACATTTAAAAAGTTTAGTGTTGCAAAATTTCCCTTTCATCCGTAAGAACAAATACGATTTCTTTTCCATCCTCGGTAGGGCATCTTCTGTGCATATGCAGAATACGTTTTCACAGACTAACCTACAGGTATTCCATTTTTGCCAGCCTATCGGTTAAAACTTTATCAATTTTGTTATAGTGCTTTATTTTTTTGATTAAGTATTTATGTTTATTTTACTTTTGATTCCTGTACGTCTTAGCAGACTTGCTGGCTTCGAAACTGCTTTTGACTCATATTGCTCCCTCCGAAAAGCTTGTCCTAGTCACAGGTGCCGTAATTTTACACACATACAACGATGAAACGCAGAATTATAGTGTCTGACAGAGAGTTATAACCGCTGCTAATAGGACCTTAGCACGATGGCTCACGGTCAGATTACACAGGTAAAAATCAGCAAACCTATCCGATGACACAAACGGAGGAATCGAACGCTGCTCGTAAATAAATATCCGACGACTGATGCGAAGCCCACACAACACCCGAAGGTGGCACAACGTCACCAAAACCAGAAGACGAACGGAATTCGAAGCAGCGTATATATCTTGTTGTGTGAGTGAAAACAAATATACAAAAATTGACGGAATGTAGAATAGGAAGTTACAAGGAAAATGTGAAGAATTTATAAACACTACAGAATCAATTGTTCATGCGCCAGGCTACCTATAAAGGCCGAGGTGATTTACGGTCAGGTAGAGAAAGCAACCTGGGGCGTAGTGTTTGCAGGCTAGGAATATCACAAATGCTTAACGGTCGCAGCCTCAAGCTTCTGAGAGACCACAAGCCTTTACTTGCCATCGTTGGTTCGTAAAAGGGCAACCCGGCCTACACAGCCAACCGGCTACAACGTTGAGCATTACCATTGTGAGGCTTGGTTTTGCGATCCACTAACAGTCGTCACTTTCCACTGGAAAAATAAGTGCACGGCCCTGCCCAAAGGTTGCCTACCAGAAAGAATATGAAGACACAATCATTGCCTCGGTCAAGCTAGAAAGTGGCGTCAAATGCCTGGTGAGTGACGCATTGCACACTCTACCAGTTACCGCCGTACCTGCATGAAACGAATCACTTCGAGGCCCACTACTCAAGTGCCCACATTTCCGCTAAACGAGTTGGCCCGTTCCTATTCATCTATCCAGTTGCAACAGTACTACCAGGGAAAACGTTCTGTCTGTCATCAACGACTGTATACTAATTTTGGAAAGCGTGGACATGCACAAGTCCCTTTAGGAGCGCGCTATTTGGCAGTTTTATGTTACGCACCTTGGGATCGACCAGGCGGACGCTTGCGCGCAGCTACGTACACTGGCCCAACGCGGACAGACAGATAGAAATACTGGCTTGAAGTTGCCAAAAGTGCGTCCATGTCTTAAAAGCGCTACAAAAGCGGACCACTATTCATGGCCAAAAGCTACTAACCATGGTTCCGCATCCGCGTCGACTTTGCGTGACCACTCAACGGCCGAAGTTTTCCCATCATATTTGACTCATACAGCAAGTGGTCTGTAGTATTAAGCACGGATAGCAAACTACCATTGCCACTGTAACAAGGCTGCGCCAGATCCGAGGCAGATTCCGCGGGCCAAAGAAACTTGTAACTGACAACGGCATGCACTTCAGTTTGGCAACGTTTCCGAAACTGCCCAGGCACTGCGCCGTCCAGCACCTTTGCTCACCGCCGCATCACCCTCGGTCGGACGGACAGGCGGAAAAATTAGTCGATACGTTTCAGCAAGTTCTTCACAAATCAAGAAAGTGGGTCTCATAGGGGAAGTGTTTGACCCGATCCTTTTAACGTAACGATTAATACCGAATTTACAAGCACAGCACGCAGTTTCTCTAGCATAAACTGTCATGGACCGGAGGCTCTGAACGCTTTTCGATGCCATCCGACCGCACTCAGGACCCTCTGTTGTCACAAGCAACCGTAGGATAGGACAATATTTTAAACGATGGTAGGGGTAGGCAGAGGATCACTAAGAGTTGGACTGGCAGTGCTAGTACATCACTAAAGGGAAGACTACGCAACTTGAACGCCAGTGACAGTCAAAAACCAGCGCGGAAATCTCATGTATGCCTTGGTCATATGAACGCAACTCTGCGCACGGCATGCAAACTAGCTACGGTGAACGCCGTGTCAACCAGAAGAAGCAAAGCCTGCCGATCTCCAGTCTGACCTATTGGTGGAAAGCTTGAACTTGCCATAGGAACTCATGAATGACTGCTCACAGTTGAGCAAGGAAACCGGACCACGCCGTCACAAAACCGGCATGTTAATCCCAGGTGTTTATCATATAACTCGGACTCCATCGCCGGAGGTGAGGTGTCCGGGTGACGGTAAGGATTCCCTAGAAAATCATTATTTCAGCGCTTAATTAATTGTTGTCTATTATCCTATCGAGTTCGTTTATTCTAGAATATTCCAAGGCCTGCGAGTGACTACCAACCTCTTGAAGTTCTACGTGGTACAGTTTATCTTGTCGGTGGACTTTTCTATTTCAGAAGTCCAAGGTCAATAAGCGACCCATAAACGCAGCCGAGTTCCGCTGCAGCTGCACCTGCTTTTGTTGATGGTGGTTACCACGTTACTTTGACATGTTCATTGGCTCTCTTATTTTTCCTCTGGTTAGGCAAGAGGTTTTGTAAAGCAGTAAAATGTCTATTTCAGAACCGCCTTTATAGTGATGATTAAAACTACTGGGCTACAGCTCATCAATCCGAAATACGGGTACCGGAAAATGCAGCGCGCTGGAATACATTTCACCACTTCTGAGTTATTTTAATAAGGTTCGCTAAATTATCTATTCAGTATTCCCCTGGTCTAGGATTTTAAGGGTTTCCGCGGTTTATTGCGTGCGTTGCTGGTGGCCTGCACGCGTAAATAAATAACTAAATAGGTATATTTCTAGACTGGCTAGAGGTTTCACTCTTAAGGGTTCAGTTCAATCTTTACGTTAATCCTATGCTCTTGCATAGAAGTAGGCAAAATACGAGTATATGTTCCTAGTTGGCAATTAAAAATGTATTGGAATTGTTTGGTGTACAGCCGATGGAGTCCCAGGCGCCTACCATAAAATCTTTCTGGTTCCTTCGGGCGATATTTAGCACATTGTTCTTTTGTTGTGAAAGTTGCGCAGAGCTGTGGTTGTGCCGTTTTCCTTTGGAACAGGATCCAGTTCACCACGAATTCACTTTAACTTCATTGGACGTTTTAGCCCGCTCAGTCGTTACAATTATTGGTGCGCACATGGAAGAAATGAGAGTGGCTTAATTATAAGGGATATGAAAAGTTAAAAGATTATTCCGATAAATGCAGATGAAAATAAAAAGGATTTATTGAGAAACATACTAAGGCGGCGTGCTTCACTAGAAAAGTACAAATTAACAAAACGCTTTGGGGACATTCCATATTTGGTTAGTTAGTTTCATCCTATCCTCGCTTTGAGCGACGGAGCTGGATTGCTTTTGCTGGGTTAACACTTTGTTGTGTGCCGTATGCCGTTCGCACAAATATTCATGGATGACCAAGCCTAAAGCAACCTGTTGGGTAGAACCCTCGAATGATATTAAGGTGGTTGGACCTCGCCTGAATTTACGGTTCCTTTTCAATCGAAAGCCTAGGTCGCTGGGCCCCACAGGACCTAGCGAAGGCGGGATCTGACGAGCAGAGGAACTGGGATGTGTTAGCCGACCACCGTCCATTATAAAGGTAAACTCGAAGTTCGTGCGTGGTATTTAAAACCCACATGGACAAATCTGGAATGGCCAACTTACAGTCAACCAAGGAATGTCACCCTCCTGTTACTTGACCACTTCACCTGGTTGGCTAGCTGTTCGCTCTGAGCAGCGCAGGTGAGTTTGGCTCACCTGCTACTCCTTGGCTTTGTGGCGGCGATGAATGCCTTGGTTGTTCTCTCAGCGTATTTCTTCCCAACACTTCCCGCTGTCTGGTTATGTTATACGATTTTACCTTGGGGTTTACTTGCGTGGGTTCTACGGATTGGCGCCGCTACTTTGCCCTCTGTGCAGCTAGGTTTCGGTGCCAACCACGTGGTTGATGTGTTAGGGCATGTTGTGGAGTCTTTTTTTCACCTGCGTCGGCTAGTATGTCTACAGGAATTGAGCTGCTTGTGCATGTCGGTGCTGCTGTTTGCCAGTCCCTGCTCCTAGCAGCCGATTTGCACGTTTCACCCAAATAGCCATCCAAAACTTGAAACTGTAGATCACGTTATCACGTTTGTATTGCCCAAAACCCATAGCTGGTTTGGGATAGTGGATGCGGTAAGCTCTTGCCATGACTTATTGGCCAACACAAAAGGACTGCTTTCGAGCACCATGTCGATTATTGAATTGACGGTCCATATGAAAGTTGCGGGAAATTATTATTTCCTTCCATTGGCTGAGGACGTTCTGCAGCGCACGGATTTTAATCATCCCATCCCCATTTGAGGATAATGCGTTTGGCGTCTGCGGATGTAGAGTTGTGCGCTACGTCGGATGCAATGTATCAAGAATCTTCGACATGGTACTTTCTTCATTCAACTTTAGCCCGGCTCTTTTGAGTGGATCCTCAAATTCTTCTGTTTGTCCGTTTTATTGTGGGTGGAAAAATGGTGACGTTACATAGACGCTGGCGTTTCTGGGACAGAACTCAACAAATGCAGAGGAAGTGAACTGCGCACCATTGTCCGAAACAAACGTTTGGGGAACAGCGAGACGAAAAACTAATTGTCAAAGAGCAGATCCAGTGGCTCCTGTGTTAATTTTCACCACTGGAAGCACCTCAGGCAATTTAAGTTGGGCACTGACAAAGGTGAGAAAATGACGACCGTCAATTGGACCGGCAACCTCGACGTGTACCCTGGACTATGGTTTCCATGGTATTGCCCAGTATTGCACTTCGTCTTCCTTGGCTGTGTAGCGACACCGGCACATCGGGGGTAATTCTTCGTTAAAATCTAGCTGGGAATCCCTACAAAGCTAATACGCCCAGGTTTGTACCAGCAGTTTCATGCGATGCATTTCTGGGTGGCCAATATGAAATTGCGGGAGGACTCTCTCTTAAAATTTGACAGGAATGCCGACGCGACCTGAGGACAACAGGTACTTGTTAACGACTGATGGTGCTTACTTACGTTGGTAAAATTTTTGTAGCTCCGGCGCTGTATCTGTCTTTGGCCAGCCGTTGAGGTGGAGATTGTGTCCTTGTTGTAAGATAGCATCATTACGTGTCATTTCCTGCACCGTTTTGAACGTTGCTAGTAAGACACCAAAGACGTCAGACACAGCTTACTTTACTTAAGATTCTACGGAGGTTTCAGCAACTAGCAAATCCTCTGGTTCTGGATGCTGGATGCCAAGTAAACAAGGTAACGCATGCACCTGACCAACGTTGTATTTATTTGGATATTTGAAGACGAAATCGTAACTATATATAACCGTTGTCCAGGGTTGAAGACGACCAGCGTGCAGACTGGAAAGCCTATTGTTGATCCAAAGATTATGACCAAGGGTTTTTGGTCTGTTGGCAGCGTGTATATTCGTCTATATAGCATTTTGTGAAATCGCTTGACCGGCAGTGTTCCAGGACGTAGTGGGTCTTCGTCTGGCAAGCGTTTTCCCTACAAAAAGCCACAAATGTCTGTTTAACAACACTGCGACGTGGCGGATGTGACTCGCCACTCAATAAAGTCATTGCCCCTAGCACATTGGCAAGTTGATTGACACCACATTTAAAAGTTCTGTGCATATATCGGCTCTCGCAGGAACATGCCTACATACCTGATTAGTGACATACCACTATTCTTAAGTATTTTTCACCCGTTTCCTCATACTTCACTCACTGACCTACATTGCTTACGAGACCTCATCGGACTAGTTCCTCATCAACATACCATATAAGTGATCTGATTACTATTTTTACCTCTCGCATCCTGTGTACATGGACTACATACAACCTTAGGGCTCTATGGGCCCACACTGCTGTCTCCAACTGTACTACTCCCACTGTTGGTGCTGCTTATTCCGCTATCATGTACAATAATGCAATATGCTGATCATGCCCAAAAGGCGTGTCTCGCTTTGTCGAGAATAAAATATTTATTTATTTATTTATAAAAGCTATAGCCGAAGTTGCATGCACGATTTGCCTCTAGTTGTGTTCTGCTGCGGTGAGTGAGTTGGTTGCATATGCTTTAGCTTTCGCAGAACCATTGGGAAATGTGGGATATGACGATTCCAATTCCTTAGTCTGACGCGTCGGCAGCAACTGCGCCTCCAGCTCCCGATTTAAAGGTCTTAGCAATGGGTCAGAACACAATAGACACTTGACATCATCAAATGCGGTTTGACGGTCAGGTGACCATACAACTGCTGAAGACTAAATACCGCATTGCGCCAGCAAGTAGAAATTTAAACCTGTACAACTCCATCGAAATGTGTGCTAAAACGTCAAAGAAGCAAAACGGGGCTTGCCAATACACTGATTTTTTATGTTATTATGTTATATAGTTAATAATAGTTTACCTCACAGTTGCTTAGGTCTCAAAAATGCGAGCTGCCTGTGCGTACTCCTCCACGAAAGCTAGTTTGAGAAACGTACATCCAACGGTCGTTTGAATAGCCGCACTGCGTTTGCTTTCATTATTTCTAAATGGATGGCTGGCATAAACACGTCTCCCAACCTACCAGAGTCGAAAGTACTCTGGATCTCATTTTTCACTGGGCATATCTTCAATCTGTATTAAGGTTCCTGCTGAATTTCCGGCAGCACACATTGCGTAATCAAAGGCCGCCTAAGACTACGCATGACCGTTACATAGAACACAATGCATTATTGTCTGTTCAGTTCTGTCAACTGGGACTCTTTCAAGGGCCTGGTTCGTTCGATGAATTGGGATAAAATCTTTCTCTCTTCATGTCCTCAACATGCGACGGGCATTTTGTTTAGTATCACTGGCTTCTGCATCCATTCAACAGTACCACTAAAATGTGCTTACCAAACTAAACATAAACCCGCTTACAAGGCGTTGAAGGCAGCAGGAAAGCTTCATAGGATTCGACAGCAGTTCAAAGTAACTGCTGACTTTGCGCTATTATTGTAACAGTCCAAGCTCGCCGAAGTACAGAAACATCAAAAGGACACAACTCTCGTGCTAGAAGAATATAAAGCTCCGCAAGGCCCTAGCAAACCAGCTGAGCTAGCCAAAATTTTCCGTTCCCGGTGTTCGCGTTGCAGCAACAATTTTACTTTATCACTATGCCTGATGGAACATACTACAAAGCACCAGGTGATATCTGCAAAGCTTTCAGTACTTATTTTGCCGAATCAATGCTTAATGAATCAGCAGACACTTATCATGCCGCACACCAATGCTGGTCTACGCACAGTGGTATTCACTTTAGCGAAAATCACTGGTCAAATCTTACTTATGCTCCTCAACGTGAGCAGATCCTGATGGGATCCACCCTTGTTTAATAAAAAGTAGTAGTAGTGAATTTCTTCTGCTTTCGCTCAACATGTTTACACGCTTCTAACAACGGAGTATACCCTACTCAATTGAAAACTTTTGTCGTTATCACGCGACATAAAAATGTCCCTGCCCACGTAGTTAAAACCTTTCGTCCCAGCAATCACACACCCATCGGATCTACAACAATGAACAAGATAGTGAAAGTTCAACTATTTATATCCTTGAACAACGCTAACCTCATCAGGAAGTTGCATTACTGCATTATGCGAGTTCGATCCCGAGCAAAATGTCAGACTGACTTTCTAGACCGCACAACGGCTGCCATTGACAGCGAAAACGGTGGTATAATCCTGTTCCTGGCTATGCATAAGCCATTGATAGACAGCCTCACAGAAGGGTACTAAACAAACTAAATGCTATAGGCTTTGGAGAACCGATGTGCACTTGGCTGTCTTCATATCTATTGGCAGACAGCAGGTGGCGCGCATAGGCGTCTATTTCTCTAAACCGAAAGCAATCACCAGTGGAACGCTCCAAGGGAGTGTGCTTGGTCCTCTTTCTAATTTACATTAGCGATATACTTTAGAGAATAAGATATGCTTACATTTATCTTTGCTGATGACAGTAAAGTTGTCTACTCACAAGCACTTTCAAATACTCAAGAAGCCATACGTCTCATTCAGGATGACCTATCTTTCCTTAACGCCTGGTGCCACTGTAGCAGATGTCATTTGCCGCGGACCCGTGCAGTATTTTGTCGTACAAATGCTAAGTACCGCCAGACAGATTATTACTACAAGGCGCATATATCCAGAAACGCAGGGCAGTTCGTGACTTGGGCCTGGTATATTCAGTCACCTTTAACTTTACTGAACACTGTGACTTTCAAGTTTCGAAAGCCACGAATACCATCGGTTACGTCGGCCATCAAGTTTACCTCACGAAACTTCGCATGAAACTTTACAATTGTATGTATTGTTATGTATAGGATACTGTTCAATTTTCCAGTCTAACCTGCAAAATCTGTTACGCTTGAGGGTCCAGAGCCGCCTCACGAAAAAGCTATGTGGACATACCTCAAAGTTGCCATACAGAGAACGATGTGTTAAACTTTAGCTTGACCAAGTTTGGCTTCGGATAATGTAGCTGAACCTATGTTTACTTTACAGTATCATAAATGGTCAAATTCTCAGTCTTGATAATGTCGTTTACATATCTTAAAACAACAGATATCCAATACGTAACAAAGAGGTAAGGGACATGATTCCAAACTTTACTGCGAGAACCAGAGAACGATTCTTTCTAACCCCATACTCAAAGATTTGTAATAAACTTCCAAGTGATATCAAAACATGCTATACACCGCAATTTTAAGATTGTGATTTGTAAGCATTTAACTATCCAAACCGTGATTAATATGTGCGGGACATCACAGTCTCAAGTAGCGCATTTGAAATCGGTATCCATGGTGCCTGAGTAAATTTTCGAAACACATACGCATATCGGTTCTGATAACAGCCCCTTTCATTCCATTTTTATCGGCCCAAACAGCTGTCATGTGATTGTGAAGAATCCTGGTTTGATGGCAGGAAAAGATAGCAGGACGCTCCTGATTACTTGTGACCTAATTTGCGGTTGCGCCCATGTTTATTTCTGAAAATGTAATAATGCAACGTCATGCAAAGGTTGTATCATTATTTTATCTGTTCCTCGTAGGGAACAGATTCTCGCATCGTCGAGGAATATACAATTTACACAATTGTTCCTAGGTGTTTGCAAATCGTTCCAGACCTTTACCAGAGTCCTTTCCGGGCACAGGGGATGAGGAACTCGCTTTACAACTAAAACCACAAGCTGGGTGCGGTGTCCGCGTGTGCTGCTAGGCTATCGCAGGTGGAGCAGTGTCCTTAACATGGGGAATTTGCTTACATGTAGAATCCGGTAGCTCATGGTAACCTCGACACATAACCGTGGGCATGCTAGGGTGAACAACCCAAGTCTCCGAGACCGGTCCTCGAACCGTAAGCCTCGCAAGCTAGGGATGAGACTAGTAGCTACGTGTTGAACCCGTTCACTCTGCTGCGCCTCGCGGAGTGTAGTCGGGCAATAGGCAAGCGAACCCTACTGTAGCAATCGCCTGGTGATGGAGCAGAAGGAGTGGATAGCAACCATTTCGACCACATGCAGAAATTACGTTTGAGTGCCCGGAGCATGCATAATCCGCTACGATATATCCTGTTCGTGTTACCAGCAAAGTCACGTCGCGACGTGTAAGTACTCATAGGACCTTCATATTCGGTGTAAGGTGTAGAAGTTGGCCGCCGAAATTGTAAGTTTGGCCCTCACCACCCTTCCCCAGCCGCATGAATACCGACTTGGAGTCGTTGACCGGGGAGCGGAATTCCGTGGACTGAGGAAAGATAGTTTAGCTCTTGTGGTAATCAGCCGCAGTCTTCTGGTGTGTTTATCGCTCTCCCTATCTTCATTTCGTCGGTTACCAAGGCACACGGCGATCAAAAAAGCTGAGATAGGTCCTTGATATAAATCAGGAATAATATGGATCCAAGCACCGTGCCTTGGAGTAGGCCACTAGTCGAAGGATACCAAGTGTTCAGGTGGTTATTGAGTTGTACTCTCCACTTCCGTCCAAAGAGAATGTCCGGAATCCACTGGTGCAGAGCTTCACAAACACCACACACTCACAGCGTTAGGAGGACTTTATGTTTTACCTTATCCAGCGTTTGCTGAAATCGATGTAGAGCAGGTTGACAGGCTTTCCTTGGTACCCTGTCTGCATCCGTTCATGCCTCGTCACGAGAAGGTTGGTGATGCATGATCGACCTGGCGAGGAACCGTGCTGTGCGGGCGTCTGGAGATCTTTTGACCAGAACTAAGTTAGCAAACGTTCCTTCATATTCTTCTCTGCAACCTTGGCCGGAGTATGCGTCAGCCAACTTGGCCTGTATTGTTCTACTCTGCAGGGGTGACAGCCTATTAGAGTGGCTCATCCCATAGATCCTTTCCAAGCACTCGGCAATGACCTGTTGAACAGATCACTTAGGACAGGCAAGGCGATGGTGGATATAGAGTTAAGAATAAGGGGTGGGACGCGTCAAGCTCAGCATAATTGGTGCTGTCAAGATGGTTGAATATCTGACGCACCTCCTCCACACCACAATCCAAACTGTCGAGTTCGGTAAAGGTAGCGCACCCCGCATTCGGTACAGACACATGATTATTCTCGAACACAAAAGCCAATTGTGCCGCCAATGCGGAAGCCCGCTCAGTACTGGTGGTTATGGGCTGTCCGTCCACGTCCTCTGTCACTGATACGTAATTTGTTGGTCTCAAGCACCGCTTCGCATACGCAACGTTGGATAAGACGATAGTTGCTGCGGTTAGCAGTTTTTCTTCAAAATGCCTGCGCTTGTTGGTTTTCACATGGTTGCAGGTATTTCACTGCTTTGTCTAGATTTTAAAGCCGTCGTAAAGCCACATAAGCGGAATTAGTCCCATAGCCTGCGCCTCTGCTTAACTAGCTTACTATCTACTTTGTCGAACCAATTGAGTCTGAACGGTCCGATGTTTTGACAGTTGGGAAGCATAAATCGATTACACAATAATTTTATTCTATTGTTTATAACTGCCCAACATAACCTAGCAGGTGCAGGTTAGGGCAAAGACTAATCCAAATGACAGGAAACTCGGGTCAGGCCCTCTAAATCCGTCCTCCAATAGTTAGAAAATGACTGCAGTCTACGGCATTACTGCAGTAGCAGCTCCTTCTTGGCAGCAACAAATAAATTGAGCCTTATTGCCAAAGCATGCAGAATATGAACGTCCTACACAGGTTGGTCAGATACCAAATATCAAAGTAAAGCACGCTGCGGTTAACCGCGGAGTTAGGAGCAACAGTTGGAAGATGTGTTGTGTTGTCAACGAATCAAGGCTCAAAACCTTTCAGATTATTACATATATCATGCTTTCAAATTCCTACTTAAGAATATGGTTTCGTCCATACATACTTCAGAGTCCTCCTTACGGCAATAAAATATCATCCACCTGGCGCGAAAGAACCAAAGCGCGCTCCTTGTTGGGTTAGCAATTTCAAATCAACCAACGGCATACCAGACTAGGGTGCAACATGAGTCACCAGAGTATATTGGGGTTGCACAGTTCGCGCGCGATTTGGTGGGTTACTTAGTCGCGCTGGAAACTCGTATTCAGACATGATTGGCTACCCGGAAGTTACACACATGCTACGGGGTCCACTCGCAAGACTCACGTGGTGCCATCTGGGCTTATCAGTCAAAAATAATCATAGTGGTTGGCACATAACCTTTCAGGCATTTCCACTTATACGTGAAATATGGTTGCGCGGTGTGTCCGCCCATTTCAACGCTGAGTGGTCCGAGGCAGACAGATGGATGAGTGCGAATGAATTGGCACTTGGGAATAATGACATGAAGCCGCTCACAAATACCGTTGTCGCTGTTTGGCTGGCACGAAAGTTAGGCTAGTGACACCGGAGGGAAGTGGAGAGCGTGTGGACCGCAATATGTTTCTGGTTGTCGCGTGATCACTGAGCGCAATGTCGTAAGGTTCGCGTTTGATGGATGTAGGGATTCGATTCAGGATATGCGTGCGCCCAAAGCACATTGGCATTCGCACCGAGGTTTCCCTTGCCTATTTCCTTTGTTATGCCGTTGTTCGACGGAGCTGGCTCCTGGGCAATATTTTATATCGTTGCGTCATGGTTCCCATTGTGGTTATTAAGACATGTAAGTGCCTGAGTTGTTCCTCCAACCGTCCGCACACATGATTTGTATTGTTGCGAAACAGACCGCATGTGCTGTTTTACCAGGGGCGACACACACAAACGGAAAAAAGAAGTCCGAAACACGCGGAGCGGTTATACTATCCTGCCAGTTTCAAGGAATGATCTCAGTTACGTGTTATTGATAAAATGCAGCAAATAGCGGCGCACATGATTTGGTAGATTCATAACCATGTAAACATTAGCGGATTGTCAGCTAATCACCAATACCCTGTTTCCGTCTTTTTATATGGCAAAGTACGCGTTCTAATGACGCACATAGAAACCCGACGGTGAGGCTGTTCCAGATCAGTGACGCCTTGCTTCAGTGTTGGTTACCTGGCTTGAATTACTTGTTCTACTTGGTGGTTCCCAGCTTGTAATACCATTTCCGCTTGCTCAGAACAACCCGTCATCCCGAAAGAGTGACTTAGGTTACGTTCGACGACAGCAAACTGTAGGGTCTGCGGTTTGAACGTATAGATGTAGAAACTGTGGCATCGGATGTACAGTATCTTACAAGCACGTAGTCACACTAGCTACGAGAATGGAATGCTGCAGATACGCAGCTGTCGAGCGGTGTGTGAATGTTTTGCGAACTAAGCGTCGTTATCATCATCAAATCGTCATATGACACGAAAGTGGAAACTGCGCACGGAAGCCTAGGCGAGTCTCAGCCTGCTACGACACAGTACATCAGCGACATAGCAGAGAAACAAAGCTAATCGCGAAGTGACTGGACTTTACCTTGTTGCGATTGCTTGCCTAGCTCCGGGATCTATAGAGCTACGCCAGATAGCACCTTCTAGATGCCATCAGAGCTGCTCATACCAAACGTCTGAATGTTTATGGGTCGGAGTAACTCAGTCGAACAATCCACTTCTAAGGATGGTGGAGGTTCATGGCTCACTTCTCTTAGAAGAGCCACAGGATACTATAGGTTTTGGCGTATCACACAGCTCGATTGGCGTAGAGCACGAGTGCCACGCGTTTTCACTGATGTAAGGTGCAACACGCGGTGCTTAATATTTTGCTACCGCATGAGGATATCGTGCATTTTCAATGCTTCATTTTATGCACCCATTGACTGCAGTTGAAAGGGTATGTGGGACCACTACTTTTGTCACCTGGCACTACTGATGCGAATCTTCCACTTCCTGGTTCTTAACCCCTTAATAGACTTTCTGCTCCAAGCTTCACTATATATACAAAGTTACCAACTCAAGGTAATTATACTGTCCGTATAATCTTCCGCAATCATGCACAATGCAAAAGGACGTTCCTTAGACGTGTGTGCCCACATGCGACCGTGGACTATTACACACAGATTTCCAACGTAGGTTCCACGATTAGCGTTAACCATCAAGAGACGTGCGACCCGCAATTTATGCGCCTTCCTTGAACTCAACAGAGTTGCGAAGCTGGTGTGCATGAATCAATTTTGTACACGCAAACTAGGCAAAGCTGACGTACTTATAATAAACCGTTATGATTAAACCCTTCCGCGCATCGTGCCGTAAGAGGCAATCTAAGGAGGACAATACCTTAATCACATAATCTTGTTATCATGTACGGAGCACAGCTGGGAATATATCGTTTGTTCGTTTCCATTTTGCACTATATTTATTTTTATTACTTCAGCCATGTTGCGTGCTCCGCGTCTCATGAAAACCTTGTTGCAAGGGCCAGGGAACTTTGCAGTCTGTACTCATTAACTACGGAAGAAAAGTGTTTACGCCGCGAAATACGTTGCAGTAGATGTTTTGAGAAAAGCATCCAAGCTTACTGCAAATCATAAAAAAGAAAAGCTGTCAATTCTTACGGTCACGAGCATGAGTATGTTCATCCATCTGCTGCTCAAAGGGCCTAATGGCGAGAGGGTGCTCGACAGCAACTCAAGTGTACCGTATCGCGGAGCTACATGACCACTTGCGGACAACACATCCACACCCCACAAGGGGCTGTCATCCAGAACTGCCAGAGTACACTGCCAGACAGTTCCGCCTCCGTAGTATGGCCATGTGCATCGGTTCAACTGCCTCAAGGGATGGTTGATCATTTCGTACGGTAATAAAAGCCATCCCAGTGGCAACATCGTTAAGTAGACCAAGTGATGCACGAGACCTGCGCCTCGTACATGCCCAAGCCTTAACTGAAACCACGGTGAATTTGTTCAAGTTGTTATTACGTAACTGCAGTTGTATACTGATTGCCAGCAAGGTGGTCTTGTTGAAAGTGACTGCTCCTCGGGTGCATTGTGCATACAAACAACGAATGCAACGGGTAAGGCTACTCTGTTCCTGATTGCAAAATGTCTACATCTCACCAGCAGGCTTACTTGCACTACTAGCGCATTTACCTCCAACTTCTTGGTCGAAACGAAAGCATATCGCTACAGTAACCCCCTTCAAGAGTTGATGAAGTGGGTGAAGGGGACTCAATATTTGCATTAAGAGTTTCACCCATCCCGTTTAGGAGGAACGGCTGGCATGGAACTTTTGCTAATGTAGCCTGAGAAGTGGGGACAATGTGTGGACCGGTGCGTTTCGGCATGCGCTATGCGCACCAAGTGCAATTCTGGTAGATCGGCGTTTAGCGGATGTAGCCATCCGAAGCAGCGTGCTTTTGCGCGCTGCGCAAACACTTGACGAACCATCCTTAGCTCCAAACCCGCACTGATGGCAAGCCGTTACCGACTTCGCTTACGTAATAACAACTTGAACAAATTCACCGTGGTTTCAGTTAAGGCTTGGGCATGTACGAGGCGCAGGTCTCGTGCGTCACTTGGTCCACTTAACGATGTTGCCACCGGGATGGCTTTTATTACCGTACGAAATGATCAACCATCCCTTGAGGCAGTTGAACCGATGCACATGGCCATACTACGGAGGCGGAACTGTCTGGCAGTGTACTCTGGCAGTTCTGGATGACAGCCCCTTGTGAGGTGTGGATGTGTTGTCCGCAAGTGTTCATGTAGCTCCGCGATACGGTAGACTTGAGTTGCTGTCGAGCACCCTCTCGCCATTAGGCCCTTTGAGCAGCAGATGGATGAACATATTCATGCTCGTGACCGTAAGGATTGACAGCTATCCTTTTTTATGATTTGCAGTAAGCTTGGATGCTTTTCTCAAAACATCTACTGCAACGTATTTCGCGGCGTAAACACTTTTCTTCCGTAGTTAATGAGTACAGACTGCAAAGTTCCCCGGCCCTTGCAACAAGGTTTTCATGAGACGCGGAGCACGCAACATGGCTGAAGTAATAAAAATAAATATAGTGCAAAATGGAAACGAACAAACGATATATTCCCAGCTGTGCTCCGTACATGATAACAAGATTATGTGATTAATGTATTGTCCTCCTTAGATTGCCTCGTACGGCACGATGCGCGGAAGGGTTTAAGCATAACGGTTTATTATAAGTACGTCAGCTTTGCCTAGTTTGCGTGTACAAAATTGATTGATGCACACCAGCTTCGCAACTCTGTTGAGTTCAAGGAAGGCGCATAAATTGCGGGTCGCACGTCTCTTGATGGTTAACGCTAATCGTGGAACCTACGTTCCAGGTCTGTGTGTAATAGTATGCGGTCGCATGTAAACAGACAGTTATCGGTAACATCGATTATGTTTACATCAAGCGCTTGTTATTGGTACTTGAGACCAAAACAGGTCATCCTTTTGACCTTCATACACGTCTGCTTGAGCACTACTTGTGTACAACCCTATACTCAATGTCATTCAAGAGCGCTATCTACATCGCTAGACAGTTTAGCCTCTGTGTTTACGTGCAGTTCATCAGTTCAACTGATTCACTGGATGGTTGAACATTGTTTAACGGGGTTTATGCCATCACTGTGGCTACATGAGTGAGTGGAGCAAGGGATGAACCCGGCCCGCGCCTGGTCCATCCGCAAAAGTCTAATGAAGCCCCGGTGAATACGTTCAAGTTGTTGTTACGTAACTGCACTCAGGGACTGCTTGCCATCGGTAATGCTTTGTTGATAAAAATGATTCGTCAGGTGTCCTACTCACAAAAACTACTGTTTTACTCAATAAACCTACTCCGATTTCGATGGTGCATTATGCATTACTCACCAGTTGGTGCAGTTTTGTTAGTAGGGCTAGCATCTATTTACTTGAAGTCCTCTTCATGAGTTGATGAAGGGTACTCAATGTTTCACCTATGTGGAGAATCAGCTGGCACGGAATTTTGGTTAGTGGCGCCAGAGGAACGGTGATAGGGTGTGGACCGCGGCTCGTTTTTGGGTCAGGAGTGTCCACTGAAACGCCAGACCATGATGGATGTGACGATTCGTATCAGTTTGAATGCCCTTGTGCTGCACGTTGGCAGCTCACCGTGGTTTGGTGAAGTGCTTGATAGAGCACTGGAGATTGCCCTTGCCTATTGCCTTTAATGCGCCCTTGTTCGACAGCATTGCTCCTGGGGCAGATCTCAGTGCGTTACCTCGTGGTACCCAGTGCCTTTGTTAGTTGCGCGCACTTGCAGACATTTACCTATCCATGCTGGTGGTTATTCTTTGCGCGCAATGACTTCGCAGAGTAAACAGCACAGCAGGCGTGACATGAGATTGGGTGCCGCCGCGTTACCTGTCTGAAGCTGCTGAGTGTGGGGAATCCTAGGTTTGCCGAGGGAAGACGATAATGGCAAATAAACTGCAATGCGCTATGTGCAGTCATGACATTTGCGGGCAGTCAGTGCTACAACCGTGAACTGGGTAACGGGGTACTGACTGCGTGTTCTGCTCTGTGTGCAAGTACCCTATGCTGGTGTGGCTTGCACAACGCGGACTGGCGCAGCGCTTATGTGGCCTTGGTGGAAATGTGGGTCCGTATGTCACAATTACACAACCTAACGGTGGTTGGTAAAGGTAGTATTCTTGGGTTGTGTTTGACCCTTGGTATTAACTATACATTGCTCGTTCTCTGATTGGCTCATCGGATGGCTTCCACGTAGTTGCCTGCTTTTCTCAACACATACTTCAATGGAACCAACGTCCCAGCTCCTGCCCACAGTAGCTGCGCTTACATGCTGAATGTTTCCGCGACATCGATGACACTCTGTTCCTCACTTAACCAACCGTTAACGCGTGGTCCAGTAACATTGCGAGCATTGTAGCTGCCATGATAATTGCTATGATTTATTAGCATTGGAGATACGACAGCCGCGTTGGCGAAGTACACAGTGATTTAACTACCGAAATTACGGTTGCCGACAGTTCATCCTGGTGTTGCCCAAATTGGAGAGCTGTATTGCACAAGGCAACCTTACGTGGCTGTTAAGCAAAAATATTGGTGAACGCCAAAACAATATAACGGTGACATGATAGAGGTTTACACATTCATTAAGCGTATTGCACTCACATACTTCGCGCTGGCATATTTCATCATTCGTTTACAATGGTGCTGCGTAACGCTGGCTCGTACTTCGGATACAATCATCTCAATGAACTGGCCCCTCCGTTCCCTTTTACTAAGCACAGCAACTGGATCTCCTTGCTGCATCACGGAATATCTGTACCGCATGGCTTGTTTGACGTCCGCCTTATGGACACACCAAACGCCTTCTTTGGGGTTCAGTGAAGAAGAATATGGCGCGTCTCCATAGTCTCCCCGATTGGTAACATTCTTCGTAGTACACATGTTCCAGAGTAGTGTGGCATGGTGCGTTGTCACATATCAGCAGACACTTGTCAGTAACCACGATGCCGTTGGTCTAAAGCATTTGCCGCAACCACCGTGCACACCGTTCCCTGTTGTAACTCTCCTTAAGAAGGTATTTTCCAAAATTTATCTACAGTTATTGCGCCGCTGCGAAGCAGATTGTGTCCACTAGTGCTCACTACAGTTCACTGTGCACGTGTGCCAAAAGCTAAACTCCCCCGTGTGCAAGCACAGAACCGATTGAAATTCTTCTCCTCAATCCAAACGGGTTTCCACCCCTCAGCTTTCAAGTTCATCAGCTGCACAACGTAAGAATTCCTTCCTCTCTTGTTCCCAAAATTATGCATTAACGCCGGTGCAGCATGTAGCAGTTTCATGGTAATGAGGCGACATTCCAGGCACCGAGCTACTGTGTTGAAGCTCACCTCTACACTGAGCTCCGCTTTCAATCGGAAACGAAGACAGTCAAAGGTTATGGAAGGCTACGCTTCTACCCATTCCACCAGCTTATCCACGTGAATGTCAGTCAGGGATTTTCGACGTGTCCCGCCACCTCTTCCTTTTGGTTCGTTGGACCCTGAGGTGTTAATTCAACTTCGGCAAGTCTTCAGCTTGTCATTTAACAAGGATGCAACCTAAATCCAGTCATCGCTTTCTTCATATGTGTTCACTATTCTTGCCTAGAGCTATGCCGGATGTCGCATAGGTGGGCCTCCTCTTGACATTATGCGTAGGGTGAATTAAGCGATGGTAAGTTATACCTTATTATTACTTACCTGCAGTAACCGCGCTGCGCCGGGGTGCAACAAGTTACGCGGTACGTTGGAGACGGGTTCGAACGCAGACGTATGGGCAAGCCAACGTTGTGAGCATCAACCATCCTGGGAACCGTACATATAGGGAAGCTCGTATTGGCCGATATAAGAGGACCAGCTGCACAGAGCCGTAATGGATAGGCCAGGACTAGTGGGCACGCGGTTTTGTTGCAAGCTTATGGCATTCAGTGTCGAAACCGAGGGACAAGGGAGCATCCAGTATCAAAGACAAGAGATTACATGGCACTCCCTTCAAGGCAGACAGTTGTTGCTGACGTTGTGTGTCGAAGGAGGCTGGAAACCACCCGAAGCGTGGTCGAGGTGTATGGCATGCCACGGTTCTGCAGGTACGTCTGGGTTAGCAAATCATTTGGTAGCCCATCTATGGGTAGCAGTGCAATGGCAGTTGGACTGAGAGACACTAGACTCTGGTCCGAATGCAGACACATACTCAAAAATGATTGATCTACTTGGACTGAGACGTGCCATGGGTGGCCTACAGTATCAAGGTCACTCTGGGGCGACGGCATCGAGGGATCCGGTGGGTACAGGTGACCCGATGTAAACGTTAGTGCATACAAACGGTGCTGCCAATATACGCCCTGAGGTCACCGCATGGTTAAAGGAATCGACCGCCATGGAATGCTCGGCGTCCATGCACCTCAAACCCGCTTTCCAGGCGCTATCCAGAATTCGAAACGCGACCCCATAAGACATCCACGTTATCAGCAACAACCACAGTCTCATAAGATCATGGTGACAAAAGAAGTGGTCCCACATACCCTTTCAACTGCAGTCACTGGGTGCATAAAATGAAGCATTGAAAATGCACGATATCCTCATGAGGTAGCAAAATATTAAGCACCGCGTGTTGCACCTTACATCAGTGAAAACGCGTGGCACTCGTGCTCTACGCCAATCGAGCTGTGTGATACGCCAAAACCTATAGTATCCTGTGGCTCTTCTAAGAGAAGTGAGCCATGAACCTCCACCATCCTTAGAAGTGGATTGTTCGACTGAGTTAATCCGACCCATAAACATTAAGACGTTTGGTATGAGCAGCTCTGATGGCATCTAGAAGGTGCTATCTGGCGTAGCTCTATAGATCCCGGAGCTAGGCAAGCAATCGCAACAAGGTAAAGTCCAGTCACTTCGCGATTAGCTTTGTTTCTCTGCTATGTCGCTGATGTACTGTGTCGTAGCAGGCTGAGACTCGCCTAGGCTTACGTGCGCAGTTTCCACTTTCGTGTCATATTACGATTTGATGATGATAACGACGCTTAGTTCGCAAAACGTTCACACACCGTTCGACAGCTGCGTATCTGCAGCATTCCATTCTCGTAGCTAGTGTGACTACGTGCTTGTAAGATACTGTACATACGATGCCACAGTTTCTACATCTATACGTTCAAACCGCAGACCCTACAGTTTGCTGTCGTCGAACGTAACCTAAGTCACTCTTTCGGGATGACGGGTTGTTCTGAGCAAGCGGAAATGGTATTACAAGCTGGGAACCACCAAGTAGAACAAGTAATTCAAGCCAGGTAACCAACACTGAAGCAAGGCGTCACTGATCTGGAGCAGCCTCACCGTCGGGTTTCTATGTGCGTCATTAGAACGCGTACTTTGCCATATAAAAAGACAGAAATAGGGTATTGGTGATTAGCTGACAATCCGCTAATGTTTACATTGTTATGAATCTACCAAATCATGTGCGCCGCTATTTGCTGCAGTTTATCAATAACACGTAACTGAGATCATTCCTTGAAACTGGCAGGATAGTATAACCGCTCCGCGTGTTTCGGACTTCTTTTTTCCGTTTGTGTGTGTCGCCCCTGGTAAAACAGCACATGCGGTCTGTTTCGCAACAATACAAATCATTTGTGCGGACGGTTGGAGGAACAACTCAGGCACTTACATGTCTTAATAACCACAATGGGAACCATGACGCAACGATATAAAATATTGCCCAGGAGCCAGCTCCGTCGAACAACGGCATAACAAAGGAAATAGGCAATGGAAACCTCGGTGCGAATGCCAATGTGTTTTGGGCGCACGCCTATCCTGAATCGAATCCCTACATCCATCAAACGCGAACCTTACAACATTGCGCTCAGTGATCACGCGACAACCAGAAACATATTGCGGTCCACACGCTCTCCACTTCCCTCCGGTGTCACTAGCCTAACTTTCGTGCCAGCCAAACAGCGACAACGGTATTTGTGAGCGGCTTCATGTCATTATTCCCAAGTGCCAATTCATTCGCACTCATCCATCTGTCTGCCTCGGACCACTCAGCGTTGAAATGGGCGGACACACCGCGCAACCATATTTCACGTATAAGTGGAAATGCCTGAAAGGTTACGTGCCAACCACTATGATTACTTTTGACTGATAAGCCCAGATGGCACCACGTGAGTCTTGCGAGTGGACCCCGTAGCATGTGTGTAACTTCAGTGTAGCCAATCATGCCTGAATACGAGTTTCCAGCGCGACCAAGTAACCCACCAAATCGCGCGCGAACTGTGCAACCCCAATATACTCTGGTGACTCATGTTGCACCCTAGTCTGGTATGCCGTTGGTTGATTTGAAATTGCTAACCCAACAAGGAGCGCGCTTTGGTTCTTTCGCGCCAGGTGGATGATATTTTATTGCCGTAAGGAGGACTCTGAAGTATGTATGGAAGAGACCATATTCTTAAGTAGAGTTTAAAGCGTTACGAATGCAAATAACTGGGAATACTTTTAGTCTGCTAAGTGTGCTTTGACCACGCTACAACCGTTGTTAATTTGAACTTCATATCTGGCTACTTTGGGTCAACTGAAATCGCTTATGAGTCGAAATTGACGTGATTCATTTGGCGTTTTAGATGCGGCAGCCAATTCAATCATCTGCTCATGGCTTGCGATAGTACGCACACACGAGTAGTTCTCTACGCCTGAGAGGGTTTGAGCAGCCCAGCTTATTACAGGCTATCTTCGTTTGATGGACCCTCAAGAGTCTCCCAAACAAAGCTCGCATGTAGTATAAGACGCACCAGTGATCATTCGACAGTCTAGCACAGCGAAAGCACCAGTAGCCACTAAGCTCAATTCTTGTGTTAGTACCACCTCGTTCAACAACGTCTCCGCGCGTCCCATTACTACTGGTCGCTCAAAAGCAAAGTAACAGCGCAGCTCATTGCACTTTTTGTTAAGGTTGCAGAGGTTGCTATAGGCCACAAGCAGACCGTGGTAAGAACTGCCGGGCGAAGCTGAAGTTTGGGCGAACAGTGTATTGGAATTCGCGAACGTGTTTTAATTACCCGAAAAGTTATTGTACGTAGGTTTGTTTCTCCCTCACCATTGTGCCGCTTTATCTCGATGGTGACACGCTTGAGACCTCCTTGTTAGCTGGATTGCTATCCGGACAGATATGCACTTAATCGTCACTCAACTACCCAGGCGATACAGTATTAGTCTCGGGCTTGTCTCGTAGCAAAAGCTACTCGCATACGTCCGACGTCCTCAGCAGTTCGTGCTATGCGCTTGACTTGCCACACTTTCACTCTGTCTTCAACCACCTCAAGGAGCCTATCGACCAGAACGTTTAGGAAGTCTACGTCATTATCTATGCGTTCCTGAGGACTTACGTCGTTGGGCACAGACGCATGAACCGCAGCAGATTTCATCACCTCTTGCTAGTCAATGTGCTTCCTGGGGGAGAAGGATGGACACGTGCGTTGCTTGATCTGGCCTGTTGTTGGTCAACAGCAGGTAGCTTTTCTTCGGTTAGCTTCTTCTGTTGTCGAGTTTTGCACCGCTCCTTATATATTTGGCATTCATCTGCGTCAAATGAGCTAGAAGAGCCCAAAATCTGTTAATCATTAGTCTCAGTTTGTATAGTGTCTCCGGAAGCTTGAGGATGACAAGGTAATGAGTTGCCAGAGGGCGCTGAAGGAGGGAAAGACTGGATGAAACCTTGGATGGGCCCTAAGCTAAGTTGCGGGATGGTAGATCTAGAATCGCTTACAGCTAAACGTGTTTGGTTACAGCCTGCATCAGTAGAGGTTTTACATATTTTCGGCTTACTTAGACCGCCATTGGTTTCATAAAAGTTGGATAAAGGCATGTTGGATGGAAAGCAGCATATAAGGGGAATCGGCAGGTAATTTAACACACGACATATGAAACTTAGCACCACAGTCAGGGCATGTACTGGTAGTTGCCGTGTTTCCAACTAGTTTCGAGCCGGAACCACAATGTCATTTCTTCGGCATTTTGGAAATGTTAGGCAAAAGTGCCGTAAAGGGGAAGGTGGAATTTGCGAAACGAAACTGCAAAACCTGTTGGTAGGTACCACATAATATATGCTACAAAACTGCAGGCGCAGAAATCAAGGTGAATGATTCCGAACTTTCCCCAACTTAATTCAAATATGCCGGTAAATTCAAATAGAGTATTCTGACACCGCACCCACGGAATTAGCGACTGGAGGTCGCTAATGGCTAATTTGCGATCCTTTGCCATAAGTTCACTTATCGGTCCTCGTAGACGATGCCTTCCGGTCACAAAAGAGCTGTAAGGACTGGTCAACCCCAAGCATGAGCTGAGCTTCACGACATTGTCAGGGGAGGCGTCTGTTTGCTGGTACCTATGTTAGAAGGTTCGTGACGACGGTCATCCTTGTCGATGATGAAGCCAAGCTACTTTAAACGCTTCATGCCGATATTGCAGTTTACTGCCTTAAAATAAAACCCGTAGGTAGTAACGCGGTGAAGCACTGTTACCAGTCTTTCCGTCGGCTCTCGATGGATGGACCCTATGTTTATGATGTTGTTCAACTAAGCTGTGCCTCATGATAACCCAGTTAAGATCGTATCCATAATTTGTTAAAAATCGCGGGAGCTGGTTTGACACCAGATGGTAAACACTTGAAGTGTTAAAGAGCTCCGTACGTACGAAATGTCTGCAACACCTTTGAAGCATCGCCGGCCTTAATTTGAAGATAAGCATCTGATACAGCCAGCTTTGCAAAGTAAGCCCCACCACTGAGTTTAGCCAATAACTCTTCCGGGACTGGCAAAGGATACTGGTGCATTTTCAAAGTAGTACTTAATGCCGTAGAGTGGTCAGCACAGATAAGTACGGTTTAACTAGCCTACTTGACAACAACTGAAGGTGCTGCCCATGCTGAAGCATTCACAGCTTGGATATCGCCGGTCCACTTCAAACGATCAAGTTCCTCATTAACAATCGGAAGCGCAGCATGTGATACCGGTGTTTCGGTCGGAATTCGGGCTTAACACCGTCCTTGAGTTTAAGGCTTGAGTTTGTTTTTCTGCCTCTCCACAGACCGTTGAGAAACACAGCAGGGAAGTTTTGTCGTAGCTGCTTGGTTAACTTATTGTTTGATTCATCTCCTTCCGAAGAGGGCATGGTATATCCGAGCCGGAGGGATTGCAGACTTACCGCGGGAGGATGCTGAACAGCTATAGCTTCTGGATCTAGTCGAGTCCAAGGCGATGCAAACGTGATAGCTCCGTAATATATACGATGCCGTTTGCCTGAGTAGCTCCAAAAACCATTTCCCACTGCAACCCACCAATGAGCATAAGTTGACCTGAAGCGTGAAGTACAACATGTGCCGTTCGGCTGCTTGACGAAGCACCAATATACTGCCAAGTTTTGCGGGAGCTAATTGTGATGTCTGTTGTATCCAGCAGAAGACACACTTGTTGCTTGTTCAGGTGGACTCTGCTGTACTTTCGGCGAGCGACATGTTCATTGGAGTAGGCCGCTTGGCTAGTCGAACAACCACCTTGGGGTGCTAGCCAGGTGGTTCGGGTTTACCACGTTTCAGCAAACAGTTCGGCTGCAGTGTTCCAGGACGTGGTGGGTTCTCGCCCAGCAAGCGTGCTTCCTACACAAAGCCACAAAATATGCGTTTAACAAAAGGGTGACATGGCGGTTGTGGCATACCAACAACTAAATTCACCCATTGCTTATGCGAACAACCGCTCCTACTCCGCGGACATCAAGCATTCAGTTAGCACTAGAGACACGTTCAAGCACGATCTCAAGGGCAGGAAAACATTTACAAATTCCATAAACTTAGCTAAACACGCCTATATGACAACGTACATACAATACTATATCAACATATGAGCCAATGCCATTATTCCATTACACGTTAACTGAGCACATTTTGCACTCTTAACATGCTCTTGCCTGTGAATACGTGCCTAGCTTAGTCGAGAATAAACACTATTCTGTTTTACTTTTACTACAGCTGCTTAATCTGTTGGGAATATTAGAATGCAATCGTGGTTGCCTAGCAAGTTTGAACGGCAGTCGGGATCGGCAGTGCGTTTCCTTATGGCCCCGTTTATGACCCTTGCGGCAACCTGTCTCAGGAATAAACATACGCGAACAAAATGTCAATCATTACCTCTCGAATAGGCTGTCAAGGGCTTGGGAGTCTCTAAACATTTCTTTTCCGGTTTCACTTGGAAACGGTTTCTAAGTGTCTTTTATTACATTAAGACGGGTGTGACTGTTGCCTCTCCAGCATAAGCGTGTTATACTTGAAACCTGGATCCTGTGAGTACTACGCAGTAACTCGATTTTTTGGAGTGCCATTCTGATCGAGCTTTTCAGCTGAAATAACGTGGAAAACAGTGTTTGAATGAACACTTGAAACGAAATTTGACTTTTGTCACATTTTCTCTGATCCAAGATATCTTGGATCGATTAAAGTGGTACTGGCCAAGGCGTCTTTGGCGCTTACTGGTAATTTTTCCGGTTGTTCCCAGTTTTAATCCCGTTTTGCACCCTGTTTTTGTCTTTTTATTGCGGTCGTTTTCCTATTGTATACGTGTTGTAATTCTAATCTGTTTTCCACATGAACATGGCTGTCTCGCTAAACACCGAGACGGATGGACCTATGGGGTCCTCGTTTGATGAGTCTACTGCAGCTTGCGGACAGGTTAACTGTTCAGAGCCAGTAACAGATGCATCTGGTGGTATGCAGTGTGACGTCTGCTGCCGCTGGTATCACGAAACCTGTACCGGCCTACAAGCTGATCAGTACAAAATGCTATCATCAAGCGTCCACTTTCTTTTCAGCTGTGCTGAGTGCTGCGCTCAAAGATCGACGCGCCTGGCTGTCACCGGTGCTAAACTTTCAGCGTTGGCTTCAAGGTTGGCAGATGTTGAGTTGGCGATAGCTAAACTCGCCACTATTGCTTCGCTCGATACGAAAATGGATTTGATTTTAAAATCCCTAAATATTTCGTTTGTAGACACTGCAATAGCCGGCAACATTGCTGACGATCCATCCACTGGAGTCTGTCAGTCGGTCATAAAGTCGCGCATCCTACCGGCCAATCCAGGTAGCATTGCTGGCGGTCCTCAGGATCCGATAAAAGTGAAGAAAAATAAGGTGCGGAAAAACCAGAAGCTCTCTGCTAAACCCAGAGAAATAGTTGCCACGGCATCGAAAGAAATGCCGTCTTTGACAGTCATAAACTCGTCTGACGATTGCACACAGAACTTTCCACAGACGCTGACTGTCTCGGCCGCCAGTGAACCAGCCTGTTCTGACGAAATGCTGGTAACTGCTCAATGCGATACAAAGTCAACGGTCCCTGCTCCAGTGAGCCAAAAGAAGAAGCGGACAAGATCTGCTCGTAAAGCTTCGAAGGGGCTTGAAGACCCAGGAACCAGTAAGACGCCGGCAATAGGGCGGGAAACCTACGCTACCGTTGCTTCGGCGTCGTTTGGGAAGCCAGGGACAGTCCCACCGCCAGTGATGAAAACAGCTGGTACAGGTGTCGACTCCAAGGCACGTGGGGTAAACACTCTCCGTCGTGCCGACTCTTTCACTGATAGTAGCGTTATATTCCGTAACGTTACTGAATCTGAGGCCGTTCTCTCAAGGGAACGCATCTTGGATGACATCAAGTGGCTGAAACTGTGTCAGCAAGCTGCTTCCGCGTGGTTTCCCTGGTGTCACTGTCAGAAAGCTAACCAGATTGGGGAACGTTCCCGTCGCTGCGCCAAATCCACGACCCCGACTACTTTGCGTAGTCCTTTCTACCCCGGAGGAACGCAAATCGTTACTGCGATTTGCATTCAAACTTAAGGGTAGTGGTGTCAGCGTTCAGCCGGACCTACCACTGGCAGATAGGTTGAAGTTAAAGGAGGCCATCAAAGACCGCAAAACTAGACGGGCGGCTGGTGAGCAAGGCCTCCGTCTGGTGGGTTTATAGGTGGTCAGCCGGAAGTTACTTTCCTCCCTATCAGAACCAATCCTGATGGCGCACGACCCAGGGATGGTCGTGCCGACTTCCTTGAGGTAGTACTTAGCAACGTGCGTAGCCTAAGGAACAAAGTGAACGAGTTGGGTCTACTTGTAGACAAATCTCGTCCCGACGTACTTGCTTTCACTGAGACGTGGTTGTCTCCGGATATCACGGACGGTGAGGTATATTTGCCTGGCTACGCGCTGCTTAGAACTGATCGCTCAGTTGGTCGCCAAGGCGGAGGCGTTGTACTGTATGTGAGCTGTAACTTAGAGGTGTTGAGGACTTGCACATTCCAGTAGTCGGATCAGACTGTTGAAGCCCTATCAGCAGTTTTGTGCACTTCCTCTACCCAGTTTACAGTTGTAGTGATATACAGAAGTCCTGGAAGTTCCTCCAGGGGGATACTTGACTTTATTCCCATTCAGTCTGCGAATAAGTGTTTAGTTCTAGGGGATTTTAACCTCCCGGAAGTCTGTCAGGCCGATCTTTCTTGCAATTCGGCATTAGGAACATTCGGTGCAGACTTCCTTGAACTGACTCTGCAAGTGTCTTTGCACCAGTTTGTTGACTTTCCCACTAGGTATATGGACAACCAAATACCATCTACTTTGGATTTGGTTTCCGCTAAGTCCCTGGACTTCGTGACTGACGTTTCACACGGTGCACCTCTAGGGTCTAGCGATCACGCATGCATATCCTTTCGATGTGCTCTTTCAAGGCACCAAGAGACCGCTGTTGAATTACTTCCGAATATTTGGCGGGCGGACTTTAGTGCAATGCGAATTAAGGCTTCAATCCTGAGCTGTGAGATCTCGATGGTTGACTCTGTCCAGTTAGCCTGGGATAAATTTAAGGCCTACCTTACGGAGGTTTCTACTCCATATATTCCACCCGTGAAGAAAAGAGGGTTAAGGGCACAGCCTCCATGGATAGATACCACAGGCAAGTTCCTACTCAAGAAACGGTCTAGATGCTGGCGAACCTACCAAGCAGCTCCATCAGCCAGTACCTATGATAGTTATCGAGAGAATAGAAATAAATGTAAGCAACATCTCAGAACTGCTCGTCTCCAATACGAGCAGGGTTTAGCGGACTCGGCCGCAGCTAATCCCAAGAAGTTTTTTGCTTACGTTAAAAGACGCAGCGGGGCAAAACTGTCTATACCAGCTTTATTGCGAGCAGACGGGACCCGTGCACAAACTATGACAAGATTTGTATACTTAGTGATCAGTATACTGGGGTCTTTGCTCGGGAGACCTCTTTACCACAGGTTAACTTGGTTTCAAGAGTTCCAGAGGATTCTTGCTTAGCTGAATTTAGCATAACTGAGACTCAGGTCTTCGAGCTACTGCAAGGCAATTATCCCTCTAAAGCTTCCGGTCCTGATTCAATTCATCCGAAGCTGTTGCATGAACTGGCCACTGAGCTGAGTGGTCCGCTCACGTGCGTATTTTTAATCTCGCTGGATAGCTGCAGCCTACCTTCGGAATGAAATGAGGCAAGCATCTGTCCGATTTTTAAGGGCGGTGACAGCGCTCTACCCGCGAACTACCGGCCTGTCAGTTTGACAAGCGTAGTAGTCAAGTTGTTCGAGAAGCTTATAAGGGATTCAGTGGAGAACCACCTGAATCGATTCAACATTCTCAGTGTTGCACAACATGGATTCCGCAAAGGATTTTCATGTCAGACTAATTTACTTGTAGCTCGTGAAAGCTGGGCCGAAGCGGTAGACAGTAGCCACGCCATAGAGTCCTACTCGTAGATTTTTCGAAAGCTTTTGACACTGTTCCACATCTTCGGCTCTCACTAAAGTTGAGATCTTACGGGATATCTGGTCGCGCCCTTCAATAGGTGTCTGCCTTCCTTGAGGAGAGGGAACAGTGCGCACGGGTGGGGCGTACCATTTCGCTCAGGCAACCTGTCCTTAGTGGCGTTCCGCAGGGCTCGGTATTGGGGCCATTGTTGTTCGCGATCTATGTAAATGACTTGCCGGGAGAGCTAAGGGTGTCATCCTTAATGTTTGCTGACGACCTTAAGCTCTGGAATATTGTGGATATCCCGGGGGGTCCTGAGGCAATTCAGCGTGCATTGGATAGGCTCTGGGAATGGTCTAGCTTATGGTTGATGTCCATAAATAGGGCGAAGTGCTCTGTTCTCTGAATCGGAGCTGCAAATCCTCCCACCCGATATGTTGTCGGCGGTGGTGAACTCCCTGTTGTCACTCAGCAGGTTGATTTAGGAGTCGTACACGCATCAGCACTTCATTCTGGAGACAACTGGAAGAAGGCTGCTTGTCGAGGGTTTCGTATGATGTGGTTTATCCGCCGCTCTTTCGGAATCTTAACGGCCAAGTTGTTTGTGAAGCTATTTTCGGCATTCGTCCGACCCCACCTGGAATATTGTATTCAGGCTTGTCCACCATGTCTTAACCGAGACGAACTGGACCTGGAGAGGGTGTTACGAGTGGGCACTCGGCTAGTGCAGGGTCTACGGGGACAGACGTATCCTGAAAGCTTGCTCAGGTTGGGGATGTACTCCATGCACTACCGAAGGATAAGAGGGGACCTGATTCTCACTTATCGTATTTTGACTGGTAAGATTGGCCCGGACTTGTCAGGGCCTTTTAGTCCCGCTACGTTACCTAGTCTCCGCCGTCACCCACTGGAATTGCATAAACCACGGTCTGATAGGATTAGGTCGGTAACTCGTCTATCGCGCCGAGTTATAGATTGCTATAATTCGCTTCCAGATCATGTGGTTAGGGAACCTACAGTTAAGGGTTTTGTGCGCCAGCTCGATGCTCTTGGGTGGCAACAGCAAACCTTTCCTTTTTCCTAGCCGACTCACCTTCACTTTTCAGTTCTTTTTTTATTGACTCAAAAATCTCGGTATTCCACTTGCTTAGCTCTTACCACTTTCTCTTTTGCCTTCTGCGTTTACTTTTTTCTCTTTCTTACTTCCCGTAACCGACCCAGCAGGGACTGCTAGGGCAGGATACGTGGGCATTAATTGGTTGGACAGGGTGTGATGCGGTCTTTGCTTTAGGTCCATCAGTATTTCAAAGTTCGCCAACTCCTGGTTCAACGACCCGCCGAAGAAGGAACACTCACGGGATAATCCTATTGTTCCAGTCCCGCTTGAGCTTGAACTTGAACTTGAAACACGGCAAGCTTTGGTATTCAGTAGTGACGGTCAGTGGAGTCAATTGCGGGTCTTCTTCAAGTTTAGTCAGCAGCCTGGTGCAAACCACTTTATCTCGTGGGGAATGTATGCCACAGATAAAAATCAGGCATTTAAACTGATCTGATGTGCTGTTATAGAGGTCAAATTTTCCGCACTCGCGCTTGACGACGCCTGCGTAAGTAAAGTAGTCATCAGCGTCCATCTTGGTTATCTTCAGACACTGAGATTGCTTGTTGAAGATGCATGACTGCTCTCTAAATATGTGCCCTAAGCATTTTACAGTATCCTCAACAGTGCAATCCTGAGTGTTCTTTGGTAAAATAAAAGTCACATACCTGGAATGCTCTGCTGTTCCAAGCTTCTTTAAGAGCAATCAGACATGTGCATTCTGCCGACGCTCGCTGTTAGCATTCCGACGTTAATCATACGGCTTTCTCTCTCTGAGTCGATATTCTTGTCTCATCACAATGGTCTCCGGCTTTCCGACCACTGAAACCCTACCGATGAATCATCGGCAGATCCAAAAGTCTGTTTACAACAACTCGAGTATTTTGTAGGCTTTTCCAATTCTCCTCAACTGCGTCATTTTCTTCCTGACTCCATGCTTCGTGTTAGCGCGCACTGTTTGCATTCCTTTTTCAAAT
The DNA here is from genome assembly GCA_944474145.2 of Dicrocoelium dendriticum. Taxonomy (NCBI): domain Eukaryota; kingdom Metazoa; phylum Platyhelminthes; class Trematoda; order Plagiorchiida; family Dicrocoeliidae; genus Dicrocoelium; species Dicrocoelium dendriticum. Next base: position 90,874,094 of record OX104065.1, on the reverse strand, counting down.
GGACGGTTAACGCATTTTGCTGACTCTAACCTAGCCTCGTTTGATCGGTCTCCTTTTTTGCCTGCTTCTAGACATCTAAGTTGTTAACGACCTCAGCTCTGCAGTCCCAATGCGCTGTTCCCCTCAGTCTGGGAGCTTCGCGCGGCATGCTAACTCTCGTTTCCTATTGCCACTTTCCTCCCAAATTACTGCTTTACTGAAGACAGTTATTACTCTTATTCCCATCTTAATTTGGCGGTCTAGCTTTATGTTTCTGACTTATCCGGTCTCTTCCGAAAGGCCTCCTTCATTATGACCCCTCTCGGACTTCTGAGATGTAACTTATTTAGGCTTTGTCGACGCAAAGCTGTTACACGCAACCGAAATCAAAACAACAGTATTGTAAATGGAAGTTTAGTAGAAGTAAGGGCAATGGTACATTGGCAGTCCACACTGGGTAGACATCAACTGTTTAGTTTTTGTAGTCCACACGTTTTAGCTAAGCACACTCTTGTTGAACCAATCAATAAGCGTCACTGGTTTGTCGGGAGATGTACACTTACGCACTAGCGCGCACAATGCGGCTCCACAGGCTAGGTAGTGTAACATGACCTTGACGCGCTCAACCTCTGCATCAAAAGCTACGTTACCCTCACCTCAAGAGCCTTGCTGGTCATGATTCGTTCTTATTATTTTGGCCCTTTCATCCTTAACATGACTATTTCTGTCGATGCTGTCTGTTAGTATTCCGACCGTAATACTACGTCGTGCTCGCTATGAGACGACAATATAGTCTCTTTTCCATTATCTCCTACCTTCTGTCTAATGTGACCTTAATGATCAGGGATCAGTAGACCCAACGGTCCGTTCACATCACCTCGAGAATATGGTTGGCTTTTCCACTGCTCCTCAATACAGCCTTTTTCTTCCTGACCCTATTCATGTATTTCTGCGCTCTCTGTTTGTAACCCTTCTTTAACTAAACGGATAGCTCTTCGTGCCCGACCTAGCTCTGGACTCGACTGACCGATCTCCTGCTTTCTGACGGCTTCCAGGTATCCGAGACGTTAACGATCTTGGCGCTGCAGTCCCAATACTACATTCCTCTCATGTACAGCCGCAACATTAATTTTCCCTTACGTCTAGAGCCTGGTTGACTTGTTTACCCATAGATGTTATCGCCTTCTCTCCGCCGTTACTGTACGTCCTAATCAAACGCGCTGACTAATCCAGTGGTGCTTGATTGGCCTCCTGTTCTCCGAATTCTCTTAAACTTCCGAGACATTACCTCTCTCGATTTTGCCTACCCAATTATCGGTTTGCATTACTTGGGGCGCCTCGTTGGATTTTTCACCATTTATCACTGGTTCTTTGCATTTGTCTCCCGCTTTGGTATGCTACTATATGAACTGACTGCTCCTGCTATGCGTTGTAGTACAGTTGGCCTCAGCTACACCTAAGCTGATACTTGTTTTCTGCTGGTTTTCACCGACTAAGTGAGGCCTTTGTTCACCGTCTCACCACTATTTCTATGCATCTTCCCAATACTCGTAGTTTTCGTTGAACATTATAAACCCCTTACCTCTTTTTAGACCGTGCGCTTTACAGAATCTTCTTCGTGCGCTGTAGTAATAGTCCGAGCCACACCCGAGACGTGGTGTAAGAAGGCACCGGAAAATCAGCTATACTGCACAAAATTACATAGTCCAAGGAACTAGGTACCACAGTATGCAATCACCCATTTAATAGTTTTTATCCATGCATTCCAGTTTGTGTCCCTGATTGGTTGCCACTTGTCCGTTGCTTGTTTTTCTGGAAATTCCACGGATGCGGCGCCGGCGCATGACGGTTTGTCATCTGGTAAGGACTGACCCATCTTCAACGGCCAGCTGATTTGAAATAATTGATGTACTTTCCGGGACGTTAACAGTAAATCATCATTCTCATCATTCCAAGTACGTTCCGAATGGATCCACCTTTTGGCAATTTGGAGAGATGTCGCACGCACAGTTTCTAAACAAATAGGTTTACCTCGCCCCGCAACCGCCCTGCCACAACTAACTCACTGGAGTTGGCTTTACATGGATCGCATGTTTTACTATGGAAACAGATTCTTCTATCACAATTACTTTACTCAACATGGATAACTTTGCTGCCTTTCAGTGGTGTTCAAACAATTGGGTTCAGCGCCTTTATTTCTGCAAGAACATTTTGCTACTTCTCTTACCTGGAGCTTTACTGATGGCAGATCATGGAGACATTACTAGACAGTAAGACAATTTTTTTCACAATAACACCTGTAGAGAAACTTTGTCCCCTTCTGTGAACAAGCTGTGCTTTTACGCGGCCTAAATTCAGCGGTAAGGCCCTAGTATTCTGAAGTAAAGTTGATAAAGCCCCACCAAGACACAACTAAATGGATTTCACGCCCCAAAGTATTTTGTTAAATTTTGCTAAATTTTCCGATACTCATTTCTTTAGTACTAGTGAGAGGCTCCGCTAGCTCACTGGTGTTGTAGACCTAGCCTTATGAATATAGAAAATTGGAGCTAAGAAAACGAGATATTTATCTAAGAAATATTTGCATTTTTCAGGCCAACACGTGACAAATGATCTCAAAGATCTCCTGTATTATTTAACTAGACCAAGCCCATGCAGCCTTGATATAAACTACGAAACCACTTAGAGGCTTAAAAATACTCAACTCTATATTCCTAGGGGCTTATGCAGCTAGTATTCTCCGAAAATGGCACAATGAGGGTTTCTGACAGTGGGTTAATCATAACTTATCCTGAAGCCTCTTGCATATATAACCTCCCTTCCTGGATTCCTATTGTTTTCGCGCAACATTAGCGCTTATTGTCTATATTTGCCAAGTACACCTGAAAAGTTTGCTTTTCGACCACCTATGTCGTGCCTAGCTTTTGCGAGGGATCACGAGTACATAGAGCACTTCTAGATAGATATGCCTATTTAGAACATAAACAGCGTCGCCACCTTTTACATTTTCTTTGATCTGTTATCTGCTTGAAAGGCAGAAAGCCATATTAAGCGATAAAAAGTAATGGCGTTAAGCGTAGACCACCATTCAGTTGCAAATACCTCGTGGACTACTACACGTATTGCATGGTTTTTAGTTTTATCGTAATCAGCAGTAAAAATTTACTCTGAAAATGTTATTTTTGTACTAGGTTTCGCAATATTCCAGCCTTAGGAAAGGTTTTCCTTTTGTTCTGATGTTTACTTAGGTAAAAGTTTGGCTCCAGAGCTCAAATTTAACGCGATACTTTGGTTATATTTTGTGTCAATTTGTATTCTTCTAGTGAAGTACTCCGCCTTAGTATGTCTCTTAACAAAGCGATTCATTTTTATTTGCATTTCCAGGAATTAGTTTTTAATTTTTCATATTCCTTATAATTCTGCCACTTTTATTTCTTTTCATGTGCACACATAAACCTGACGATTGAGCGGGCCGAAATAGTCCAAAACTATAGTGAAGTTGTGCTGAATTGGATCCGGTTTTCCGAGGAAACCTGCATAATTACTGCTCTGCCTAACTTTTACAATAAACAAAATCAAGGAGCTCAATCAGGCCTTGTGCCAGAAGAATATCAAGCCAATGCAGTCAGAATTGTCAACAGGCAACATATACTCACACTTTCCTACTTCCATGCAAGCGCATAGGATTAATGTACACATAGTCCTGATCCCTTAAGGGTGCAGCACCTATCCAGTCTAGAAATATACCTATTTATTTAGTTAGTATTATTTATTATTTATGTTCCTCCCATGGTCTGAAAAGCAATAATGCGAACTTCCTGTGGAGCCTGCTTCTGTATGAATGACCGCATTTTCGCCTTATGAAACAGATTTAGCCACAAGAATCAACTGCACTCACAGTCTGACATATCCAGTGAGGATACCTCGACAAGAAGCCTCCAAGTCAGGCTCGGTATACCACAAAGGGAAAGGCAACTTCTATTAATTCGGACTTCCTACACGCCTGCGCTATCCTTCCCCCGACTTTCCTGGACATCTCCACTCTTGACCAATTTCAACGATGACTGGCGGACCTGGATCAGGCAATTCGGTTAACTGGCGCAGAAAATTGTAGCTCACGTGACTGCGAATAGCAGAGTGTACATTCGGTCCGTAAAACCTTGCCAGTTAAACATTACTATTCAACCGGATTGACGGCAGTGTACCAAGACATGGTGAGTTTTCTTCTGGCAAGCGTACTCCTTTTAAAAGCCACAAATGTCCGTCTATCAACAATGTGACTTGGCAAATGTGACTCGCCACCGAATCAAGCAACTGCCCAAAAATCACACTGGCAAGTAAACCAGAGAGACCAATCACATCAGTTCAGTATATTTTGGAGAGGTACGTTAGAAAGATACTTCCCTGTTGCTACCGTCCGTCTCCACTATATATTACGTTGTTACACATTCTTGAACAGAAACGTTCGGCACATTAGTAAAGATTCTGTTCGTGCCTAGTGCATCCGCCATTTCTGTAGCTTCTGTAAACAGTAAGAACAGCGTATTTCATGCAAAGCAACGTGCCTGGTGCGGAACGATCCCACGTAAAGTCTTGCTAAGGACAGATGTGATGGGCCTGGTAGTATACGATAGTAAATTAGTTATCTATTTAAATACCCGGCATGCTAACTGCCTTTTCATATGGCCACTTTTTCCCAAACGGCTTCTTTTAAATAAATGAATAAATAGTTTATGCTCCAATTCATCCAGGCATACCAACCCAGGATGACACTCACTACTTTTATTCTCACATTACTTTGGCGGTCTAGCTTCATCTTGATGACTTATCCGGTCTCGTCTGTGTGGTCTCCTGCATTCGGACCACCCCCTGACTTCTGAGACGTAAATGATTTTGGCTCTGATGGTGCAACGCTCTGTATCCTTCAACTCAGTGGCATTGCTCGTCATCCTTATTTTTATAGCCCCTTTCCTCCTTAACATGTCTATTGCTGCCGCTGCTCTCTGTTAGCATGCCGACCTTAATAATAAGGCTTTCACCCTACGAGCCGACAGGAAAGTCTCGTCTCCATGATCTCCTACCTTCCGACTACTGTGACCTCATAGATGAACCATCGACAAACCCAAAGGTCTGTTCCCAACACCTCGAGATTTTTGTAGGCTTTTCCACTTCTCCACAATAGAGACTTTTCCATCCCGTTCCCATGCATTCCCTTTCGCGCTTTTTTGCACGGTTTCTTTTAATTGGGAGGATAACTTTTTGAGCCTGGCTCTAACATAGCCTCGTCTGACCAGTCAGCTGCTTTTTGGCTGCTTCCAGACATCCGAGAAGTAAACGAGGTAGGCTCTGTAGACCCAACACACCGTGCCCCTCATCCTTAGTACTTTGCACTGCATGCTATCTACCTATGCTAGCGCAGCGCACTGCAAAGCTTGTCTCAGGTACATCGCTGGGCATTATTAATCCTTCTTCTTGTGAACAAGCACGAATCAACCGCTGGGGCATTTCGTTGGCTTGTTCGCTTGTTCTTAATGGAGCCATTTTACCCACCTATTCTTTCCCTTCCTTGCTTTCGGTCCGCGGTTTTTCTTCATTTGACGTTAACTAACAGGTATTTCTTTCCCTGACTGCTTGCATTCCTACTAATTTAGAGCTGAGGCAAAGCGTCCTTGTCACTTCTTCTGAGCGACATCATTTCTATATTCAGCACATCTCGCTGGTGTCCCACAGATTGAGCATATGCGCTTCCGGACCCCACCAACTAGCTTTGCTCCTACTTCACTCCTAAGTTGGAGCACTTTCATTCTCTACTGATCCTAGATCTGCTCACTTCTGGTTGTATTTTGTCACTTAGGATGCATGTGTATATGAGATAGTTAAATAATAATTACCAGTTATAGAGGAAGAATTGTCCCGTCGTTGTTGAATTTGCTCGACTGCGTTCCGGATGCATTGCTTTCGTCCGTTTGTGTGGCTGCCTGTTCGTTGCCTTATTCCCAAGATTTTCGCAGACATGGCATCGAGCACCCAAAGAATCGTCCATAGCTGCGACAAGCCTATCATACGAGGCACAACGTTCCCCTATCTGGAAACGAGTAGAAGAGCATCCGCTACTTTGACAACTTACTGATCGGGCAACTGCTTCGGTATGCTTCAAGGCCACAAGTTTCCCGTGGCCTGAACATTTAGGTTAAATTCACCCTACAGTATCTCTTTCAACTACTTCTACCTGCTGCTCTCCTGTTGTCTTCGGATGCCGATGCAAGACCAGAACAATTGGATTTGGCCATTTGTGCTACTGCACACATGCTCTTGCTTGCCACACCTCCGGAGCTATTTACCCCCCTCTGCCCGTTCATTTGGCCGTGGATACCTACAGTTCCAATCCGTTGTACAACTTACTTACTTACTTACTTACGAACTCAGTATACTGTCAGACCTCTCTCCAGCTAGATCTTCAAGTATCTTCTAATCGACAATTCAGGATTCTCGATCTATTATTAGCTGAGGTATGACTACAATATATAGTGGTCTGCTTTTGTCCCTTAAAGCGTGTCATGATCTCATGACAGCCAAACCATTATTTTACATTTCCACTGTACAGTTCCAATCATGTACATATGAACAATTTGCTACTGTCACTGCTACAATGGCCAAACCGTTGCACCTACCTGATTATGCCTCCATGTGCACGCCAGGTATAGTCGAGAATAAAATACAGTCGATTCCGGTTAATAGGACCACCGGTTAATAGGACCAGCCGCTTATTCGGGCCAAATTCTGAAGAACCGAAACGAATCCTATTACGCTAGCCTAATTTTAGCCGCTTATTAGGACCGGAATTTTGCTTAATCGGACCAGACGATAGAAGGTGGCAGGTAACAGAGGTGTTAAAATCAAGTTCTGTGCCTGGATGTCTGGACTAAACCCACAGTTCATATGTCGGGCAAGAAAGCGTATCATTCAGTTACGGTAATCCGAGTTGGCCTTTGGATAAACTGAACTGTGGCAACCTTGAGGCACATCTATCAAATTGGCTTCAGAACCGCCCGAAATTGACTGTAGTTTCCAACACTTGTAGGTGGAGCGAAGACATACGTGCTTGTTCACATGTCGTTAACCGCTCGATCGATGTACCGCACGTCCATTGAGCCGAATGCCCTGAGCCCGCATTGCGGGCCTACTCTCGAGCACGGCAAGTGATCGCGGACACACAGGTCCGGCAAATCATAGGACAGCAGGTGGCTAGGTCAACCATAGAAATACCCGGGAGACAGACTCGAGTTTACCCCAGTGAACTGTGCGTGTCTTGTTGCATGTTAAGAAAATGCCACGACGGGACTTGACGTCAGCTGAGAAGATTCGTTTCCTAGATCAGATCAAGGAACAGGGACCAACCACTAGTCAGCGTCGATTGGCGGAAATTACCTGCTTGGCAAAATCTACAATATCGCGCCTGATAAAACAAGAGAAAGATCTGCGAGAAGAATGGGCACAATGTGAAGGACGACGAGGTACTTCCCAAAAACGGAAGCATGAAGGCAAGGATCCAGACGTCGATGAGATCCTTAATGATTGGTTTGCCTTTGTTACTGGACGAGCCGTGCGAGTGAGTGGCCCAATGTCAAGGTACAAAGCAGAAGAACTCGCTAAAATGCTGGGCCAGGAAGATTTTATAGCTACGGACGGCTGGTTGTCTCGATGCAAATCTAGGCATGATGTAAAATTTAAGAAAGCACATGGTGAGAAAGTGCCAATAGCGCTCGAGCTGAAGAATGGAAATCAACAAAACTACCAGAGCTTCTTGAAAAATTTCCAGCAGATGACATCTATAATGCTGATGAAACCGGGTTGTACTATAGGGCTACACCGGACGTCTCCTTAAGTTACAGACATGTTACTCTCTCTGGCTGCAAAAAAGCAATGGATCGCGTAACTATCTTGTGCTGCTCAAACATGTCCGGAGCAGACAAGAGGAAGTTGCTGGTTATAGGAAAATGTGCCAAGCCTCGCTGCTTTAAGGGATTCAGAATGGACAGTTTACCAGTTGTGTATCGTGCGAACAGAAATGCATGGATGAACTCTACGCTTTTTAAAGAATGGGTGAAGAATTGGGACACAGAGCTACAACGCCAGTCGAGAAAAGTGTTATTACTTCTCGACAATTGTGCAGCACATTCGAATTTCGATTTCTTGAGGAATATGCAGATGGAATTTCTGCCTCCCAAGACCACATCTTTGATACAGGCAATGGACATGGGCATCATAAAAAATTTGAAGACCTTTTATCGTTCAAGGTTGGTGAATTACATCCTTGAATCAATTGAGGAAGGCTTGCTGACCTCATCCTCGACGGCCGGAGAAATCAGTGCAAAGGTCAACATTTTGCAAGCCGTTACATTCGTGGCCGAAAGTTGGCGAAAAATGAGCAGTGCGACAATTCGGAACTGTTTTTCTCACTGTGGCTTTAAGCATATTGTCTCGGAGATGGATGTGGATATGGTGATTGTAAATGAAAATGACGGCGAGAATGTGGAGCTGAAACAAGTTGAAAATTACGAAGAATTTTTGTCAATCGACAACGAACTTCAACTCTATGGTGGAATTGAAGAATGCGATGCTGCCATTGTTGCTCGAATGGCAGCGAAACACACGACAGCAACAGTAGACCATGGAAGTGATGAAGAGAACCCTAACGTGTTGATGCCAGTCACAAAACAGGATGCAAGGAAATGCATTGAAACATTGCACCGCTATTTCATGCAGGAAGGAAATGAAGGTAGTCCTATTACTGCATTACATGTTTGTGGTGATTTTGTGCGAATGCAGTCCGTTAAAAGAATGCGTCAAACCACACTGGATACGGTCCTCAAACGCTGAATGGAATTCGGTAATCCCTTTGTATAAAACTTTACTTCGCATGCTGAATATCTTGTAGGTCGTTACGAAGAATTTGTTTGTAAATTTCTTTTTCAGTGAACAAAGTTCGTTATCAAAGCAGTTCTTTTTTGTGTGTTTGCTATAAATATATGCAGCCAATACAGGTCATAATAGTAGTTTCCTATGTTATGTATAGCACGTCCCATCTTGTTACATCGGGTAACTTCGGTTAATCGGACCAGCCGCTTAATAGGACCAAAATGGTCTGGTCCCGATGTGGTCCGATTAACCGGAATCGACTGTATTGGTTTTTTATTTAATATATATAGCTTTCATATTGTCGATCAAGAGAGCACTTTGAAAGCTATAGACCCAAGAATCAAACATTTTGTTCTCCACTTATCCTCTCTTGCTCTATGTTTAGCTTTATCTGGTATACATATGCCTGTCGCCATTGGCAACACTAGTAGACAGGCATAATGGAAACCAGATCCTCTTCTTTAACTGTTTTTGCTAGTAAAACACACGCGTTTCCGGATTCCATTTCACTGGCACGGAAGCTACCCAACGACAGAGAGGCCCCTGTCACACTGGCTGACTGGATCATCAGAAACTTTCGAGCACCACTTGTCTTATCTTGGCCGCCCGTGCGTCATTTATCTTTTAGCTGGCTCCAAAGTCTACCATGCGTTATGCGTACTGGTGCAGGAACAACCAGCTCCAAATATTCCTTGTTACTACGCTACTCTTGAGTTACCTTAGCACTCTGTTTAGGGTGCTAAGACAACTTTTGCCAGAAAAACCAGAAAGGAAATAGCCGGTGCGACAGTATAGTACGCGTTAACATTGCCATATGGATGAACACTGCTGGCAATTGCTTCAGAACAAAAAATTGTAGAGAAATAGCTCGAACTTAAGCAAAGAGCTGTACGATAGTGTGCACCAACACATGATGGATAATAATCCCTTATGTTCGAGCAAGCTCAATCCCCAGAAATAGAGTTGGTACTACCCCACCAAGGCAGCCCCAAGTGGAGTTTACGCCACAAGGCATTTTGCTAACTTTTACTAAATTTTCCCATACTCATTTCTTTATTATTAGTGACAGGCTCCACTAGCTCACTGGTGTTGGAGGCATAGTCTAATGAATACAGAAAATAGGTCCTAAGAGATAAAACTTGCTATTTGCAGCCAAGAAATGTGTGTGTTTTCCAGGCTCAAACGAGTCAACTGATCCCAAAGTTCTCCTGTGGTATTCAGGTAGACCAGGATCATGCAGCCTTGATATAAACTTCGAAATCACTTAGAGGCTTAAAAATACTGAACTCTATATGCCTGGTGGTAATGTGACTCATTGTCCACTTAAAATAGCATACTGAGCCTTCTGACCGTGGGCTAATGCTAAATCCTCCTAAATTCAGATGCACCCATAATATTCCTTACTGGGTTTCTAGTGTTTTCGCTCAAAATTGTAGCTTATTGGCCTACATTTACTTTGTATGCCTGTAATGTGTGCTGTTCGGTCATTTAAGAAGTTCCTAGTTGTTGCAGGGTATTACGAGCTATATAGAGCAGTTCTATAGATAAATAAATAAATATTTTATTCGCGACTATGCGAGGCACGCCAATTGAAGCATGTTCAGGTATGTACAGCTGTACAGACATCTTATGGGAACCGCAGTGACAGTAGAAAATTGTTCATATGTCCATGCTTGGAACTGTGCAATGGTGAACATGCGAAACAACGACTTGGTTGTAGTGGGATCGGGATCCATTTGTTTGGACATAATCGCTCTGTTATATATCGCAGTCATACCTCGACTAATAATAGATAAAGAATCCTGAGTGATCCATTGGAAGATAATTGAAGAGCAAGCTATCCAGTATGTTGGTTCTAATTGAGCTGCCAGTGTGAAGTTATGGGCTGTGACGTTATCCGGTGGTGAGTCATATTCGCCACGTTGCAGTGTTGTTAACCAGACATTTGTGGCTTTTTAAAGGGAGAACGCTTGCCAGGCGAAAACACACCACGTCCTGAAACGCTGCCGCCAATCTATTGAATGGCAAGTTGTAACTGGCTATGTTTCTTGTTGAACGGGCTTCTGCTCCGTTATTCGCAGTCAAGTTGAGTCCCATTTTTCGGCTGACTGATGCGTTATGCGAATGGCCATTGCGTGCCTGGGACCTTTCCTGTGCCAATTTAGAACGTATGCCGCCTAGCTACATTTCACATTTTATTTTCTTTTTGCTGCTATCTGCTTGCAAAGTAGAAAGCCATTTATATTAGAAAACTATAATAGCATTAGTTTAAGGCCACAATAAAATTGCGAATAACTCGCAAACAAAATCACGTATTGAACTGTTTTACTTTTAAAGAAATCAGTGGATAAAACTTGTCCTGAGCAGCCTAATTTTTGTTACTTTACGCAATAATTTAACCTTAGAAAAGGTTTTCATTTCTCTGAGATGTATTGTAATATATTCCGAATGGCAGGTTCGAGACCCGGATGAGAAGTCCCGGCTACAAACGAACGACACGTAAGAATCAGCGACCGAGTAACTAACACAGTAGCACATACGAAACGGCGATCATGCAAAGCGACGATGCTCTAATGAGTCGACCACGAGAACAAGCAAGCTGGACTGAGACAGATGTATTCAACAGCGTGGCATGCGAATAGCGTTGCACGGCAAGCAAGTATATATAAACAACGAGTTTACAAGGAACAGGTACTGCGGTTTGGCTTTTGTTTCCCTTCATTCATTGTGCATTCGGTCCGACAAGCCCTGTAAAATAAGCAAAGAGCCATTAGTAATGGCGGTCAATTTAAACAATACACTGTGGTTTCAACTGTACTACATTGTCCCCCCTTCTAAGGGAGGCACTGTCCCCAGTGCCAGCGCATCTGGAACCACAGCGAGGCCCCCTCACCTGGCACTTCTACAGTGTGTTCGACTATCGGGAGACAACCAGGTGGCATGATTCTATCTACAGGCGTAGAACTTGAAGACAGTGTCATCGGTTTCAGTTGGTTGTAATGAACGGTCAGTACGTCGGCGTTTGGATCCGTAACGTTTCGAAGCACATACACGGTAGGCGAGCGCACGAACACAATATCATATGACCCCTAACACTCCCGATGGAATTTTCCTGGTGCGCCAGCTGGAGGTCTTGGTCGGTGTAGCCATACACGGTCACCTTTTCGGTATGCAGGGCCTCGACTTTGGCGACCGTAATACTCCTTTTGGCTTGGTTGCGCTCTGTTCATATGCTCCTGCACGCTTTGAAAGGCTACGCGGAGTCGCTCATGAGTTATGCGGACGTATTCTGACAAAGCGTAAGCTTCAACCGGACAGACAGGTGATAGTAATTCCAGGGGTGAACGAATCTCACGGCTGAGAGTAAGGTAAGCTGGAGAACAGCCGATTGTAGAGTGCACCGAAGCCTGATAGGCAAGCATACGTTGTGGCAATGCTTCGTCCCACTGCTTGGACTGATGGCGTTCGACGGAGCTCTGTAGAATAGTCTTGATAGTCCTGTTGGTCCGCTCAACCGGCCCATTTCCTTGTGGATGCTACGGTGTAGTTCTTGTCTCTTTAATGGCTAGCAAACGGCGCCTTTCTTGCATTAGATGACTCAAAAGCAGCGCCCTGATCGGAGTGCAAGGATATGGGTGCGCCGTAACCAGCCATCCACTCGTTGACGATGGTGGAAGCGACAGTGGATGCATTTTGGCATCTGCTAGGTATTGCCTCGCACCATTTTGCAAAGTAAGCTATCGTAACTAGTCTGAAACAGTCCCCGCTCGTTGGTATCGGCAAACGACCAATGGTATCTGCTCCCATTCGTTGTCTGGTGCGGAAGTAATTATTGGTTCCAAAGGAGCACGAGGGACAGGCACCACTGGTTTCAAAGTAGCATATAGCTTACCTGACGCACAGAATTGAACGACATCGGCGTGGATGCCCGGCCACCAATACCGTTGTCAAACTGCGGCCTCCGTTTTCAACTGACCGGAATGGCCTAATTGTTGACGAACTTTTTCTAGTATGCCAAGAGATCGGGTCATCGGAGTAGACAGTTTCGGACCGGATTTATCAACGCGATACAGAACACCGTCCTTCCAGTGCACCAGTAGAGAGCACTCTTCTGTGGTACGTTCACGAAGTTCAGTTCCAGTGGGTTTCAAGGAGCCATTCAGCTGTCGGTTGCAGGTGTTAGCTATGTACGGGTCACATGCTTGCTCTTCGGCCCACGCAATACCGGTCTCTGGGGTTACGAAAGCCGAATTGACCTGTTCGGATCTCACTAGCCTTGACAGCGCGTCTGCATTAGAATATCGTGTCCCGGGACGATATTCGCAGGTAAAATCGTATTCTTGAAGCTGTTCCTGCCATCTTGCTATCTGACCCACCGATTCACGAAAGCTTTTTAACCACTGAAGTGACTGGTGATCAGCGCGAACCTGAACTGACTTTCAAGTAGGTACGGCCTAAAATGTCGCAAAAAGCTAACCAGCGCCAGTAGTTCCAGTTGGGTGGTGTTGTACTTTCTCTCGCGTTTATCTAAGCGGCGACTAGCGTAGGAGATTACAACTTCACCTGCCGGAGTTCTCAGGGATAAAACCGCGCCGATCGCTTCATCGCTCTCATCTGTATCCAATACAAAAGCTGCCGACTCTGGTGAGGTATCAGGGAGATCCAAGATTGGGGGTGTCGTAAGATGAACCTTCAACTCAGCAATAGCATTCTGACCTTTGTTAGTCCAGCAGCATTTTTGTTCTTTTCAATTAAACGATGTAAGGGGGCTGCGATGGCCGCAAAATTGAAAATAAACCGTCAATAGTACGAAGCCAATCCCAAGAAACTTCGGAGTTCTGCTGTCGTTTTAGGTTGTGGCCAGGAAGTAATTTTTCACAGTTGGCGGGGTCGGTCCTCACATCTACATGGGTGATAATGTGCCCCAAGTACTTAACTTTACTCAGGCAGAAATGCCATTTTGGACCCGCGGTTTCAAGCCCGCCACGCGCAGCCGATCCAGTACGAGGGGCAGCCGCCGATTATGCTCCTCAATCGATCGCTCATAAACGATTATGTCGTCCAAATAAATTAAATAGCTACCTGGTGTCAGACCCTCCAGGGCTTTCTGCATTAGTCTCTGAAATGTAGCCGGGGCATTAACCAGACCAAACGGCATCGTTTCAACTTCATATAAACCGTTGGGAACAGGGAATGCTGTTTTCTCACGATCCTTGGGTCTTACTTCTACTTGCCAGTAACCACATGCAAGATCCAACGTAGAGAGCCAGCATGAACCATGGAGTGCATCGAATGTGGCATCAATGCGGGGCAATAGAAATGAGTCTTTACGTGTTACCTCGTTAAGCTTTCGATAATCAACACAAAGCCGCAAGGTCCCGTCTTGCTTCTTCAATAAAACGATTGGCGACGCCCACGGTGACGATGAAGATTTAATGATACGTTTGTCCAGCATCTCTTTGATCATTGACTCTAACTGCGGTTCGTAATGAGCTGGTAACCTGCGCGCATATTGACTAATAGGTCGGTGGAACATGGTCTCATTCTCATGTTCAACTAGGTTCGTACGGCCAGGAGAATCAGCTGTCGAAAACACCTCTTCAACCTCTCGTAGCACTGAGATTAACTGGTCAGTATTATCTGTGGCAACGTTAGTGCGTCCAATAATTGACTCAATGACCTCCTTTTGGAAATGCGTTGCTAGTGAAGACGTGGCTGCAATAATGAACGTTCCTCGACCATCCTGTTGATGGTCAATGGCGGTTGGCGCAGGACGCATCAATCCGGTCCCGCATCGAAGTGACAATGTACGACAGTGTCGGGTGAGGAAATCCATTACCAAAATAGCGTTCCAGGTCAAATTTCGACAAGCTATAAAGTTTGGAGTGGCTACTATCCCATCAAGTTTTACGCGTGCAGGCAGTGTAAACGCTGTTCGCAACTCCACCCATTATCGGTGCTAACACGAGGCTGCTGACTGGTAACCATGCACACGTTCCTAAGGCTGTGGGCTATATCAAGGCGAAGTAGAGAACACGAAGCACCAGTATCAATCAAAAAATGCACGCTAATATCATCTAAACACCCAGTTATCGTTAATGGTTTAGAGTGTAGATTGCTAATGATTGATGCCAAAAACTGCCAATTGCGCAAGGCTGACCTACCTCGGGGATTTCGAAAAACGATAGGTGGGTTGTGTGCACAGCGCTGGGCCCGTCTGCCGAACCGCTAACAGTATACGTAGTTCCCCAGGTGGATTTTCGTGCTGGCGAATGGTGCCTTTGATCAGCTGCGAAAACGTCGGACAATGGGCGTAAAGTTGAACAATTATCATGAACAAGATGGGCTTGGTCGGTTTTGACTTTCTCCAGAAATTCCCGATTCCCGGCCTTTTCCAGAACGTCCTCTAGCAAACGAGGACGTTTTAATGTATATTTTGTCACGGAGGTATTGGTCGCGTAGGCCCATCGCGAACCTCTCACATATCCGCTCTTCCAGATCTGCGTAGTGATGATCTGGAAACCCTTTGTGAGCCGAAATTCGGAGTGCTGCGAGGAAGGCATCTGCGTTCTCTGAGGATAGCTGACGCCGAGCGAAGGATTTGTCACGATAGAATGCAACGGGGTGGCATTTGGAAAACAAGCTCCTGAGTGTGGTCCAGGTCTTTTCCACTGGTGAATTAGCTGGTAGGCTCATTGTTAAGAATATCTGCAACGCTTCTTCGCTTAAAAACTGAGGATGATCGCGTCGAGTGACTTTTCTGGCGCTGTAGCGATGTACGCATGGACTTGGAAGTACCAGCTTTCAAAGCCATCACTCGGGCTGAACACACGCGGTTGGCGACTGAGGAATTGGATCTGCAGACTTGTGTCCCGGACACAACACTCAATCTTCGGTGGACTGAAATCGGTATTGCACCTACTTGTAGAACTGCCGACGACGCCAATTTGTAATATATTCCGAATGGCAGGTTCAACACACGGACGAGAAGTCCCGGCTACAAACGAACGACACGTAAGAATCAGCGACCGAGTAACTAAAACAGTAGCACATACGAAACGGCGATCATGCAAAGCGACGATGCTCTAATGAGTCGACCACGAGAACAAGCAAGCTGGGATCTGAAGTCCCAAAACGGTTCTTCTCAACCTGCAACCATTCGCTTGGTCGGCTAACTGCCTTTTCATATAGTCACTTTTGTCCTAATCTGCTTCATTTCTGATGATACTCACTACTCTTATTCCCACCCTTATTTCATGGCCTAGCTTTAAGTTACTGGATTTTCCGGACTTGTCTGAACGGTCTCCTTCTCTCTGACCCACCTCGGAATGCTCAGATCTAAATGACTTAACCTTATGTAACCCTCAAATGAAATGCACTGTTGGCCATGATTCGTCCTAATATAATATCCCCGCTTCATTTACATCTCTATTACGCCGATGATCTCCCGTAGTACTAAGGCCTAAATTCTAAGGCTTTCTCTCCTTGCTTCCGACTACTGTGACCACCTTGATCAGGGTTAGGCAGACTTATCGGTCTACTCCCATAACCCGTAGAGCATCACTGGCTTTTCCACCTCTTCTGAATAGAGTATTTTCCTATTCGCACTCTGTTTGCATTAATTTTTCAACTAGACGTAAATCGCTTCGGACCTGGTTCCAATCTATCCTCGGCTGACCAGTCTCATGATTCTGACTGCTCCGAGACGTTATCACTCGAGGCTCTACATTCCAAACCCTCTGTTCCCCACAACTCAAGACCTTTCCTTGGCATGCTAAATGGCTCATCATCGTCCCGACAGCTTCTTTTCTTATGACACTCACCTCTGCTATCCACAAGTTAATTTGGCGGCCTAGCTTCATCTTGCTGACCTTTCCGGACTCGTCTGAACGGTCTCCTGCTTTGTGACCCACCTCAGACTTCTGAGATCTCACTGGCTTAGGCTCTGCCGACGTAACGTACTGTATCCTTCAACTGAAATGCATTTTTGGCCCTGATTAATCCTTATTACTATGTCCCCTTTCTTCCTGTACGTGCCTATTCTGCCGATGCTTCCCTTTATTATCTAGACCTAAATTCTACGGTTTTCATTCTTTGAGCTGATTTTCTAATCTCGTCTCAATGGTCTCTTTGTTTCTGACTACTGTGACCTGAATGACCAGGGATGGGCAGACTTATCAGTCTGCTTTTCCGTCTCAGTGATCTCATTGCTTTTGAATACTGTGACCCTATTGATCAGGGATAAGCAGACTTATCGGTCTACCCCCTTAACCCGGAGAACATTGTTGGCTTCTCGACCTCTTCTGAAGAGTATTTTCCTTTTCGCAATCTATTTGCATTAATTTTTCAATTAGACGTAGATTTCTTCGGACCTGGATCTAATCTAGCCCCGGTTGAACAGTCTTATTTTCCTCACTGCTCCCTGACATTCGGGACGTTATCACTTGAGGCTTTACATTCCAAACACTCTGTTCCCTTTATCTCCAGACCTTCCCTTGGCATGCTAACTGGCCTTTCATATAGCCGCTGTAATCCCTCTTCTTATGACACTCATCTCTGCTATCCACAAGTTAATTGGGTGGCCTAGCTTCATCTTGCTGGCCTATCCGGACTCGTCTGAACGGTCTCCTGCCTTCTGACCCACTCGGACTTCTGAGATCCCAATGACCTACGCTCTGCCGACGTAACGTCCTGCAACCCTCAACTGAAATGCATTGTTGGCCCTGATTAATCCTTATTACTACGTCCCCTTTCTTCGTGTACGTGCCTATTTTGCCGATGCTTTCCTTTATTACGTAGACCTAAATTCTACGGTTTTTACTCTTTGAGCTGATTTTCTAATCTCGTCTCAATAGTCTCTTTGTTTCTGACTATTGTGACCCGAATGTCCAGGGATGGGCAGACTTATCAGTCGACTTTCCCTTCACAGTGGTCTCTTTGCTTTTGACTGCTGTGACCCGATTGATCAGCGATAGGCGGAATGGTCTCCTTTTTTCTGACCTCTCTCGGGCTTCTGCGATCTCACTGTTCTTGTCACTGCCGACGCAACGCTTTGGTACCCTCACCTCAAGAGCGTTGCTGGTCGTGACTAATCGCAATCATCATGTCCTCTCTCATCCTTAACGTGTCCATTTCTGCCGAT
This sequence comes from Dicrocoelium dendriticum, assembly GCA_944474145.2. Classification (NCBI taxonomy): domain Eukaryota; kingdom Metazoa; phylum Platyhelminthes; class Trematoda; order Plagiorchiida; family Dicrocoeliidae; genus Dicrocoelium; species Dicrocoelium dendriticum. Next base: position 90,856,054 of record OX104065.1, on the reverse strand, counting down.
TCGATCCGACAAAATGCATAGCTTACTATTACGCCTTTTTCCTTATGAGTCGACTTTCTTGTCTGGTCTGAACGACCCACCTTCTAACTTCTGTGACCCTTATGATCAGGGGTCGGCAGACCAAATGGTCTGTTCATACCACGTCGGGAATATCGCTGACTTCTCCACTCATCACTGAAAACTTTTCCTTTTCTCATTTTGTGTGCATTCCTTTTTCAGTCAGGCAACTCTCGCCTTCTTACATTCCAAACTAACGATCTCTTGTGTCCTGGTCCTCTCGAATTTTTTCATTTTTCCTTAGTTACTGGATTTTCCGGACTTGTCTGAACGGTTTCCTGCTCTCTGACCCACCTCGGAATGCTCAGATCTAAATGACTTAACCTTATGTAACCCTCAAATGAAATGCACTGTTGGCCATGATTCGTCCTAATATAATATCCCCGCTTCATTTACATCTCTATTACGCCGATGATCTCCTGTAGTACTAAGACCTAAATTCTAAGGCTTTCTCTCCTTGCTTCCGACTACTGTGACCACATTGATCAGGGTTAGGCAGACTTATCGGTCTACTCCCATAACCCGTAGAACATCACTGGCTTTTCCACCTCTTCTGAATAGAGTATTTTCCTTTTCGCACTCTGTTTGCATTAATTTTTCAACTAGACGTAAATCGCTTCGGACCTGGTTCCAATCTATCCTCGGCTGACCAGTCTCATGATTCTGACTGCTCCGAGACGTTATCACTCGAGGCTCTACATTCAAACCCTCTGTTCCCCTCAACTCAAGACCTTTCCTTGGCATGCTAAATGGCTCATCATATAGTCTTTCGTCCCGAAAGCTTCTTTTCTTATGACACTCACCTCTGCTATCCACAAGTTAATTTGGCGGCCTAGCTTCATCTTGCTGACCTATCCGGACTCGTCTGAACGGTCTCCTGCTTTGTGACCCACCTCAGACTTCTGAGATCTCAATGGCTTAGGCTCTGCCGACGTAACGTACTGTATCCTTCAACTGAAATGCATTTTTGGCCCTGATTAATCCTTATTACTATGTCCCCTTTCTTCGTGTACGTGCCTATTCTGCCGATGCTTTCCTTTATTATCTAGACCTAAATTCTACGGTTTTCACTCTTGAGCTGATTTTCTAATCTCGTCTCAATGGTCTCTTTGTTTCTGACTACTGTGACCTGAATGACCAGGGATGGGCAGACTTATCAGTCTGCTTTTCCGTCTCAGTGATCTCATTGCTTTTGAATACTGTGACCCTATTGATCAGGGATAGGCAGACTTATCGGTCTACTCCCTTAACCCGGAGAACATTGTTGGCTTCTCGACCTCTTCTGAAGAGTATTTTCCTTTTCGCAATCTATTTGCATTAATTTTTCAATTAGACGTAAATCTCTTCGGACCTGGATCTAATCTATCCTCGGTTGAACAGTCTTATTTTCCTCACTGCTCCCTGACATCCGGGACGTTATCACCTGAGGCTTTACATTCCAAACACTCTGTTCCCTTTATCTCCAGACCTTCCCTTGGCATGCTAACTGGCCTTTCATATAGCCGCTGTAGTCCCTTTTCTTATGACACTCACCTCTGCTATCCACAAGTTAATTTGGTGGCCTAGCTTCATCTTGCTGGCCTATCCGGACTCGTCTGAACGGTCTCCTGCCTTCTGACCCACTCGGACTTCTGAGATCCCAATGACCTACGCTCTGCCGACGTAACGTACTGTATCCCTCAACTGAAATGCATTGTTGGCCCTGATTAATCCTTATTACTACGTCCCCTTTCTTCGTGTACGTGCCTATTCTGCCGATGCTTTCCTTTATTACTTAGACCTAAATTCTACGGTTTTTACTCTTTGAGCTGATTTTCTAATCTCGTCTCAATAGTCTCTTTGTTTCTGACTATTGTGACCTGAATGTCCAGGGATGGGCAGACTTATCAGTCTGCTTTTCCGTCTCAGTGGTCTCTTTGCTTTTGACTGCTGTGACCCGATTGATCAGCGATAGGCGGAATGGTCTCCTTTTTTCTGACCTCTCTCGGGCTTCTGCGATCTCACTGTTCTTGTCACTGCCGACGCAACGCTTTGTTACCCTCACCTCAAGAACGTTGCTGGTCGTGACTAATCGCAATCATCATGTCCTCTCTCATCCTTAACGTGTCCATTTCTGCCGATTCGATCCGACAAAATGCATAGCTTACTATTACGCCTTTCTCCTTATGAGTCGACTTTCTAGTCTGGTCTGAACGACCCACCTTCCGACTTCTGTGACCCTAATGATCAGGGGTCGGCAGACCAAATGGTCTGTTCATACCACGTCGGGAATATCGCTGACTTCTCCACTCATCAATGAAAACTTTTCCTTTTCTCATTTTGTGTGCATTCCTTTTTCCACCGGTCAGGCAACTCTCCGGATCTGGCACTACTCTAGCGGCGTCCGACCAGCCTCCTGCTTTCTGACTACTTCCTTACATTCCAAACATTAACGATCTAGGCTCTGTTGTCCTGGTGCTCTGTCCCCCTTATCCTGAGACCGTTCCTCGGCATGCAACCGCCTTTTCATATAGTCACTTGCTTCCCAAACTGCTTTCTGATGACACTCATTACTTATTCCCACCTTACTTTGGAGGCCTAGCTTCAGCTTGCTGACTTACCCGGGTTTGACTGTACGCTCTCCTGTCTTCTGACATCGCTCGGACTTCTGTGATCTATGATCTAGACTCTGCCGACGAAAGTCTGTTACCCTCACCGCAAGACCACCGCTGGTCATGATTGAACCTTATTATCATGTCCCCTTTTTTCCTTAACATGTCCATTTCTGTTGATGCTCTCTGTCAGCACTTAGACTTTACTAATACGACTTTCACCCTACGAGCTGACATTCTGGGCTCGTCTCAACGATCTCGTACCTTCCGACTTCCGTGACCCTAATGAACAGAAACCGTAAGCTCCAACGGTCTGCGCACAGCACCTGGAGCATATCGTTGGCTTTCTTTTTCTTTCTCTTCTCACCCATAGAGCCCTTTTTTACACTCTAGCCTGACTTATCTGGTTCTGGCTGTACGGCCTCCTGCCTTCTGACCTCTCTCGAACTTCTGAGTTCTAAATGATCTAGTCTCTGCAGGCGCAATGCTCTGTCTCCCCCGCCTCCAGAGCACTGCTGCTCATGATTCATCACTAGTATATCCGCTTTTATCTTTAACACTTCTATCCTGTTGACGCTCTGTTAACTTTCTGACATTTATAATACGGCTTTCTCTCCATGAGCCGATATCCTCATCTCATCTCCATGGTCTCCTGCTTTCCGAATACTGAGCCCATACTTTTGAACCATCGACTGGTCCAAAGGTCTGTTCGCAACACCTCGAGATTTTTGTAGGCTCTTCCACTTCCCCTTAAGTGTCTCCTTCACGATTACATTCTTTCATTTTCGCACTCTGTCTGCCTTCCTTTATCCATTGGACGGATAACACTTCGGGCCTGGCTCCACTCTAGCCTGGTCTGACCAGTCTCCTATTTTCTGACTGTTTCCAGAAATCAGAGACGCACGTGTTCTAGGCTGTGCAGTCACAACACACCCTGTCCCTCAGCCTGAGAGCTTCGTTTGATATGCTAACGGGCTTTTTATATAGCCTCTGTAGTCCCGCAAATTTACTTTCTCGCGACATTCACTACTGTTATCCCCACTTTAATCTGACTGCCTAGCTACATCTTGCTGACTTATCCAGTCTCATCTAAACGCTCTTTTGCTTTCTGACCCCTCCCCAAACACTCCTGCTTCATCTTCAATCTTTCATTCTTTACTGATCCGTGTTCCGCTCGATTCTCGTCGTATTTCGCCACTTATGATATACGTGTATATGCGATATTTAAATAACAATTACATGCATAGTGGTACAATAGTTCAGGCATCGCCGCAATTGATTGACTGCATTCCAGATGCATTCCTTTCTTCTGTCTGTGTGGCTGTCTCTGTTCGTTTCCTTTTTCTCCCGAGTCTGTCACAGGTACGGCGACACGCACCCAAGGAATTGTCCTCCGTTTCGACAACAATACAAGGCACACAGTTCCTCTACCTGGACATGAGCGGAAAATTATCAACCTTTTTTACAACTTACTAACCGGACAAATCAATCAATTCTTCCGCGGCATGAACCACTGAGTCCAATTTACCTAACAATACCTATTCCACATATCTCTTGACTGGAGGACTTTCGACTACGGAAGGCACATTCTCCTGCCAAAACAAAGCTTGAACAATCGGTCATTCTAAGCTCTTCAATCCGCTTTGACCGCTCAAATGGCCGTGGTTACCACAATCTCTAATCAATTTCACTACATACCCCGGGGGATCTGCGATTCTTTCTTCGGAACCTATCCTGTCCTCCAAGACTTCAACATATTTCAACGTATATTCTTCGAGGCTTCACGTGGTTCTGCAGATGATCAACACATCATATCCAGAAAGAATGCTTAGTTCCTGACCTACCGATCTGGAACAGGAGAGGACCCAGGCACGCAATGGCCACTCGCATAGCGCATCAGTCAGCAGAAAAATGGGACGCAACTTGACTGCGAATAACGGAGCAAAAGAACGTTCAACAAGAAACATAGCCAGTTACAACTTGCCATTCAATGGATTGGCGGCAGTGTTTCAGGACGTGGTGGGTTTTCGCCTGGCAAGCGTTCTCCCTATAAAAAGCCACAAATGTCCGTTTAACAACACTGCAACGTGGCGAATGTGACTCGCCACCGAATAAAGTCACAGCCCATAACTTCACACTGGCAGCTCAATTAGAATCATCATACTGGATAGCTTGCTCTTCAATTATCTTCCAATGGATCACTCAGGATTCTTTATCTATTATTACTCGAGGTATGACTGCGATATATGGCAGAGCGATTATGTCCAAACAAATGGATCCCGATCCCACTACAACCAAATCGTTCTTTCGCATGTTCACCATCGCACAGTTCCAAGCATGGACATATGAACAATTTTCTACTGTCACTACAGTTCCCATAAAATGTCTGTACAGCTGTACATACCTGATCATGCCTCAACTGGCGTGCCTCGCATAGTCGAGAATAAATATTTATTTATTTATTTATGTATTCAACAGCGTGGCATGCGAATAGCGTTGCACGGCAAGCAAGTATATATAAACAACGAGTTTACAAGGAACAGGTACTGCGGTTTGGCTTTTGATTCCCTTCATTCATTGTGCATGCGGTCGGCTAAGCCCTGTAAAATAAGCAAAGGTGCCTTTAGTAATGGCGGTCACTTTAAACAATACACTGCGGTTTCAACTGTACTACAGTATTTAGGTTGAAATTTGGCACCAGAAATTGATTTCTGCGCAAGAAACGTTCGGCTATATTTTTTGTTAATTTGTATTCTTCTAGCGAAGCACGCCGTCTTAGTATGTCTCTTAACAAATAACTTTTAATTTCCTCTGCATTTTACAAAAGTAGTTTTTAACTTTTCGTATTCCTTATAATTCCACCACTCTTATTCCTTCCCTACGCGCACCAATAAGTTTGGCGGCTGAGCGGGCCAGGATATCTAATGAATTGAAATTGATATTGTGTTGAACTGGCTCCTGTTCCAAAGGAAACCGGCACAACTACTGCGCTGCGCAACTTTCACAACTAAAGGACAATGTGCTCAATATCGCCCGAAGGAACCAGAAGAATTTCAAATTGGGCGCCTATGACCCCACCAGCTGTACACCAAATAATGCCAATGCATTTGTACTTGCCAACTACGAACTTATACTCGTATTTTCTCTACTTCTATGCAAGAGCATAGGAGTAACGTAAAGATTGAACTGAACACTTAAGGGTGCAGCCCTTAGCCAGTATAATAAAATATGCCTATTTATTTATTTATTTATCGCCACGGTCTCTGGGTTCAACGCGGAACACAACTTCCTGACGCTAAAACCAGCCTTCGAATAGGCCAGCATTAGGGTAGTACGACACCTCGGTAACGCTGTTAGTGATAGCCTCCACCGATGAGGACGGCTTGACGGTAGTAGACTGTGAACCTATCTTTATTGACCTTTGGCGAGCAAGAGTGTCCATCAACCTGCGTTGGGCTGTTACAAATAGTGTTTGTAGCTGCAGCAGAATGGCGTTGATAGCGTTAGCTGATTTAGGCATCCTGATAAGGAGTCGACCCGTGGTCAGCTGAAGTGTTTGTCCTCCGCCTGAATTGACGACTTATTCTCACTCGGAACTCGAGGTCACTGGCTCCTCACAGGAGAGTCATCATCATCATCATACACATTAGCTGGAGGTGGGGAACACCTCAGCTACTGTGCCGCAATACATGGAAAAAAGGAGAAAAAAGCAGCTGGTGCAAGCCGGCTGAGCTACCGTTAACGGATGAGCATAGTTCCGGTAAGCTACCTGTCGGCAACTGTGCATCAAAAAAATTTATTTGCAAAATTATATAAGGCTAAATATTGAGATCGTGGTTGGAGGGGAGGCTAAGAGGGATGGGGTGGGACAAAGAAACTCACAGCACGAACGCCACTGAGATCGGCTCCTAGCCACATCAGCAAGTGTGTCCGACCAAACATGTTCATCGTCTTTCGGACCCCAACCAGGGAGCCGTGACGCTCCAACCGAGGCTAGCTCCGAAGTGAGGGCCTTCATTCTTCTGGACCAAGTCATCGCTTGGCCACCCCTCCTCTTCTTCCATCCACATCCCCGGCGCGCAAACGACACACGTCGCGGGAGTCGGTGGGCCGGCATGTGTAACTTCGTGGCCGAGCCATCGGGGCCTGGTGCGAGAAATGACGGTGCTTAGCGGTTCATTTCCTTTTCCTGTGCCATAAGCAAGGCGTCGACCACCCTCGTTGCTCACACGGTGTTCCCACCAGTTGTGAGCTAAATAACGAAGGCATCGGTAGTCGAACGTAACTAGCCTCTTCAGGTCCGCTGCTTTAAGCGGCCAGGTTTCACAACCGTACAGTAGGGTCAAACGTACCGCTGCATTGTACACTCTACCCTTCAGGGCAAGAGTGATGTCGCGTCGGCGCCATAAGTGGCGAAGGGTAGCAAAAGCGCCCCGAGCTTTTGCTATACGGTTCGTGATCTCATCTTCAGTCCCACGGGCGCTGATACAACTTCCCAGGTAGTTGAATTTTTGAACGACTTCTAGCTGATCCCTACCAACGGCCAGCGTAAGAGGCGGTCCAGACCAATGTTGGAGGAACGCTTTGCACTTCGAGGGTGCGATGCAAATCCCGAAGTGACGGACAGCTAGTGCTAATCTGTCTATTGCCGCTTGACACGTTTGTTAGCTGGCACAGATCAGGGAATATCATCAGCATACTCTAAGCCAAGCAGTCGTTCTCCTGGAACTAGCTCCACACCTTCAAATTCGTGTCTGGTGAACGCGATTTCCATGACTTCGTCAACAGCGAAGTTGAACGGGAAAGGTGAAAGCGGGCATCCTTGTCTCACACCGCTGGAGTTATTAAACTTGCCGCAAGCCCTCACTCTGCCTGAGCTACGAGCATATAATGCTCGGATAATATTCACTTATTTCTCAGGTACACCTTTCCCGAGTAGCCAGTCCCAAAGTGCATGTGTGTCCACCGCATCGAATGCACCCTTGATATTGAGGGACGCTACAACGGTGGGCCGCCAATATGTGTGACGATGCCCCACCAACTGACGTAAAGTGAAGATGTGGTCAATGCAGCCACGACCTCGACGAAACCCGGCTTGCTGTTAACGAATATGGCTTTCACGAGTGTCAGTCAGTCTGTGAAGGATGACAGAGGCAAGCAAGTTGGAGGCGATGGAGATCAGACTGATTCCTCTATGGCTGCCACATTCCGATCGTGAGCCTCCTTGGAAAAGTGGGACTATGACGGAGCGGCTCCAGTCGGTTGGGACAGTTTCCTGCTCCCACAGTTTGACTAGTAACTCGTGTAATACATCCACAAGAGCAGGTACCCCGAATTTGAAGAGGACTGGAGGAGAGAGGGAAGACCGGATCGTAGGAGCTAAGGAACTTTGATGTTTTAGCCAACCACACTGCTTATTATAAAGGTATACCCGAAAGTTCGTCAATGGTATTTAGAGCTCACGTGAAAAACGCTGGAAGAGTCGAATTACGGCCAAGCAAGGAGTGCCACCCTCGTGTTACTTGGCTGCTCCACCTGGTTGGCTGTCTGTTTGCCACAATCAGTACAAATGCTTTTGGATCGCCTGCCACTTCTTGGCGTTGTACCGGCGATGGGAGCCTCGGTTGTTCACTTGGCCTAAGCCTTCATAATAGATATGGTTGTTTAACCCTACTACTAGGGAAATGTTATGGCAAAAGTAGGAAGTGCTAACGAACATGTTGGCTTGCTCAACAGACGATCTCGACTGACTAGAGTGATCATCTACACATACTACGCTAGTTAAGATTTGTCGAGACAGTTTTAGCAAACCCGAAATATCTTTCCTTTGAGTAGTTTACATTATGGAATTACATTGGTCTTTGTTTTTCGTCCGTCTATTTAGTTCCCTAATAATACATCCCCTAGCACTCTCTACCCGGTGAGCGTGCAGTATGCTGCTTGTCATCCTTGTCGATTCGCTCTTCATTCCTCTTAGCTTTTGCATTTTATACCGTGTCAAGCTGACTCAATTTGCTTTATCAATTCAAGTTTGGTGGGTCACGTACGTGCATCTTCCGCAGTAGAGTATCCATGGCGTACGCAGGAAATGGTAGTAGCAGCCCGGCGAACGACTTCTACAATTTTATTTTTAATTTGGTAGGCTCGTTCCAGGAACCATTTTTAGTCGGTTAGTTGATTTTATCTTGTTTTCTCAGCTACTATAGCTTTTGCTCCACTCTTCGTAATGGGTTGTTTATAAAGCCGTTTCAAGATATTATCTCTGCAGTAGGTTAAACCAGGACATGCGTTTACGAAAATGCTCCTTTATTCTGCTTTGCACACCTAGAAGCCAGTTCTTGCATTCCTTTAAGTTTGTCGTGCTTACCCAAAACAAGCAGCTGACATCCCGTTCACCCAGAGGTGACTGTCACAATACGTTGCTTACTACTGAATTACTACACTCGTCCCTAAGCAAGTAAATATCTAGCAAACCGCTGTTTTAAACAAGGTTCGCTTGCAGCAATTACGGTGGCAGCTGCAAGTCAGAGGTCTCATGTCCTCTACCTTGCGACGAGAAGCGCAGCAGCTCTTGCTACGGCCAGCATAAACGCTGCAATTCTCCGGGAAGTGTGGAACAACGCTTGCTGGAATGTACGCAGGCTACCTTAGTGGTCCCAACTCACTGTTATTCCTAGCAGTCTCAAGCCTAAACGACGGCGGCATGGAACGACATTAGCCAAAAGCTAAAGCAACCATACTCGACTTCACACCGTCACCACCCGTGACACTTGGGATTAGCAAGTCATCGGTACTGGAAGCTATGTCGTCTTATATAACGACAAGTCCATGGGCTAAGACGAGCTAGTGCGCGCCGCATCAATTCTAAACCATCGCCCCATCACTAGAAAATAAATGCACCAGCTTACGAATTTTACCTCTTATGTTCCGGTAACTAAGTCCGTAAGTGCAAGCCACCACGTGGTTTTGCTGTTGATAAGTATAGAAACATTCAGGCCGGCACTTAACGGTGAATAGCGGTGTCAGTAAAATTAAACGTAGCCTCGTCCAGTACAGTGCTTATAATTCCTAAATATGGTTCCTGATTGATACCAACGCGAACGTTAGCGTCCTTCCCTTATCTTTGGTGCGCAAACCACTTCTCGGTCAGCAGGCCAAAGTGCTGCGAACACCACTACAGTGGCCACCTATAGGCGTCGGTCGCTTACACTGAACCTAGGTATTCGGCGAAAGCTCCGCTGTATGTTCATTTGCCGCAGTCCAATTTTACCTTATCGGTAGTGTCTTACCCAGGTAGTTTGACCACTCTGACTTCATGAACAGATATACTGAGACGAAGCTCAGTGTGCATGGCACCTCCGCCGACATCGCGTCTGGCACTCTGATATACGCCTTTTCTCACACCACTCTAGACTGCGCCGAACATTTCTCTCACTACCCCATGCGTCTGTCAGCTGAGGAACGGGACTCTCTGTGTAGCATTTCATTTAAAGCACCACATTATAATCATTGGTCCATTCCTCTCGTCAATACCACCCCACTCATAACCGGAGAAACTTTAATTAGCTGGGAAGGCAACTGAGCGCATGCTCGGACGCTAGTTAATCGACTCTCCCAGCTAACGATTGAATGAAACTGCCACACTTCTATGGGCTGTCCTAGAGGATTCGTGTCTGTCTCTTTCAGACTCCCTCTCCACGACGCGTCCCATCCACTATCATATACCGGCAGCATGGCATCATTATACTGCTGACCTAACGAACCGTTTGGCCAAGAGTAAACACAGAGGTTGATGCATAAACTTTGCCCTTCTTTACTGCTAGCGCTCCAAAGTGTCTCGGTCATTCGCTGTACTCAATCCCTTCTCAAGACCACCGGTTCCTCAGGTACACTGGTATGTCATTTGACTCCATCACGTTGGCTCGCGTATATGCTTATATATGTCAGCCGCTTTACCAAATGACCAGAACCCATTTCTGTAACAGACTACTCAACCTAAACTGTTATCCGCGCTTTCTCGCATCGTTGAGTCTGACACCTTGAATGCATATCCACCATGACAGCCGACCGTGAAACACCTAATGCTTTTAATAATGCAATATGTTCTGCAGCCTTTTAGTTTGCCGCCGTCTTCATACAACCGTGAGCTATTCAGCATCTGACGGATTATTTAAGCGCTACCACAGGCAACCTTATGCCTCGTTCCGTACTCGCATGATGGAGTGCTCACGAAAGCAGCAAAGTGGACTTACAAGCTTGATCAGCAAACATGGCTTTTCGCCGAAGCATTAGGTAGCTAGCAAACTTCGTCTCCTTACCCGCTTCGGTGTGTTTGCATGCGTGTAAAGTTGCACCCTCACAACACAACGAATGCCTTCACTACGCCTGACCTGTCCCCGTGGACGGATCCGCGTTATGCCTATGTACAGCGGATCCCCTAACTGTACTTATGTCTTCTGCCGCACAGACGTGATGTGGTGCCCTATACAGCTGGCTAGCCGAACAACCTCCTCGTGGTGCCAGCTGGGTGGTTCGGGTTTAACCCGTTCCAGCAAATAGTTCGGCGGCAGTGTTCCAGGACGTGGTGAGTTTTCTCCTGGCAAGCGTTCTCACTATAAAAAGCCGCAAATGTCTGCTTATCAACACTGTGACGTGGCGGATGTGACTCGCCACAAAATAAAGTCACTGGCCCGTGGATATCCGGCAAGTGCTATCCAACCCTAGGACATCAATCGCTTATGCTCACATTCCTGACGACAACAAACATTCAAAAATGCTGCGGCACATTCAAAGACACAAGCTACATTCATACACAATTACATACGCATATACACCCATACACTTACATATATTGTTATGCCAGACATGTACTTTTGTACGTTATTGATCACACTGTTAGCTAAACATGATCATGCCTGTAAAGGTGTGTCTCGTATGGTCGAGAATAAAAGTTTATTTATTTATTTATTTATTCTTACTTTGGCCCATTCAGTGTTCTTGTACAAAATCCGATTCCACACAAGTTACAGCAGAATAGGCACCGAACAACGGCTACCGTCCATCGCCACATAGTGAGTTATGATGATCTAATTCCAGTGCCTCCGAGGTAGATCTCAGAAGCACACGCACCTGCGGTTATTTCTCCAGTACTGAAAAATCCGGACCTTACAATTCCCTTATCTCTCCGCCGACGTGGCCTTAACCTGACCGATGCGGAAACGAAACCTGGTGCCTTGTCAGTTTTACAGATTAAGTGACCGTTATTTATTTATGTTAGCACAATTGTTTTTCGCTTTTGGAGGTTAGCTTAAGTTTCATCCATCAACCTTCTTCAAAATCAAGAAAACTTGTATAGCAGGTTCTTCTTTGGAGCCGAGTCACGGCTATGGCACTTTGAATAACAACATTTTATTATACTTTACGAATTCTTAATCACCCAGGCAGCTAAGTTCATCCTCAACTTACACGCCAACAGATTCCGGCTTCATCCCTGATCCCGAAGAGAGCCAATCTCCCTTGACTGCAAGTGGTTAAAAGTGGATTGATCTCTCAACGCTGCTAATTAATAACGTTGAGGACGCCGGATTTCTCCGAGGTAAGAGGATCTTATTTGCCGTGGACTGCGGTGGAGTGGGGTAGTAAGACTACCCTAAAAAGCATCCTGCCAGCAGCGGAGGAACTGTCCTTTCGGAAATCTTTCCAGAACAACAATAATTTTGGTAAGCCTATGAGCCCGCACCGACTGCACACAGGTGGTGCGATGTGATCCGCGTCAAACTGATAAATAACAAAGTCTGAGCCTAGCCTACTATGCACAATTTCGTTGTTGAATCCCGTGTCAAAGCCACCTTGTCATACTTCACATCTATACCCAACTGCGTGTCGCAACTTGAGGCTTAAATGATAGGCTTTCATTATTCAGCCATCCAGAGACAGACCATTATAGGGCACCCAAATAATGTGCTAATTCAGTAGTGTTGCGGGCCCGTCAAATATCTTCGTAAAACGCGACAGAAACTCCAGCATAATGGATGTGGAAAACGGGGTCCAATTCCTTCACAACAGATTTCAGCCACCATGAGACTTGGCCCAGATGCATATCCGTTGGGAGTGTTCTTTTACAAACTACCACCCCGTCGTGGTAGAAGTGTTCCATGACTTACTGACCCATTGTATTAGCTGTGATTGGTTGTAAAAGAGCCTTCAGAGGATCACCTGTCTTTCCTCCGCTTCGCCGTAGTTGGGAGTCGGTCGGCCACGTGCTTTTCCGTGTGTCGGTAGCCGGGCAGCTTTCGCGTTTCAGGCACTAGCGCGCGTCTACCGTTAACCCTCTCGTCTGCGTCCGTTTCGATAGCGCAGGGTCTACCCGAATCCGTGCGGCTAGAAGCGTTCTCACGCCCGCTCAATTTTCGTCTCACTAGTGCGTACCCCGGGCTAAGTTAACGCCAGCAGGTCAGCGCAAATCCGTTCGATTGATCAGCGTTCCAGGCCCTTACCGTAAGCGTGCTCCAACTGTGCCAGTGACAAGTTTATCAGGCGTTACGCACTTATGACAAGTAGCTCATAACGCCGGATGTCATTAACAATTGTACCTCAGGCCGTCTTCTTGTTTTGCTGCTTTTAGATCCTCTACGCACTCTGCCAGCTGCGCGCATTACGTGGTTTGTCCCTCTTGCTTTCGCATTATAAGCTAAGTCAAGCTTGCTTGCTATTTTCTATCGTTCCGTATGTGGCACGTCCCCTGCGCATCACCGATATACGGTAGTCCAAGGTTCCCCGACGTTCGTCCATATTGTAACTCCTTCCTACACAAATACGAATCAAGCCGGCCCATAAACTTAAAAGGTGATAAACGTTCCAGTAAACGAACCAAAACATTTGAGCCGTGTGAACTGGCAAGCAGACAAATTAAACTTGTTATAGGGTACTCTTTCTTACATCAATGCACGGCTCCTGCAAGTTCAGGTTGTCTGACGAACGGACTGCTCGTGCTTACCCATGAAAGTTAACCTTTTGCCCCAGTGAAGCGCCCTGCGTTAAGGGCTTTTGCCGAGACCTGGTTGTCCTCGGATATGCTGGATTCGGGGGTGCAAATCCCCGGACATCATCCCTCCCGCGCGGTCCCCCACAGGTTGCGACCTGGTGGCGGCGTGATCCCGCACTAAAGTGCGGACTTCAAGGCACATCTATTTAAAACTACTTGGGGTGGTAATGGTGGCTTCGGAGCGCTGTGATGCCGGGATCATGGTGCATGCAGATCGCCGGTGATCAGTGTTGTCTACAGCGCTTCATTGGGTTCTGGGGCTTATCTGATTGATTCGAGTAAATGCATGGGGGGAAGGCTTGTTTATCCATGGGCGACTTCAATACCCAGGGGTCGACTGCGCTTTACTGCATTGCGCTACTTCAGGCGTTTCCGCTGCAGTTTTGGAAAACTTTCTCGAGTGTAACCTATTTCAACGTGTTCCTATACCTACCCGTATACATAGTGGACAAACACCCCGCAGTCCCGGGCTCGTGCTTTCCGCGGCGAAACCAGATATCACAGATATAACGCTTCTTCTGGCTATTGGTGGGAGTGACCACTGTGCGGTTTCATTCCTAAGGACTCGACGCCCCACTCTCCATAACCAGATAGTTTTCGTAGAAATTTCTGCCTTGCCGATCCAATCCGCATGCTAAAGGCTGCTATTGCCGTAGCCTTTACTATCATTCAACCAATGGACCAATATGATGAGTACAACCAATTTTACTGCAAGATGCTTTTGCTTTTTGTGCAGTGTTCCTATATGCAAACGCTTCCCAGAGGCCCTTCATGGATAGACCGATATTTAGGGGATTAATGACCAAAAGACGTAACTTAGTGGACCGATTCAAGTTCCCTCACTGCACGCTTGACTATCCGGAGCACAACTTGATCATAAATGACTGTTTCAAGGACCGTCAGAAACGGCATCAGTAAAAACGTAGTCTCGCTATGCAATCCAGGACGACACCGAAGGCCCTCTATTGTTACCGGAAAAGAAGTATCATGCTGGCAGCGGCATTCCTACCCAGTATTCCTCAGAGCAGTTAAGTTTACTTGATGTTGGTGCTGCGAAAGCCAGTCTACTCGAAAAAGACGCCATTAGCCGGTGATTTTGCGCCAATCCAACCCTCACCGTTGCCGTACGTAAACTTGTGTGTTGATGACGTTTTCAAAGGCCTTCGTGCATTAGCACCAAACTCCTTACCGGATCCTGACGGGCTGCACACGTTGTTCCTTTAGACTGTGGTCGACTACTCCGCCGCTCCGTCTGTCAGCCATTTCGTCACTCCCTTGAAGCTGAAGGACACTCTGATTGCCTAGAAATTGGGGACCGGTAAACCTTTATACAAAAGGATGGGAACGTCAAGATCCTGACAAATATCATCCAATCCACCTAACGTCTGCACTGTGCAAGTTAATGGAAGGGATGCTCAAACGGACTCCGCGTCTCCACGTAGAGAACTGAACATCATCTCTTGTGCTCAACCTAGCTTTCCGCTTGCCCCCTCAGTTACCTCGAACCTGTTTGTCGCTAGGGGAAGTGGGCGAAGTTGTAAAGTGCTGACAAACACTTGGCTGTTGTTGTTGCCGACTTTATCAAGGGGTTCGACAAAGGCCCCAATCAAAGGCTCCTTTTTAAACTCCTAGCTACCGGTGTCTCTGTGAATGAACTTTCTTTGCTCGCTGCTTTCTTGGATGGTCCGAGCATGCCAGTCAAGGTGAAGGAAGCCTACTCCGCTCCTGTGCTGATGACTAGCGATGTTCCACATGAGTCCGTACTTGGTCCAGAATTATTAAAGGTATTCATCAATGACCTCCCGTCAGAGCTTCAGCTCGATTGCCAGATTTACGTCGATGACCTGAAACTGGGGATGAAGGTAGCTTGTCTCGAGAGTGCTGACAGATTGCAGACATCATTGGACAGGCCACCCGAGTAGTCCGTCAAGCGGCGATTACCCATGAAATGTGAAATATGCTCAGTTCACCTCATAGGCGCCCTTGAGCCGTTCAGGACATACCGTCTTGATGGGTCTTACTCAGAACCACCTTACTTGAGAGGGATCTCCTTTCACTTCTGTCAGATGATTTACAGACAACAGAAGACAGTATGGAGGCTTGCCGCTGCAAACTGAATGGCTCATACCATACTGAGTGCCTTCTCGCGGCCTACTCCGGAAACCTTCAGCATCCTGATTGAATCTTATGTGCACCTGATCCCGCCACCTGTAGTCTTACCAGGTTCCAATGTGACTTGATTGAGAAGGTCCGGCAATGTGTTTCCAAATTCCTACTGAAGTTACGGGAGTTGCCTTACTCTCTTTGACTACCATGAATGCACCTGTACTCCGTAGAATATCGTCGACGTAGAGGTGGCCTGATTTTTACTAGGCGAATCCAAGCGTTCATCCACATCAACACCAACGTTAAATTCGAGGCACACCTAGAAACTATTTAACCCCAGAAGACACAGAGTTCGCTCCGCTCTCGCTCTATCAACGAGTTGTAAGTGACTGGAACAACCTGCCGAAACATGTGGTCGACGCCTAAAGTGAGGAGTTTCAAGCGACTTTGGATTTTCACCTGGTGAGTAAGCTGGGATCTTGATACTTCCAATGAAGCTATTATGACCCGTTGTGGAATACCGCTCCATAACGGCTTCCACGCAATTATCCGAAACTGAAGGAGCTGACAAAGGACTTTCCTCCTGCTCTTTACAATCAAATAAGCTAATGACTGTCTTTTGAATACTATGAGTGTTCCATGAAAGCGGAGTGCACCTTCTCTGACCCGACAGATTTTCAGACGCAAGTAGAATCACTCAAAACTTACAACTGCGGGCTGTCGGTTTTGCCACTCAATACTAAAGCAAGAGGCTCGTCGGTTGGGCGCTTAAATCCTCGATGAAAACAGACTTGAGCTGACCTGGCTTAGACCAACCCTAAACGTTTTCATATAGCAAACAAATGTTTTTGAGCTGTGATTGCTATTAATCATACCATGTGTTAACACAGAACTGTTGTTTATATGGCTTGAAAAAGTGGAGTGCATTAGTAACGCGCAGATTACATATTTGAATATGGTTGCCCGGGCTTGCTTTCCAGTGTAGATTGTAGCATGTACATACTGTGACATGGTAAATATTTCAAATAATCACGTCCTGCAGACTAATAGGCCAAAACACAAGGGGGCGTATACGCCCAACTTTTTACTTCCCACGTTTGACGGGACTCACCGTCAACCTATGTGGAATCAAGCCTCTCCAAAATTTGATTTTAACACTTCCAAGCTACTGAGCATTGAACCTGGTATTGACATTCTAACTGAGTTAGATAAACGCAGTAAGGTTCTAGGTTTGGTATGCCTGATTTTGTAATGCAGATACAGTTCGTAATAATCGGAGGTCCTTCGCCAGACCTAATGGATCAATTACATCGCGAAAGCAAAATGAATCCTTCAGAAGAGGTCTAGTTGAATTAATTATGTAAGTAACGCATTTTGAACGATAACTTTTTGTATACAGGAAAGGTGAAGACGCTTCTGTTTTCGAAGTAGTCCAAGAACCTGACAATCTAAGGAATTCGGAACCGTACACCTCGATAGCTACTAGAGAAAAATCTATTTTGGTTAGCATTCGTTTCGCTGTTTTACACATTAGAAATATTACTATTATATATATAACGGGATCGATACGGATCATGTGGCCCCAATGAAGCGTGAATGGCTTGAGCGCATGAAGTCCATGATCCGCCCTTCAGTAATGGTAAGAAGACTGTTGTTACTATCTTATCCCCTTCTCTGCATATGCGTTTTCGATCGTTTCCTATGTTGTAGAACGTATTTAAGTCCGTTATTACTCAGCGGTTATGATACCATGTGACAAGAGAATTGATAGCCCCTTTAGGATAAATAAATAAATTATATTTATTGATAAGTGATATATGGTCCCTAAGAGGAAGCGATCCCTTGTACAAAATAGTAATATCATGGTTTACGTGGCTAAAATTATCGTAATTAAAGACAAAAATATATAATTTTGGCTCATGAAATTTTCCTCGAATCACCGATCTGACCGCTAAAAATGCAAAATGTGCGCATATTCCCACTCCTGTTTACAAATGTTCTAGGTGGCGAAACTCTGGAGCAGTCATAATTAGGGTTGGACAGAACACACTGCACAGACACACATTTTGTTTTATGAGTAATGACAGAGAAGGTCGGCTGACTGTATGCTATTGGCTGTTCATATGTTGTTCAAATTAGCTACCAGCAATGTTTTCGGTGCATGTTTTGCATGTGTTTTTAGCGCATTCGGGATATTGAGGAACGTTTAGATAATTTCGGAACGTGCCATAGTTAGCACTCGTGCGTACTTGTGGTGGTAGTCGGTTCTATTGATTAGCGTATCGCACTAAAAAGGAAGTCAGTAGGGTTTTATGACTAGCAGGCTGTGAGAGCAACTAGCAGCCGTCACTATGGGTGGGTTTCTTGTATATCGATGGCGGTACTGTCCGTGGAAATCCGCTTATTTATGAGGTTGAGTAGAAGAGGAATTTTTTCAATCGTCTTAACCATAAGGGATTCATTCAGAGGTGGCAGCAACAAGCATAGTAACTCAATGTTAAGCACCGCCCCATTACCAGCTTGTTAAATGAACGTTGGTTATTTTCCGGAGTTGTACTGTCTTTCTTAATTGGTTGTAAATTGTGGTGCAATACTTTAGAAATCAAGCGATTGCGTGGTAAAGAGAATAAAGGCTCTTAGTTTCAGGTTGGCCTCATTTGGAGACTCTCCACCCCCTGCTTATGGTCCAACAGACAATGAACACGTTTGGATGGATGCATTTATTTACATGCTTAGAAGCGGACCCCATTGGCTTTATGTTGTGCGTTTATTTGTCCCTCCCCTCCCTCTTAGCACCAACTTCCAACTGCGATTCAACTTACTGGGCATACATAGTATTTCGCGGTTCAATAGCCGGCTGCTGACTCTCCAGAACGATGCTCATCCGTTACTGTTGATTAAGTTGGCGTGCCTCTGTTACAAGCTATTATTCTTATATATTGCGGCATAACAGCTAAAGTATTTTCCACCTATGCATTACGTGCGTAACGATAATAATGACTCCAGAGTAGGATTCAAGATAATTTTGAATAACTTAACTCTTGTTTCTGGTATGGAGAGATGTTTGATGATCTACCCTGAGAGTGGTTTAACTTTTACGAATTAGTAAAGTAAATGTTCAGATAGATTGAAGAATTTGGCATATCAATATGAATCAATATCAGAAATCACTTCAGCGTGAAGTGTTTTTTTGGTAAAATCTCATCAGACCCAAACGTTTACATTTGCGTTTGAGTAGAAGCCACACCGCCGTATTTCCGTCCAAAAGTTCTTGGGATAGCCACATCCCTGTACGCATTCATTGAAGACATTCAATTCCACCCTACATTCTTCCAGCCGAGTATTGGAATTCGGATACTCATTCAAGAGCTTTAGTGAATCACAGCTAATGCTGGTCTTCAGCAAAACAAATATTCCCAGCTCATTAATATGAATAAATATCAGAAAGCACTTCAGGATGAGGATTTTCCGAAAGGAATTCTTCACGCTGAAATTATTTGTGATAATGATGCATATTAAGTAAATGAGAATAGTTGCTTTACTAGAGACCAGCATAGCCCGTGATTCATTGAATTTGGAATACCTGAGTTCCAAGTCCCAAACCGAATAAGAGGTTGGGATCACGCTATTGGCAAGCATGGTAGAGTCTTCCGGGATGCGACATCTATATCCAAGTACTTTGGATTTTCTTGCAGGGGAATTTCATTAACAGACATTTACCGGAGGTATTCAGTGACGATAGGTCATCTGGTATGTTTTCCATGGCACCCTTATAGTTTGTTGGGTTGAAATGAGTAGACCTGTTTAAAGTCATCTTCAGGAAAAATGAACGTTCCTGTTTATGGCGTCGCATATTTTCTTTACGTGGACTAGGAAAAGTAGTGGTCCAAGCACACTGCTTTGGAAGGCACGGCTGGTTATTTATTTTTGTCTCGAGTATTGCTGGACTATTCTGACTCTTTGGGTTTGATTGTTTAGGTAGGAATCAAGCCAACTTAACAGAGGGATTATCAATGCCGTAGACAAAAAACCGGCTTGTGTGACAAACGGTCGAATGTCTCTTGCATGTCCAAGCAAATTATGATGACTGCCATTCCTCTGCTTATCATAGGCGTAACGTACTTTGAAAAGTGTCACTGACAGATAACACAAGTACGCTTGGAGAGAAAGTCATATCATGGAAGATTGAACAGGCCCAGTTGTATAAGGGCAACATTCTTCTTGACTACTCTTTCTAGGACTTTAGGAGCGGCAAATGTGTGATTTATTGATTGATAACTTAACCTTTCATATGAAGATCTCAATCGCCGGCATATTTCCGGCATATGCATCCTCTTGTTACACATCATCATCAATCCTCGTTAGTTCAGGGTAAAAAATATACCGCAGCTAATGTGCCGCAATACAGAAAGATAAGATACAAAAATGTTGCACTACAAAAAGATTCAAAAGCTAGCACTATGGTGTTACATATTATCTTATGTATTTCCTATGAGATCGAAATTGGAATGGGAATTCAAAAGGGCGGTTGGATAAAGATACCCACAACACGCACGCTGCTGGGGCTGGCTCTTTGTCGTATCAGCAAGTGTGTCCAACCAAACGTATTCATTATCCTCAGGACCCCAGCTAGGCAGTCGGGATGCACCAACCGAAGCCAACTCCCAAGTGAGGATCTTCATTTTTTTAACCAAGTCATCCCTCGGCCTCCCCTCCTTCTCTTCCAACTGTACCCCCGGCGCACAAACAATGCACCTCGCGGGAGTCAATGTGCTGGCATGCAGGACACGCGGCCCAGCCATCGGAGCCCGGTGCGTGATCTAATGGTGCTGAGTGAACATTGCAAATACAGGCAATAGATTATGGTATCGCAACAAGCAAAGAACGAAATAGATAACTGCGGTGCGCACCTTGTCAACAAAGTGCCAACATTTTATTTGCCTAGGACAAAGTGACAAAACTTGGCAAAGGTTTATTCTTCTCTATGTAAAAAGTGTTTGCTACACTTTTATGCTTATTAACAATGTTTGCGCCCACATTCTCTTTTTACCCTTGCATCTTCGAATATTAGTACCTAACAGTAGCGTGTGGGTAAGTGGGTCCGTGATTTAACCAAATTACCAAAATATCGTTGCTTTGACTCGTAAAAGTGCGTCCACTTCCACACCTGCACAAAATTCGCTTTTCTCTTTATTAGGTCACGATTATTTGTTTTGCACAGACTAATATCTAATTTATTTGTGCACGAATTGCTTGCACTAACAATATAGGTACTTTTACCCGAATACCGATCTACGGAAATTGTCCTATAATTTTGTCTGAGCATAATAGTATGTTATACCCATTATTTTCTGTGGCACTGATGCTCGTGTCAACTACAATTAAATAAATGGGTATCCTACCCGACGGACGGGATACCTTCCCTTTTATCGAACGAGCATGTTTACGGCCTGTTTCGTCAACAGTTCTCATACAAATTTGCATTCCATATAAAACAGTAATGCAATGTTTTGTTGTGTATATTATAAGTAACATTATTTGAAACGTAATATCGTCATATTTTCCTGGCCGAATTCTATGAGTACACTCGTGAATTTCTGATGGTCGAAGAGTTTGACCACATTTGCCAAGGAAAAAAGTGTCTAACTGAGATTTAAATGTAGACAGCCTCTTGCTGGTGCTTAATTGCAACAGTACTTTATTCCACAGACAGGCCGACCTCACTAAGTTCTCTGTAAGAATAGTAGACATTTTCCATTACGAGTGGGATAGTTTGAGCCATGTTGTAAAGCGACTGCTTATTGGCTGAGAATACTCGTGAGTATATTATACAGTGGAGAAGAGTAATATTGCCACGTCAAGACCGGCGACGCTTGTCACAACTGTTAATGACTGCTTGAAGGGTCATTTCGGGGCACTGGTTTCGGGATTGCTGCGCGGGGCGCTACAGTCCTCATGACCGAATTGTCCTAGGTTCACTTTAATGCCTAGTACGGTGCACAATGAGATTACGCGTTGCACTCTAGTCACTCACGAGTACCTCAACATGACCCTTCAACCAATATTAGGGGGCTGCTTTTCAGCTGCCGAAGCCAGAGTGGGTCGAGCTGGAGGTAAGATCATCGTTCCTCATAAGTAAGCGATGATGTGCGCCCCATAAGCATTTTGCTAAAGGAGCGCTGAACATTTTCCAAAGCAATTATATTTGTTTTACGTAAGCGGATACGTAAGATGGTGCAAGCTGCAACATTGCTGCAATTCAGCATTGCTGGCGAAGCATTGAAAACCACCTCCCGCTTCTGCTACCTTGGGAATGTAGTTTCGACTGACCAACAGATACACAGTGAGTTTGGTATCCGTGTGTAAGGCAACGGCGGCATTCGGGAAGCGTGAGCACCAAGTGTGGAACAACAACCAGTTTTCCATTGGCACGAACCTGATGGTGTACCAATGCATGGTGCTCTCTGTTCTTCTATGCGGCAGTGGAACGTGGACGATGTACCGGCGAGATATGCGATATCTCGAGCGCTTTCATCAACTGTGTTCGAAACGGATACTGCGCATTGGCTGATACGACAGAGTTGCAGACGTGGAAGTGTTGCGCCGAAGTGGAATGTATGCAGTGGACTGCATACTTTTGTTGAGACACCTGAGGTGGCTCGGTCATGTGTGGCGTATGGATTCGACACGAGTACCGAAACAGCTATTATATGGTCAGTTGAATGCAGGGAAGCGACACTTGGGAAAACCGGTTGCGTTACCAGGACATGCTCAACGTAATCCTATCACGTTCTAATGTTGGTTGCAGGTCATGGGTATCGAAAGCTGTTGATCGGCATGCATGGCGCAATTTGATCACGAAGGCAGTTGTCGAAGTGCGAGAGAAAGCCCTCGTGCATGCAGAGAAGAAGCGACAAGTGCGAAAGCGACAGGCATCGATGGCTTGTACTCCATCGACATCGAGTGCATGGTGCTGTAGCACATGCGGTCGCGAGTGCCTGAATCAGGCAGGCATAGTGAGTCATGAGCGAGGCCACTCGGGGCCACCATCGAAGCGACGACGGGTACTGCAGAGAACGTAGGGAGAACTGGTGCAACGTTGTATGTACGCTACATTCGATTTAATAACCGGATGCTTGCATGCTATCTCTTTATTTCAGGTGATGAGTTTACTATCTTATCTTAATGCTTATTTTCTTACCTCATTTTAATGTCTGCCTGAATAAACTAATACATTACAAATTTCGCTTAACCGAATGCTGTTCAACTTCGTTTCTTTTTCTTCATTTCGCATAGGTTTCTTGATCTGGCTATCTGCCAACTTCAATATCTCGCGGCTATGTTGATAATCCATTTATATCATGTGCTAATTTAGCGGCATATCCGTATGGTGTTTTCGACCTATTTTATTGGTTATTTCATTTCATGTGATTGGCTGCTGCTTGACATTCCCGGGGTAGCTGCGCTTGTTGTGCATGTTGACAGGGTGCCTACCTGTCTATTACCGATTACCTCGTCTATATTGACTCTAAAAGATAGCTGGTCGTTGCTGTAGAAACGAGGTACACGGTCCTTGTGACCACGCTAGGCTCGAAGTGTGGTTCCATGCACTCAGTGTGAAGTGGACTACGGTCCAGCCACCACCTTGTGTGAGATTAATCCCCAAATCCAGCGTGCTTGTTTTTGCTTGTTAAGGAGTGTGGGCCGGCTCCGTTGATGAAACGTGGCTCCCATCCACTGGCCGTCCGGTCTTATTCTTTCGGGTTTATACTAGATATGGGTGGGTGGATGGAGCTATGAATAGTGCAGCGCAAGCCACCAATGATCCCTGTGTTGGCGCAGGCGTCCCGTGGATACCACAGTGACAAGAAACTCCGGAACCGGATGCCACAAACCATAGTACTCTAGAATTGGCCGCACTATGTGTTTGAATGTTTCAAGTCCTGTTTGGGAGAGTTAAAATGACCTAGTGATGTAGCATGTTAGTTGCTTTGCTTTCGCTACTTGTGGTAGAATGTGTTCGGAGAAGTTGAGGCTGTTGGTGTATGGAATACTTAGGTACCGAACGTAATACGCAGTTGGGATGGGAGTACTAGTAAAAGGGATGGATCTTTCAGTTATAATGCATCCGTGCCAGAGTATCAGATTTATCTGCCTTGTATTTTTAGTTGAACTAGCTCGACATGCCTTTGCATTCCTCCTCTATTTGTCTACGCTGGCTTACCCAACAACCTCCTTGTTTGGTATCATTCTGTTTTATTATATTGTTCGACGGCTCTGTTTTAAAAAGAGTGATGGGTTTTCTGGTAGGCTTTCTTCCCATAGAATTACAAATGTCTCTTCAACAACGCTGTGACGTGGTGGATAATGCTCGTCACTAAATAAAGTCACTGCTCCTTGATTTCCACTGCTGATGCTGAAATAGTACAGGATTTTTGACTCCTGAGTAGCAACCTACCAAACGAAAGGCGTATGAACTAATTACTTGACTACCAGCACCAAATGGATCTGATTCCCTGACTTAGCTCCGCTGGCTTGTGAGTAGGTTAATGGACCGGAGGCTGGGGTAACGTGCCCTAGGGCAACTCCCAACTATTGCTTGGGTGAACAGGTAGTATTACCTTCTCTGACAAAACCATGGATTGTGCAACAACTAATATGTCGCTCACCTCTGCTCTTACCTTTTCCTAATTTTATACACCTCCATCACACGTCAAACTTGCTTTCGTTAATACGTTTCTTTCAGCGTGAAACTGGAGACAAACTCTTGTAGGTCTGACGTAAACGGTTCTCCAGGAGCGGCTTGGAATTCCAAAGTGTGGATGTTGAAATCGCCAGTAATAAGAGTGTGGCTGTATTTCTTGTTTATCACCCTCCTTAGTCCGGATGTCAGAAAGAAGTACATCTCGAGCATAGAGAAGGGAGAGCGGCAAGCTACCGCCACCAAGCAGGTGTCGCTACCTTTTAAACGTAGACGGCACTAAAAGGAATCCTGTACCATGCTGACCGGATCCTGTATAGGCTCACATTGGAGATCACTGCGGAAGTATAGACCCACCCCTTCACCATTGCTGGGTCGGTCGTGCCGACCAATGTCTGGCAGTGCGATCTCGAGGTCACTTATGTCGAAGCGTAACCATGTCTCCGTTAGAACGATGGGGTCACAGGACTTTGATCTTTGATACAGCCGCATTGCGGAATGTTTACCCAGTAACCCTTGAGCGTTAGTGTACATACAGGAAAGCCTTTTATATGTCAACAGCTGTTGACTAGAGACATTTGAAGGATATGGATTTGTGCCGACCGATGAGAGGCCGGCACCTGATTGTTTTTAAGTGACTTGCCCACTGTCGATGCGAATGCAATTTGACTTTGACTTGCGGCATGTAGTTCATAGGTAGTTTTCTCGACAGCTACGAGTAGGTGTACACAATTTTCTGAACCTCTGTCGTAATTATATTGCGTCGCGGTAGTGTCGTTTCCGCGAGGTCAGAGAGTGGCCGCGGTTCTCTGACTGCTATCTTCAGTCGTAGTTCCGAATAAAGTGTGTTGCGTAGTATCCGCCAGCCGCGCATTAAGTTTGTCGCCATCCATTGTGACTGTACCCTTAGTCTCACTCTTCGGGCCCCTGCCTTTGTAGTGTGGTGACATAGGTAACGGTGTAATCGACTGAAGTATGGCATCACCAGCACAGAGAGCTTCACAGATATAACGCCATTCTTCTAGGTTATTAACATAGGTTTCTTCGTCGCTAGATGCCGGTAGTTTAGACACGTCATGAAAGTAAATGGCTCTTTTGCTCCTCTCGGTGTAGTAAGCTTTTGAAATATTTTTTCACTCTGGCTTTCGCTACATAGAACATCCAAAAATATGCGTATCCCATTGTCTTCAGTCCGCAGGCGGTACGCCGACAAAAGCACCGTCTCGGCACCATCTATGGATTTCAATCTTGCTCGCATTAGCCAAAACTCACCGTAGTGATTCGAGGTTAGGTTGCGAGTGATGCGCATTTTATTAGCCCGTCTGGCTTGAACTCCGATTCTTTCACCAAGAAGATTCTATTGCTGTAACTCATCCTGCTGTTTACCTCTTAAGGCAGGGGGTCCAGACGTCTTGCAAGGAGGGCCACATTTTGTGAGGTAAAAATAGGTCGGGCCATATTCAGTCTGTCATTAAGCAAATAACGCAAATTACACGGGTACGAAAAAAGTCCAATCCTGCATTTATTATTTCATGATGAGGCCGAGAGCCGGACTTTGAACAGCACTGCCTTAAGGAGTTTGTCTTGGACTCATAAGCGTTGGTGCATATGAGTTTCAAGGCACCGTAGTTCCGGCTGGTCCTGTTTGGTGTGGAAAGCACGGTTATCAAGAGCTTTTGTGACGTCTCTGCAGGTTGCACCTGGTCCTTGCCCCGTTTTGTCGCTGTACTGGGTGAGGCTACTGAGGTCGCACCTTGATCATACCGAACAGCAGCAGTTGCCTGGGTGGATCAGTCTTTAGATTGCTTCGGATTTCGTTGATCAATCGGAAGAGTGGGTGTTACCGATAGTGCATCAGTCGATACATTGGATAAGAGGATGTGAGTAGTAGGGCTAAGCATGCTTCTGTCGGTCGCAATGACGACTTGGTTCGTGGTACCAAAGCTTTCTAGTACTGCGTGGCCGTGTGAAAACATGGTCCTTTTCCTTGGTTTCGAGGCAGCAAGTAGAGGAAATGGATGAGATGCAAGCTGCACTATTGTCACCTCGAGAAAGCAATTTTTGTAGTTGAACGAGGTTCGGTTTCGGCGCTTAGACTGTCGTATTTCCGTGTTAATGCTAGTAAGCAATTTACAAGTGGGACCGCCGTACACTTAGGACAGAACCAAATTGAGCCCGACGTATTATATTACTGTAATTCGGTTTGACAGGCCGTGAGGTACTTCGTGTGTGTGAGGTGTTCCCCACCTCTAGCTAACGTGTATGATGATGACGATGAGGCTTTGGTACGGTACCGGTTACCGCAATGCGTACATGTCAAGCCCACTATTACTGCCTTATCACAAGTTTAGTTAGTACAATATACTTCCTTTCGGGTTACCGGTGTTGTGGCCGTTATGGCCGAATAGTGTTTGCTCTGCCTGCGGGTACGTGGCGCGTCGCCCTCGTCTAGCGTTTAGTCGCCCATCGTCAAGTCAAGGTCAGATACCTGGGTCATGGTGCTTTGTGTATTGCGTCCGTGAGGCGTACGATCGCCGGTAAGGCTTCTTGTGTAGGCAATTATCGTGCTGGACAAAATAGTCGATCACACAGACTGAAGTCGGGAGCGGCGAAAGTTGACGGTTAATTCCCTGAGAGGGTTTCACAGTGCGAAAGTAGTTTTCTCTGTAGCTATAACACACTTCGTTGGAATGAGATGAGTGAAAGCTTGATCGAAAGCTGGGATACTTTTCTATAGAAAGAGGTAAAAATCTTGAGCAAGTGCTTGAAACTGCGCGAAATGTCACGATTGAACTAAGGCAAAGAATTGCCCGAATTTGTCAATCAGTTAGAAACAACCTCCGCCGAAATTATTGCAGAGAAAATGTTTTCATTAGATGAAGCTCGTCAACCAGCGACAAAAAAGTGTAAATCCAGCGACATGCAACAAAATGTCACGTAGAAAAGGTGAAAATACGTGGAGCACGATGTGGAGCGGTTACCTCGTCAGACGTTTAGACTGACGTAGTGCTTAATCCGCGTGTCATCTACATCTCTCATGGTTCTCCGCACTACTCGACTTATCTGCTCAGTGTTTCTACTAATTGCCTACAACGTTGAGCTGAATTATACTGCTTGTCCTCAAACGGGGAGATTTTAAAACTAGTATCCCTTGTGCAGCATCCAGCCGCCTTACCTATTTGTACCCACCGACACCTGTCTGTATACGAGCAAATCAACTAGCCAACACTGACCTATCCCTTGTGAGCAGGATTGGGATACACTTTATTGCTTTAAAGAAGATATAAAAGGTCGCAACGGTACATCGGCACTTTGTACTGGCACATCGGCTCTATGCAGGCACAGTTGATTGTAGATGGTTTAGTACAGAGTAGTCTAAATGGAACAATGGTGTATTACGAGTAAAAAAGCAATGCTTAACAATTCCCGTGGGATGAAATTCATGGCAAATATAAAATTGTATAATAAAGTGAAGTGTTTTGGTGGAATCACTATAGACTTAGGTAGAAGAGAGACGATGTTCACGTACTAAGAGTATAAATCCATTGTTTGAGAGTTTGGTGAGACAACGTTTGTGTTTTATAACTCCTGGCTAAAAAATTATAAAATGAGAGGCAAATGCGACAGCAAACCGTCAACTCGTTTTTTAAATATCTCTAGATTGGAAGCAGAGAGGACGTAATTAGGGAGGACGTTCCAAGACTGGCACACGCGGATGGAAAATAAATTTCTACGGCATTCTAGCCAGCTATACGGTATTGCCAGTTTCAGAGGATGATCTCTTAGGATAGTGTTGTGGTTCAACTCCAGCAGCAGACTGCAAATGTGGTTTGGGTTCTTCAGAATATGGTACACGATTAGGAGAACCCTCTGCAAACGCCGATATCCACTGCTGTACATCCTTAGAGATTCCAGTCTAAGCTGATGGAACACATGAAAGAGACCCCTGACGTTCTTGGTTGTGCTTCGTTGAGGAGTCGCGAGAGCAACGAGATTCTGCTTCTGCCACTGCTGTCGCGGCTGACAGTCTTTTGCAAGATGCGTGCAGCCTGCGCAAGGGATGCTGAAATAAGTATATATAAATATATGTGTGCTTTTATAGTTTGGTCCACTCTCTGCCGTCAAACAAAACATCTCAACAAATTGCGCTTAACTCTGTGACGCCAATATATATATAATCTGTGGTACAGATATTGTGCCATCGGAATCATGGCTGAATAGGACAACAGTATGAATAATAAAAAAGAACGGGCATCAAGGGCACGTCAAAGCTCGGGACTTAATAATCTGCTTCTCACCATACCTCGGGTGAGTAACAGATGCACATGCAACTCAGTTTCAGTAAAACGATGTTTACTAGTGCCTTAGACCACCGAGTCGAAACAGTGGGTACATCGTTTCTACGCGGTCGCCTGCAGCGGATTCTAAACCGCTTGCATCATCTACTTGTGGAGTCACTACGAGACGAGCGGAAGCACCAAAGCATGTATTGGCGTCACAGAGTTAAGCGCAATTTGTTGTTTTTATTGCATGTTGCATGCCACGCTTGGGCTTCTCTACCTCCGATAGACAGAGTCCAAACTGTTTGACTGATTGAAATTAACCTCACTACGTAGTCCGTTCCAGGTCATGATTGTGCGCCACAGCTGAATTTTACAGGTGATTCCCCCATTGAAGCCAGTGAGCCGTCGCTGGTACATTGTGTGTCTAAGAGCCGTACTACAGCACGCTGCGAACCAGTTCGGTTAAACTTTCCGACTAGTCACTGCACTGCAACCACTGGGTTTTTCACCCCCGTGTGAAGACATACGGTTGTAACTTGATGCCCAACATCAAACTCCAATACAGAACAGAGCAGTTAGGACAGACGCAAGAACAATACTCTGGAGTTAGGTACCACGACCTCGCTGAGTCCTACCCCGGTACAATGGACCGCATTTCATGATGCGTTCGTATTTCATGCCTCATCTAAGCCCAGTGGTGCATCCACTGCTGCTGAAGGACCGACAACACACGCGTCCGCCGTTGCCACCTGCAGGACAGAGGCAATATCTAAAGTAACATTGACCGTTGTCAAACAAGGAGTACATTGTGCTGCCAATACTACAGCGGAACCTAGGATATCGTCTGTCATCCAACCGAAGAAAGCAGCTACGCAATCTTCCAAGTAGGAGAACGCTAAACACATTATGATCCCCTGGTGTATACTGCCATCATGGGCGCTCTTAGTCTAAATATCTCCGACGGAGTGATGGTCTACAGCAAGTTTTCCTCGCCCTTCGCTGTCAGTAACGGTGTGCGATAGGGCTGCACCATGTCTCCATTCCTCTTAAACTTCGCAATCGAAGACGTCTTGTCGAGAGCTCTCGAAGCTTCGCAAAATTTTGGCCCAGAGCTTCTACCGGGTGAGCGCGTGACCGACTCAGATTATTCTGTTGATATCGCCTTAATTGGTGACGATCCACCCAGTATGCAACTCATTCTGGATCACTTGGCGGTTGACGCATCTAAGTTTGTCATGAGCTACGCCCTCACGAAATGTAAAGTGTTGCTTCAGGATTGGACCACACGCGCTCCTGTGCTCACCCTTGTAGGTGCACAAATTGAACAAGTAGATAGTTTCGTCTAACTTAGGAGCTGTGTTTTTTCTGCCGCCACTAGCAGCAACGACTTTTCGCTTTGCATCGCTAAGGCCGTCCAGCATTTGTCAATCTGAGACACTTATAGCGTCGTCGTGACGCCTCCATCTGGATATATGGGCGCGTTTACAGTACCCCTGTTCGTTCAGTATTTTTGTATGGGGGGCGGGTCTTGGCCATTTCGTATGGAGGACATGCGTCGGCTTTCCGCCTTCAATGACGATTGTTTGAAGTTGATCGCTCGTGTGTGGTATCAACACCGAGTTCACAGTGATGATGTTCAACGTAATGTTTTGAAAAATGCCAGTATTCCCTTCAAAAAGATGGTTTAGTTGCAAGTGTTAAGATGGCTTGGTTACATCCTACGCATGACGCCTGAAAGTTTGTCGCACCGCGCTCTATATGCTTGTCCAGGACCGGATTAGAGATGACCGCGTTGTAGTGAGCCTTCCACATGGCGACAACACACGAAATCGCTAACGTCAGGTCTAGCCGCCGTTGGATCTATCCGTTTTCATAGATTGTAACCCAATGATGAAGAGTGTCAATGGCTTAACACGCTTAAAGGTATGGCCCGCAACCGGAATCGGTGAAAATGCTGTGTATACACTTGTATTGATTCACCTGTTAAATTCGACAAATATTTAAAATTACATAAACAGAAATAAGCCCGCGTAGGAAAAAATATTTCGTTCGCCATATTCTGATCAACTTGCATTTTGCTTTGCGTTCCATGTATTTTGTCGGTTCCATGTTCATTCCTTGGACATTATATATATATATATATATATATATATATATATATATATATACCGGGTGTTTTGTTACTTGGTCCGGATCTAGGAGCGGCTGCACTTAGGTGCTAACGTACAACTGGCACGCTGAATTGATAACTGTCCAATGATGCAAATTTGTTTGCCGGCAGGGGCTGAGATGGGACACAGGCGCCACATGTGTGCGTACGATCACAGAACACACCGGGCCGTTCGGCTGTGAGAAATGGGCGTTAACCAGACAACACAGCCTCAATGCGTGCGTCATGCCTCGACCGCAGGGCAGGATCTAGGGAACGCACGCCGTTCATCTGTGAGAACTGGACGTGGGCGGGACACCACATAGCCGCACTGAAGGTGTCATGCTTCGATCGATCGGTAGTCGGTCTTCATGCAGGTGGAAAGCCATGAAAAGGGTTTCCTGTGAAGTGTCGCTGTGCTAGCAATTGAGAAAAACAGCCTGGCCGTATGTGATGACCGGTCGATGGACGCCGTATTGCTAGCGCCACAAAAGCTGTTATCGCTTAATGACTGAGTTCCAACAAATCCGTAAGCTTTAAGTAGGCTACTTTCGCTGCTAAAGAGAATCATACTGCCAGGAGCACATTGTAACGTTACAGTGTTGTTCGCTTTACCGTTTCGATCGCGTGTGTGCTACAGCTAAAAATTCACCCCTCATGGGTGCATAAAAATGATTTCTTGACTTAACTTGACGTGACAATGCTCTTAGATTTCACTTTGTCTCGACGCACTGGTGGCACAATTAGACAGCACAGCAATTTAGTCATGAATGCGACTATTGCCCTCACAGTCAGACAATTGCTAGTTGTACAAATTGATCAGGCCTTCGATGGTGTTTCTCGTGTACAAAAGAGAATATACATTTATCTATTTCTTTACTTATTTTGCATGTAAGTGTGAAATGTCGATAAACCTTAAATAATTAGATGTTTGACGTGCCCGGAAAAGGTGGTTGCGTGTTTGTCTCTGCCAGGTTGGTTGGCGACATCTGCTTTCGGAGCAGACTGACACTGTGGCCTCCATGCGGACAGCCACAGGACGCTTGTGACTACAGATGGACCATGCGTGGCTTGCGTTGCGCCACCCACAGCTCCAACCACATATCCCATATCCGGTGTAAACCCGAAGGAATAAGACCGGGAGACATGTGGATGGGAGCCACGTTTCATCAACGGAGCCAGCCCACACTTCTTCACAGGCAAACGAAAGCACGCTGCATTTGGGAATTACCAGCACACAAGGCGGCGGCTGGACCGTAGTCCGCTCCACACTGAGTGCATAGAATTACTGTTCGAGCATAGCACGACCACAAGGACCGTGCACCCCGTCCCTTCCACTAATAAGCAACTGTCTCCTAGAGTTGGTATGGCCGAGGTAGTGGGTAATAGACAGGTAGGCGCCTTGTCAACATACACATCAAGCGCAGCCACACCGGGGATACCAAGTAGCAGCCAATCGTTTCAAATAACATTATCAAATAAAATATAACTGTTAAAGAGAACGGCTGTGCAGACGTATGGTTGGCGGCATCCGATTTCGGATATGTCTGTCACTGTGGCCAGCCACAGGACGGTTGCGCCTACAGAAAGACCATGAGTGGGTTGCTCTGTAACACCCACAGCTCCATCCCCATATCCAGTGTAAACCCGAAGGAATAAGACCGGGAGACATGTGGATGGGAGCCACATTTCAGCAATAGAGCCTGGCCACACTCCTTCACAGGC
Organism: Dicrocoelium dendriticum; assembly: GCA_944474145.2. Lineage (NCBI taxonomy): Eukaryota > Metazoa > Platyhelminthes > Trematoda > Plagiorchiida > Dicrocoeliidae > Dicrocoelium > Dicrocoelium dendriticum. The sequence goes on along the minus strand of OX104065.1, from coordinate 90,823,398 downwards.
AAACACAAGCACGCTGTATTTGGGGGATCAATCCCACACAAGGCGGTGGCTGGACCGTAGTCCGCTCCACACTGAGTTCATGGAACCCCTCTTCGAGCCTAGCACAACCACAAGGACCGTGCACCCCGTCCCCTCCAGCAACGACCAACTGTCTCCTAGAGCCAGTATGAACGAGGCAGTGGGTAACAGACAGGTAGGCACCTTGTCAACTTGCACATCAAGCGCAGCCACACCGGGGATATCAAGCAACAGCCAACCGCTTGAAACGGCGATACCAATTAAACTAACTCGCATAATGCATACAGATACGGTGAAATAACTCTTCACTAAATATGCATGTGAAATAAGTTGGTTGCATAAAATTCGCGAAAGTTTTAATACACCATAAAATATATCTTAAGAAAATGCCAGGACCGCGAAAATGTTCTCCAAGTTAAATACAATTAGCTTAACCGACGTGTACAACTTCAGGTAGACATTAACATGAGATAAAAAGCATTGGCGATATAGCAAACCCACTACCTGAATTAAAGAGACTTAGCATGCAAGCACGTGGTTAGTACATCGAATGCAGCGTACCTACAAACGCTGCACCAGTTCTCCCTACGTTCTCTGCAGTACCCGTCGTCACTTCGATGGTGGTCCCGAGTGGCCTGGCTCATGGCTCACTAGGTCTACCTGACTCAGGCACTCGCGACCGCATGTGCCACATCACCATGCACTCGATGTCGATGGAGTAGAACCAATCGGCGCCGGTCTCTTCCGCACTTGCCGCTTCTTCCCTGCATGCATGAAGTCTTTCTCCCGCACTTCGGTAACTGCCTTCGTGATCAGATCACGCCATGCATGCCGATCAACCGCCTTCGATTCCCATGACCTGCAAGCAAGATTAGAACGTGAGAGGCTCACTTTGCTTATGTCCTGGTAACGTAACTTTGGACTCTTTACATGCCGCTTCCCAATACTCAGCTGACCATATCATGGTTGTTTCGGTATCCGCGTCGAATCCATACGGCTCACACGATCGAGCCACCTCAGATGTCCAGCAAAAGTATGCAGTCCACTGCATACATTCCACTTCGGCGCAACACTTCCGTGTCTGCAACTCTGTCACACGAACCAAGACGCAGAATCCGTCGCAAACACTGTTGGTGGAACCGCTCGAGATATCGCATATCCTGCCGGTACAGCGTCCACGTTTCACTGCCGTATAGTACCATGACTTTGTACACCATCAGCTTCGTGCCAATGGTAAGCTGATGGTTGTTCCAAACTCGGTGTTCTGGCTTCCCGAATGCCGCTGCTGACGCGGATACGCCGCTCACTGTGTAGCTGCTGGTCAGTCGACATCACACTCCCAAGGCAGCAGAAGCGGGAAGTGGTTTCCAAGACTTCCGCACCAAGGTTGATTCGCGGCAATATTGAAGATTGCACTTCCGGTGAAGACTGAAAGAGACAGACGGTTTTGCATGTGTTGATGGTGAGCCCGAATTTGGCCGCTGTCGAAGCCAGAGCCCTACTCATGTGCTGCAACTCATCCGCGCTGTGTGCAAACAACGCACAGTCGTCAGCAAACAGCAGCATACGGATAGTTGTATCACAGACTAGAGTTCTCGCACCGAAACGACGGATGTTCAGCGACCCACCATCAATACGGTGCTCCACACGAACACCGTAGGGACAAGCTGTATCAAAAGCACAAGACATCACGGCATGGAGATATATATCATACAGGGCAGGAGCTAAGACACAGCCTTGTTTCACACCAGAGACAACTGCGAAGTCATCCGAGGTCTCTCCACTCAGCTGTAGCCTCGCCCGCATACCACTGTGCAGATATTCAATTAAACTTACAGACTTACGTGGGCAATCAAACTTACCCAATACCAGCCACAATGGCTCGCGGTTCACCTTATCAAATGCCTTGGTGAAATCAAAAAAGCGAGTACGATGGCTGGTGCCGTTCTCTACACTTCTCTTGCAACTGACGAGCCGCAAACACTATATCTATAGTGCTGCGACCCGAACGAAATCCACACTGCTCTTCCGCCACGTTCGGTTCCACAACCTGACTGACAAGGCGGTTGAGCAGGATTCGGACAATCAGCATGCCCACACAACTCAGCAAGTTGATGCGACGATAATTCGTACAACAGTGCTTGCCCTTGTATAGTGGCAGCACAACGACATCCTTCATCTCAGGAGGCACCTCCTCCTCAATCCACACGCGTTGCACCAAGTGGTGCAGCGCAGTCACCAACGCGGGTCCGCCGTGTTTCAGTACTTCAGGCGGGATCCCGTCAGCACCGGCACATTTGTCGTTCCACTACTGAGCAAGTGCTCTCTGCGTCTCATCCAGGGTCTGCGTGTCCGCCAGACTCGCCTTCACATTGTGCTGCTTCAGGCCGTCCGAAGTAGGCCAGTCGATCTCTGAACGTTTGTTCGGGAGACGGTCACAGTGTTTTTGTCACAGCTGAATTATGTCTCCAGTCTGTGTGTTGGTAGCGCCTGAGCTACCATCGATCAGCCTCCTCAGTAGCTCCAACCTCGGTCCATACACTGCCTCCAGGAGTCAAAGTATTCCTTGTGTTGGGGTCGTTCAGCGCAGCACTCCATCTGCCTCGCCTCTTCCGTCCACCATACATATTTAATGCGACGGATTTCTCGGGTCAGTCACCGTCGAATTTTGCAAAACTGGCTAATCTTTCCCAATTCTCTTGGATCTGCCACATGTGCAGCAAATGCTGCATTCTTCTCTTTCACGAATGTTCCAATCGTCGCATTTTTCTTATCAAACCAATCAGGCTGCTTACAGTTTGCGCGCCCGACGGTCTCCTTGGTAGCAGCTGTCACCTGGTCGCGAATGTGGTGCCACAGGTCGCCCACTGTGGCTATGCATTCCATACCACACATGCGTGCAGCGATCGCCTTCTCCAGCTCAATACCTTTCTCCACGGTACCGAGGGAGAGAATGTTAAACTTACACCGATTCACGGCTGGAGTGCAAGACATGAATTTACGAAAATATATGTACAGTTTATTCCGCACCCTTTTTTGATCAGTGCCACACTCAGCTCCACGCAGTACACGTGTCGTGCGCACTTCACGCATGTCATGCTGACGTACGATATCATAGTCGAGCAGACGAGCGTGACCACTCCGTGAGTGCGTCCAAGTTGCTATGTCACTCACACTCACTGTAAATCGAGTGTTCCTGATCGTCAGGCCGTGAGTGGCACACGATGAGAGCAGCCTGTAACCATTCGCATTCGCTGAACCAATGCCATGGGGACAGATGACATCTTTCCACACCGAAGCATCACGCTCAAAGTGCGCACTGAAATGACCCAGCAGAAATAGTCGGTCGCTCCTCGGCACAGACCGTATCACGGAGGATAGCTGGGTGTAGAATTGATCACGCATGTCATCAGGATAACACATGGTCGGACCGTACGTGCTTATAAAGGTGGCAAACTTACCTCTTCCGAGTCGTAGGCGAACAGTCATCAGTCGCGCGTTGCTGCCTGTTGGTTCACCCACCAGCAGGCCATGGAGGCGATCGGATATTGCAAATCCGACCCCATGATCACATGGTGCTGAGGCGGCGTTGCCCACCCAGTAGAATGTGCAGCCACCACCTGCTTCATGCAACTTACCTTGCTCAGCGAGACGAGTTTCACTGAGCGCCGCAATATATATATATATATATATATATATATATATATATATATATATATATATATATATATATATATATATATATATATATATATATATATATATTGGGCGGCATCCCGTTTTGGATTTGCCTGTCACCATGGTCAGCCACAGAACGCCCGCGCGTACAGAGGGACCATGGGTGGCATGCGCTGCACCACCCACAGCTCCAACCACACATACCATACCCAGTGTAAACCCAAAGGAATAAGACCGGGAGACATGTGGATGGGAGCCACGTTCCATCAACGGAGCCGGCCCACACTCCTTCACAGGCAAACACAAGCACACTGTGTTTAGGGGAATCAAGTGCACACAATGCGGTGGCTGGACCGCAGTCCGCTGCACACTGAGTGCGTGGAACCGCTCTTCGAGCCTAGCACGGCCACAAGGACCGTGCACCCCGTCCCCTCCAGCAACGACAAACTGTCTCCTATAGCCAGTATGAACGAAGTGGTGGGTAATAGACAGGTAGGTACCTTGTCAACATGCACATCAAGCGCAGCCACACCGGGGATATCAAACAACAACCATTCACTTGAAACGACAAGATGAAATAAAATTAATCCATTAATGCATACAGATGCGATGGCATAACTCTTCGCTAAATTACCATATGAAGTAAGTTGGTTAGCAACGAATCCGCGATAAGTAAGAAATATCCACCAGTTACTTAAAATTGCTACAAACGCAACAAAGTTACCGAATATAAGCGCGATTAGCGTAAGCAACCTGGCCAGTTGATAGAAGATTATCCAGGTAGGCAGAAGAAACCAAATAAAGTGGAGTGAAATTTATCCAGCGTCGAAAGACCTTGTTTAAGTGTATGTTGGTTCAGCTCAACTGCGATGAAGAAGCATTAAGAATGCAACATCAGCTTCAGCATGGGGCATATATATATATATATATATATATATATATATATATATATTTACATGTTCGCTTGTTTCGTAATCTTGCGGTGCGGATTCGAATCCGCTTAGGGGTGGATGCCCTCGTGGTATACTCAGACCACGTGCAACTTGTGATGGTCCCACGGCAGCGAAGCGCCGTTACGGTCTACAGCTGACACATTATTATCATTACTATACTCATGTGCTTACATAGGGACCGTGAGTGGCTTGTGCTACACCACCCCTAGTTCAACCCACGCCCCCCATATCCGGTACAAGCCTGGAGGAATAAAACCGGGGCGCATGCGGATGGAAGCCACGTTTCATCAACGGAGCCGGCCCCCACTCCTCCAACAGACAGAGCAGCGACATTCATGCCCAATTGGGAAACCGTGCCTACCAGATGTACACGAGGCGGTGGTTAGACAATAGTCCGCTCCACACTGAGTTCACGGAATCCCCCTTTGTGCCTAGCACGGCCATGAGGATCGTGCACGTCTCCCACCCAGCAACGATCCACAGTCTCCTGGAGCCAGTAATCGTGGTGGAGGGTAATAGACAGGTAGGCACCTTGCCAACATTCACATCAAGTGTAGCTACAGTGAGGATATCAAAGAACCAACATGGAATTTGAAGTAAACACGCAACATTGACACAGAATATGCAGTAGAATAACAGAACTGAGCAAACAAATAAAGTGGAATAGTTTCTATCCAGATTAGGAGGATCAGATTTACGTGTAAGTCGTGTGGCCCAGTTGCAATGAAAAGCATGGTGTATGCAGCATCAACTTCAGCAAGAGACACCATATGAATACGAAAGAACATGTAGAAGGTAGACACGCAAACTGGACACAATTTGCGGCAGAATAATTGAACTGGGCGACTCAAAGTATATGAAATCTGAGCTCTTGTTAGGGCGAGCTTGGGTATATGTAAGTGTTAATCAGGGTCAAAATAGGGCCACGTATTCTACAAAATAATTTCAAGAACCAGAATCTACGTAAAAGTAAGAGATAGAGACAGCCTCGTCTAGTCTGGAAAGGTAGATCAGGAACGATTACGAAGAAGAAAATGCCGTAGCTCACCTTCAGGGCATGTCAATACACTAAAATACGCTTGTGAAGGCAGCAGAGGTGACAGCCACGAAGCTTACAGTACTGTGGTGAACAAAATATGGAACATCCGTGAAATACGGCCGTACTAATCAAGCTCAATAGGAGGTAAATTAGACTTGATTCTTACGTACTAGACAGGCGCCGCACTAGCACTAGGCTAGTAATTAATCATGTTATAATGAAGCTGTACCCCATCTACTCTCATTAACGATAGAATGACGATGACGCAAGATTGCACACTGATAGCGCTGACAATGCCACCACGTATGGTAGCGAAACGTATGCAATCAGATCGCCAAGGTCGGGGAACAAACGACCAACTGTGGACAATTTGTTTTGGGAAATAAGTCATGCTATATCCCAGTTAGCTTGCGAATTATGTAGCCCAACCACCGTCCCCTATGGCTGAGTGGCTTAAGCTGCTGGCTAGTTGGCGTAAGCCTCTAGCGGTCATGAGTTCGATCCCCAGTATGTGACCGAAGGATGCACACCACTGACGAGACCCACTAGGGCGAAATGCGCGTCTGGTGCTTTTCCGAATAGGGTTTTTTGCTTTGTAGCTTGTGACCTGCTGTGACGAATAGATTAAAACTTTGTTTCGGTTGGCAAGAGAATTGGTGTACTTAAAGAAATCTGTGCAAACAAGACCACCGATTTTCATATGCTGAGCTATAACTAAATAAATGATTTCTTCTCGACGGTGCGAGACAGGCCTTTAAAGGCACGATCATGGTAATAAAAACGCGTAACATCAGTAATGATACAGAAATGTCACAAGTTAACCAGTACATACTGGATGTATGTGTGTATGTATGTGTAATATGTATGTGTAAATCATCGTGTTGTGAATTTGTTACTATTACTGTAAATTCGTGAATTTGTTCGGTGAATTCCCCAATATAGGGAGGGGTCAGATGAAAACTTTGAAGTGGTTGACTTTCTCGAAATGGATAAGATCCTCCCGTATGGCAAGGCAATGACTTTATTTAGTGGCGAGTCATATCCGACACGTCACAGTGTTGTGTAGCAGACATTTGTGGTTTTTCATAGGGAGAACACTTGCCAGACGAAAACCCGCCACGTCCTGGAACACTGCCGCCAAACTATTAGCTGGATCTGGATTAACCCGAACTACCCAGCTGGCACCACGTGGAAGTTGTTCGGCCAGCCAGGGAAATATAACTATACTCAGTCTAACGACTGTTGTATCCCGAGAAAGCAGCAGACCAGCGTAGCACCGAAACGTAGATATGGAGAAAACTGTCGCACACAAGCACAGTACAATTAAATCGATAGAGATTCGCATTGCAACCAATCAAATGCAAGGGAACATGATAGGCCAACGAGTGCTAAATAGAAGTGTGAGTAGGTTAAGCGAATCGAGAGCAAAAACAAAGCAAAGTATTTGGACACGACATTGTCCCCTGCTCTGTTCGCAAAACTATAGGCACTACTTGTCCATGAAGGATCTAATTTAATGTCAGCACCCCGAAGAATTGTCATGGGGTATTATCCACTAAAGCGTATCTGTAGATAGGGCAGCGTATCCGACCGGAACGTCGTAAGTTGGTATTAGTGCGTACCGAGCGCTGTGTTGTAGGTGTGTTCGTCTGTTCAATAACACGTTGGGAAAGCGCTGTATGCAGCCGTCTTGCATCCACCTTTGTCCCATCAGCCAACTTGTAAGTTACTGACGAGCATACAGATTCCACACGGGTCGGCGGTCCGAATATATTACCTCCTTTCCGGGAATTGGGTAGTCTCACACGAACAAATGTCCCTGGAGGATACGTTTTCCCAGCGCGTCTATATTTAGCTTGGTAAACAGCCCGTCTTTCGTATTCTCTGTGATCGGCGGTTTCTTCGGATGTAAAGACTGCATTTAATCGAGTTCGAATTGTTCGCCCCAGCATTAGCTCCGAGGGGGTCCTCGCCGTTGCAATATGTGGTGGTTCTGTATACCTCCAATGCAGATACCAAGGCATCATCCCAGGATTCTCCCGAAAGCCAAAGGATTTGTAGAGATTCTTTCAAAGTACGACTAAGTCGTTCGACGAGTCCATTCGGTGCAGGATTATAAGGTACAGTCCTCGTGTGTCTGATACCATTGCGCCTTAGGAATTCAGCATACTCGCTACTTCGAAACTGTGGGCCGTTATCAGTGACTATTTCTTCTGGCAGACGGTACCTTGCAAACAAACATCGGAGCCACTTTACGATGACGGCTGTAGTTGCGTCCCCGCGTAGAATAGCCTCTGGACATTTGCTGTAGAAACAGGTTGTTACTAGCACGTTTCGCTTCTGCGGAGGTGCATTGGCAAACGGGCCCATAATATTGATGACAATATTTGCCCATGGCTTCATTGGGTACACGATAGGTTGGACTGGAGCATTCAGGGGCTTCACACTCTTATCGGATTGTTGGTAGGCGTAACCTTCCCGAATAACCGCCTCGACGCTGGAATTCAACTTCGATCACCAATAGTATTGTCGTATCCGAGCTTTGATTCGCAGAATCCCTGGATGACCTTCATGCGCACATGCAACCACCATAGGAATAAGGGTTGCAGGGACCACAAACTGCTCACCTCTAATAATGCAGTTGCTCACAGTAGAAAGCTCGTTCTGTAGGGTATAGTATGGAAGTAACTCAGGTTGGATCTTGGTACAACTAGGCCATAAAGTGGATATGTACCCTCGAAACGTCGTTAGGATAGGGTCTTTATCAGTGGGCTCTCGTATTAGGTCAAATGTTATTGTAAGTGTTGCGCCTGAGAGCTGCGGTATCGTTTTTACCTCCTCTAAGTACTCGTTTTCTCCTTCGTTGGACAGTGAGAGTCTCGACAAGGCATCTGTAAGTTGGTTAAAACACCCTGGCACGTATTTTATTTCATACTTACAGTTCAATAAACGTGAGTACCAGCGACTCAAGCTATCGTAATTTGGCTTTTGTTACCGCGACTTAGTGGGGTTGTAAAAGCAGAATGATAGGTGCGCAAAGTGAATCGACGTCTGTTGTATACGTAAGGTCAAAATGCACGAGCAAGTTAAA
>OX104065.1:90659332-90814520 GCA_944474145.2 Dicrocoelium dendriticum | reverse complement strand
GAAGCATCCGTTGAAACAAACGTTGGACAGTGCTCATTGAAGATCGCTACCGTGGGGGGTTCATTCAATCATCGCTCTTATGGTTATCTAAGCAATGTCTTGTTCAGTAGCCCAACGAAACTCCTGGTTTTGGTGCGTCAACCTTCGTATCGGCTCGGCAACAGTCACAAAATTCTGTAAATGTCGTAAGTAATAAGAACACAAATTCAAGAAATGTTTTATCTGTGTAACATTGCATGGTTTTGGATAATCGAGAATGGCTTTGGTGTCCTGGACACTAGGCTTAATACCCAGGGTAGAAATAACATGTCCAATAAACGCGACCTCCGTTACAGCGAATTGGCATTTGTTTGTATTCAGGCGGATTCAGTTCATTCTGTTTATGTAGCACATTATGAAGGCTTTGCTAATGTTCGGTGGGGTTACTACCAAAGGCACAAATATCATCCATATACACAGCACATCCTTTGAGATCTGATAACGATAGAGTAACAAATTTCTGCCAAGCTGTTGGGGCACTACTAAGGCCCATGGGTAGCACTTTGTATTGATACAAACCGTCTTGCGTAAGGAAAGCAGTTAAATGTCGGCAATCTGGAGTCGGTGGTACGTGGTAGTATGCACCGCGAATATCCAGCTTTGAGGAAAGTTTGGCGTTTGATAGCTTAACCATCAACTGGTCTATAAAAGGCAGAGGGAAGTTGTCCACAAGTATATGTCGATTAGGCGCTCGAAGGTCGGTGTATACACGAATAGAGCCATCTTTCTTTTGAACGGCAACTAGCGGATGAACCCATTCAGGACACTGTATGGGTTCTATCAAGACTTCCGTGACCATATTTTTCAAAGCTTGCGACAACGCTTCTCGCTTGGTCAGAGGAACGGGCCTAGGTTGCGAAATGCTGAATGGTTTGTAATCCGCGCTCAACCGAATGCGGTGCATTGCTTTTAGGACTCTACCACTATCCGGAAGAAAGAGATTTGGGTAACTGGAACGTAACGAATGAAGGCTGACACCGGCAATGGTCATCCGGTTGAGGCATGGTGATACGTTCAATAAGACCATGGCATTACGTCCAAATAGAGGCTTGCTATCAGTTCTAGAGACGTAAACTACAACTATACGCTTCCTGCTGTTCATAAGTGTTGTGTCGGTGACCCACGACTGCTTCCACCGACTAACGGTAGTGAGAACACCAACGACCGGGCAACAAACAATGTTCACGCTGCACGCCAAACCGGTCACCAAGTGTCTGTGTGTGCAACTCAATCACATGATTCAACTTAGGGCATATCACAGGCTATGCAGAAAGGCTGACAATCGATCAATCAAAGCTAGTCATTCTAGGGGCGTAGCATCGATACGGTGTCTCACGAAAGAGCGAAATGTACAGAGTAATGGAAAAGCCATTAAGCATAAGATTCAGTGTCAACTCAAGCTACTCACAAAGGTGAGGTAACAGAAAACGTTTGTGGGGAACCCTCAAAGAGGACGGGGTGAATAGGGGTGAGTGGAATAAAACTCACAAAACAACGGGGAGTGGTGGAGTATTCTTACCTCCGCTATAACAATAAGAAACATTGAAACCGTAACAAAACCGAGTATGTGGACATCATCATTGGAGTAGCTACTGAAAGTGTAAACGGAAGGATGTACAGTTAGCTGACCAAACTGCTGTTTTTAAAAACAATATGCCACAACTGTGACTGGTGACGCGGAATCTAGTTCCATATCTAGATAAATGGTTTTGTTGCTAACTTCCAAAAACACACGACCAATATCTGGCGAAGGCAGTGTGGGTTCTTGAGTTGGAGACGAAAGTGGATGTGCGCATTCATTAACAACATATATAGATTGTGCAGTGGTGACCGGAGAAGCACTGGAGTCATTTGCAGAATCAACTAAAGAAATGGCGCGGGAACGACAAACTCGAGCAAAATAACCGGTCTTACCGCAATTCCGGAAGATTTCACTCTTTGCAGGTGACTTATCATTTGCACGGTGTTCAGCATTTCCACAACGGTAACACATATTTCTAACTGAGGATCGCGTCAGAGAGCATGTAGAATCCAAACGATCAATTTCAGTAGCTCCTATGTTTGCGAGGAAACTTTTGTTTTGTTCCGTGACTGCGACCTTCGCGCGAGCCACGTCACAGGCCCTGTCCCATGTGAGCTTTTCTGCGTTCTTTATTAAGAGACTCTATCTGATCCGAGAATCCGTGAGACCAGAAATCAATTGTTGTATTAGCATGGCTTCTTCCACATTTTTCTTGGGAATACTAGTCACACTTTCTAACAGAACAAACAAGACGGGAAATGAATGCATCCACTGATTCACCAGATGCTTGTTTCAGCTGCGAAAAATTGTACCGAAAAGTGTAGGTGTTCACTCGAATACCCCAATATTTATCGAGGGCCGATAAGGCCTCTGTCAACGTGGGTTTCTCCCGCAAGTTTAGAGCATCAAATATACGTCGACCCTCTGAGCCGAGGTGCAAGCGCAAAAGCTTTAAAGTATCCTCCGTTTTCAGCGTCACGAATGGATTGAGAACTGGTAGCAGAGAAATATAATCAGAAAAACTAATTTTCCAGTCTTCCTAGCATTTTGCATTTGGGGTAACCGCAGAGTCAGTCCAGAACGGTAGAGGGGTAGTAGCATGCAAAGACATCGGTAACACGCGAAGCCAATTTGTTGTATCCCGAAAAAGCAGCAGACCAGGCTAGCACCGGAACGTAGGTATGGCGGAAACTGTCGCACACAAGCACAGTACAATTAAACCGGCAGAGGTTCGCATTGCAACCAATCAAATGCAAGGGAACATGATAGGTCAACGAGTGCTAAGTAGAAGTGTGAGTATGTTAAGCGAATCGAGGGCAAAAACAAGCAATGTATTTGGACACGACAACGACTAGCATGTGAAACAGAACATGAAACATCAACACCATCCTGTTAATTGCTTGTTAGTTGACAGGACTGTTCACTTTCCTCGGATGTTCCCGAGCGATTTAGCTTGGAATGCGTGACCCAATTTGGCCAAGCCACCAAATTGCAAATGTTTCACTAAAGCGAGGAAGCGTTGCTGTTGGGTATTGTAATCGGTAAAATGTTTGGAGGTTTGGGTAAAGGGAAGTACGGTAAGTTAAGGTAAGTCGGTGTAGTTCAAATGAGGTGAAGAAGCATGGAGTGTGCAGCATCATACCACGGTATGGGGCACTCGGATGCAGGCATCTGTGCTGGAATTACCGCTAGAGCGCCTGCGTCTGTGCAGAAACTATGAGTGGTCGTCGCCGCGTTGCAACACTCGATGAATTAGTGGATTGTCAGTACAAACGTTCTCGCCTCCGATGTTACGAGAGGACGGGTATTCCGTTCCGACTCACCGTCATGTTTGCCGATTAGACGTGCACCGTCCGCATATGCCAATTAACAGGTGAGTCATGGTATCCCTCCTTAGTTTTGTCCCACCAAAGGTTACATAGTCCGTGGTGCTCGGTCTCACATTTGGTCTGTTCGGCATGATCCCGTCGTGGCCTTGCTGGTGATTGGCTAGCCCGGCTGGACTAAGGCACACACGGCCCCATGCACTACAGCTCCATATGCAAGTAGCCGAAGAGTTTGTGTTCGCCGGCAGCTGACGCTTGCGTGCTGCACGTTTAATTTCCCGATGCATCAGCTGTCTTTTTGCGCTTGGGCAGCGGTACGCGTGATGAGATCATGCCAAGTTCGGCGATTCTTTGCCATCTCCTCCTAACCCCTCAGGTCAATACTTACTTGGGACAAAGTAACATTTACCTTGTCTTGGTAGTGCAACTTTGCTTTCCCTACATTCCGGCCGCCTGCACTCAGTTGCCTATACAGCAGTTGATTCGGGATTCTCGTCGCATCCATACAGCACACATATCCAAGCCATCTGTGGGGTCATAGCAATAGCAGTCCATTGTGTACACGTCGCTCCGGCGGACCACATCAGTGTCAGGCACACTGTCCCACCAGTGGATGTGTAGAATTTGACGCACACACTGTTGATGGAATCGTTCCAGAAACCGAAGATCCTTTCTGTACAGTGTTTACGTTTCCGATCCATAGATACAGACCGAGAGAACCATGAACTTATACATCACCTTGGTTCTGGCAGTGAGATGGTGATTATTCCACACCCGATGTTCCAGTTTCCCAAAAACGCCCTCGCCTTCACTACACTAGCACGCATTTCGTCGGGGAGTCGCAGGACGGTTGACAATGGGCTCCCGAGGTAGCAGAATGCCAGCGTGTTCTTTAATAATTCATCAGCACCCCGTATTACTGCCCTGAACATTTGCTCCACTCCTGGTGCCGGTTGAAATAGGCATACGGGCTTGCCTGTGTTTATATTAAGTCCGAACTTGGTCGCCATGGAAGCTAATGTAGTCGTCATGCATTGCAGTTCTTCAGTACGTTCAAACAATGCACAGTCCTCAACAAATAACTGCATCCGAATATTTGTCTCAGGCACTAGACTTCTTGCTCCAAAGCGGCGGATGTAAAATAGACCCCCATCGATGCGATGCTCCAGATGCAAACCGTATTTAATGAATGTATACGGGTTAAGAAGCGTTGCTTTACAAGTCCCGTTGAATGGTTAGTGGGGATATCGCTGTTCGTTAGATTTGCAAATGCTGCGGATGGCAGGTCATTTGCCACTACAAGAATGGTCTGTGTGCTTTCACGGAGGCGTTGCATGCACATTTCGCGAAGCATCCCAACGTTCATGTTGAACTGCTGAGAAGTTGACGTATTTCTCGCAACAAGGCAGGGCATCCTATCTCCTAGTTACGGATCCATACATAGTTGCTGCTGACGGAGCTTATCGGAAGGTGTGATTCGTTGGATAGGAGTGTGTTTAAGAGTCGAATAGACTGTACGCACCAGAGTCAATGTTTGTTATGGCACCGGGCCAAAGGAAATGGCGTGTGACCGGATGGACTAGTGACCAACCGAGCCAATGGCATAATTCACCCAGAAAGTCAGCAACGCGGTTCGAGGTGCTTTTAGACAGTGTGAACGTTGCGAACAAGCGTGAACCAGTGAAACTGCAGAGCGGAACTCAAACGCGTTTAGCTACGAGAATCAGTAGGAACCAATACGGTAACGATTATTCGAAAGTGTGAATGCTGCCGGACCCAACGTGTATTGTACAGAGCTGTGATGAACTGGAAGTAACTTAGCAAGAGCACAGAGCAAGGTAGCGGATGACTAACAGTGAATTCGTAAGTGAACCGGATGTGTCATCATTGAAACAAATGAACGATCGGGAGATACAAAAAAGAATAAAATTCGATGCCACAAAATAGTGAATACGTAAAGCTTGCATGTTCACTACAGAACTAGAGCCAGCGACATAAGGCAAATCATAAGGGTGAGCCTGTGGAGTGGACTCTCGCATATAGTGTACGCGTATGGACTGTATAGTGTATGGACTTTATAAATATCCATGCGTAATTTTAATAGACGACTTCTTGATCGCCGCTCAGTCTTCTTGATTTGTGGAGGGCTACTCGCCACAACTGTACATGGTACACCATGCGTAGCGAAGATATCCCTTAAGATGCGCACGGTGGTCGACCCAGTCATGGATGTAGTTGTCCGAGCTTCGATCCATTTTGAATGTACGTCCAATACAACAGACACCATGGAGCCGCCGATGGGTCAACAGAAGTGGGTGCGTATTCTGTCCCAAGGAAGTGTGCGCCATGGCCATAGAGATATTGGTACAGGTTGTGGGGAAGATTTATTGTATTGACAGCTAGCGCGCAATCGTATGACCTATCATACCTCCTGATAAACTCCGGTCCACCAGGTAAATCTGCTTGCCAGTACCTTCATCTTTGGATTCCTTTAGTGACCAATCTGGAGTTGCCGTAGGTTTGTTTGACGATGCACTTTTGGAATGAAGACTCGAGAGCCACAAATCATGCAACCATCCTCAACCCTCAGTTCCTCTCTTCGACTGAAATGCTTCTAGACTCTCGTTTACCCTATCCGGCCAACCAGTTAGGATACCATCACGTGCTTTCAATGGTTTGTGGTCACTTCGTGTTTCGGACTTTGTTGTCGTCACTTGCGATTCATCCAATCAAGATATCACTTGCACTAGTTCTCTCAAAGCTGACTGGTGGTTCGGAACTTCCCATAATAGAAGTCAACTGAGAACGTCGACACACTGATTCTCCTTACCGGGATGATGTTTCATTTGATACTGATAGCCAGCGAGTAACAGAGTCCGGCGAAGCATACGCGCCGGTGCCATTTGGGGTATCGCTTTTAATTTGCCTGTGGTATTAAGGATCACAAGCCTGTCTTTTAATGTGAGGGTGCGTAGGGGACCTAGCGACCCTTGCAGCACCCTTAGCTCACGCGCGACTGTTGATGATTGCAGGGCAGCGAAGCTTCGGTATTGCGTACCGGCATACTGCTTATGCATTTCATTTTCTTGCACTCAGCATTCCCAGTAGTGACTTTTGATCTGTGTGTATTTAAATCCCTACTTGAATATGTATTAGGGAAAACGCACAATATATATATATATATATATATATATATATATATATATATATATATATATATATATATATATATATATATATATATATATATATATATATATATATATATATATATATATATACATGATTTGGCGGCGTCCGTATCCGGATTTGCCTGTCACTGTGACGTCCATGGGGACAGTCACAGGACGCCTGCGCCTACAGAGGGACCATGGGTGGCTTGCGCTGCACCACCCATAGTTCCATCCACACACCCCATATCCGGTGTAAACCCGAAGGAATAAGACCGGGAGGCATGCGGATGGGAGCCACGTTTCATCAACGGAGCCGGCCCACACTCCTTCAACAAGCAGATCGGAAGCATTCCGGCCTAATTGGGAAATCATACACACCAGACGTACACGAGGCGGTGGCTGGACCGTAGTCCGCTCCACACTGAATGCATGGAACCACTCTTTGAGCCTAGCACCATCACGAGGACGGTGCACTCCGTCCCCTCCAGCGACGACCAACTGTCTCCTGGAGCCAGTATGGACGAGGTAGTGGGTAATAGACAGGTAGGCACCTTGTCAACATTCACATCAGGCGCATCCACACAGGGGAGCTCAAGCAACATCTACTTCTGAAATGCAAGATTACTCATCACGCAAGCAAACGTACCACATACGCCGCCTTATTGGCCTGGATTAGTAAGTTGAATGGGAACATACTCATGGTGTTTCTATTCCGCATACAATTGTGCCTTCTCCAGCACCTAAGAAACCGCCCTTTTGAGTAGTTCACGGAATTCGCATCGATCCAATTTGCCTTGGATTCGCAACACCTGAAATCAACATGAGTTTTTCATAAACTCACCTTCTTCATGTTCTGGTAATATTATTTTCGGTTTGCTCGAATGTCGTTCTACTGCAGTAAGTAACCCGTACAAAAGCGGTATGAAGATCCTCGTGGAATTCATTCGGTATACATATATACATAGATTGGCGTCATCTGTGTCCAATGGCAGTTCGAACGCGAGATATGTACATGCGTTTCTCCAAACTTAAGTGTGAGCTGTCCCAAACTGGATAGAGACACATTAGACATCATCATCAATGGTACGACAAACGTGTATGGGTTTCGTTTGGAGGTTAGGCTAACAACCACTTTTGCAGGTATGAGAATAACTACCCCATACGAACTTTTGATATTTGCTTCTACATTTAGACGTGACTGCCTTAAATCTTGGGCATCCATATTTGAAGGGATTCGATGTGGCAATAGTAAAGCAACTGCTAGGTAGAATGATGACCAGACTATTGGTACAGTGAAATAGTGTGCACTTGGGTGTTGCCCTCTACATGTACAGTCTGGTTTGAGTAGCTGATGTGGGAGATCACACAGCATGTCGAATGCGATACAGTGTCCACTTCTGGCTCTCTGTGTCTCCGACCGGTTCGGTCATGTGCTGCCCGAGGCATGTGTACCTACTCAAAGAACGATTGATGCGCAACCTTTGGTATTGACAAGTGACATCAACTAAGTCCCACTGCTCACTGTCAAACATGCGACTTTCCAAACAGTGTTCACATTTATTGTGCAAATGTCCAAGTACTCAACCGTTTATACCTAACCACCTGTACTCTAATGTGGCCATAAGCTATTTGCTGACGGTCTATATCGTACGTTCCAGGTGCAGCCCATTCGGTACTCATAAAACCATTGTCCCTATGCGCCGATTCATTTCCGATGTTATATAATGACACACTGGCGTACCATTCCCGTTAGATGCAACCTTTTATTTAATCCATTCAAAAGATTGGTCATGTGCAATGCAACTTCGGGTAGGCGTCTCTGCACGTCTGCCTTCCATCCGGTTAATACGTGTGTTTCATAGACCCCGGTAAATTCACTATGGCTGAGGGATAACTGGAACTATAACTATACTCACTCTCACCACTAGCCTGCGGAGTGGAGCATGGAATGGCAACATCGTGATAATCGCTAGTCGGTTAATTGTCGGGATTGTTCACTTGACACAGTTTTTCCAGGGCAATTTCTCTTCGAATGCATAATCCAAAGTTGTCACACGAAGGACAATCGTTGAGCATTGTGTTACAAATGTCAAATTTGACATTTTATGCGTACTGTAAACGGCCAAGCGATGATAACCTTTCGATTCAAACGTATCCATCGAACTGGAAACATACACAATAATTTGCCACCCTAGCATTGATCCGTAGCAAGCCCACAGAAATCGCTCGGAAATTTCGCACTCACATCAATTACGAATGAGCTCATGGATGGACTGAACCATTATTCTGCGATGCACCGGCTCTCTAAGCATCATGCAAGTTAGCATTGAGCAGCTAGTCAAACTACGGTTATGGTTAGCAATACCATGGACCTGACATAGTGATATGAAAATCACGGCCGAATAATAATACTCTCGGTATGTAACCATACTAGACGCCGCTTGAGGAGGTAGCAAGAATAGCATAGCATAGATCATGATGAGTACAATATCGTAATGAGCAACATGTGGAGTCATCGCGAAATACAACCGAGTTAAATAAGCCCATACAAGTTAGGTTACCTGTGACTTATCCATTCTATGCAGGTGCAATAAAGATATCACATTGCACCAAGTCGGTAGTTAATCATTCTAGAATGAAACTACACCCAAGCCCGACTTACATGCGGTATATAGAATAAGGATGACACCAAAATGAATGACGGAGATGGCGTAAGCAACTTTTCAAGTTGGCAGGGAAATGATGCGATTATGTCCACTGCAGGCTATCCGTGTCGTAAATTAAAACCAGAACCGGTTCTAATCGTCTATTGTCCGAGGTAAGCGAGAATCAACAAGGAGGTAAAACCACCAAGCAGTCCGTCATGTGTTACTATTTATTTCCCCCTGGTCATTCGTTCGGACCGCTAACATATCTCGACCAATCCATCAGTGTCTAGAATACTACCTATGCCCATGCATTTCGATTCGGATGTTACAACATATTGCCGCTGCTCCGGGAATCAACCTAGATGACTTGTCTGAATCTCAGTGCGTTCACCTGAAGGCGGCAGCAGTACAATGGGGTGTATAGAGACACTTGAGATGAGATACATTGACTTCATATTGCAACCCCTAATAAGTCACGGTGTCACACGAGATGAAATGTAATAGCATCCATCTGTCAAGTGGGAATGTATCGAAACACGAACAGATGTTAGCGGGATTTGTACTTTAGGCGAGTCCCATTTAGACATCGAGCCAGCAGATAATGGTGTTACGCGAGTGAAAATGCCATCAGTCTGTCAGGCTGAAGTGTGGTGCTTATAAGTGTTTCTAAATGGCTTCCACTTAGTCATTCAACGTGAGACATCAGTTGACACACCAAAGGTCCTTGGTTCAAGTTACAGTACTGCAGTGTTGCGAACGAGTATTTGTTCACACTTGTGTATGGACTACCACAAACTGGAGGAGGAAATAATAGCCGTCATAAATCATAGCACAACGTACGTGCATGAGTTTGGATTGAATGAAAGAAGAACAGCCATATTGCTCTAGTTTTAGAAAATCGCACGTAAAATTATAAGTAACCAATACGACTGTCAGTGGTTAGTTAGCGTTACATATATATATATACATATATATATATATATATATATATATATATATATATATATTGATCACAATCTGTGTACAGATATTGTGTCATCGAAACCATGGCGGAATAGGAAAACAGGGTTAGATTAAATGGCGAAAGCAAACAAACAATTTTTGTCCATTTTCAGTGGCAGTTTTGGAGTTTTTTTATTGGGGGTGGGAAGGAGATGGTCCATCCATGGCTCGTCAGTGGGCGAGATAATACTCGGTTGCCCAGGCCGAAGTAGAGGGTTTTCTTAGGGGTCCCAGCCTTTGATCCAGGATCTAACCTACAAGGCAGCAGGGCGATATGGGTATCACATTCCATTGGGAGCCGGTAACCAAACAAATGGTTCATACGCCTTTAGGACCGCAAAGGATCATGGGCCCAACACACCCTTGAATTACAATACCACTCAGAGAGAGGCAAGGGGCAGTGACTTTATTTAGTGGCGAGTCACATCCGCCACATCACAGTGTTGTTAAAAGGTCGCATGTAGCTTTTTATAGGGAGAACGCTTGTCAGGGGAAAACCCACCACGTCCTGGAACACTACCGTCGAGCCATTTGCTGGAATGGGATAATCCGGAACCACCCATCTGGCACCATGAGGAAGTTGTTCGGCAAGCCCAAATACAACCGCTAGCGCCTCCTTGTCAATTAGGGCGTACTTTCATTCGGCCTGGGATGGGCTCCGGAAGGCAACTGCAACTGGTGTGTTTACTCCGTTGGCTTCAAGTTGTAACAGGTGCCTCCTTCCCCGTATGGTGGTGCATCACGTGTCAACCCTATGTACTTTTCGGAGTCAAGGTAGACTGAAACCGGTGGACTGTCCAACACAATTTTGGCCTGACGGAAAGCCCATTCCTCCGTCTCTGACCACAGCTACGGTGAGCCCTTGTATAACAAAGGAGACAAACGGTGCAGTACAGTGGCTGCTCGCGGAACAAACATTAGTTAGTGATTATACATCCCCAAGAACGACGTCAACCTATTGATTCCTTGTTTGTGATGCCTCAAAAGTAGGTCAACTTTTAGCCCCAAGCCTTTCCAGTCCCTGCACAAATGCGAAAATCCAGATAACCAAAGTACGGTGCCGAGAATACGCATTTTTCACGTTTCAGACGCCAACTAGGTTCTTTCATACGTCCATCCTAAATCGCAGTCTATGGATGTTCGTCATTCATTACCCCGCAACCAGGATGTCGTCTAGGTACACAATGCTCTAGCAGGCCTGTTAGTATGTTCTCTCTCTTTCACCGGAAGATGATCGGAGCTGAACAGATACCGTATGGTAGTCTGTTATACCTGAACAAACCCCGGTGAGTACTGATTGTTGTTATTGTTTTGGCCTCTTCGTGTGGTTCGAACTGCTGACAAGCGTGCGTGAGGTCCAAGGTTGCGAAATATCTGCTGGTATCCAGCTGAGTGTAAACATCCTCAATTTTTAGAAGCTGGCCATTCATTCATTCATTATATACGTTTGCTAGAGGTGTAAAACACCTTAGCTACTGTGCCGCAATACATAAAAGAAACAAAGAAAATAAATGCAACAGTTGCATGCCAGCTGTTACCAGACGGAGTACTGAAATTGACTGTGCTTTTGTAGTCACCGCAGATGCGATCCGCCAAGCCTGTGTACTGGAACAATTGATGTAACCCAATCCAAAAAGAGTACTGGCTCTACGATGCCGCTCTTTTGCAGTCGTTTAAGTTCCTCTTCTACTTCTGATCGCATCAAATACGATAGCAATCGAACCTTGATGAATCATTGTTGTGTGGTAGATGAAATGTAGTTATTAACTTGTTCACCGATGAACTGCACTTCGTCTGGCGTCTCAAAAACTGGTGCTATTTCTGGAGCAGTGTTTGCATATCCGATGGTGAGGAAGTGGGTTTATCTGTAGAACCGGTATCTGCTTGTTCCAGTGGCGGCCCAGTAATTTTGTACTATCTCCGTGTGTGATGTATATGGTTCCTCGGGTTGTCGATCCTCCACATGACACCTCAACGTCATGTGTCCCAGCAGTTTCATTTCCCCACTCGTGTATGTACGCAGTCGCAGGGGCGCCGACACAGCTTGGTGTGACCCGACGGGGAAAAATCTTTGTGACCAAGTTCGTTCGTCGCACAACGTTACTCCACTGCCGGTATCCATTCCTAAATGCACCGGAATCTGGTTAACACCAGATGGTTTTGCGCGTGGGGTAATTGTGTGTGGTTCGGTAACAACACATTTCTTGTCCGCCACCTGGGAAGGTGGTTTTGCACTAGGCCGGCAGACACGGGCCATATGCCCACGTCTTTTTTAGCATTTGTTACAAATTCTCAGTATGTGTACACACTCTGAGATGACCGTTTTAAAAGCCGCAGTGATAATAGCTGAACGATCGTCTCGTGGTTGTATTAAGTTTCTTAGCTTTGACCGGGGAAATCTCCAGCACTTGGGTTTGAATTCAGCCATTAATCATGCTAAAGCTGGGTATTGTTCTCAGTAACTTCCATACCCGTTGTAACCTCATAGGCACTTTCCAACATCAATGCGTTATCAGCCAGCAGCCAGCGCTGAATGTAAGTGTTTTTATGCAAAAAACGAGACGACCCCGGATCATGTCGTTTCGGTAGTTGACGAAATCCCAAAATGCCGTCAACTTCGAAGCTCGGCAATGAAGGAAGTAACTGACTTCCTCTCACCTTGAACTCGGATATTGAACTTAAATTGCCGCTGTATCACTGATCGTTTTGGCTTATAGTGACTAGAGACCAATGTGACTAAATCGTCAAATCATTTGGTGCGGTAACTCCCGAGTCGCCAGGCTGCGAATTAGTTCGCATGTTCGTGTGCTAGGAATACTCAGTAGGCTTGGAGGGGTTTCGGTGTTGTCCCTCCCCACACGGACACCCCACGAACGATTTCTACATCTTTTGGACTCAGCAGGTGGCGACAGCCTGAGCTGGGGTGGAACTCCAGGGTCAGTGGTTCACGGCTGACGCATTGATCACTATGCCACTAAGATTTGTGAGCAACACTTGGCACAGCGGTAAGGAATTCAAAGTTGGATTTGGAGTACTTGCCGTGTGGTTGAATTGCTACACGGAATCTTAATTGAGACCTCGGTCATTCCGATCGTCAGAATCTTATCCGAAGCGGAGAGGTTCGGTTGCTGTTTCCCCCAACACTGACACTCCACTACTCACTAGGATGTTCACCCTGTGGTTGTCGCTGACAATTTCATTCGCGGACAAATGTTATTCAGACTCTCAGTGTTGTGGTTCCAAGAACCGGATCTCTCAAAGCACTCTTCAAATATTCCGATGGAGGCCATGGAGGGTTTAAGCAATCCTTGCCGGCCCGTAGCCTTAAGGATCACAAGTCTGCCTTGTACCTGCGGGTACGGGTTCGAGCCTGCGCAGGGACTGGGCAAACCCCGCAGTATCCTTAGTCCACGTGCGATTGGTAGTGGTTGTGCAGCAGCGAACCGTCGGTACTGCATACCGGCGTACTGCTGCTGCCTATTTTTAATTATTCCTTCAACAACACGATACGCAAATGGACACGATTACACGCGGCCAAACTCATGGGCCGTGTGGTTGGTTGGCGGCATCCGGTTTCGGATTTGCCTGTCACTGTGGCAAGCCACAGGACGCCTGCGCCTACAGAAGGACCATGGGTGGCTTGTGCTGCACCACCCACAGCTCCAACCACACACCCCATATCCAGTGTAAACCCGAAGGAATAAGACCGGGAGGCATGCGGATGGGAACCACGTTTCATCAACGGAGCCGGCCCATACTCCTTCACAGGCAAACACAAGCACGCTGTATTAGGGGAATCAAGTGCACACAAGGCGGTGGCTGGACCGTAGTCCGCTCCACATTGAGTGCATGGAACCGCTCTTCGAACCTAGTACGGCCACAAGGATCGTGCATCCCGTCCCCTCCAGCAACGACCAGCTGTCTCCTGGAGCCAGTATGAACGAGGTAGTGGGTAATAGACAGGCAGGCACCTTGCCAACATACACATCAAGCGCAGCCACACCGGGGATATCAAACAACAGCCATACATTTTAAACGAAAAAATGAAATAAAATATATCCAATAATGCATACAGATACGGCGGCATAACTCTTCGCTAAATTACCATATGAAGTAAGTTGGTTAGCAACGAATCCATGATAAGTAAGAAATGTCCACAAGTTACTTAAAAATGCTACAAACGCAACAAAATTGCGGAAGATAAGCGCAATTAGCGTGAGCAGCGAGGCCAGTTAATAGAACATTATTCAGGTAGACCGAACAAAGCAAATAAAGTGGAATGAAATTTATCCAGCTTAAAAAGAGACCTAGTTTAAGTGTAAGTTGGTTTAGCCCAACTGCGGTGAAGAAGCATCAATAATGCAACATCAGCCTCAGCATGGGTGCCGTGTGGTTACACACATTGTTACAGGCGATAGCAAGTGATAACCAATTACCACACCCAACACTCCTACATGGATTGTAGAAAGTTCGTTTACTCTCTTCTGATCTGTTCACACTGGAATGCATTACCAGCATTTGTGGTGAATGCATCAAACATTGTGACCTTCACAAGTCTATTAAACTTTCAGCTAAGTAATAAACGACACCCAACAGTATAACAAAGTACAATATCTGGATTAGTTATAGCTCACGCTTTAGGCCGAAAAATTTTGATATTCATTTTTGTTTTTTATCACAGCATCCACCATTGAATTATCGAAGTATTCCTTGTCCGCGACACCCTCACGGCTGAGTTAAAACCTAGCAGTGCTTTACGCGGAGATGTATTCCGCTGACGGCAACGTCACAAAACGCAGTGCCATCTAATGAATCCGTCGTAGCCCCACCTGGAAGAAGTATCAAGCCATGCCTAAGTAGAACTTGCGAATTTGATGAAACTTGGGCGAATCTGTTCAACCGAGCCTTCTTTAAAGTAATGCTTCACACTCGAAAAGCAGTCACGTGCAATAACCCATTTCGGTTATCATCGTCATCTGTGCCCAAACGTTTACCACTGCTCTAGCAGTACACCGTGTATGAAAATCACATAGGTCAATGCAGCCACTGGCAGCAGTCACTCGCGGCATCCCCTACCGATCTGTCTGAATACGTTCGAGGGCCTTACCACGGTGTGGTGACTCACTTGGTAAACACTTACTGCAATGAGTCATTGCACAACTGTCATTAGGATGGTGTGTCCACTCCAGTAAAAGGATCTTTAGGTGCTCCTTGCTGCTCTCTTCGCCCAGGAAAACGCCAACCTTGTTCTATTAGAGAAGTTAGAAGATGAAATCAATGAGGATTATTTGTTCGGCGTGAAGAAGGCGATAGTCGATTTCGTTCTCAGGGAATCCGGCGACAAAGTGGTGCCAGGAAAGGACAAGAAAGGGGAATGTGACGCTTTCGACGACGACTGTACTCCGCCCGCTCACCGTAAAGAACTGGAGGTTGTTCCCAAACCGTGGCATCCTTCGTTCGTCTCTGCGGTTCGATTCTGTCAACGACACTTATTCATTACGAATGCTTGCATGCTACAGTTATTGGATCTGTGGCATACCAGTTTTGCGTAAGTCACAATCTTCTCCTCATTTTAATGCGATGACAAAATTTTTAGTCTTTTATGATCCGTCAAGCTTGTGCTGTGCTCAGCTAATTGCTGGCCAGATTAACGCTGGTAACACCATTGGTGCAGTAATTACTCTGGATTTGACTTTCTTGAAGTGTGAAACCCAAATCAGCACTTTGCTTCTAATATACCGTTATCCTGTCGCCTCCCTGATGCGCGTTTATCTTATTCTTATGAATCATCTATGTTTTTGTAGTCCTCACTCTAAATTACTGAATTTCTTACCCGTCCTAAACCATTGTCCCATTGCTAGTTGTGCCCATTGGTTGCCAGCACTAGTCCCAGTGCACTAAACCCGAGCTCACTTGTTCCCATTAGTTGATAGCTCCTGATCCTCGCACATTGACACCATACTATGCCACACACCGCACTTGACCGGATGTCTCAGAACGGTCGACATGGTACTCCAACGGCTGCGTTTCGCTGTGGACGAGACGAACCGGTACTACTCAGCCTTTCTCCTCACTAACCTTTCACTGGGTGTGAACAGTGACGCAGGGCTCTATTCTGATGTAGGGAGCAGGAGCTAATAGGATTAGGTGCACCTGCCTTTCCCTTAACGCATCGAATCCATCTTTTTGGTGCACCTCATGGACACACACGATCAAGGATGCCTTCATGTATGCGAGAGGAAAGATAAGGTTGTAAATAGCTATCGAAAACTGGGATGGAAAAAGCAGTGCACGTGGAAACTGATCATATCAAATTGGGTGCCAACAGTGAAGCGGTGTATTGCGTTGAATGTTCTACATTTCAAGTCACCTGCCCCCAGTCGAACCCGACTGAGTTTGTAAATAATTTCAACGGCTAGACGCCAGAATGAAAGCTGTGAAACGTCATACTGACATATAGGTGTTGATCACCATCGTTTCTTGTTCGTGCAAAAAGTCGAAAAAGTTGAGCAAATGCGTATTTTCCAATCGAACTGCTAAGCGTAACTCGGTAATAATGCGGCTAAGAAGGAGGTGCTTTAGTACTAGTGTTCCACCTAACCGTTCTGAATAGCCCGGATTCTAACCACCCGCACCAGGCTCTCCTAAAAGCGGCACCTGATCGCCGGGAATAGAGGGTTGAACGACGGGATGCGCTAAATCATATGTTGTCTTTCTATTTCTCTCAAACCCACGACCAACGAGATTTCCCTGTTATCCGTTACAGAAGCATGCGCTTGATAGATATTCAAGAACTTTATTCCAAGCCAACGGCGATCGAACTGACAACTTTCCAACAGATATGCAACAAGCACATAGAATCCGCCAAAGAAAGGCTGCTGAAAAAGTAAGTCCTCATGACCGTAATCTTCACAAACTGCTGGTTCGTCACATTGAACGCACTTTGACAATGACTACCAATGGAACAATGGTCTTTAATGGCCTGAGCGAGTTAAAAAAAACCTGTCAGAAAATACACCGTATGTCTAGGGCACAGTGAAAAACTTTAACTAGTTGTTCACCTGCGTTTTGTTATGACAAAACGAATGAGGTCGCTTTTACTTACCTCTTTACATGGTGAGTATGCTACACTGGGAATGCCTACCCGCCGACAGAACAAATTTCAGTAACGTTCTTGCGGGCCGTGTCACGCTGTGATATTCAGCCCGTGTTGTATACGAATCCCCACTTTTGTTGTAACATGGTACTGTTCCGGACTATCCATAAATCACGTCAAGGTCCTATCGGAATGATGGTATTCCGTGCAAAACCATTGCCACCTCTCAATCTCTGGCTTTCGCGTTCGAAACTAGCTTTATGACATCGCTTGGCATACAATCTTGTTCTGCTGAGGACCATGATTAAGAAGTCTGGTGACCAACATCCACAAAGACACCATACGTATTTCTGTTAAAAGCCACCACATCGCTATTCCAAACTAGTGTTAAGTGTTCTCTCATCACAAAGATTCACTACAGATGTCTTTGCTTGTCGTTTCTTACTTTATGGCACACCGCAGCATTCATCATCAGCCTACTAGATCCGGATTTTCCTCTACAACTTCTCTCGGTTAATTCCATCCCTAACGCTTTCAGTCTTAAGGAAATAGGTTTCGTCCATACATCTTTCAGAACCCACGTTAAGGCAAGCAAATATCATCCACCTGGCGCGAACGCACCAAAACACGTTTCGCGTCGGGTGACCAATACCAAATCAACCAATAGCATATCAGACTATTTTACGACATGAGTAGGTTTGGGTGTGGCGCAGATCGCGTGCGACTTGGTGGGTGCCTAGTCGCGCTCGAAACTCGTATTCATGCATGATTGGCTACACTGAAGCTACACACATGCTAGGGGGTATACTCACAAAACTCACGTGGTGTCATATGGGCTTAGCAGTCACGAGTGATCGTGGTGGTTGGCACGTAACCTTTCAGACATTCCCACTTATACGTGAAATATGATTGCGCGGTGTGTCTGCCCATTTCATCGCTGAGCTGTGCGTATACTGCGACGCACCCCGGTGAATGAGTGCGAATGAATTGGCGCTTGGGAATAATGACATGAAGTCGCTCACAAATACCGTTGTCGATGATCGGTTGGCATGGCATTTGGGCTAGTGACACCGCAGGGACGTGGAGAGCGTGTGGACCGCGGTGTGTTTCGGCGTGCCGCATGATCGCTGAGCGCAATGTTGCAAGGTCAACATTTGGTGGATGTAGCGATTCGAATCAGGATGAGTGCGCGCGCAGTGCACATTGGCATCCTTACCGAGGTTTCATGCGCCTATTGCCTTTGTTATGCCGTTGTTCGACTGAGCTTGCTCCTGGGGAATATTTCATATCGTTGCGTCATGGTTCCCATTGCGGTTGCTAAGACATGTAAAGGCCTGAGTTGTTCCTCCAACCGTTCTCACACATGATTTGTATTGTTGTGAAACAGACGGAATGTGGTGTTTTACACAAACAGAAAAAAAGAATTCCGCAACACTCGGGGCGGTTATACTATTCTGCCACTTTCAAGGAATGATCTCAGTTAGGTGTTATTGCTAAAGTGCAGTAAATAGCGGCGCACATGATTTGGTTAAGTCAGAAGAATGCAATCATCAGCAGTTTGTCAGCTAATCAGCAATACCCGTGTTTCCGCCTCTTCATATGGCAAATTACGCGTTCCAGTGACGCACTTGGAAACTCGACATTGAGTCTGCTCCAGATCAGTGACATCGCGCTTCAGTTTTGTTTGTGTTGCTAGAATTGCTTGTTCTACGTGGCGGTTCCCAACATGTAATGCCATTTCTGTTTGCTCAGAACAACCTGTCATCCCGAACCAGTGACGTAGGTCACGTTCAACGATAGAGAACTGTAGGGTCTGCATTTCAAACCTATACATGTAGAAGCTGTGGTATCGTATGCAAAGTATCTTACACGCGAGTAGTCATTCATTCATTCATTATACACATCAGCTAGAGGTGGGAAAACACCTCCGCCATTGTGTCGCAATACATGAAGGAAATACATACATACATATAATACAATACACAAAGGAAAATAGGTACAACAGTTGCATGCCAGCTGAGCTACCAGCAACGGATAGGCATCGTTCCGGTAAGCTTCCATCCAGCTACTAGGCAAAAAGAAAAAAATTTTAATTATGTTTTACCCTAGGAAATGAGATCGTAGTTGGAGGGGGAGGCTAAAAGGGATGGGGAGGGACAAAGAAACTCACAGCACAAACGCCACTGAGGTCGGCTCCTTGCCATGTCAGCAAGTGTATCCAGCCAAACGTGTTCACCGTCTTTTGGACCCCAACCAGGGAACCGTGACGCTCCAACCGAGGCTAGCTCCGAAGCGAGGGACTTCATTCCCCTGGACCAAGTCATCGCTTGGCCATCTCTCCTCTTCTTCCACCCACATCCCCGGTGAGCAAACAACGCACGTCGAGGGAGTCGGTGGGCTGGCATGCGTAACACGTGGCCCAGCCATCGGAGCCTGGTGCGTGAAATAACGGTGCTGAGCGGTTCAGATCCTTTTCCTGGGCCGTAAACAATGCGTCGAACACGCTCGTTACTCACGCGGTGTTCCCACCATATGTGAGCCAAACTGCGAAGGCACCGATGGTCGAAAGTAACTAGCCTCTTCATGTCCGCCGACCTTAGGGGCCAGGTTTCGCAACCGTGCAGTAGGGTCGAACGTACCGCTGCATTGTACACTCTACCCTTCAGGGCGAGAGTGATGTCGCGCCGCCGCCATAGGTGGCGAAGGTTAGCAAAAGCACTTCGAGCTTTCGCTATGTGGTTCGGGATCTCCTCTTCGATCCCAAGGGCGCAGATACAACTTCCCAGGTAATTGAATTTCTGAACGACTTCTAGCAGATCCCCACCAAGGGTCAGGGCAGGAGGCGATCCCTGCCAATCTTGGAGGAATGCTTTGCACTTCGATGGTGCAAAGCAAAGCCCGAAGCGGCTGACAGCCAGTGCTAATCTGTCCAGCGCGGCTTGGCACGTCTGAGAGCTGTCACAGATGAGGGCAATGTCGTCTGCATACTCCAAGTCAAGAAGTCGTTCTCCTGGGAGTAGCTCCACACCTTCCAAGTCATGTCCTGTAAATGCAAACTCCATGACTTCGTCAATAGGGAAGTTGAAGAGGAAAGGTGACAGCGGGCATCCTTGTCTCACACCGCTGGAGATATTAAAGGGTGGCGACAGCTTGCCGTAAGCCCTCACGCTGCCCGTGCTACGCGCATACAATGCTGGGATAATATTTACATATTTCTCGGGCACACCATTCCTGAGTAAACAAGTCCAAAGGGCACATCGATCGACCGAATCGAAGGCACCTTTGATGTCGAGGAACACGACAACGGTGGGCCGCGAATATGTGTGGCGGTGCTCCAACAACTGACGCAAGGTGAAGATGTTGTCGATGCAGCCACGACCACGAGGAAACCAGGCTTGCTCCTCACGAATCTAGCTTTCACGAGCGCCAGTCAGTCTGTGAAGGATTATGGAGGCGAGTAACTTGGAGGCGATGGAGATCAGACTGATTCCTCTATGGTTGCCGCATTCCGAGCGCGAGCCGCCTTTGAAGATGGGAACAATAACGGAGCGGCTCCAGTCGGTTGGGACAGTCTCCTGCTCCCACAGTTTCACTAGTAATTCATGTAAAGCATCAACAAGAGCAGAGCCTCCAAATTTGAAGAGGGCTGGAGGAAGGTCATCTGGTCCCGCGGCTTTGTTCAACTTCAACAGTCCGATCTC
The DNA here is from genome assembly GCA_944474145.2 of Dicrocoelium dendriticum. Lineage (NCBI taxonomy): Eukaryota > Metazoa > Platyhelminthes > Trematoda > Plagiorchiida > Dicrocoeliidae > Dicrocoelium > Dicrocoelium dendriticum. The sequence continues at coordinate 90,793,513 of OX104065.1, read as the reverse complement.
ACGTTCGACTTCTGAGCGAGAGGGTGGATCCAAAGGGACAGCCCACGGAGCAGGGCGATCAGTGACCGGCGAATCGAACAATTCTAGCCGATTAAATTGTTTTTCAAAATGCTCACCCCAACGCTCCAAATGTTTCGACAAATTTTGGATAGGCTGTCCACTCTCATCACCAATTGTTTCACTCACACCAGGGCTCCCGCTGCCCGTTTCCCGTATCAGACGATGGTTGCCAAGGGCAGCGGCCACTTCCATCTCTGACGCACGATGAGACCACCAAGATTCGCGGTCTCTCTTCAGGCTAGCACGGAGTTTTGCCCGGAGCTCTTTGCAAGTTTCATTGTGCTCGCATTCAGCCGGGATATGCCGGCGAGCGTCGATAAGTTCCAGAGACCAAGAAGAGACCCAATGTCCATATTGGCTTTTAGACATACCACATGAGGATTTGCCTGCTGCTAGTAAGGTCTGGTGAACATGTGACCAGTGACCATCAATTGTCTCCAGTGAGCGATTACTCAACTCGCAACGCGAGTAGTCACCCTACATACGAGAATTGAATCCTTCAGATGTGCACCTGTCGAACGGGTTTCGAACTGTTGGAGAAATAAGCGTTGTTATCATCAATAAATCGTAGTATGTCACGAAGGTGGAAACTGATCTCGTAAGTGTAGGCAAGTCATAGACTGATACGACACAGTACAACAGCGATATAGCGGAGAAACAAATCTTATCGCGGCGCGACTGCGCTTTATCTTGATGCGATGGTTTGCCTACATTCGTGACCTATTGAGTTTCGCTCGGTGGCACTTTCTAGGTGTCATCAGGACTGCTCATACCAAACATGTCAATAGTTAGGGGCCTGATGAACTCAGTCGCACCATCCTCTCCGAGAGTTGCTAGAGGTTCATGGTCCTCTTCCCTTAGAACAGCCACAGGAGACAACAGGTTTTAGAGTATCTCACAGCTTGATTGGCGTGAAGCACGAGTGCCACGCATTATCTATGATCGTGGGAGTGTACCACGTGATGCTTAATGGGTTGCTACCTCCCGCGTGAATCCAGGCAACTCCTGGTGAAATAGGTGCAAACCAGCCAATTACCACATGCGGTTGCTTGTGGTCACACATGAATGCCTCTAGATACTTAAACACTGTAACTGACAGGCCTCAAGCAGAACCCAAAGAGGAACTGCAAAAGTGCTCTGGAGAAGGACAATCTCCCCACTATATCGTGGGTAAAGCTGTTGAACCAAAGCTTCTTGGTGGTGCCACTCAAGGGAACCTCCATATACGTGACCGCTTTGCGGGTCAGACTGTTGAGTGAAAGGCTAGGACTAGGGCACCTCAACCAACCCTCTTCCGCAATGGGCAGAAGGAGCGTATGATCTGCCCTCTCTACCCGGTCGCCAACACCTTGTCCCCTACACGTACCACTCTCTTCTCCCCCCCCCCTTTATTGCGCAAGAGGCTATCACTGACCTCGTAACTGAAGCTATCAAACCGAGATTCGCATTTCTCAATGGTTCATTTGACGTCCACGCACTTTTTCAAATCGCCCAACAGCAGCACTTACTCCCACGATACACTCCCTCGGTATTGGTCTGCGCTGTCTCCGAAACACATACAAGATAACCACGTCGTGACGAATGTTCCACTTCCTGGTTCCGAACCTGCTGACAACGATTACACTCTAAGCGCCTCTGGTGATACGAAGTAAATAGTTCAATATTATTAAGCTGTCCGTATCGCCCTCAGCAATTATGCAGAATGCAATCTACTCGACTAGATGCCAGTGAACAGCCGTATGTTTGCTGTCCGACTCCGAAACTCCATTGCGGTGAATAACAACCGTCTACTGAGATCGTGCATTTTCAATGCTTCTGTTTATGTCCCCAGTGACTGCAGTCCGGAAGGTATGAAGGACCACTCCTATCGTCACCAGGAACTACTGAGGCTGTGATTGTCGCTGATTACATGGGTGTCTTAGTGGGTCGCCTTTCGGAATCTGAACAACACTTGGAAGGCTGTTTCGGGGTACGTGCATGCCGAACAGACAGTGGCGATCGATTCCTACACCTATGCACCGTCCTCAATGCGCATATTAGCAGCACTGCTTCCAAGCACTAACGTCCACATTGTGTCACATGTGCCCACCGAACCCCTTGATGACGTTGACCCAAATTGACCCCGTTGCTGCAGGCCACACATGGCACACCTCAGTTCAAGACCGTCAGTCAATTTTGATTATGTGTGCATTCAGACCAGGCTCTAGTGTCTCTCAGTCCAACTGCCATTGCAGTGACACATATATATGGGGTACCAAATGACCCTAACCCAGACGTACCTGCGGCACCGTGGCGTGCTGTACACCTCGACCACGCTTCGGGAGGTTTTCAGCTTCGTTCGACACACAAAGTCAGCAGCGATTGTCCGCCCTAAAGGGAGTGTCACGGAATCTCCTGTCTTTGCTACTGGATGCCCCATTGTCCCGCATTTGCGACGCTGATTGTCCTAAGCTTGTAACGAAGGCCGCCTGCGCTCTGGTCGTGACCCATCCATTACCTGTCTGCGTAGTTGGTGCACTTAGATTGGCCAATACGAGCTGCCCTATATATACGGTTCCCAGTATCGTTGATGCTCACAACGTTGGCTTGCCCATACGTCTCCGTTTGAACCTGTCTCCAACTTACCCCGTAACTTGTTGCACCTCGGCGCAGCGCGGTTACTGCAGGTAGGTAATCATACGGTACAACTTACCATCGCTTAGTTCACTTTACTCATAATGTCAAGGGGAGGCTCACACATGCGCCATCCGGCGGAGCTTGAGGCAAGCATAGTGAACACCTATGAAGAAAGCGATGATTGGAAGCAGGTTGCATCCGTGTTAAATGTCAATCTGAAGACTTGCCGAAGTTGGATTAAAACGTCAGAGTCCAAGGAATCAAAAGGAAAAGGTGGCGGGACACGTCGAAAATCATTAACTGACACTCACGTGGATAATCTTGTGGAATGAGTAAAAGCGGAGCCTACCATAACCTTAGAGTGTCTTCGTTTCCGATTGAAAGCGGAGCTCAATGTAGAGGTGAGCGTCAGCAAAGTAGCTCGGTGCCTGGAATGTCGCCTCATTATCATGAAATAGCTACATGCTATACCGGAGACAATGAATACGTTTGGGAACTAGAGACGAAGGAAGTCTTACGTTGTGTAGCTGGTGAACTTGGAAGCTGAGGGGTGGCAACCCGTTTGGATTGATGAGACGAATTTGCGCTCGCACTAGGGGGCGTTCAGCACGTGGTACACGTTCGCAGTGCACTGTAGCAAGCACTCGTGGACAAAATTTGCACATTATCAGCACAATGACTGTAGATGGACTTTTGGAATATACCATCTTAAGGGGAGGTACAACCGGAAACGATGTGCGCCGTGATTGCGGCAAATGCTTGATGTCAACGACACCGCTGTTATTGACAGGTGTCTGCTGATATGTGACAACGCACTGTGCAACACTGATATGGAACGTGTGTTCCAAGAGCACCGTTCCCAATCAGGGAGGCTATTGCAACTCGCGCCATGTTCACCTCCACTTAACCCCATAGAAGGCGTTTGGCAACATGATTGATTGGACAAACTGATGAAGAGGACCCGCGCTTCATCCATCCACAAAACTCTAATTAAGACCCGGTGAATTCGTCCAAGTTGTTATTACGTAACCGCATTCGGAGACTGCTTGGCATCAGTGATGCTTTGTTGATAAAGATGATTCGTCGGGTCTCCTACGCACACAAACTACTGAGGATGGTAAACATCAACATTATTAAGTCCTAGGCTTGATATAGCGCAGCTCCCTCTCCATTTGGTTGCACCTTGATATCGCGTAATGGACAGAGTCGCTCCCCTCCAACAACGACTTCCCACATTCCCCTCAACTCTCTTGTGACTAATGCGCAGACAAAAGGCTTGCGATGCTATAAGTCAATCGGCGGCTTAATTTTAGTAGGTCGTTGCTCCGAGTGGCTATACTGTACTCACTGGCGTTCCCTTTGTATACCTATGAGTATATAAGAACCTATCTACTTGACTATCAGCACTGTCCCAGTTTACATACGCAGCGCATGTGCACTACAGGTATACCCAAGTTCCCGAATCCCATCAATTGTCCTAATGACGTGGCCAGGGACGCTGACATTGGCCACTGTAATCTGGAGCTGAGCGAGTAAGTAAAAGAACCGGAAAAACACCCCTCACAAGAACAGGTCATGTGTCCTCTCGAGCAGTGTGATGCGAATGCGCGATTGCGTGTCTAGACCAAAGTAGAAACTTGTCACCTGAGCTAAGCCTAGACAGGCCACACTAACGATTACCTGCTTTACTGCACCCTCAGTAGCAAACACACTGACTAGATTAAGAGAAAGTTGTACTTTGAAATACTTCGGTCGAGTCTAGCATTGAGTGGTCTTAAAGTACTCACCAGCTCGGCACATACTTGATCGCACCACCTGTTGGCCGATCAGCCGTAGTCATGATCCGCGAAGCAGATGTCACTGAGGGACCAGGCGAATGAACCGAACGCAGACTGGAGTTGTCTCCAAATCATTCGCAGTCCTTTACTCCTCTCTTTAGGCATTCGAATAGTGCATGGATCTCTGGAGTCTGGATTCATCTGACTGAAGCACTAAATACAGGATGCCAATTTCAGCGGGTCTGCGATATTGAAATGTCTTTCAATTAAAGCTCCCAATTTACCGAGAGCGTTGGTCGCGGACGAGGTCCCACGAGATGAAGAAGACCAGTTAGAGAACACTTCTCTTACTCATTCGATGCACTGGTCCAAAAAAACCCATAAGGGACACAGTAACTGTGGAAGATGAACGGCTGTTTCGCTTCTACTGACGTCGAGAACTTTAAGGAGCAAGTCGGCTGGCCGGGACCACCCGAACCTGTTTGTGGTATTGACGTAACAGTCCCACTGCCGAAGAGAAAGGACTCGGGCAGCACTACTAAAATGTAGTAATGTGTCTGGTCCGAACGACGTTGCATTATTGCTACTGAAGGCCAGTGGTGGCTCACTAGTGATTGCTTTGGCTCTTCTCTTCGACACTCTTTGACGCATGTAGAGTGTTGATAGGTCCGCGATTGACGGATGTAGTCATCCGAATCAGGGTGCGTTCGCGCTGTACCAACACCTGACGTATCATCCTTATCTCCAAAACCTCAATGATGGCAAACCGTTTCCGACTGCGATTACGTAATAACAACTTGCACGAATTCACCGAGGTTTCATTTGAGGCTTGGGCATGGACAAGGAGCAGGTCCTGTGCGTCACTTGGTCCACTTAATGTTGTTGCCACTGGGATGGCTTTAATTACATTACGAAATGATCAGCCATCCCTTGAGTTAGTTGTACCGATGAACTTGGCCATACTACGGAGGCGGAACTGTCTGGCAATGTACTCTGGCAGTTCTGAATGACCACATTTTGGGGGGTGTGTGGATGTGTTGTGCTCAAGTGATCATGTATCTCCGCGATACGGTAGACTTGATTTACTGTCGAGCACCCCTCGCGCCATTATGCTCTTCGAGCGGTAGAAACATGAAAATAATCATACTCGTGAGAATTGACAGTTTTTCTTTTTCAGGATTTGCTGTGAACTTGGATGATTTTCTCAAGACAAACATTGCAAAGTATCTTGTTGTATAAACACTTTTATTCAGTATTTATTGATTACAGACTGCAAATTCTCCTGGCCCTTGCAACAACGTTTTCACGAGATGGAGTAGCACGCAACTTAGACGAAGTGGCAAAAATGAATATATTGTAAAGTGGAAACAAACAAACGATATATTCCCATATATGCGTGGTACACGACAACAAGGTGATCTGATTAATGTGTTGTCCTCCTTAGGTTGCTTCGTAGTGCACGGTGCGCGGAAAGGTTTAGCCATCAAAGTTACTTAGGTACGTCAGATTTGCGTAGCTTGGGTGCACAAAATGGATGGATGCACACGAGCTGCGCAAATCTATTGAGTTCAAGGAAGGTGAATATATTGCGAGTCGCATATCTGTTGATTGTTAACGCTAATCGTGGAACGCACTTTCCAGATCCGTGTGTAATGGTTCGCGGTCGCATATAAACAGACAGTTATCGGTAACATCGGTGATGTTTGCATCAAGCACTTGCGAACGGCACTTGACACTAAACCAGGTCTTTCTTATCGCACACATACACGACTGCTTGAGCACCACTTGTGTATAACCCCAGAGGCACTGTCATGCAGAAGCGCCATATACATTGCCAGACAGTTCAACCCCTGTGGTATCGCCCAGTCCATCAGTTCAACTGATTCATGGGATGGTTGAACATTTCTCAATGTGATTTATACCGTGCCTGTGGCTATATGATTGTGTGGAGAAAGTGATGAACCGGACCCGCGCCTCGTCTATCCACAAAACTCTAATGAAGACCCGGTGAATTCGTCCAAGTTGTTATTACGTAACCGCATTCGGAGACTGCTTGCCATCGGTTAAGCCTTGTTGACAAAAACTATTCGACGGGTGTCGTAATTAGAGTTTTGTGGATGGATGAAGCGCGGGTCCTCTTCATCAGTTTGTCCAATCAATCATGTTGCCAAACGCCTTCTATGGGGTTAAGTGAAGGTGAATATGGCGCGAGTTGCAATAGCCTCCCTGATTGGGAACGGTGCTCTTGGAACACACGTTCCATATAAGTGTTGCACAGTGCGTTGTCACATATCAGCAGACACCTGTCAATAACAGCGGTGTCGTTGACATCAAGCATTTGCCGCAATCACGGCGCACACCGTTCCCGGTTGTACCTCCCCTTAAGATGGTATATTCCAAAAGTCCATCTACAGTCATTGTGCTGATAATGTGCAAATTTTGTCCACGAGTGCTTGCTACAGTGCACTGCGAACGTGTACCACGTGCTGAACGCCCCCTAGTGCGAGCGCAAATTCGTCTCATCAATCCAAACGGGTTGCCACCCCTCAGCTTCCAAGTTCATCAGCTGCACAACGTAAGACTTCCTTCGCTTCTAGTTCCAAAACGTATTCATTGTCTCCGGTATAGCATGTAGCTATTTCATGATAATGAGGCGACATTCCACGCACCGAGCTACTGTGCTGACGCTCACCTCTACATTGAGCTCCGCTTTCAATCGGAAACGAAGACACTCTAAGGTTATGGTAGGCTCCGCTTCTACCCATTCCGCCAGATTATCCACGTGAGTGTCAGTTAATGATTTTCGACGTGTCCCGCCACCTTTTCCTTTTGATTCCTTGGACTCTGACGTTTTAATCCAACTTCGGCAAGTCTTCAGATTGACATTTAACACGGATGCAACCTGCTTGCAGTCATCGCTTTCTTCACAGGTGTTCACTATGCTTGCCTCAAGCTCCGCCGGATGGCGCATGTGTGAGCCTCCCCTTGACATTATGCGTAAAGTGAACTAAGCGATGGTAAGTTGTACCGTATGATTACCTACCTGCAGTATCCGCGCTGCGCCGAGGTGCAACAAGTTACGGGGTAAGATGGAGACAGGTTCAAACGGAGACGTATGGGCAAGCCAACGTTGTGAGCATCAACGATACTGGGAACCGTATATATAGGGCAGCTCGTATTGGCCAATCTAAGTGCACCAACTACGCAGACAGGTAATGGATGGGTCACGACCAGAGCGCAGGTGGTCTTCGTTACAAGCTTAGGACAATCAGCGTCGCAAATGCGGGACAATGGGGCATCCAGTAGCAAAGACAGGAGATTCCGTGGCACTCCCTTCAGGGCGGACAATCGTTGCTGACTTTGTGTGTCGAACGAGGCTGAACACCTCCCGAAGCGTGGTCGAGGTGTACGGCACGCCACGGTGCCGCAGGTACGTCTGGGTTAGGGAGTCATTTGGTACCCCATATATAGGTGTCACTGCAATGGCAGTTGGACTGAGAGACACTAGAGCCTGGTCTGAATGCACACATAATCAAAATTGACTGACGGTCTTGAACTGAGGTGTGCCATGTGTGGCCTGCAGCAACGGGGTCAATTTGGGTCAACGTCATCAAGGGGTTCGGTGGGCACATGTGACACAATGTGGACGTTAGTGCTTGGAAGCAGTGCTGCTAATATGCGCATTGAGGACAGTGCATAGGTGTAGGAATCGATCGCCACTGTCTGTTCGGCATGCACGTACCCCGAAACAGCCTTCCAAGTGTTGTTCAGATTCCGAAAGGCGACCCACTAAGACACCCATGTAATCAGCGACAATCACAGCCTCAGTAGTTCCTGGTGACGATAGGAGTGGTCCTTCATACCTTCCGGACTGCAGTCACTGGGGACATAAACAGAAGCATTGAAAATGCACGATCTCATTAGACGGTTGTTATTCACCGCAATGGAGTTTCGGAGTCGGACAGCAAACATACGGCTGTTCACTGGCATCCAGTCGAGTAGATTGCATTCTGCATGATTGCTGAGGGCGATACGGACAGCATAATAACCTTGAGCTATTTACTTCGTATCACCAGAGGCGCTTAGAGTGTAATCGTTGTCAGCAGGTTCGGAACCAGGAAGTGGAACATTCGTCACGACGTGGTTATCTTGTATGTGTTTCGGAGACAGCGCAGACCAATACCGAGGGAGTGTATCGTGGGAGTAAGTGCTGCTGTTGGGCGATTTGAAAAAGTGCGTGGACGTCAAATGAACCATTGAGAAATGCGAATCTCGGTTTGATAGCTTCAGTTACGAGGTCAGTGACAGTCCCTTGCTTAATAAAGGGGGGGGGGAGAAGAGAGTGGTACGTGTAGGGGACAAGGTGTTGGCGACCGGGTAGAGAGGGCAGATCATACGCTCCTTCTGCCCATTGCGGAAGAGGGTTGGTTGAGGTGCCCTAGTTGCGGGCAGCCAAACAGGGGAATCTCCAGGTCACTACAGGTGTGCGACTTACCTTAGGATGTGCGTGTGATTGTTAACGCAGTGTGAGGTAATCGGAAACAATGCAATAATTGGTATGAAGGAGGTAAAGCTAGAACTTGGCAAATAGAATTTTTAAAAAGCTTTACAGATACAAATTTCTCTTGCTGTGTTTTTTCAGTTGGCCGTACACTCCTTTGAATAGCGTAGATAGGTATTGCTTATGTAGTCGGCGCATTGTATACCAAGATCAAGTTCCCTGTGTAGGTAAGATCATCATTGGATCTGTAGCCATTGTTCCAGAGAGGAGGGTTCCTAGTGTGGCGGTGACACGACATTAGTGAGTGTTCGTTCATCGCCCCACCTGTGCGCCACTTCGGTAATCAGTTACCGCTACAAGACCCATGGACCTGCCGTTATGTTAAGGTCGTAAGATGCATGTCAATCCTGCGTCTCAACATGATATTTACCCTTCACTTCCAAGTGATTGATAAGCTTTAAATCTCAAGTGACCCTACGGCCCTAATATGAGGTGCCTACGAGCATTGTATACGCATAGTAAGCATAGAGGTTGCAGAAATTTTCCTCCTTCAACAACGTCTCCGGAATTACCTACTTCCCAATGACAAAATGTTTCCCAGTAGTTGCTAAGTCGCTAACAACCTGTGTCACGGCGTGCATACATGAATGCTTCTAAGACTACCTGAAACAGTGATCCATAGCAGGCTTAGTGGGCGCGGTTGCCTTTGTAAATGATTGCAAACACATTGTAGGAAAGCCCGTGGGTGAGACAACAGTGTTTATCTGTTCCAAGTACTCACCTGAAGTACCAGAGTAACATGCCTGCGTCGCCACTAATCATAAGTCTTGCGTTCTTTCTAGCAGGACGATGTAGCATGTATAAACACCGTAGTCATTGTGGCCCCTTTAAGTGTTACTTTGTTGAGTAATGCCGATTCTTTGAGGAGAGCATGCCAGTCCATTGACGTAATAGGGAGGTTCCATCTGCATTGACTGTGCTTATAATGGTTCCATTTGGAGAGCCACTTGTTAAAGCGTCTCAACACGTATGGGCGATCATATGGAAGTGAAGTGTAATTATCCTAAGAATACATAGGTTCCTATGACCTTTACATAACGCGATACATGTAGACACTGAAGTGGTAACTGACTAACAAATGCCCCCATGGGTTGGGAGACAAACGAACACTCATTAACGTCGTGTCAACGCCACACTTGGAATCCTCTCACATTTTTTTAAGCCATCAACTGAGATAGATGTAAACGAACATAGAATTTTCGTTGTTCAGCTTCAGGTTGGTCTATTAACTTCAATGGGAACAATGTCCCCATGATCGTCGCAATAACCATCGCGCGAAATTATATAACTACCTAGCAGCCATTGCTGACGTGCGGAATACCAGTGAGATTATTCTCTGTCTACGTCACCATGGGCGACCATATGGAAGTGAAACCTAATGATCCTATAAATTCATAGCTTCCTATGACCTTTACGTAACGCCAAATATAGAGACACTGAAGCGACAACTGATTAACATTTCGCCCATGGGTATGGATGCAAACGAACACTCACTGACGTCGTGTCAGCGCCACACTTGGAATCCTCTTATTTTTTGTTGAGTCGTCAACTGTGATCGAATTAAGCAACCTTAGAATTGTCGTTGTTCAGCTTCAGGTTGGTCTACTAACTTCTGTGGGAACTGTGTCCCCCATGATCGTTGCAATGACATTCGCACACAATTGTCTAACCGCCTACCAGCCATTGCTGTACTGTGGAATACGAGTTAGATGGTTGCCTGTCTACGCCACCATGGTTAGGCCGCTGAATAAGCCACCATTAGGTAGCCGCCAGTGATCGCCATAGACCGCTACATGTGCTGGTTAGTATGTCTATCCACACTGGTTAAGTCTTAAGCTTTGGATAGTGTGGTAGCTAGCATCTCCTCCTTTGACAAGCATCACAATTTACCTATTGGTCGATTTCAGGTTGGAGACCAATCATCGAGGTTTACTCCAGCGGGGCATCAGGGCAGAACGGAAGGTGGTGCTCGACCACTTTCATTGGACTGTCTGTCGCGTATGCTGGCAGATTCTAACCGAAGTCCCATTGGTTTACGTCCCATAACCAATGAGAGTGTCAAGGACGCCAAATCAGCGTTCTCCGCCTCGCTAACTTGGAAGTACCGCACGCTATTTCGAAAATGAACCACGCTAAAAGCTTGGTACAATACGCTAATATGCGTGTAAAAATGTATAGTATGTCTTGTGGTTCATATTCTTTGCTCTGTCTGATTTTTTTAGTCTTCGAAACAGTATTTTCCGAAGCACTACCAACGTCTAACCTTTCGATACCCACATCTCTCTGAATATCGTATTCACGGGCTACAGCAGCACCGTGTTGTTGCCATCTACTTAGACAATCAACCTTTCGAATGCCTGCCTCCTCCCTTAGTTACAATGGCTGCCTACTCACATAATCTGACTGCATTGTTGTCCAACTACCTGCTATCACCGGATGACCTCACTAGGAATTCGGGACCGTGGGGAAAGTCCAACGATGTGAATATTCAGTCTTTCTGTCACATTTCGGTCAACGGATGTGGTGTGGTTTCCGCTGATTGTACGGATATAACCTGTTGTCACCGCGCAATCTGACTTTCCAGCTTAGAAGGCCTCAGGCGAAATCTGTATTGCACACCGGCAAGCGTACACAAATCAAATCATGGGGTCGAATCAATAGTCAATACAGGAATGGCCTAGCGCTCATTGGCGGACTTCAAGGTAGACCACCCTCATTGGTAGCGTTCATGATGAAGCGTCACCATTAGCCCGCTCTCATTGGTCGTCCAATAAGCTTCGGCTTGCGTCATGGTCGAATGTCCGGGCTGATAGGATAGGGTTGCCTGCTCAGTTAACAGGGTACGCTGATGGGTAGCCCAATGGGCTCGTTAGTGAAGGACGTGCTCATGGGCATATTGGAAGAAAAAGCACATATCACAACATCGGCGGTTCTAAACATACGTAATGCTGACGGTATACTGCTTGTCATGGATTATGAGAATGTCTTGCATGAAGCTGGAACACGCAAAGCAACATGCACTTGAACCTTGTAGGATCGTTTTACATCGAACAAGACAAGTACTGTTATTACATTTACAAACGGTGACCGGATGGTTCGATCAAAGAGTAAGTCTACGGAGTGCAACCAAAACAGACAAGTATTTGAATGTTGTTTCTCTTCGACACAACACAAACGCAGCTTTGTCAGAACACAAAAACCCACATGATTTTGCGATGCAGACACACTAGGGGCAGAGATTTATCTGCTGTTCATTACTCAACGATCCAACCGTTATCCATTGCAATCTATAAAGCCTGTTGGGCATTATCAGTTGTGCGCATCCATCGGATTCATCAGGACTCGAACCCATGACCACCAGGGGCTTGCACCGCCAGTCAGCAGCTTATGCCACTGGGCCACGGGCGACAGCTTCGGACCGTCATGATTTACAAGCCAACTGTGATATAGCGCGTCTTCTCCCGCGTATTGTCCTATCACCCGGGGCGAGGTAGAAAAGATTGAGCGAGTGCAGCATGTAGCCACCAGGCAGATTCCCAACTTACGAGGTGTGCCGTACGAAGACCGGTGTAGGAAACTAGGGCTGTACACCCTAGCATATCGTGGAATGCGGGTTGACCTCATCATAACGCACCGGATTTTACATCTGGGAGATTACCCCATGTTGAGACCGCTGCTTCATCTGCGTACACCAAGCAACACACGAGGACACCGGTACAAGCTTGTCGTACCGGATTTGAAGCGGGTCGTTCACCAACTCTGTTTAGAATGCAGTGGTGAATGTATGGAACGGCCTGCCGCAACACGTAGTTGAGGCAAAGTGGGTGTCGGAATTTAAGACGTTCCTGGACAAACACTGCCGACGCAAAATATATTGAGCGCAACACAGCATAACGAGTCTGTCCCTGAGCGACATCAGATGCAGCTACACAGAGCAAACTCTACTTGCTACTTCCAACCAGTAATTAGTAATCAGTTAAACAATCAGGCGAAATATTGTCTCAAACGTCTACAAGATGCCCATCTTTAGTGAACTGCCGTTCACTGGTGACCATATTTTGGAAATCTACGCGGAACGAATAAGTACTTCACTGACTAACGCTTAAAATGTCGCCGAAGTGTGGTTGTTCACATCGACAAGGGGATTGATTAAGATCCCTTAATAAGGCAATGCACGTTCCATTGCTTAGACAACCGTACCTGTAGCTGCAGAGTTGGCTATGTTGGACACAATGACCGAAGTTTGGGTGTTAAAACCAATAAACACATTCCAAACATATTACGAATCTAGATGGGATCTATGACGGCGGAGTCGGGTAAATCGAAAAGTCAAGCTACCTTAGCAATGACAACGCATTTGTTGAGCTCTGGCCAGTAAGTCAATCCCGCAGAGTCATTCACCGTTCTAATGTGACATCGGCCGCCCGCATTCCCACACTGATGGAAGCCATTGCTATTGCCCATGAACGACCACTGCAGCGTATGCAGAAACAGTTGGCGATGTATCTAAACCAACGACGGCAGGTCGAAGCGCACCGCTTGGCCATCTGTTGATCCCATATATCCTCGTTTGTGGTAGACGCAATAGTCTTATTTCCATTGCCTCAACACTTCTTACGGACATTATTCTTCTACGACCTACTGGTTCCCGTGAGGACCGAATCACTGAAAGCCAGCCTGGCTTCCGCTCTGGCCGTTATTGCATCGACCACATTTGTACTTTTCGCCAAGAGGCTGGTGCGTTCCGTCTTTCTGGATAGGGGCCTTGGGACGGTCCACACCAGTGTTTGGAGACCCTGTCAGATATGGCGCAGTCATGAAGTCAGTGGCGTTTCTGTATTCAGCTTCTTTCATCTGGTTGTAAATTTTCGTTCCATTCTGACTAGTCTAACGCAATTCTTTCTTGTTTCCATTGTCCCCACATTCTATTTGCATCCAACCCCACTATCCTACCGGTGTTAGTTATCGTTATTCTTAAGGTGTGAGTCGTGGCAACTGGATCCAGCGCACTTCGGTGCTCGGATCTTAGTCGATCAACCGAACTGAACTGGTGGAGTTACCAATGTATGTTTGGGATTACTGAGAATGTACGAAAATACCGAGTCATGTTACAGGTTAGAGCTTCTGATTTTCGTGCTTGGAATAACAAAGGGAATTTCTTGTTTTAAACTTCACCTTTGTTCGTGTCGATGCGTTGCCTCACAGGCAGTGACTTGAGCCGTTCATATGTTATTCCTGCCAGACACTCGCAATTTCTCACCTTCAGTAAAGCTATCACAAAGGTAATCAAAATGCACTCAATAAGGTATCCGTGAAGGGTTAAGACTGAGTTTGAAGTCACAAACCATTTATTTATAGGCCGATGAGTCAATCGCTTGTTCCACCAATGCGATGTTTACTCTCTTACAAGTTATTCGACACAGTTGATATCTATTGAGTCCCGCAGTTCGACTGCGGAACCATACACTACGCACATTGAGCGCATCCTCACTCAGGTGCTTCCAATTCCACTTCTGTCTTGGTGAGAACATTCCGTGAAATGCTGTCCCGTAACCCGTTATGCTTGCATCCATGGAATTTGCCAAAAAAGCCATACAATATTTACGACGTTTTCTGTTACTTGTATCAGTAAGCGTCGGATTGAAATTTTTTTGCATGATGTCCAAATACCAGACTTGGTCGACTGATAAGTTACATAGAACTGCACAAGGCGCTGAATGAGGTCACTCTGCTTCGCAATTTGTGCCACAGTTGGTGCACCACGGATCTCTTTGGGTCCCATATTGAAGTGGTATTCTAACGGAACTGCAGTAACACCGAGAGCCATTTTACCGGAAGCTTATCTTACGGTTTTTCATCCCTTTATTTCTGCTTAGTTCGTGTTGGCTGCTATATTTTGCAGCCAGAGCAATTTTGCTTGATAATTCGCAATCCTTCAGACTTGAAACTAGCGACTAAGGTGCGGAGCAGACTTAGAAACCAAACCAACCCAGTTCATTGGGCTGGGAAGTGCAGCGTATCAGGTGACTTATACCTTTCCTCGGGTGCCTTCAGGTGTCCTTTGCGAGCCAGGTTAGACCAACTGGAAACAACCTGTAATCTCACTGCCACCACCACCCTGTCTGGTTATCCAAGAGACCCATCGCAGTCAACAGCATCAGCCCTACCCTGGTTTGGGCCCACTGTAAATATCCGTAAATTATAGCTTTTGTCAAACAGTGCACTTTACTCTATTGTCCACGTTTGATCTATTTGCGGATGCATCTTACATTATCAGTGGCATTCCGAGTGAGTCTACTTTCTCACGTTCACCTTTCCAGATGGCTGAATGAGGTGCAGAACATCTTCTATCAAGGAAACAAAAAGAAGCTCATCCCAGCAAATGACAGCTCTGGCAAACTGGAGGCCTACTACCGCTGTGCGGCGACGCTGATGACAGAGAATTTACAAAACCTTGGACTGGACTCTATGTTGGACTATAAAAACCTAATTTGCCATCCGCCGGTAATTTGGGTGTACAGCTGTTTCATTTGCGAATGCTCACCATTCCGCTATTTGAGAGTGATCCACACACATTTTTACTTGGAAGCCACTTTGGTTGATACTCTTTCGGTGTACAGCAGCCACCGGATTGGCAATCGGCTCCATGAACTGGTTCCGATCATTCTGTCAGTAAAAGCTGTACTAGCGAAAACAGGATTTTTGCGTTGGAATATTGCATCGTTTGTATACCAAATAGACCAAGAGACGGGCAATTGCCAAAACTAACTGCAGCGCGGAAAACACCATTGGATAAAGCCAATTTGAAAAGCGAGTTAGGCGTATCTCAGGTGCAAGCAATAAGAGGTAAGAGATGTAGTGAACTTCAGGAAGAAATTGTGTTCCGCTTCCAGTAGTAGTGACTTTTAACTGCCAATGGGATCACCAGGACGATGTGTCAAAACGATTGGCAAACGAAAGACGCGATAAAATTGAAATTTTGCATTTTCAAACTTTTATGTCAGCATACCAGATTCTACCGTTTCCTTCGCCCTTACCTCTTTTTAAAACTAAGATATTTCAGATTTTGCAAATTTCAGTTTGAGGCTTGGCTGTACTTTCTCTCATGTCGGCCGGTGGCACTTCCTCCTTAACAAAATCATATTCTTCCCTAAATGCTACTGTTCATTGAGTGGCCAATACCAAATCAACCAGTGGCACTACACTGTGCACTCATCTGCTATACTATGGGCTGATTTTGGATTAATCACTCAACCAACAGTATATATATTGTATGAGCGTTCCGTTTTTGGATGCAATTTGAAAACGCCAAGACTCAGCTTGAGATTACCAGTCCAACCAGGTCCGCCAATGTAGTGGACTTAATATTCACGTTGGTGATACCCAATCCACAGACCGAGATCTTAAACAATCTCCACGGCAGCAACCATAACATGATCCGACTCAGTTTCCAAATTAAACTGGTCACTAAACTCGCCTCTACAGCGCCAGTTGCGACCCAAAAGATAAAGCGGGAATGCTTTCAGCAGTTCATTCGTTTCTCCGACTGGGATGTATTTTCCCTCTCTACCAGTGTGTACGCCGCTGTGGAGCAGTTCTATAAACAAATCCATCATGCTATAGCCCTTCTTGCTCCACAATGTATTCATACCCCCTATGTCTCCAAAGATTCCGTCGAGCAGGTAAGCACCAAGTGAGCCAGAAAGTTAGCTGCAAGATACAGAAAGACCCATGACTTTTCACTTATCTTACAAATGCACGAATTTACCACCAGAGTCAAATATGCGCAATTAACACAACGAAAAAAATGTGGAATATACAGCCCTACGGACAAGATGCAAAGCTAGGGAGCTTGAGAAAATACTGCATCGTAGAACCAATGACTGCTCTCCTCTGATTACTGAAATTGTTGATGGTGTGGGTCACTTATTTCATTAAGCATTCAGTGACTTTTTGTCACTATCATGAGTCGCGAAGCTGACCCGATGCCTGTGTGCACAGAGCTCACAGTAACAAACCTCTTAAGTAGAGTCGATATCTCGCTCGACGGTATCCATCAAGTTATCAACTCAATCAGGCCATCTTCCAAGCTGGTATCTAATGGCATTTCACCAACCACCATTAAACTAGGAGGACCCGATATACCATTGCTACTGATGAGCATGTTCACTCTATCGCTGGAATCTGGCCACTTTCCAGGCAAATGGAAAACGTCATTTATTATACCTCTGCATAAAGGAGGTCCCAAACAAACGATTGATAGCTACCGACCAATCCATCACACCCCGATAATCGCTCGGCTATCTGAAAAACTGGTCAGAAAGGAGATGATGAACTTTGTTGACGCTATTGGTCTGATCAATAATTCGCAGCATGGTTTTCTTAATAGACGCTCATGCACTACCTGTCAACTGCATTAGCTTAATCACATTTCAAAATCAATCGATTCCGGCTATGCAGTAGTAATCCTGCATCTTGACATACAACCAAGCGTTTGACCGAGTACCGCACAAGCGACTGTTACAAAAGTTGGGGAACTTTGGGATCCGGGACTCATTACTAGGTTGGCTGTCGTCATACCTGAGTGATCATCATCAGGTAGTCACTTTAGGTGATTATCGCTCTTCCCCACGCTCAATCACCAGTGGAGTCATTCAAGGGAGCGTGCTTGGTCCCTTACTCTTTTTTCTCTGCATCGGTGACATCACCACAACTGTAAAACATGGTACATCATTTTTATTTGCTGACCATATCAAAATCGTCTATAAGCTGCGGCATGATGAGCTTCACGTGATACTACTGCTCATTCAAGATGACTTACATTCCCTTGAGTCCTGGGGCTGCACATGCGTGATGAACCTCTCGGCTAAGAAATCATGCATCATGTCTTACGGCTGCTGCATCCCCGAAGAATCTATCACCAGAAACAATGAATGTGTCCCTACACAGTTGTCCACGCGAGACCTTGGAATTAGTTACTCGTCTACCTTCAATTTCTCCGAACAGGCCCAATACCAAGTAGCACGTGCCAGACAGTCTATGTTCAATATATCAAACAAAATACACACAACTCGTGCTAGAGTTGAGCTTTTCAAGCTACTCACTCGCTCCATCCTCGAATACTGCAGCATAATATACGGAAATATGAGAAAGAGTGACAGAATTGCTGTGGAGCATCTGCAGAGGTCATTTACTAAACATCTGATTGCTGTGAGTTATCGAGAACGTTGCAATGAACTTCATCTCGAACCACTTTGGATTCGATGATTGAAGCACAACTTGTTGCTGCTTTTCAACATGTTACACAAAGAGACCTACTCCAACCTGCCTACACTCAATTTACAACATTGTTCAACTCGAGCGCTTCGCAACAAAGACTTTACATTGAATATACCGAAGGCTAGAACGAACGTCCGCTCTAATTTCTTCCTGCTCAGATACAGCTATCTGTGGAATAAACTACCAATGACACTTAGGTCTTGTGACAATGTGGCAACATTTAGAAGCAGACTCGCCAATTACCTTGATCTAACTACTCTAAGCTCTATATTCACATGGGAAAAATCCCTCGATGAGCTATTCCAAGTGGGGCCCAAAAACATATAAACACCAATATTTTCATAACTAGGCTTTGGTCTCAACCATCCGCCAGAATGTTAATACATGAAACGCATATCCCAATACTCCACCTATGTATGTCACCCATGCAAGAGCATGGATACTTCTGTACAAATTGATCTGTGCCGCTATAGACACAGTTTCGCTCATCAAGAGTAATATACGCATTCGTATTATTATTATTATCATCAGCATCATTGTTATTATTCAAATAGGAAACATTCTCAGTGATTCGTCAAGAACACCAGTCTGAGGCAAACAGTTGTCTTCAGTGATTCATCTACGGGCCGGTACAAATCATATAAGATTAAAATACGAAGGTAAATGCACGGTGATTAGTTTAGATGTAGGTCAATGGTTAGACAGCAGATAGTTGGTCGCTGTCTTGCACACACACACACACATGTCGATAGGTGTTATGTAATCAAACTGATGACGCCGGTGTCAGAGTGATGGTTAGCTTGACTTCTGTTCGGCCAAGACAGAGTTAGCGCTTGAACAAACTTCTTTTGTGCTTATAGCGGAGGTTGGAATATTCGGAGCGCAATAGCTTCTGCTGTGACGATCATTCGTAGACGCATTTGAAAGCGCTTTGGATTCAATTGACTGTTAAAAGGTATGGGTTCATTTTGTATTGTAACGCTGCCCTGCTTCTGCTCTCTGCCTTGTGCGCCGTCCGACCCAACCGGGCGAATAGAAGACAGGGTTTGCTAGACCGGAGTATATCAAGGACAGATAAGGACCAAACCTACGCATCACACGTCCTAACCTCCGACTGTATGTCGCTGGGCTGATCGACGTCACCGGTGTATTCACGTATAAAAATGCTCTCAGTTTTCAGTGTTTGGCTACAGCACCGCTCACGTCTGCGCCATAGCAACTCAATTCATCATGACGAACTTACTCTGTTAGCTGCCCTGGACCACGTAGCAACCTGTGTGGTAGATGGCAAATCGATTTCATCCGCTTACTGCTTGGCCTGCCGCGGGCCCACTTGCGTCTCCAAACCGTGTCACAGCGTTCGTTCGTTGCGGCCGCCTAATAGTTAGTAAGTTCGTTCTGTGCGGCCTGCGTCACAGAGAGCAATGTCTATAACAAATGCGGTAGCGGCCTTGACAACGAGACGGTTGTGGTTGGTACAAGTGGGTATTTTGGGTTCAGGTGGAACCTGAACACTCCTTTGGCGGATTGCATTCGCATGAAGTTTTGCGATGTCATTATGTCTTCATACCGTGATCACCGTGAGTGACTCCACATGACTGAAGGACATGCGAGAGCGTCCCCTTCTGACCACAAACTCTACAGTAATGAAGATGGTCTGTTGTGGAATCTGGGCTTACTCTGGTCCTGCGTGTCTTCGTTAACAAGACCCACTCCGGAAGCTAAATCCTAAGTCTGAATAGCTGAGAGAAGACCTTGTTCAGTTGTCTGAGCCAGTGGTGAGCTGACGGTGCAGTTGTAACGTCACGGATTGTGAGCCATCGAGATGAGATAAAAACGCCGTTCGCCAAGCCTCCTTTGTAGCAATGTTGTCGAGGACGGACTGTCCGGACACAAAGACAGCAACTGTGGCAATGCGGTGGATAAAAGCTACGGAAGAATCACGGATAGCCCAACTGCTTATAGGATGGGAGTCCGACAAATGTCGCTTCAGCGAGAATTCCGAGGAAGGGAAATCATGGGGGACGCAGCTGGTATCCCGAGGCCGAAGCTTTCGTGGGCTGAGTGAAAGTAGACAACGGGTGTGTGCTTGGGCAGCCGCAGTCATTTTCGTGCATCACAGTGGACTAATTTATCAATATTCTCCAAGGTATATCTATGTACTACCGCCAGATTGAGGATGTGAATGTGACGAGGGGGTTAGAAGCTGCGAAGTGTTTCTAATCGCTGGTATAGCTTCAGCAGAGCTTGGGTCGTTTCTTGAAGCTGATAGCGCATTTGTTCTCATGATGCAGGCGGCAATTTACCTTTCTAGTCGAACGGGATGCGAAATACTTCAATGATTCGTCCAGTTAAAGCAAAGAAATGGTGCTCTAGGAGCACGAAAGTGGGAATGTGTCGACGACAGTAGTTTTGCTTGTACGGTCGTCGTCGCCCGTAAAGGTAGCCGAATTCATTTGACTAGTCAATGGACTAATAAGAAGAAAGACTTCATGAAGCGTTTTGAGACGATCCACCAAAGCCGTTCGGTCCCTAGCAAAGATGATCACATCATCAGCATAAGCCTATTAGTCTATAGGGCCAGCAGGGCAAGACCACTGAGATGATGCAGGCTTATGAAAACCCTCGTCCAAAGTCGTGATGAAGAGCAATAGGGAAAGCGGGTCCTCTTGCCCGGCACCCCTGTGTTGATGAATACAAATCCCATTGAAAGTGAAAATAGCGGAGCAATAACGGGAAGAAAGGCTGATGCTAGGTAGAGCAATCGATGAAGGCCAATAAAGGCTTACACCGGATGACCCGTAGCCTAAAGGATCACAAGCCTGCCTTGTAATCCGAGGGCACGGGTTCGGGCCTGCGTAAGGACCGGGCGACCCCAGCAGTACCCTTAGCCCACATGCGACTGGTGGTAGTTGCGCGGCAGTGAAGCGTCGGTACTGCGTACCGGCATACTGCTGAGACCTTTTTCTTTTTAAGTGCATATATAATGCCCATTTATTGTTACTTCCAAAGTGAAACTCAAGCGGTACGTTCAGAGCAACTAATTGTTTTTGATTTATTCCTTATCAGGCCCGGTGGTTTACTGCTGCACTCCTTCGCCTCTGAGACTGCGACCGCCTGTCTGCTATAACCCACGACCAGCGACTTATGCTGCTGAGACATGGGCTGCAGCCGCTGACAACGCACCCACACTTGCACACTGTGAAATATCCCTCCTTGCATTGACATCAATGTAACACATGCAATCAGCGCGCTCAGTTTCATTTCCTTATGAGTCCACCAGCACTTGCTTTGCTTCGTCGATATAACTTTGCTTTCCGAATTGTTCACCCTTTCATCATATGAGACCTTTCAAGCATTAGCTTTTTACCCGTGAAAAACCATTGTTTCCATCATTTGAACCGAACTAATCTGAACTGTACAAGTGTGTGTGGAGCTGCGTGACGCAAGGAATTATGATCCAGCGTCTGGATAGATTGAACTACTATAGCATCATGGGCATGGGTATAATGATAAGTAATTACAAGTCCATTTAATGTGCGCCTTATTGTTGACCAGTCGTTGACCGTCTCCTAGTTGAACACCGAAATATCCATACATATGGGAAAACGCTAAGCTCTGCTTTTCCGTGTTGGACCAGTGAGCGCATAATCCTTTCAGCTATGACGATGCATAAAAAACTATCTTTCCGTGCCTGAAGACGCTATGGACCAATGAGATTGGGTCAATGTAACCCCGCTTGGCGGCAGCTGCCGTTTGCCCCCAGTTAAAGTCAGTAGCAGGAGCGACAATGTACATTTTTACAACATTGGTTTCGCTCTCACTTGAAGATCTAAGAGGGACTCTGTGCTTACCTAACTATTCCTCGATGGGCTTGTCTGTGAGCCACAATCCGATTATTTCAGCTTCCGACTCTATGTGCACTATCAGTGAATTCATATCAGCCACATGAGGATTGTCTATATCCCTGTCTGTCAGTATCGCTTTACCTTCTGCCGTGAAGTGACTCGGTCTTTGGTTAGTAAGCGACAGTGCCAACCCTCGCGATCGGGAGCAACCGAGTTTTAGTGTTGCACGTTGAGCTTCAATTTCTCGTATTAGTGTTCAAATCTGGCGACATGCTCTAAACGCGGTTCTTGTGAGGCCAGTTACTTGGGCAATATGTGATCATTTCACACTTTTCCTGAAACTGTTCGCAGCATACCAACTGCCTTGAGTGTCTTTAGAAAGCTGTGTTGCCTAAAGTCGGAGGTATAGCGAATTGGTATCACCATGCAGTTGCAGTTTTAATTAATAGATTGACAGTGTAGCACAGATTTAGCTGTTGTTGCCGGTGACAATGTTTTATGGGCTTCAATCATGAATTTCACCATCAACAAAGCACTTCACTGATGCCGGTCTCTGGCTGCCTTGTCATCTGTAGGTACCGTACTTCCAGGTAGTACATATCCTTCGCAGATAGCTTCCATCATGTGATCGGTAGCTGTGACAGACCGGAGCAGCAATTACAAACAAAGTCCTTGCGCAACACTTTCCTCGGGGCGATGACTGCGTTCGGCTCTTGGTCCAGTCGCTAACCGCCAAAAGCGCATCAGTGGCCACTTATGGCTATGTTCTCCCCTTTACTTCCTTTTTCAGCGATTAATAGAACGAATTCACCCTGAGAAGCAATATCAAGGACACATTATGTTTAACAGGAGAAGTGTACGTCGTGCGGATGAGTTTTCCGTTCACGTTTAAGCGTCTGCAGTTAGTGCTGTTGCCCAGTTTTTGTTTACACTATCCCCAACCGAACGGTTAAAATTGTCTTTACCCATTGTATCTTCACATCCTAAGGATCATACGTTTGCTCACGAGATGCCTGGGTTCATCATTCGTCTGCTACTGGACGAGACCTCCATCAAGTTCGAGCCTTCCATTCAAGAGTTCGAGAATGTGCTACTCAACATGTTCCAGAACATGTTAAAGGTGATACAGAGCATCCCGAGGATTGAAACCAGACTGTATTCTGAATGGGTATGTCTGTTGACGTCTTTGACCGCACTCGAGATTGTTGTTGTTGGTAATATACTTTCTCAATGTTGCTGTCAACTTAAAAGAGTAAAGAGTTTGCTCTGTATATACCATGTCCTTCCACAAGCACAGCCGTAAAAATCCTTGCTCCAGATCAGCGAGAACCCTTCGTGTCACGATGTTCGAGGTCTCAACTGAAAGTAAGCGAATGAGTAAGGTTCCGCTGAACCAATCGGGTCAGCGTAGTGTAGTGTAGTGTGAAAAAGCCCTAAAGGCCTTGATAATGAGCATGTCACGTTTTCCGTTGCGCTGTGTTTGAAGACCCACTGGCTGGAACCTAACGAATGAAACGAGTGGTGTTTACTCGCTACCGTGAAATTGGTCTGTCTGGTTGAATTCGGCGACTCGTAAACCTCTAACGGAAAAAATGGTACTCGTCCCGCATGAATGCGTATCCCAACCAACCGTTAGCTTAATACTTATACTGTCCAACTCCTCATGCATTGCATTGCGTGAACTGTCAGCAGTCTGACTAGTGTTGCATAAACATTTCTGTGTGCGACATGATATGTTGGCCATTTGTATCATAAGGGGTCTCACCAAACGCCCCTACGACTATGCCAATGCAGGGGAGTGAGAACCAAGTGACCGACGGAATGATCGTGGCTGCCCAGTATTTACGGTTCGCGCAATGAAGTTGTGAACATAGTGAACCCGTCTAACTGGTTACAACAGTACAATCTTTTTTCGATATAGTTCAGACTTCAAACCGCTAAGTGACGTTATTGCAGAGCATAAAAACCGAACACAGTAAACAGAAATAATGGCGAGTGTCGAAAGAAGTCTCAATGGCAATTGAGTAAGCATTCAGAGGCAGTTGTCAATCAACTCCTTTTTTATGCCTGAACAATACCAGATCACTCTGTTAGCTTGTAGTGTTAACAATGGCTGTTTGTTTCAGTGAAGATGGAGGGAAGGAAACCCAAGTGATCTAACCAACTCATCAAGATCTAAGCTACCTAATCTTCTGGAAGCATTGTGCTACCCTGCAACCACAGCAGAGATCCGAGGAATGGGCTTTCAGAGTTTGTCAGTTTAAGTTCCAGGGTGAGATCATTATGGTTGACGTCCGTTGGGGAGATCTACCACCGTTGCGTCCACCTATGGCTTGTTAGGGAAACGCATCATTCCTGCTAAACGAAGGGTCCGAATCCTTGACAACTCCGTTTGTAGTAATCCTCAGTGGCACTGGAGTTTAGCATGTGGTCCAATATCGCAACCTTGATCAAGAAGTACCATCCTTGAAGTACGGCGGTCGCCGATAGAGTGCGATCGGTTCCATCCCCAAACGTCCATACTCCCATCAAACGCCGCTTACTTGGGGTTATACCGCGCTCGTTGATCGCAGGTCTGATACAGTGATGGAATTGCTACCATAAACTTGTAGTCCCCTTACGAAATCCGGCTTAGCCATATCATGACCCTGGCTAAATGCTCATAAGGAGTAGAATGAAGTTAATTTGTGTGGTCCTGGTTTTTCTCAATGAACTTTATCTAACTCATCGCTGCCATCGGGTTGAAAAAGGTGCTTACCACTTTTTTCCAACAAAACAGCAAACCACCGCGGACGATAGTGCAAAGTTGCATCCTGTGATTTTGGAGGAAATTTTGGACGAATACAAGAACAGCGTACGAAAAATGCTGCGTTGGGAATCCAAAGGACCAGTATCTCACACACGGGAGTATGACAAGTATCAAATGCTGGTTAGCCGACAGGTGAGTCTGGGAACATTGTGTCACTCGGATATATATATATATATATATATATATATATATATATATATATATATATATATATATATATATATATATATATATATATATATATATATATGTTTATGATCCGAAACCGGATGCCACCAACCATTTATGTATGCCCCATACTGAGACTGATGTTACATTCATGATGCTCCTTCACCGCATTTGGGTTATACCAACTTACAGTTAAACTAGGTCTTTTTAAGCTAGATAAATTTCATTCCTCTTTATTTGGTTTGTTCTGTCCATCCGAATAATTTGTTACCTTGCACACGATGCTTACGCTAATTGTGAGTATCTTCGTTAACCTCATTGCGTTTGTAGCAATTTTTTGAATAACTTGTGGACCTTTTTTACTTATCGCGGTTTCATTGCTAACCAACTTAGTTCATATGCTAAGTTAGCGAAGAGTTATGTCTGCAAAGCCGTCTGCTTTGACTGTTATATATTTTATTTGATAATTTTAAGTGATTGCTTGTTGATTTATATCCCCGGTGTGGCTGCGCTTGATGTGCATGTTGACAAGGTGCCTACCTGTCTATTACCCACTACCTCGTCCATACTGGCTCCAGGAGACAGTTGGTCGTTGCTGGAGAGGACGGGGTGCACGGTCCTTGTGGCCGTGCTAGTCTCAAAGAGTAGTCCCATGCAATCAGTGTGGAGCGGACTACGGTCCAGCCACCGCCTTGTGTGCGCTTAATTTCCCAAAATACAGCGTGTTTGTGTTTGCCTGTGAAGGAGTGTGGACCGGCTCCGTTGATGAAACGTGGTTCCCATCCGCATGCTTCCCGGTCTTATTCCTTCGGGTTTACACTGGATATGGGGTATGTGGTTGGAGCTGTGGGTGGTGCAGCGCAAGCCAACTATGGTCCCTTTGTAGGCGCAGGCGTGCTGTGGCTGGCCACAGTGCCAGGCAAATCCGAAACCATATGCCGCCCCGCAACCAGATATGTATGTATGGTTGGCGACATCCGGCTTCGGATTTGCCTGTCACTGTGGCAAGCCACAGCACGCCTGCGCCTACAGAGGGACTATGGGTGGCTTGCGCTACACCACCCACAGCTCCAACCACACACCCCATATCCAGTGTAAACCCGAGGGAATAAGACCGGGAGGCATGTGGATGGGAGGCATGTGGATAGGAGCCACGTTCCATCTATGGAGCCGGCCCACACTCCTTCAGAAGCCAAAACAAGCACGCTGTATTTGGGGAATCAAGCGCACACAAGGCGGTGGCTGGACCGTAGTCCGCTCCACACTGATTGCATGGGAATACTCTTTGAGACTAGCACGGCCACAAGGACCGTGCACCCCGTCCCCTCCAGCAACGACGAACTGTCTCCTGGAGCCAGTATGGACGAGGTAGTGGGTAATAGACAGGCAGGCACCTTGTCAACATGCACATCAAGCGCAGCCACACCGGGGATGTCAAGCAACAGCCATTCACTTGAAACGACAAGATGAAATAAACTAAATCCAATAATGCAAACAGAGGCGGTGGCATAACTCTTCGCTAAATTAGCATATGAAGTAAGTTGGTTAGCAATGAATCCGCGATAAGTAAGAAATGTCCACAGGTTATTTAAAAATGTTAAAAGCGCAACGAAGTTACCGAAGGTAAGCGCAATTTGCGAAAGCAACGTGGCCAGTTAATAGAGGATTATTCAGGTAGGCGGAACAAAGCAAATAAAGTGGAATGAAATTTATCCAGCTTAAAAAGAGACCTAGTTGAAGTGTAAGTTGGTTTAGCCCAACTGCGGTGAAGAAGCATCAATAATGCAACATCAGCCTCAGCATGGGACACAGATATATATATATATATATATATATATATATATATATATATATATATATATATATATATAGAGCGAGAGAGAGAGGCAATGTGTCATCAAAACCATAACAGAAGGAATGAGAAATGCGTTGGCAAAGGGAAACGAATGTTTTGACCTTTACATACACCATTTTGAGATTCCTTGTTTTGGGGCTTTTGCTTTTGATTAGACATTAATCATTAGATGCAGCAGAACAACAATGACCCCGCTGATCTCTATTGCGGGCCGTAATATCGAACGCTTCCAACCACTGGGAGTCAGTGTCGTGTGGTCAAGAGCCTTGATTGTTGACCGTTCCGACTTATCCCACTGCGGCATTTCTTCCAATCGCTTCCGGAGTGCGCAGATAATGCTCGACGTGGAGGTGACAGCCTGGCATCCACAATATGTGGCCAAGCCAGTGAATGTGGTGCCGGAGAAGAACATTTTGAAGGCAGGGGATGTTTGCCCAATTACAAGTTTAATCGGGACGGGAACATCGGGAGACTCCCGAATCAGGAATTGATGGGGCGAGTGAAGATACTGATGTACCTCGGACAAAAACCGCATCACATATTAACCAGCCATTTTCTGCCCATTTACCTTGCCTAGCAGTCCCTACCTGGCCAGTTACGTAAAACATGTAAGAGCGCATGGCAAGCTAAGAAAGCAATACTGATACTACCAAGCCATGAGAGGAACTGGGGAAAAAGAACAGATTAAAGCTGGTTACAAGATAGTTCGAAGAAGGGGTTGGTTCGGTATTGCTACCCAGATGCATCTAACTGACGTTCACACTTCTGAACCGTAGATCCTCCAACGACGGGCTGCGGAGGTGAGTTCCAGCGTCCAATAACTGCGCGATAAACGAGTTTTTCACCAACGCGGTCAAAACGTTGTTTGCGCAGCTTTAACGGGTGAGCACCGAGACTAGGCAACTTAGCAGGATTCAATTGTCAGGGAAAGTATGGATCGGTCTTATGCGTTAAAATACGGTAACTGAGGATCAAGTGCCTAGTAATTATCCGGTAGTGTACATTCCCAAGTCAATCAATCGTTCAGGCCACGTTTGCACTAACCTGCACTAACCTTGTACCCACTAGGAAAACCACCTCCAGTTCCATTTTGTCCCCTACAAGACATGCTGGACAAACATGGATACAGTATTGTAAGTGAGGTAGCACAAATCTGAGAAAAGCTTCACAAAAACATCGGACTCTGAAGAAGAGGCGGATAAACAACATCATACAGAACCATCTACAAGCAGCGTTCTTCTGATTGTTCCTAGATTTAAGAGCTGAAGTGTAGACGATACCTAGATCAGCCTGATGAGCGACAACAGGGTTTCACTTCCACCAACAACATAGCTGGTAGAGGATTAGCCACTACGATGTGGGGGCAGAACAATTCTCTTGATTAATGAGCGCCAACCATAGGTTGACCAGTTCAAGAGCCTATCCAATGCACCCTGAACTGTCTCAGAACTCACAGGAGTAACCGCAATATTCCGGAGCTTGAGGTCATCAGCAAATAGCAGTGATAGTACCTCGAACTCCTTGGGTAAGTCATTGACATAAAGTAAGGAAAGCGTCGACCCTAAAACTGTGCACTGAAGAACGCCACTAAGAACAGCTTGCCTAAGCGAAAGGCTACGCCCCACGGGTACACACTGTTCTTTCGCTCTGGGAAGGCAGATACCCATTTACAGGCGCCACCAGATACCTCATACGATTTCAACTTTATTGGAAGTTGTAGATGGGGACAGCATCAGAGGCATTCGAAAAGTCGACGAAAAGCAAGTCCATAGCGTGGCCACTGCCACTGTCTCAGTCCAGCTTTCACAAACTACAAGTAAATTTGTCGGACACGAAAATCCCTCACGGAACCCGTGTAGTGCAACATTGAGGTTACATTTATTTCGGTGGTTCTCCACCAAATCCCTCACCAGTTTTTCAAACAACTTGACTACTGCGCTTGTCAAGCTGACAGGCCGGTAATTCGCGGGATGAGTACTGTCACTGCCTTTAGAAATCGGATGGGTGATTGTCCACTTCCATTCCGAAACTGAGGCACAGCTGTCGAGTGGTGTAAGCACGCAAGTAAGAAGACTACTTCGTTCGGCGGCTATCTCATGTTTTACCTTCGGATGAATTGAATCAGAGCCAGAAGCTTTGGAAGGATTTAGCCATTACAATAGTCCGAAGACTTGAGTCTTTATTATGCTAATTTCAGTTGAACAGAATACTCCAAAACTCTTGTGATTAGCTCATTTTAGGGTAGAGAGGTCTTACGAGCAAAGACATCAGTATCCTGTTCTCTAAATATACTAGCTTTATCATAGTTGGTATGCACACTTATCCCATCCGCTCGCAGTGAAGCTGGTATAGACTAATTTGCACCTCCGCTCCTCTTTGTGTGAGCAAAGTACGTCTTTGGATTTGTCACGGCTGCGTAAGCTAAATCCTTCTCAAACTTAAGACGAGCAGTGTTAAGGTGTTGCTTACATTTATTTCTAACCTCACTGTAGCTTTCGTAGGTGCTGGTTGATGGGGCGGCTTGGTAAGTTCGTCACTAAGTAGGCCGTTTTCTGAGTAGGTATTTACCCGTGAAATCTATCCGCGGAGGATGCGCGCGTGTCTCTGTGTTCTTCATGAGTGGGATTTGGGGGGCAGGAACCTCAGTGATATATACTTTAGACTTCTCCCAAGCTGACTGAACAGTGTCGGTCACGAAGATCCCATAATGTAGAACTGAGGTTTTGGCTCGCATTGTGTTCAAGCCCGCCCGCCAAATGTTTGGGCATACATCAGCGGTCGCGGGATGATACCTAGGATTTGCATACGGTCGCTTCCCCCTAGGGTTGAACCGTACGTAATATCATTTAGAAGATCGTGTGACTTCGTAAAAACAACACCCAAGGCGGACGGCAACTGGTTGCACACGTACCTCGTGGGAAAGTCCACGAACTGATGCGGTGGCAGCTGTAACTTTCGCTCGAGGAGATCCGAACTAAAGGTGCTCCTCAGCTAACTGCACGATAGATCAGCGCAACAGACCACAGGAAGTTCGAATTCCCCCAGTACTAAACACCTATTGGCAGTCTGTGTACGAATACACTCTATACCCTCCTTGGAGGTACTTCCAGTACTTCGATAAACCATTACAGCTATAAACTGAGCGGAGCTGGTGCACACCACAGGCGATAGGGCTTCAAAAGTTTGGTCTGGCGACTGAAAGACGCAGATCTTCAGCACACCCAGTTTACAGCTCGCATAAAGAGTGACGCCCTAGCCTTGATGGCCAGCGGAACGATCGCTTCTAAGCAGTGCATAGCGAGGTAAGTATAGTTCACCGACCGTGATATCCAGAGACAACAATGTTTCAGTGAAAGCGAGTATGTCTAGACGAGGTTTGTATACAAGTAGACTCACTTCGTGCACCTTGTTTCTTAGACTGCGCAAATTGTTGA
The DNA here is from genome assembly GCA_944474145.2 of Dicrocoelium dendriticum. NCBI lineage: Eukaryota > Metazoa > Platyhelminthes > Trematoda > Plagiorchiida > Dicrocoeliidae > Dicrocoelium > Dicrocoelium dendriticum. Next base: position 90,763,105 of record OX104065.1, on the reverse strand, counting down.
GTACTACTCGAAGGGACTCGGTACGACCAGACCTGGGGGGCGCGTTACCAGTATGGGTTCTGCTAGGGCAGAACTTGACCTCGGCTGACTACATGGATACCAACAAGATAGTTGCTTTGCTTTAAGATGCTTCAATTATTGGATTGTACTTCGGATCTCTGCTTCGATAGGAAAATCGGTGCGAACAGGCCAAGCACCATACGAAGAAAACGGGATATCACAGGGGGCTGTACTGGGTAGGTAAATTGGAGAGCAATATGATCTACCCTGTGGCGCAAACGCGTGTCTAGGTTGGTGACTTTGGTGCATGCTTACTCAGAGATTGTCTGACTTATATCGTGTGAATTGCTACCGATGGCCTTGATGAGGCAAAATAAATTGCGGAAGTTACAGCCGATACAGCCGCCGTTGGACCTGTGTGTCTTCCTGAATGGGGACCCAAGGACGAGGAGGGCCGGTTGATTGAAACGTTTGTAGACGCGGCCCTCAACCGAAATTAGTGAAAGAACTGTAGCAGAATTGTATTTATTCACATGTTTAACGCCTCAGGCATTGAAACTAGCAAAAAGTCGACGTGTGAAGTACAAAAGAATATTTCGTTCTATTTTTGTCCAGACTGCACTTCCCTTTGATTCACATGGTTGTTCCGATAGCTTCATGTCCACTTCTTGACCCTTTGAATATATATATATATATATATATATATATATATATCACTTATGAGTAGAAGGATTTTGGCGAGTATTTTTGTTCGTCGCAATCAGCCGACTCATAAGTAGTATAAATTCGCCCTTGCGGATTCTATAAATGCTATGTTGATTCATAACTGTCGTAGCCGGGAGGTCCTGAGGTCGGAAGGCCAACCGCTGTCATCTGCATGACAGGTGCCTGCATGGCAGTGGAGGATGGGTCGGGCTATATCGCAGTTAGCTTACAATTCGTGATGGTCGGCTACCGTCCTCCATGGCTAAGTTGCATAAAGCAACGGGCTAGTTGGCACACGCCACTAGCAGTCATGGGTTCGATCCTCCGTAGAGGACCGAAGGATGCGCACCACTGACGAGCCCCAATAGGGCGAAACGGCCGTCTGGTGCTTTTCCGGATAGGTAGTGGACTTATCTGAATTGTCGGCTGATTGCGACGAACAAATATATATATATATATATATATATATATATATATTCACGGTTAGATCGAAGGCCTTCCTTTAAGTGTCGAAAGAGAAAACGCCGAAGTTCGTTGGGTTCCGCATCCACTGGCACAGTGCGTCGAGGATATAACGGTTCTGAGAATCCTTGTCGATATCCAGCCTTTTGCTATGCAGTGGGCGAGACAGCAGCTGGACAAACCGGCGGACAGCACGGTTGGTTGTAGACTTTACCAGTATTAGTCAACATCCAGAGTAGGGGTGTGAGAGAGATTTTTATGAAACCACTGTTGCATCTTCAAGTCGTGTCACCAACTCCGCTTCCCCTGCTCTGGACCCAGGGACATTCCAACTTACTGAGGAGATAGCTGCTGAGTGGTGCCAAACGGCGCTGGACCCCATATTTTCGTACAGTGGTTGTGATCAAGGCAATCATGTCTTGTTGGTATTACTCCAATCTACTAAGCCGGTTACCGCTTGTGTGCGAGGTTCTTATGTGGTAACGCCACCGTTGTCCTCACATGAACACCAATCGAAGGCGCACCACCAAGTGACAATGCGTTCCCTTACGCGCCTCAAATAGAAATAGAACAATATGCATAATCACTAGCGAATCGGGGCGGTTGAATCAACGCAAGCTGTGATTCCGATCTGATTTTATTTAACCGCAGTAGCTGACTTCGATTATCGAGTGGTCTAAATCACCAATGTACTTGGGTCTAACTGCATAATTAAACTTTGCTTGAGTACCGTTTTCACAGTCATCACCTCGTGCGAGTTTTGAGTAAGCTACCGCCCATCCGCGCCTCGTGATAACACTAACTCACTTATGTCTGCTGCTTTCTCGTTGGTACAATGTGAGCGACACCGTATTATCAACAAAAAGGTTATTGTTTCCACCTGTATCATTTCGTGTCTTTTTTGTACAGATCACTCTTTTGTACCTTCTTAGGCCGAGCGGGATGTCGAGGCTTTATTGAGTCCCAAGCATCCGGAACAAGTGGTGGTCCCAGTTAGACAGACATCAGATGAGGATGATGCGACCGAGGGATCGGAGGATGCGATCGTGTCGCAAGCACAAGAGAACAAAGAATTCGAACCAGTGGGCCCTAGCTTCGAAGAGCTTGCCCGGGAACTTACCAAGTATACCAAGCTGAGGAAACGTATACAATATGAATCACGTAGAGTCATAAAACTTGGCCTATTTGAAATTCACTGTGACGACTTGATACGAGCGTTGGCAAAACGCGCGGAAGCGATCGGTGATCGGCTCCTTGATAGGATATTGGAAGATCATCGTTGCACAAACCGCGCGTAAGTCATTGCGATATTTTGCGACGAATAACGGAAAAGCGAGACCTGTTTCAGTTCTTTCCCTATCCCTCGCATGTGGCTACATTAATCCCATAAACAGTGTACCCACCACTTCCTGCGTTGTTAAGTGTTTATGAAGTGGATCAGTAAATCCATACGTATTGCAGTACAAAGGTTAAGGGACTAACAAATCCTGTAGAGCAAAATCTGATCTTCGTCGACCAGAGTGGTTTATAACTCTATTGCAGCTGGACAAAGGCGTAAACCACACCAATCAGTAAGGTTTGTTTTTTAGACACAAAATCAACTAGGATTGCCCGCATACTCTAGCATTTTCTGGCCGCAAACCTTTGTGACACGCCCCGAAGCCAGCTGACCCTCGTACTAATCGCATTCATCCATGTTTACTTCCACTTTTCTCATTGACAGATTAATTAAGGAATACGAATCGATTGCGGCCAAAGCCTTGACCATCCCCACTGACATCTCGCACATGATGCAGCTGACCGAGTTTGTCAATCACACTGAGAAGGTGACAATGCACGAGTTGGAACGCAAACTAGATCAGTCCAGAGATCGTCTGTTGTTCTTGATGGACCATGCTCAACTCAATCCGTCCGATATGCGCATAAATAGCCAAGTGTTTGAATGGCATATGCGTATGGAGGATGTGTTCGAAGAAAACCGACGAACCGCACACATCAAACGGGAGGAGTTTGAGATTGGGCTACGGTACAGAAGAGAGCGCTTCTTGGAGGAGTTAGAGTCATACAGACGACAGGTGGACGAATTCCAAGCTTTGGGTGATCTCAACGAGATTACTCGTTATCTGAAAAAAGCACAAGCTCTGGATGCGAAATTGGAACAAGCAACACTCAAAATTGATGCGTTCAATTCTGACGAGGAAGCGTTGAAATGGGATACAACAGTATATCCACTGCGTAGTGAAGTGCAGAGCACACTAAAACCGTTTCTCAAGTTATACGAAATTTGTGTCGAATTCAATACAAAGTATCGCGATTGGATGGACGGGCCGATGGACAAGGTGGATCCAGAGCAAGTGGAATTGGAGATTTCCAACCAGTACAGGACGCTGTACAAACTGGAGAAGTCATTTGATACCCTTCCAGCTCCGCGGAAGATCGCTTCCAAAGTTCGCGGCAAAGTGGAGGAGTTCAAAGAACACCTACCTCTGATACGTACACTGTTTAATCCCGGCCTACGTGAACGCCACTGGGCACAAATCTCAGAGATTGTCGGCTACACACTGCGAAATGAGGAAGGAATGTGTTTGGCTAAGCTGGTTGACATGAATCTGGAGCCACATATTTCCAAATTCGATGCCATTTCTGAGGCAGCCACCAAGGAACACAGTTTGGAAAAAGCGCTGGATAAAATGCGGAAAGAATGGGCTCCCGTGAGTACATGTTCCACTAATTGTCCTCCACACCGGCACTAGTATTCCGTTTATTTCATCACTCCGTTTCACTTGACTAGGTAACAAATTGGGATGGGTCTGCTTTCCTGTCCGTCTTATCCGGTCTCGTTTACGGGTATCCTAAGAAACACTACTCTGGCTCATTTCGGACACATTCAACAAGCGAATTTTATGTTCCCCTTTGAATCGGCTCAGTTCACGGTGGTTTTCAGGGATACTATTAGTGCCAAAGTTCACATAGCCATGCTGACAAATATTAGGGTCAAGGAAACAGCACAATGAATAGGATGCAAATGGAAATCAAAGCGATACTCGCGAAAACAATGAAGTCGTCAGGCCGAATAACTGCAAGCTGAAAGTAGGGGAAAGTACACTAGCGTCCGACTTGTTCCCTGGCCGAACTGTGTTCGACAGCCTTCTGCACTGCTGATGGGACGGGTCGTGCGGTGCGTATGCAGCCGCAAAATTGACACCAGTGCGGGAATCAGCATTCGCTGTGGTTAGTCCACGCATGAAAATCTATATCCTCGCGTATGAACCTTGGAAGAAAAGGGATTTCCCTTAGATGTAATAACCCTGTATTCAGGTCTACCATGGTGGGCGGGGAGTTGACTGCTTCTGACTGAAGACTTCAGGTGACTTTAGGTTTTGGACCATCTTTCACTAAGGATCATTACCCGTGTCGGTCTTCACCAGCGGCAGTGATAAGGTGGTAATGGTGAAATTTGGCACCAGTCACCGATCAGTTGACTTGGATGCCTAGTTGATTGTGTCGTCAAACGAGAAACGACGATGGAAAGCAACAAAATTGACACTTACCGTCGATCGGAACAATATCATGAGAAATAAATGGAGTACTGAGATTGATTGTGATGCTAATTCTTATTGCACCTAAACGTTATCATGAAAGGGGAGTGAGTATGTGCATAAAGCACGGAGTACGCGATATGAAATTTATTACGAATAATCTCACATGAAGTGCCCTGGCCAGAATCACTAAACATGTCTCCTGCAAGTGCAGAACACTCCAGCTCCTGTGACTTCGTACAAGCAGTACTCCCTCTGGGTTTTGGGTGTTGCCATTGAGGTATCACCAAATAACATGCGTGGTTGCAACCTAAGTGTCACGGTTTAGCAAAACATCATTGTTCTTTTGGTAGTCGGAGTCTGCCAGACTCTTCACTCTGTGCGATGGATACCTCCTCCACACTCACTGCCCCACTTATCACTACACAATCGTATCTGCATTCTTGTGGCATTACGGATGCGTGACATGTATGTCACACTACCGAACTCAAGCACTGAGCAAATCAACTGATCTAAGAAGTGGTCGCCTAGGTGAAGGCCTAGACTCCAGTACGTGCTAGCACTTATGTCCGACCTCCACGTGCTCACGAATCGCTCGGTCTGATTCACACGAGTATATGGAGATGAAGTCTCACAACGGATTGCAAAGGCCCGCCTTGCATTCATCAAACTGAGACATCTATGGCGTCGTCGTGATGTCAGTCTCAAGCTCAAGGGCAGGGTGTACAATGCTTCCGTCCTTGCAGTACTCTTGTACGGCTGTGAGACGGCCTATTCGCTCGGAAGATATGAAGCGGCTATCAGTCTTTGATAATCGCTGTCTGCGAAGGATTGCTAGCGTGTGGTGGCAACACCACGTAAGGAACGCAGAGGTGAGAGACCGCGTGCTTGGGACGTTATTCTCCGACATCGCATGCGCTGGCTCGGGCATCTTCTGCGCATGCCAGCCCATCGCCATCCACGTCGAGCGCTATTTGCACTCCCAGGGAGCGATTGGAAGAAGTGCCGCGGTGAACAGCCGATGACGTGGAGAAGGAGTATGAAGTAGGCGACCTCAAGTTTGGCGGCAGTCGGATCAGTCCGCCTTCCAGGTTGGGGACCACGAGATGCTGAATTGCAGTGGTTGGAAACATTGGACGTCATGGCCCGCAACAGACATCAGTGGCGGCAATGTTGTTCCGCAATTTCACCATCCCTTTGATGCACACAAAACTCACAAAACAAAAAATACAAAATGGCGTGTGTAAAACCAAAAAATCGTTTCCCATATTTTTTAATCGCATTAGTGTTCCCATCTTCTTCACTTTTTGCTTCTGCCGTGGTTCTGATGGCACAATATATGTTAACAGACTGTGAATAAATATGTATGGGTAGATCTACTGATGACTCAACGCATTAACATAATGTGTTCAACTTACGACATTTGCTTCAGCCCGACTTCGGGTTGAAGTAACTGCAGTCGATCTTAATCGACTTTTAAACTTTCCATCTAGCATGCTCAATCAAGCTTCGTGTCGGCCGTGTTGTTTGATGAAGTTCAGCTGGTTGCACTGGAAGCGGTACGGGTCTCGACTTGGTCAGAAGACCAACCAGTCATGTCGACCTCTGAGAATCATCTTTGCAAATCCCAATATGCCGCAGCTCATACTGTCTCGTCTGTCAAGGCTGAAAGGCATAAAGCTTCTGTTATAGCTTGAGGGAACGCCGCCTCTTGAGATAATTGCGTAATTGCCTGATAAGAGGGTCGCTGGCACGCCTACGATAATTGCTTGCTACGCTGACCACTCGAACGGAATTGCGCTGTCCTGATGACGCTGGCTTAGCCGGTGAGACGGAAAATTGAACGAGCGTGGGAACGATCTTAGCCGCACTTGTTCGTATAGACGCTGAGGCCTCGAAAACGGACGCACACGAGAGGGGGTATGATAGACGCGCGCTAATGACTTAGACGCGAGGGCTGGCCAGTTAACGACTCGCACGCAATCACGCGACCCGACCGACTCCCAACTGAGGCGAAGAGAAAGAAAAGACAAGTGGTCCTCTGTAGGCTCTTTTACGACCAACAAAGGGCAATCACGGATAGTGCTATAGGTTATTAAGTTAGGGAAAGCAGTCACCACGCAGAGGTGATAGTTTGCAAATGAGCATTGTCAAAAGGTGTGCAGTTGGGGCCGCGTCTCGGAGTGGCTGAGCTCTGCTGCGTTGTGGGGAGGAATTGGCCCTCGCTTTCCACAGCCATTCTGCTGGGGTTTCTGGCGCGTTTTTGCGGGAATATTTGACGTGCCCGCAACACCTCCCTTTGAAGAGAACGCGTACCGCTTCTGGCAAGGATTGACCTGGAGGGATTTCGGTGACCTCCGGATTCTTTCTGTTCGTCGGCAAGGTGGGTTTTCGAGACGCGGCGTCGATTGAGCGGCTTCGACCGTGGTCTCCCGTTGTGGAGCCATTCCAAAGGTATCCAGCAAGATGTGCAGCGGCAGGTGCACGGGATGGCTGGCTGGCGTGGAGGTTTCTCCGTGGCGCGGACGAAGTTGATTGCGATGGCGAACCCAGGTGTCATCACCCACGGAGACATCATGCAGCATGTCACCTCGCCTGGCTGTCACTGTTGCTTTGATCCAGCGAGGACGACCGGCTCGATAATCGCGAGCGTAGACTGGGGCTCCGACGACGAATTCTTTATGCTTGATGTAGGCACCAGAGTGACTAGGTGGCTTCTCAGTTGGGATGAGCGCTTCGTTGATTGTGCGTAGCTTGCGGCCCATCAATGCTTCAGATGGTGACTGGCCTCCTGGCGTAGCTGGATTCGGTGTGGACCGGTATGAGAGCAGGAAGGCTTGAAGACACTCATCCACGGTCCCCTCCCCGCGAGATTTCAAAGCGCCCTCTTGAATGTGTCGACAAATCGCTCCGCTTGACCATTGGATTGGGGATGGTAAGGCGGTGAGCGGAGGTGTTCGATGCAGTGTCGGCGGCAAAAGTCTTCGAAGATGGAAGACGTAAACTGGGTACCATTGTCGGACACCAAGACCTCGGGAAGGCCATGTTGACTGAAGATTCGTTGGAGACAAGCCAGAGTGGCGGATGCGGTTGGTGGGTTGACGGCGACCACTTCTGGCCATTTGGAATAGGCGTCGACCACGACCAGATAGGAAATGCCATCGATGGGACCAACGTAATCGATGTGCACTCGAGACCACGGTTTTGCTGGCAGATGCCAAGGAACTGGTGATTGGTGTGGTGGCATCTTTGAGGCTTGTTGACAATCCTGGGACACGGGGTCGGATTGACTGGCTTCGTCGTCGGTTCGGTCGTTTGGTACTGTCGGGGAATGTACCACGTTGCAGATGGCCCGAAGAGGAAGATCGGCCAAGCCAAGGGTTTCGAGCCAGTCGAGACCAAGCACGTTGAGCTTCGCCTTTGTGATGTAGCAGTTCGCGTTGAACGTGACGTCTCGGAAGGAGACGGAGCAGTGCAGCTGCCCAGTTAGCTGCACGCGGCCACCACAGGCGCTGGTGGCAGATTGGGAGGTCGGTTCGAAAGGTGGCTTGCCAAGGGATCGCCAGAGATCCTCGGAGATGATTGTGATGTCCGACGCAGTGTCCAACTGCAATCGGACCGACTGACCATTGATCAAGACGTCGACGAACTTTCTCCGATCCGCAGCGTTGATTTGGAACGTGGCCAGCAGGCTCAGGGAGCTGCCAACCGGACCAGGTTTGGGTGTGCGTCTGGGTCGGGACCTCTTCTTTGGATCGCGGGTGGGGGCCAGCCCAGTTTTGGCCCACTTGGGAGATGGAGGATGGCAGTAACCATCCCGGTGCCCCACCCTGCCACAACGTTGACAACGATGCTGGCGGAAATTGCAGTCCCGGTGGAAGTGCCAGGCACCACAGAATCGGCACGCGTAGGGTGGGGACTTCGCTCGGTCGGATTGGGTGGGGCGCGCGGACGATTGCGCCCTCGGTGCTGTGACTGCCTGGACCATACCAGGTGCGGCGGCGTTCTGGATCATGGCAGAATCGTGCTTCAGGTTGAGCAGCGTTTGACACTCCTCGGCCAGGTTCTGGAGTGTGACTGATCCATCCTGTTGTAGCTTGGACAGGAGGCGCGTCCGGATATCGGCATCGTGTGGAGACTGGAGGCCAGAGACAAAGATCAGGCATTTGAATTGGTCCTCGGTGAGCGAGCCAAGTTGAAAACGTTGGCATTCACGGTTGACCATGCCCGCGTACGTGATGAAGTCGTCGGCATCACGTTTGGCCAGCTGCAGACATTGGTAACGAGCATTGAACAGGGAGGACTGCTCGCCAAAAATCTGTGACAACGTTCGGACCGTGTCGTCAAAGGTAACGTCCCGTGGGTTCCTCGGCAAGATGAAATTGGTGTATCTCTGGTGTTCGAGGGTACCAAGTTTGCGCAGGAGCAGGCGGACCTTCCACGCGTCGTCCTGGCAAGCCAAGTCAACGGTGAACAGGTCCTCGTATCGCTTGTACCAGGATTCGAATGTTACCCCGGCCTCGGCGTCGTACAGAAATTCGCTGATGCCGCTAACCACCTGGTCCACTGACTGAGAATTGGCGCTCGGACCTGCATAAAGGGAAGAACTGGAAAGCTTTTCGGTTAGCGCGGACATCAATTTAAGCTGTTGCTGCAGCATCAATTTTAAATCGGCATATTCGTCGGTCATGGTTCACCAACTCTGTCGCCACTGTTATAGCTTGAGGGAACGCCGCCTCTTGAGATAATTGCGTAATTGCCTGATAAGAGGGTCGTTGGCACGCCTACGATAATTGCTTGCTACGCTGACCACTCGAACGGAATTGCGCTGTCCTGATGACGCTGGCTTAGCCGGTGAGACGGAAAATTGAACGAGCGTGGGAACGATCTTAGCCGCACTTGTTCGTATAGACGCTGAAGCCTCGAAAACGGACGCACACCAGAGGGGTTATGATAGACGCGCGCTGATGACTTAGACGCGAGGGCTGGCCAGTTAACGACTCGCACGCAATCACGCGACCCGACCGACTCCCAACTGAGGCGAAGAGAAAGAAAAGACAAGTGGTCCTCTGTAGGCTCTTTTACGACCAACAAAGGGCAATCACGGATAGTGCTATAGGTTATTAAGTTAGGGAAAGCAGTCACCACGCAGAGGTGATAGTTTGCAAATGAGCATTGTCAAAAGGTGTGCAGTTGGGGCCGCGTCTCGGAGTGGCTGAGCTCTGCTGCGTTGTGGGGAGGAATTGGCCCTCGCTTTCCACAGCCATTCTGCTGGGGTTTCTGGCGCGTTTTTGCGGGAATATTTGACGTGCCCGCAACAGGTTCACATCCGCCGAGACTTGGAACCCGAATTCAGAGATCCTTTGAAGACTGCGGTCATTGTGTTCAAACGCCGTACCGAAGAAAGTGAGACTGACTTACAAATTGTAACTTTTCGGGTGTTCGGGAAGGGTGGAGGAACCCGTATCGACCGGTTGCTCAACCTCCGGGCACGTCGCGCGGTACCTCCCAGGACCTCCGTGTGGTATTCGCCAACGTGTGCAGCTTAATGAACAAACGTGACGAATTGTGCCGTTTCGCTGTCTCGGAGCGGCGGACGTTTTAGGACTTGCAGAGACTTGGCTGAATTCCGACGTCATACCCCAAGAAGTCGCGTTGTCAGGATACTCTAGTTTCCGATGCCACCGAGAATCAAAGGCTCACGGTGGTGTTCCGTTGTACATAAAATCGTCACTATCTGGCAAACTTACCAGCACTTATCGGAGTGAGAATAACTTATGCGAGCAATTGTGGTGCACAATCCGCCTCAGACGCGCAGAACTAATAGTGGATGTTATCTACCCTAGGCCAATAAACCGTTGTTGCGATTGGCTACTACATACACCGAAGCACATGAGCCGCCCTCATTTCTTACTAATGGGGATCTAAATTTACCTGAGATTTTCTGGCCAGACGTTCGGCTTCTTCCCGGTCATGGCGACGTTGAGGCTCAATTCGCTAAAATGACTCTTGAAATCGGGGCAAGCCAACATGTCATTCAAGCGACGCGCGTAACCGCACTCGGCATCTTGTCTGGACTTAATGTTTACGAGCTGCGAGCAGAAGCTGCAAGAGATCAGAGTCCTCGAACCTCTGACAAACAGTGACCACTGCTCCATTGTGGCATGCATAGAACTACCGTTACCGTATTATAACCAACGGAGGCCGACATCCAACTTTTGGAAGATGGACATCAACGGGCTCGTCCAAGGCGCAAATCAGACTGATTAAACACTACCACAGGATGCATCGCTTGAGGCCTGTTGGTCATTAATGTAGGGGAAGCTTTACTCAGTGTGTACTCGGTTCGTTCCCCTGAAGTAATCAAAAGTCTGACCTGTCAAACGGAATTGGTTTGATACGGAATATAGACAGTTTGCGCGACGGCGTCGCAGACTTTGGGATAGATACATCAGCTCGGGTTGTGATGAAAATTACACGGTGTACAAGAAACGACGTAACTTACGTAACGCCGCAAAGATCAAGAAACGCCAGCACTTTGAAGAGGGGCTAGCATGCTCGGCCAGAACTGCACCCAAAAGAATATTTTTTTACTTGCGACGTTAACTGAAACCTGGGGCGACCTACCGGTCTTAGAGAGATTGGACGGACAAACGCTCATTTCAAGCGCGGAACGCGCGGACGCCTTGGCTACCCACTTCACCGTATTTTCCAGTAAACCGGCATCTGTTCCAGTACCGGTACAGGTTGTGCCAGTCTTGCTCGACAGCCTACGACTTGATGCAGTCGAAGTGCTTCAACTACTCGTCAACCTCAATGGTGCAAAGCCCTCGGACCAGACGGACTTCATCCACTAATACACAAGTCCCTATCGATTATCATCTCACCAGCCGTGACAAACCTATTCAATAAACCACTCTCTGAAGGATCTGTCCCCAACCACTGGATATGCTCGATAGTGAGACCGCTTCCGAAGGGTGATGATCTGAGTAAAGTAGGAAGCTATGGACCGATCTGTTTGACTTCGAGCTTATCCAAAGTTCTCGAGAAGATTGTGAAAAGTGTCTGCTGTCGTTCTTTGAATCGATGGACGTATTGACGCCAGCGCAACAGGGCTTTACGAAAGGGCGATCCTGAATCACCAACTTGATGTACGCAAACCACCAGTGGGTACGTGCTCTCAACAAACGGAAGGATGTTGACGTGGTGTACATCGACTTTAGTAAGGCGTCTGATAGAGTGAATCACGAGGTACTCCTTCGTAAACTGTGGACCTACGGAATCGGTGGCACATTACTTCAGTGCTTACACGAGCGTATTGTGGGAGGAAAGTTTAGAGTACAGATCAATGACTATCTGACAGAATGGTTTCCATCGACCAGTAGCGTGCCTCAAGGAATTGTAATTGGGCCAGTATTATTTCTCATTCATATCAACCATCTCCCGCAGCAGCTCCAGTCACCATGTGCCCTGTATGCACACGAGTTGAAAATTTGGAGAATCTTTGAGAACCAGGACGACTGCGCTCGCCTCCAGCATGGCTTAGATCGACTATCAACGTGGTCCACTGAAATGCAACTCCCTCTTAACGCAAGCAAGTCGGAGTTCATCAGTATCACCAGACATCCAGCCACTCGATCATACACTTTGGACAGCCAGTTGCTCCACCCTAACACATCTGTCAGAGACTTGGGCGTTCTCTCGCCACATGATATGAGATCAATAGAATATACAGAGATATTGTACCGTGCGGGACTTCTTATGCTCTGAGCATTACGACAAAATTCCTCCACATGGTCCGAAGGAACCGTACCTTGCCTATTCACCACGCTCATTGGACCAATGCTTGAATACGGCGCCCCAGCTTACGATCCGATAACCCAGTGGGAAACTGAAAAGCTGGAGAAAATACAGCATATCGCAACTAGAATAATACCCAGTCTACGGAAGCTTCCGTAGGAAAAACCTTGTGAAAGGCTCGGACTCTATACACTATCCTACCACCGAGTAAGAATTGATTTTATTATGACCCATCGAGTACTACACTTAAATCACTTCCCCATACTGCAGCCAATGTTTCACCTGCTAGAACCCTTAACACCCGAGGACACCGTTACAAACTCAGGGTCCGCTGCATGAACAAGATCTCACAGCATCTTTGTATAGAACGAATAATCGTAAACTTATGGAATCCACTACTAGCAGGACTAATAGAGGCCAATTCTGTGAAGTGTTTTAAAACACCTATCGACGGTTATTTCGAAAAGCTGTGCCGTTGTGATACGCTGAACATACAATGGAAAAAATGCATCCTAAACCCGGAAATAATGACACCAATACGAATTCCTAACCGAAAAAGGATAAACGGTTAACTGCTCAAACACTACCGCTGACGAATCACAATCAAATGCTTTTGATTTTTTATAGTTCGATAGTTGTATAGAAACCTTTCTACTTGCTCTTAAATACAGTCACAGTCTCAGTCTAACGTCTTCATGCGTTTCCTGTTGCTACTGGATGCTTTTTCCATCACCTAGTCATCCAGGAAATAGATCAACTTTGCTCTACGTTAAAGCAACTTTCTATCCTTTTTGAGTATTTTCACCAATACTTTGTAGTCTGTGTGCAATTCTCCCGACCCACATACACCTTCACTTCATGGCCCCACAGTAGCTTACACTACGGCATGTGCTTTGTGCGCACATTTCTCCTGCAATCAATACTTCTGGTTGGGTTTGCCTACGATCTGTGTTCGATTATCCCCGACCCTGCTCCACGGAGTGTCCTTGATTGATTGATGCGGTCACACACACGCACACGCACACACACAGATGCGCATCACCTACTCTTGAAAAGGATGGTCATTAATTGCACCGATCATGTCTGTCGTATTCAATCAGGAGTTTGAGTGTCTGTCTACCCATCGACTTATTGACTCTAAGTCAACCTGTTCAACCTCGATCACTTGCATTTCGGACGGTCAATGACGTTGAGGATTTCATATGCACTGACTGACCGAGCGCTAATCCGGCCTAGGTTGTTGTCGTCCTATGGACACAAACGATTGAGGTTAATTTTTGTGTCATTAGTGTCTTGTAAATGTCATCATAAAGCTTGGATCCACTGTGTTTTAACTCGGTTGGAATCGTTTCTGCGCGTGGCTAGACAACTGTGTTTTGGTACTTACCGCACCGTTGCATTTATCCATTTAGTCACAAACCTGATTTGCCGTCGTGGATGCGAGTTATGGTTTTTCGGCAATGAGTATTCGTTGCTGTGGTTGTTGATGAGAAAAGCGCTAATAAGCTAAGTTCTTTGACTTTCGTCGTGAGTGAATCAGGTAAGATGTTCCCACTTCCCGTGATCAATTCTTCGTAGTGTTTAGTGCAGCAGCTTCCAGGATCAACCTCCTGACAAGTGGTCACCATGCCGTTTTTCCTTACTACAGCTCGAATTCAATCTCATTCCATACCGTGACAGTGGCACAGTGATCTTGTCGTCGGTAGATGACATACAGCTACTTCTGGATGATCACATAGTGAAAGCCCAAACAATGAGAGGATCGCCATTCATCAAACCGTTTGAAACCGATATCCGGTGAGTTCAGAGGATTTCAGCGCTTTCCTTGATGTTGCAATTAATCTCATTTTATGCGGCATCATCGTACAGTTCGATTGTACGCATAGTGCATGAACCCGCAACCCGTTTAAAAGGTAGGGGCGCGTATGGGACTCGTTAACCCGTACTGTGCCACTTGCATCAAACGACTAGTAGATAAGAGGCACGAACCAATCAGAACCAAAATCAGTTTTCGCTTTTGATTGATGTGGCCACACCGCAATCTACACCTACGCCTGAAGCTGCATTGCGTGCGTTATGTGACACGTTGCACGTACACTCGTGAGCCATACTCACGGGCTGTGTTCGCAACGTGAGATCACGTGAACGCCTTGTCACCAAACTTTCGGTCCAACTGCGGCACAGCCTCGAGCGTGAGCGTTGCAAACATTTAGGGAAGATGCAACCGATTGAGATGGTATAGTCATGCGGCATTGCGCTTCGGCACCGAATGATTAGGTAACATACAGCATGCGTCAACTTAAGGCCACCCTAGTACGCATACACAGGGAATTACATTAGTTATCATCCCAATACATTATCAGCAAATCCGTTGGTGAGGACCACATGCCGGAAGTTTAAATGACTAATTCTTCGGATAACCGGCGGATCACTTGGCACACATCTTTGGGACAAGGTCCTCCACACATCATGGGTGATATGCGGTCAGTTGAACACGATATAGACTGAATTTAGCCTAACAGCGCCCACATCTTTCAGCCAACTGTTCTGGCAGTTGAACTTCCATGGTCCCACATCGCTCGAACGTGCTCAGTGTGGTAACAAATTACCGGGCCAGGTGAGAGTTGTTCCACTGGACTGGCGCTGGATATTAGAGTACCGTTGCTTGGGGAACAGTGCCGATGGTAGTCAGATCTGTTTCCGTTCACTACTCCACTTAAGTGGAGCATGGACCGATTCCCTAAGTTTTGATTTTTGAACCTTTTTGGTCATATCTGCAACGGAGCGTTGTAGCGTTGGCGTATGCACCTGGAATAACGCCGCGGTACACACAAATAAAATTCAAGTACCACACTCACCTCGGTGATTGTCATCCCGTGACGTAACACTTGTCATAGTGTAGTATTTCATATGGTAGCCGTTCATTCGCCGACTGACTAATCTCTGCTCTAATGTTTTGTTTGTTGAATACAGCGACTGGGAGAGCAAACTTCTCCTCACGCAGGATATCTTAGATGAGTGGATGAAGGTACAGGCTACGTGGCTGTATTTGGAGCCCATTTTCAGCTCACCCGATATCATGGCCCAGATGCCGGACGAAAGTAGAAAATTTACCACCGTGGACAAGACGTGGAAGGAGCTGATGAAACAGGCTACAGTGGATAAGCATGTGATGGCCGTCATCACTATTGATAAGATGCTGGACAAATTTAAGAAGTCCAATGACTTGTTAGAAGCCATATTGAAGGGGTTGAATGCCTATTTGGAGAAGAAGCGACTCTTTTTCCCAAGATTCTTCTTCTTATCGAATGATGAACTGTTGGAAATTCTTTCCGAGACTAAGGATCCAACCCGTGTGCAACCTCACCTAAAGAAGTGCTTCGAAGGCATCGCCTCACTGGAATTTACGAAAAATCTGGATATTACACATATGAAAAGCAGTGAAAATGAAATTGTTCAACTGAAAGATGTTATTTCAACCTCAAAAGCCAGAGGGGCAGTGGAGAAGTGGCTACTGGAACTGGAAGAGGACATGACTGCTTCGGTACATTTGACCATTTGCATGGCGCTAGAAGACTATTTACACTCAGCGCGTAAGGACTGGGTTAAAATGTGGTGCGGGCAGGCAGTACTGGCTGGCTCCATGTATTTTTGGACTATGGAAGTTGAATCAGCCCTAGCTGCGGGATATGACGCAATGCAGGACTATTTGAAGGTATGTTTCATTGCATCATCTCTTCACTGTCACCGTATGGTTAGATCATATTTAGCAAACCCCGGATGACCTGGGGCCGTTTGAATTGTGAGCCTTAAATCGTCCTTCATGACGGCGTGGTCTGCTGTCATAAGAAATTGTCAATACCAAAGTTATTGCAAGGGCAGATAAATTGTGTGGAGGTTAAAAACGCATGTAGCCACATCCATAGCGTTCAAACGAAGCACCCAGACATTTGCCTTCGTTTCACCATGTAAAAACCAAACTGGCGTATACCAAATGTTCTATGTTCATAGTGCTTGATTAGTTCATTTTCCGGGTAGTCAGCCACTTTAGCAAGTGTCTCTGATGGTGTGAAGTGAACGGACCGTTTCTACTTTGTTAATCGGCGTCGAGATGGATGCAATGGTACCTGTAAGCTAACAAATTACCTCAATTATCTTTAAAACCCATGACTATTACCCACTCGACGCAACCCCGAGATGAAGCCTCGGTTTGACTTGTGCGATCCTCCTTATTGTTTGACCCATGGCCCAGTGACTGTCACCGCACAGTGCGGCTCACTGTCTGTCTCACAGTAAAAATTCTGCAATGTATGAAATGGTTATGATACCTGTGAATTACTCAAAGTACATTCAATTCTTGGAAGTATTTCGGTGTTACTCCTCCCAATGCAGACACACCACGACCGCGGTTTTATCCTGGTTTGGACTCATCAGGTGGAGATAACCTGAGCTGGGGTGAAGCTCAGGGCCTAGTGGTTCATGGCTGACGTACTGATAACTACTGAGATCCGCTCAGCAGTGTTACAATGTGCAAGGCAATAATCACCACCGTCGCCAGCACCATCCTCATGACCCTCATTGTTGTCGTCATACACACCACACTTGTCGGTTTTAGAACCATTCATGCGGCAAGCGTGAGGTGGCACATGTGACCCGATCCGTGGTAATGATATCGTCATTGGACAATGTAACTATTGTGGATTGAAAGCATGTGCGGCATACCGCAGCGCAGGCCTGTTTTACCCTTTTGTGTTTGCGACTCATCCGAATCTTGGTCCGACAGTAGTTGTTCGTTTATACTTAATTACTGCAATGAGTTTCCAATAAGCGCTCAATGTCCCAGAAATTCTGTCAGCGGCGCTAGTTTTGTACTTCTTTTGTGCGTCACGTCGTAGATAATCGAAGCCTGTAAAACGCACATCTCGCTTTGGCACATCTTTTGAGTTCACTATCCCAAATTGTGTGATAAACTTATTTCACCCAGTGCACAATGGAGGTGCCTTCAGCCATCGTGCTCCGCTGTCCAGCTTTTGTGAAGAAATGGGCACCTACGTGACCAGTGCCTCCCGTCTCGCTCAAAGCGATGCTGGAGGTGTCACGGATACAGAGTTTTACTGCAAATTATGATGATGAGTTGGTCAAGGTATCGTTAACTTCACACCGTTCGACTAAAAACCGATAAAGTGGTTAGTTAATGTTCACTTTCTTTGTCTGGGTTTGGAGTACCTGTCATGCGTTCGGATTGCGACACGCAACCTCAATCCAGAATTGCGGTTCCCTTGAAAGAAACATCGGTTCTTGCCATATCTACCTGCAGAGTCCAAACGATAACAAAACCGGTAGTGAAACGCAGTCTTGGCAGCGAGGAACACCGGGACCCTCCATCTTTTTATCGTTAGGGCTGTAACGACCGAATTAGGCATAGAAACGATTCCAAAGCATTCAAAACACCAGTTAAGTCCAAAGTCGACGGTGCCGTTCACTATATCATTTTTCAGTTATTTGCATCCCTAACGCAATCGCTTTCATCCCTAGTGCAGCAGCTTACATCCTTAGACCAAAAAACCATAATCCGATAGTCACGAAAATTGCATCCACGACGTCCTAAGTGGTCAACTCCTATAGCATTCGGACAATCTGCTGACATGGCTCTTTAACCTAGACACATCTGCGCCATTGAGCCATCCGTTGAGGCCTTGGTACACAGATCTCAGCCATCCGCTCGTCTGGGTGCACACCAGCATTGGACAATAAGGGGGTAGAAGCAGGGGCTTGCTCACGAACTGTCTCCAAACTCCAAAGCCTGGAGTGTGAAGGTAAGGCGAAGTCAGCGCAGCTCCAGATGAACATATACGTGGCAGTGACTTGGTATGCAATATGTGACCACATTGTTCACTCTAGCCACTCGTGCCTCACCTGTTCCCTCACCTTAGACGGCCATCTCGTTTGCTCCCTCAAGGTCTAGTTGTGAGACGGTTTTGACTCCCGCTCAAGTCAGGGGGCGGACTCCATGTTCACTGCTACATCTGCGTTGTCTCAAACTGTGCTGACTTCCTGTTACCTTCACATCCCAGGCTTTGGGGTTGGAACCAACTCAGGAACAAGCACCTGCTTCCATCTCCCTTGTTGTCCAATGCTGGTGAGCACCTACACAAGCGGATGGCTGAGGTCCGTGTAGCAAGACATCAACCGCCGATGGTTCCAGGTTGACCACACGCGTGGCTACTACGTTGCGTTGGTCTTGCTGCAGTGTTGTCACTTTTGCCACCCCCCTCCAAAGCGCGATGGCTATTTGCCCCAGCTGCGACTAGTTTAAAGTGCCATGCCGCATATTATTTGAATTCTATTGGCTGCTAGGCATTAACCACTCAGGGCGTCGTGGATGCATTTTTCGTTTTACAGAAGAGTAGTAGGGAGAGTTGAATGTTATAGGAGGAAATTCATCACATCTAGGCTCACTCAGACAGCTGTCACACGCCCGGAAAAGCACTGTACGCGCGTTTCATCCTTTCGGGAATCGTCGGCAGTGCGCATTCCATCGGGCCCTGGTTGGGCTCGAACTCGCAACTCGACTCTTGCCAGTCAGTGGTTGAGACCACTGAGCTACGGGGGACGGCAACGACCATCGTGAATAAGTTACTAGATGTAATATAGCGCCACTCACTATCCACTGACTTACACGTTTTGTTTTTGCACTAATGGACGCAAGCTGCTACACTCCGGCAGTCGGTGCCGGATTAGTGCTTATCTCGTCAACACATGCGGGACCACTGACGTCGCGAGCCGTCAAAAATGCTAGTGGCCAGATGTGAACAAGTTGGTCTCGAGCTGGTCGATCGCTGAGTAGGCAGACGCTCATGCTGCTGTTTGGTGGATGGGATACGACAGGTACAAGCTGTGCAAATGTGTATCACATGTGTCAAGCGGTGGACAAGTGGGGAGAGCGTAACGACAAAACGGTCAGGGGTACTCCGAGAACGTGCATTTCGCAGCAGTGGTGCAATGGACTGTGTAACATGCAGACACGCACGTACAGAAAGCATGCTGTAGTGTCGGTCCTCTGAATCACCGCAAAGCGCAAGAGGTGCTTGTAGGTTAGAACTTCACACATATTGCAGGGCTTGGTTATACGGGCGAATGGAGGGCATGCTTCGTTCAGCTCCAGTTTGCAGTGTTCTATTAAGAAAAACGAAGTCTTGTTGGCATTCACTGACACACCGAGCGATCGCTTCCTTCGGTCAGCTGCTAATGTACATAGTGGCAAACTACTCAATTCGTTGCATCGTTCCCCCAATGGTTTGCATCGGTCACGCTCGAAGCTGCATCATGTGCGTCATGTAACACGTTGCACTTGTATGAGCCATACTCATGGGCTCTGTTCGCGACGTGAGATCACCTGATCGCGTTGCCACCGCCTGCATTGGAACGGCGATCAACGTAGCGAGGAATTTAACTCCATAGACACGCCGAGTGTAACCGTGCAGTTAGTGCAACAGCTTGCTCTGCTCCGAATGTCACGAAAGGCATTCCTTCGTGGCACTGGGCGGATATGAAGAATATAAGTTGACTTGAAGAGGGACGGGACTAGAAGCATATTGCACATACTGAACGTAAACATGATTAACTGCCGCACGAACGTTAGCCGTAAGGTTCCGCAGGCGCGTGGTCAGACTTCATGGCAATGCGTATATTGAGAAACATTCAGATTTCTCACCACTAGCACCATTGCAGTTGCCGTCCCGACTCTTTTGAACTATAAGGATACCCCATGGTTGTCTCGCAACGCCACACCGGAAGCATGCGCAAACTGCGTGCCCCAAAATTTCATCTGAATGTCGGACCTATGAACAGGCGGTACATAAAAGTGATGACACCTTTTCAAATTATATACATTTATGTCAGTAAAAAAAGGATTTACAAACCCATGCAATGCACAGCACTAGCGTAATTCCTTCTTACACGATCGATCATTTAGTGGCAGTGCTGGGGCGTAACACAAGTTTGTGCCTCGGACACAATTCGCTCCAAGAAGCGCATTCTCCACTCGCTCTTGCATAGTACACCCTCAGGATCTCCCTGAAGCATCTCGGAATATTGCCTCCTCATGGCTTGCTTCACAAACGCTTTTATTATGCTCCAGATTCCCTCAATGGGATTCAGTGATGGAGAATATGGCGCCAGACGCAGGAGGCTGCCCGAACGGTACGATTCCTCCTGGAATACGCGTTACAACTTCATCTGGCATGGCGCATAATCACAGATCAGGAGGCAGCTTTCGATAAAAGCCGAGCCTCTGGCAGCCAGCAGTCGACGCAATCACGCCGCGCACCTTTCCTTATTGAAGCTTCCTCTCATGATGATATAGTCTATTAATCCATCGCTCATAAACGCTCCAATCAGTTGCAGGGTTTAGCCTAGACTGTTGAGCACTGTACATTGCGCAGGAGTTCCACGCGGTAACCGCCCCACGGTGCGAAAACAAAAGAGATTGAAATTGGTTTCATTTATCTACACGGCTTGTCTCCCTTCGGCATCAGATTGTAGCAGTTTCAAAACGTAGGTTTTTCTCTGCATTTTGTGTGTTGGCTAATTCCGGAACTACTCGCAACTCCATCATAATTAGCCGTCTATCTAAGTATCGTGCAAGTGTGCTCACGCTTAACTCGGTTAAACTTCGCTTTCAACCGCAGACGTAGTGTTTGTAGTGACCGTGAGTTCTTTCGACACCCATTCTACCAAGCAATCAATCTGGCTGTCTGTCAGAGACCTTCGGCGTCCTCCAACACGCTTTTCTGTTTGTCCGGTTGATTCCAACCCTTTTTATCCAACTGCGACAGGTAATCAGGTTTACGTTCAGTATGTGGGCGACATGCTTCCAGTTGCGTCCCTCCATGTCTTTTTATATTCTTCACATCCGCCCAGTGCCGCGTACGAGCGCCTTTTTGTGACATTCGGAGTAGAGCAAGCTGTTGCACTAACTGCGTGGTTACGCTTGGTTTACCTATGGAGTTAACCATCGCTACGTGCAGCCGGTGGTAACGCGATCACATGATCTCACGTCGCGATCACAGTCCATGAGTATGGCTCGTACGGGTGCGCACGTGCAACGTGTCACATGACGCACGTGATGCAGCTTCGAGCGTGACCGATGCAAACCATTGGGGGAACGATGCAAACCATTGGGGGAACGACGCAACCAATTGAGAAGTGGTATAGTGTCCGTTGGTATAGTTCTTCCCTACAGCCTCAGTCTCGGCCCTTAACGGTTGATGCGGTTCAGACCGCCGCAAAATAATAGTATGTATCGAATAATGTGATGCTGGGTTCTACTTTTGCTTTGCCGCGGTAGAATTAGGACAAGTGTTGGTCATGTATCGCGTTGCCTTGCTGGCTCTAGCACTGTTTAATTCGGTGTTGTTTATCTCAGTTGAACAACCAGCAAATCGAAGAGATCGTCGGTATGGTCAGAGGGAAGTTGTCCAAGCAAAATCGCACCACGCTGCAAGCTTTGATTGTGCTCGATGTGCATGCGCGTGACGTGCTGGCCGAACTCATACAACTACAGTGTCATTCGAACACGGAATTCTCTTGGCTGAGCCAACTACGATACTACTGGGAGGAAAAAAAGTTGGTCACACGTATGATTAATTCCCAGCTAAGGTAAGCGAATGCAAGTTTGATCATCCACTTTATCACACGGCTGCACTGCCTGTATTCGCGTTGGTGATTATGGGTCAAATAGCTACCATGTGTCCAGGGAGTGTTGTGGACGTTCATGTTGTTTCAATTCTTTTATTCGGAATGGACGAAACGTGTTTCACTGATATCCCACACGTGGAGTAGCCGGTTGAATTAGAGTCAACGCAGCCTAGAAGACCTAGCATCAAGACATGGGTGCACGCTAGCTGAGGATTGGAGACGGAACATGTAGCCATGAACGACTGCACTCAAAACCCAGAAAAATATACCGGATAGAAAAAGTTCGTTTACTAACAGTCAACAGTGAACCTGCCCTCTGCACATTCATATTTATAACCTAATCTCATAGAAGTTTAAAACATAAACTATGGTGGACGTGAATGTCAGCCGGCACCTAAGTTGCCACGTAGTGGTAGTGTCCTGGGGAAAACCCCTTTGGGGTCAGTGTGGTTTGGGATGGTAGGTAACGCAGTGTCACTGGCGAGGGTTTAGGTAGACTTTGTGGTTTGCGTTTACACATAACTGTGGTTTTAGTTAAAAGACAGCTGTTACCTGCGCTGTTTGGTCCACTGCATGGTGACAGTGTTCCTGAGTCTGCTAGCGAGGCCAGCTCAAACAATCTCTGCGCAAGCTTGCCGGAAAGGTACCAACTCCGCAACAGATGAATCGCTCTGGAAACAGCCCAATATTCATTCACAGAATCTCAGAAAATACCTGTCTGATTACGTTTATGCTGGTGGATGTACCTTCACAGCCTCCAGCGATGTTGCTTAACAGCCAACGTATGTACGCACCATTGAACCCACAGGATGGCACACACGCACGCGACAGCACTCATGTGTGATGCGACAACAAGGTAGATTGGATGGCTTCACTTCAAAGACTGTCTGTGTGTCATGGTTAGTGTGTGGCAAATTATGGACTACCGACGGTTTCTTTGGGTAAAGGTATTGGTAAGCTCCTGATTAAGATTACGAAAAGAAACTAACAGATCCGACGAAATATGGCTGTACACTCGATAGGAATTCGACTGCAGCAGCACCTAGTTCAACCCATTTCATCACCAAGACGTCGAAGCGAACACCATGAACGCACATGCATTTATTACCGTATTTTATTTTGACTTAACATTATGTTTCCATCCCATCCCAGCTACGGCTATGAGTATTTGGGAAACACTGGACGGTTGGTTATTACTCCTCTGACCGATCGATGCTACCGCACGTTATTCGGAGCGCTGCACCTGCATCTTGGCGGTGCACCAGAAGGGCCTGCTGGCACAGGAAAGACAGAGACAACCAAAGATTTGGCAAAAGCTGTTGCGAAGCAGTGCGTGGTGTTTAATTGCTCCGATGGCTTGGATTACATTGCTTTGGGCAAATTCTTTAAGGCAAGTTTCGCATCATGGCTTACCGCATCAATATTCACTGCATAATTGGAAATAACCCATCCACCTTTAACCGTTATACGTTTTTGTCATTTGGCGTTGTGCGCGGTGGAGGTGTCACCCTTCATCCTATTTGGTCAAGGTGATGTGAAAGATCTATCACAGTGTCTTTGATGAAGGTTTGGTATGTTACATTAGATTAATAAACCCCAGTTGTTTAGGAAACTCGCACACATGATACCATCGCAGAACACTTCAGATTTCGTTCCATGGCTTTCACTACTTCAGTTTAGCGCCAGGATACAGCGATATATATTCACAGTTTGTTAACAGACATTGTGCCATCAGAACCATGGCAGAAGAAAAACATGAAAAAGATGGAAACACGAAGTGCGATAAAATGGATACAGCGAACGGTCCGATGTGTTGTCCGACATCTTTTATTGACCCCGAACAGATTTAACCAAATACACTTTGCTAGATAGATATGCCGGCCACGCAAAACGAAAAGACTGGACTCACCCATTTCGACGAAAAGCCGAAAGCAACGGATGTTCCTTGAGATATGCCGAAGTATAATGGTAGCCTATATTTCGTTGCTAAAATCGCAATACTCCCCTGTCCTCTGGTCCTTGCCACCTCCATTGATGTTGCCTACTACGGTGTTCTATACGTATTATAAATTTCGGTCAAATTGTTGATTGGACAAACGTGCCAACATGCCTTTATGACAGGGGTTAGCCTCATGTGGTGCGTGGTCTTGTTTCGACGAATTCAATCGAATTGACCTGGAGGTGTTGTCCGTGGTGGCTCAGCAAATACTGACTATTCAACGTGCGGTCAATGCGAAACAAGCTCGATTGGTGTTCGAGGGGACCGACATCAAACTGGACCCAACGTGTGCCGTGTTCATCACAATGAATCCAGGTTATGCCGGTCGGTCAGAACTGCCAGACAATTTGAAGGTGAGCGTCAGTGTGTTAACTGTCAAGATCTGAACCGATTTCTCGATGTACCAGTTTAGGAAACTCCTGCTTGACTCTTGGATGAAAACATATCGTTCAAATTTAGTTTGAGAAAAACGCAGCATGATCATGTACCTGAGAGCGCCGGCCGAGTCATAATCCGGTTCTTGTGATACTACAACAATGGTGATTAGTATGTTACTTATTATTTATTTACTTACTTACTTACTTATTATTTAGTCTGTATCTGTGTGGCTGTTACACATCCATACACATCTTGACGAATGCTACGATTCACCGCCTTGATTCATTATGGGACCTCAGTGTAATGGACTCGTTTGCTCTATTATTTGATTCTTCCTTTTAATGGAGCCTCTGTATTGTCCACCTTACTCCACAGGCCTTGTTTCGTGCAGTCGCCATGATGGTACCCGACTACGCCATGATCGCGGAGATCTCACTTTACTCCTGCGGATTTGTGAACGCCCGTCCTCTTGCGGTGAAAATTGTTGCAACTTATCGGTTGTGCTCCGAACAGTTGTCCAGCCAAGCGCATTATGACTATGGTATGCGTGCGGTGAAATCCGTCCTAACCGCTGCCGGTAACCTCAAGGTAAGCCAATTTGTAATTCACTTTGTGATCAACCAGACCTGTCTGATGACCTCATGTTTCCTAAAATATCTGCAACCTTCTTGCATTTCACCCGTATGGACAGAAATAATCATTCAACGCATGACGATGGACATCACACATGGTTTGAGATAATAACACAGTTCAACACCATTTTCCTGACAGAAATGTGCTATGGTGTTGCTAGTAGTACCAACTGAGCTAATTACAGATATGCAAATCAATGGTTTCTATCACGTCGGGTTTTTGTTTACTTTCAGTTTTTCATTCCAACTAACCAGTGTGTTCCATACATCGAATGCTCGCCTATGATTAGTCCGTCGGGTCCCTGTGACCGTATAAAAGTAGTGATCTTACGCATGGTACCCATCTGATACTCGACGGTCGAATGGCCGCTTGTCCTTCTCGTTCACTTGCATAGGTGTCGCTGGCTACTCTATTGGAGCGTTAACCCGAATCGCGGTGAACGCTCACCAGCGCTGACTTTATCCACACATGCCATACACTGTCAGGGAATTCCCGTTAGACCACCCCTTACATATAGCCTAGCCAGGTCAAATTTACAGCGGTAGGGTAGTCCTCGGGGCCGCTACGACGGTTCGATAGTCAGCTGTTGTATCGAAAAAACCCGGCTGTAGCGGAAATATACTGCAAGACGCAACGCAGAACATTCTAACCGCTCAGAAAGTGACGGGATTCAGATTAAGTCAGCCAACCGATCAATCAGCATTGAGCGAAGTTCAGCCGATCACGATAAGCCCAGTGAAGTGTTCGTCCCTCGCCTGAATAGACATCATCATCATTCATCATTATGCACATCAGCTAGAGGTGGGAAAACACCTCCGCTATTGTGCCGCAATATATGAAAGAAATACATGGTTGGCGGCATCCAGTTTCGGATTTGCCTGTCACTGTGGCAAGCCACAGGACGCTTGCGCCTACAAAGGGACCATAGGTGGCTTGCGCTGCACCACCCACAGCTCCAACCACACACCCCATATCCCGTGTAAACCCGAAGGAATAAGACCGGGAGGCATGTGAATGGCAGCCACGTTTCATCAACGGAGCCGGCCCACACTCCTTCAGAAGCCAAAACAAGCACGCTGTATTTGGGGAATCAAGTGCACACAAGGCGGTGGCTGGACCGTAGTCCGCTCCACACTGAGTGCATGGAACCGCTCTTTGAGCCTATCACGGCCACAAGGACCGTGCACCCCGTCCCCTCCAGCAACGACCAACTGTCTCCTGGAGCCAGTATGAACGAGGTAGTGGGTAATAGACAGGTAAGCACCTTGTCAACATGCACATCAAGCGCAGCCACACCGGGGATATCAAACAACAGCCATTCACTTTAAACGACAAGCTGAAATAAAATATATTCAATAATGCATACGGATACGGTGGCATAACTCTAAGCTAAATAAGCATATGAACTAAGTTGGTTAGCAACGAATCCGCGATAAGTAAGAAATGTCCACAGATTACTTAAAAATGCTACAAACGCAACAAAATTACCGAAGATAAGCGCAATTTATGTGAGCAACGTGGCCAGTTAATAGAACATTATTCAGGTAAGCAGAACGAACCAAATAAAGTGGAATGAAATTTATCCAGCTTAAAAAGAGACCTAGTTTAAGTGTAAGTTGGTTTAGCCCAACTGCGGTGAAGAAGCATCCAGAATGCAACATCAGCCTCAGCATGGGGCACGAAAGAAAGAAATACATACATATAATACAATACATAAAGGAAAAATAGATACAACAATTGCATGCCAGCTGAGCTACCAGCAACGGCTAGACATCGTTCCGCTAAGCTACCAGCCAGCTACTAGGCAAAAAGAAAAATTATTAGGTTCTACGCTATGAAATGATCTCGTAGGTGGAGCGGGACGCTAAAGTGCATGGGAGGGACGAAGAAACACACAGCAGGAACGCCACTGAGGTCGGCTCCTTGCCATGTCAGCAAGTATATCCAGCCAAACGTGTTCACCGTCTTTTGGACCCCAAACAGGGAGCCGTGAAGCTCCAACCGAGGCCAGCTCAGAAGTGATGAACTTCATTCCTCTGGACCAAGTCATCGCTTGGCCACCTCTCCTCTTCTTCCACCCACATCCCCCGTGAGCAAACAACGCACGTCGTGGAAGTCGGTGGGCTGGCATGCGTAACACGTGGCCCAGCCATCGGAGGCCGGTGCGTGAAATAACGGTGCTGAGCGGTTCAGATCCTTTTCCTGGGCCGTAAACAAGTAGTCGAACACGCTCGTTGCTCACGCGGTGTTCCCACCATATGTGAGCCAAACTGCGAAGGCACCGATGGTCGAAAGTAACTAGCCTCTTCATGTCCGCCGACCTTAGGGGCCAGGTTTCGCAACCGTACAGTAAGCTCGAACGTACCGCTGCATTGCTTCAGGGCGAGAGTGATGTCGCGTCGCCGCCATAGGTGGCGAAGGTTAGCAAAAGCACTTCGAGCTTTCGCTATACGGTTCGTGATCTCGTCTTCGATCCCAAGGGCGCAGATACAACTTCCCAGGTAATTGAATTTCTGAACGACTTCTAGCAGATCCCCACCAAGGGTCAGGGCAGGAGGCGATCCCTGCCAATCTTGGAGGAATGCTTTGCATTTCGATGGTGCAAAGCAAAGCCCGAAGCGGCTGACAGCCAGTGCTAATCTGTCCAGCGCGGCTTGGCACATCTGGGAGCTGTCACAGATGAGGGCAATGTCGTCTGCATACTCCAAGTCAAGAAGTCGTTCTCCTGGGAGTAGCTCCACACCTTCTAAGTCATGTCCTGTAAATGCAAACTCCATGACTTCGTCAGTAGCGAAGTTGAAGAGGAAAGGTGACAGCGGGCATCCTTGTTTCACACCGCTGGAGATATTAAAGGGTGGCGACAGCTTGCCGTAAGCCCTCACTCTGCCCGTGCTACGCGCATATAATGCTGGGATAATATTTACATATTTCTCGGGCACACCATTCCTGAGTAAACAATTCCAAAAGGCACATCGATCAACCGAATTGAAGGCACCTTTGATGTCGAGGAACACGACTATGGTGGGCCGCCGATATGTGTGACGGTGGTCCAACAACTGACGCAAGGTGAAGATGTGGTCGATGCAGCTACGACCCCGACGAAACCCGGGCCATCGCAATGAGGCTGGACCTTACCGTGGTGCGATGGTTTGTGTGCCTCAGCGATCCATTGACCTATGCTGGGTGGTGCGTTTGCACCTTCAGAGTCACTCATACCAGATTGGTCAATGCTTAGAGGCCAGACAAACTCAGCCTCCTGGTCCTCCAGCTTGGGGGTTGGTATGAGGGTGGCACCTTATTCCCTAAAACGGACTCCTTGTAGTCCAACGCCAAACCCGCTGCCTTGCGGTCAGGTTTTTGAACCAAAGGCTTTGGTTGAGAACTCTAATCGTTCTCTTGTCTAGGCCTGAGCAACCTGACAGTATCCTGCCCACGCAATACCATGAATATTATCTCAAATTGCCTGAATAGACGCTTGATTCCCAATCAAACTCGAAGTCGCTGGCCCCCCACAGGACAGAGCGAAGGCCGGATCGGACGAGCAGAGCAACTGTGATGTATTAGCAAATCACACCGTTCATTATAAAGATGAAATGGAAAGTTCGTGAATGGTATTTAAAGCGAACGTGGGAAGCTCTGGAAGGGTCAACTTACAGCTAATAAAGGAACACCACCCTCGCGTTAATTGGCCGCTTCTCCCGGTTGGCTCTCTGTTCGCCCCAATCAGGGCGGATGAGTTTGGATTCCCTGCTGCGGCGATGGGGTCCTGGCTAGTTCGTATCTCGTATTCCTTCCTAACACTTTCCCCCCTGTGAGTTGTGTTGTACGATTTCAGCTTGGGGTTGACTTGCATGGGTGACACGAATTTGCGTCGCCGCTTCGGCCTCTGTGCTGTTTGGTTTCGAGACGAATGGTGTGGTTGCTGTGTTGAGGATGTTGGCGAGTCTTCGCTTCACCCGCGTCGGCCAGTATGTCCAGAGGTAACTGCGCTGTTGGTACTTGTTGTTGCAGTTGTTCGCCAGTCCCTGCCTCTAGCAGCTGATTGGCATGTCTTACCCAAATTGCCATCCCAACCTGGATACTGTAGATCATGTTACCACGTTTGTATAGCACACGACCGATAGCCCATTTAGGATAGTGGATGCGATACTCTCTCGCCAGAACTTGTTGACCAACATTAAAAGTTCGCTTCCGAGCACCATGTTGGATGTTGAATTGACGCTCCATCTGATAGTTGCGGGACAGTAACTAATCCTTCCTAGGTCTGAGGGCATCATGCGGCACACGGATTTTCCTTTGAAACAATGTTTCACCTGGAGATAATGCTTTCGGTGTCTGCGGATTCGGAGTTGTGCGATACGTCAGCAGAAATGTGTCAAGAATCTCCTCCAAGGTACCTTCCCCCTTCATTTTAGCAAAGCTCTTTTGTGTGTATCCACAAAGCGTTCCGCTTGCCTGTTCGATTGTGGGTGGAAAGGTGGAGACCTTACATGGGCGATCGCGTTTCTGCGACAGAAGACAATAAATTCAGATGAGGTGAATTGTGTACCATTGTCCGAAACCAACGTGTGGGGAACACCGAAACGAGAAAATATCTGTCGGAGAGCGGAGACAGTGGCTACTGCGATGGGAGGGCGCTTAAACGATTTTCGGTCAACTGTTATAATGGTTGTCAACAATATCAATCTGTTGTGACGCTGCCCCTTGCCTCTGCCTCTGCGCTACCAACCAGCCGGGGAAAACAAAACGCAGAGCCTGCTAGACCGAAGTATATTAGGTGCAGAACATGGCTATTTTTATAGGTCACATGCGCTTACCTCGCTGCTATCACTGAGGTGACTCACATCTCTTGTCTGAACAAATTCGACTCTGGCAGCCGCCATCACTGTCTGACTGTAGGTAGGATCACGTCCGCAACATAGCAACCCGTGCGGCGACGACGGTCTGATTTCGTCAGCTTCCGGTTTGACCATGACAACCAGTCTATCAGCCGCTGACGTGATCTGGCCGATCTCTCCCCGCTAGTGTGCACCATCGTAGTCAGCTGTTTCGCCTCCGTGACACAATCCGCACCCACTTACAAATCGTCTTTTGCAGAAGTTGTGTGAGGAGTACCTTGAAGATTTCCAGGTCCCACTGTTACATAGACATTGTAGATGGCTCTCTAAGGCAACTGTCATTGTCCTATTTTTGCACTTAGGGATACCATTATCACATTCCTTTCTTGAACTGGTTATGACACATAACTGTCAGCAGCTAAGGCAGACGCGTTTTATCGGGCTGATGTTTTTGAAAACGCAGCTTATTAATTAAAACCCTTCAAGGCAAGTTGAACAATCTCATCTCTAGTAAAGAATCCATTATCGCTTTTCTTGATAAGCTGGAAGTGTATGCCTAAAACATCGGATATCGAAAATTTTCACAGTTCCCAATTCTCGCTACAGTCACGGAGGAGCTGAAGGATGAATACTTGATTGCTTATGCCAGTCATCTACAACTACTCCAGAAAGAACTGAAATACAGTTTAGCAGTATAGCGCTTACGCTGGGCTACACAGGTATCCCATTTGTCGGGCGCGAGGAACAGCCTCGTGTTCAAAAATAAACCGAACTTTTGAAACACCGCACCAACCGGCAGAGGGAGCACGCTGCAGCTACTGAGGACACACCAACTATCCGTTAGAGAGAAACGCGACAAATGGCAGTGGGCTGTGTAAACAAGCCTACCTGCCTTCAATAGCCACATTAATATAATCACGTCATGCTGTGTTACATATTGCCATGCAATTTTGCCTCTTGTTCCGTATGAAAGAAACCGTTTTGGCTACATTACAAACCAGTATTTCTGAAGCATCCTCGATCAGTCTACTGAATTTACTGACGTACCCCATCCAAGAGGCCTCCAGGGGTTTTTGTCAAGGAACAACTCATTTGTGGCACTAATAACTTGAGCCAATATGTTGTAGCGTGTAATGGTGCACACCATCTCAGTTTTCGCAGTTGGGTGTTTCGCATAGCAGATGAAGCTATACTTTAGGGTTGCATGATCACTGAGCCGCAAGAGGGTCCATACTTTATACGTCACACACGCACAGTAGGTCTAGGAGAGATGACTCGTTACCGGTTCTGAACCTAGTGGACGAAATAATGTGGATGTAAAAATGGTACGGTAGCATTCAGCCTTTGAAGCTCAGTCTTGAGCGGTTCTACGATCATGGTAGAAATTTGTAAAGAACACGTTGAAATTACCCATGATGAAGAAGTGAATGTATTTCTTATTCGGAGTACGTCAATAGTTAAGAGACTGGTGCTTTACCAACTAGTGAACTGGAATTATTGTTAACAACTGTTTCGATGACCGAGTGAGCAATATGGCGCTTCACTAAATGGGGGTTGGTAACAGACCTCTTGTGGAACTTGAGCCGCTTAATAACCATCCACCTTGACAGGTTTTTTTACCCATTGGGCTGAAACCCCCGTGGTGGTAAGTTCAAGATATGGTAAGAATACATGAAAAATTCGCCAGAAGGAGTCCAATTGGCGTATATTACCTTGCTGGATGGGGGCCGTGTTATTGACCACATCAGTGGTCACGGACATGGAACAGTCGCAATATCAAGGGAACCATTGTATACGCTCACTCACCTCTGACTTGCGACTCTCACATGGACGGGTGTGTGCTTTTTATTGGCTCATCTGTATTCATTTCTATGTTTGGTTCGGTACTTTTCCCCTTCTCTATTTACTCATCATCAATAAGGTGATACGAGACGTGGTGACGGGGTCCCATCCAAAGGCCGTAGTTGAGAAATTGGTCTCCTAGCTGATCCCGGTTATTTTCATGGAGCAATACATGTATTCAGCAATCTGCTAGAGCACAGTTTGTGTAGTGTAACGTCAGTATATTTCTCATCACTGTCGCGGTGCCACGACAATTTGGTTTGAGCATTTCGGAGTCGCATAACTACTGACGAAATCGCTATCAAGTTGTCAGCTGTTTGTGGAACAGCCACTACATGTAACGAATTATGTTTCTCTTTATTCCAGCTGAAATACCCAAATGAGGACGAAGATCTCCTAATGCTGCGTTCAATCATCGATGTCAATCTACCCAAGTTCTTAAATCACGACTTGCCTCTGTTCAATGGGATTACTTCCGATTTGTTCCCCGGTGTGGAACGCCCCTCGCCCGACTACGAGATTCTCAATGCGGGGATTAAGTACGCATGTGAGAGCACTAACAGGCAGTACACGGACTACTTTGTGGAAAAGATTCAGCAGATTTACGAAATGATGATCGTGCGACATGGCTTCATGATCGTCGGAGGACCATTTGGTGGAAAGACAAGCGCGTACAAAACACTGAGCATAGCGTTAGGTGAAATAGCCGAGAAGGTATGTCTCTGCGTTCTGCAATAGTCATAAGTAAACACATCTGATTGTGACTGAACTTAAAATAATTTACAACATTCAGGTAAGTGTGGGAATTTGGCCTAGATTAGTGGTTCCCAACCATTTTGAGGCCGTTACCCCCAAAGCGGGTTCAATTTAAGCAGTTACCCCCAAACTTTCTAAAGCCAATTAGCTAGCAACTACTGCATTTTTTCCTTAAATTACGGCAAATGAATACCATATGTAATTACTTCCGATCATGCAAATAAACGAGACCCCATTGTAGTGCGAACAAAATCCGTGAGTTTCTTTCATTAAGTACCGCGTTCCAAGTATTCTTGCTGATGTCCTGAACACGACTTTGATTGTGCTGTTAGGAAGCGATATCCTTTACGCATGTTGCTGTAGACCGGCCATTCGTAACATTTTTGAGGCTTTCACAAATGGGGTTTGCTATATTCAACCCGACCCCCAATTTCCGTTTCAAACGCTAACTGGCGAATAACTATCGCGTTATTTGCTTCTAAGTACGGGAACTGATAGCTATTTGGAATAATTCTCGATCAGTAGAAAAAAGAAAACAGTTGTTTGGTACAACATTGTATGTAATCAGAAGGCGATATACATCAATGGGACGGTTGATATTGCTTAGTGCTAACAATTTCTGGTATATTTGGTTCAGTTTCTGCTAATGCACATCGGAAGTCGTGCTCCAGGTTCATTCGACTCCTTGCTTTTGTTTTTATTGAATCCATCGTCGAAAATCCGATTTCACATCTATAAGTTGTTGCAAATTGGATCAATATTCTCAATGCTCTTTCCGATAGCAATGGATACTCGCCACCTATGTTTATCCAAAATGCTACCAGTGGTGTGCTTTGGAAATCTATTTTTAATTGGTTATTTTCGCGCATTCCTGGGAATTGTGCTTTGGCTTCGATGGCAGTATCGGGAAAAATTTCCTCATCCACTGAAAAGGATCTTAGCACCCAAGCATTTACTTGGCGAGTTCCCAAATCAGGAAAATATTTGCTGATGGAATGGACCACTGATGACAAGTGGCAAGTTATATCATCTGTGAAAGCGCATGTTTCATGTCTTCCAGTGAGCACCATTGATAGTTCTGGAAAAGTCCTGAGAGGTTTCTTCGGACAAATGTGGAGTTTCGAGAAGCGAAGGCAAAAGGGGATTCAGTAGAAAAGAAACCGATCTACTTATCGTTACCGTTCAAGGGCGACGGGATAGTTGAATCAACGTCTAGAAGACTTTCTACCGCCATCACCCAAACGTACTATACAGCAAGCCTACGGCTAAGCTTCTACTCAGTGCCGACCCTGAATCAACAACTTAAGGACAGAATTCCAAGGTCAAGTACTTCATTCTGTGTATACGCTTTCTTGCTCGTGTCCATCAAGATATATCGAAAGAACTACCAGGAGACTGTCCGAGAGAGCCAGTGAACACTGTTCAGCTTGACTGTATATCGGCGTGACTAGATCAGTGGCAAGTGCAGTGTCTACACACTTGATCGACTCGAGCCATCAAGTCAGAGCGCATGAGGCGTTCCAGCCCATCTACCGCGTACCCAGATGCCACACAAGAGCGGTTAGATGTCGTCTACTGGCAGCTGCCGAGGCGATAGCCATCAGGCTTCATGACCCTGACCTATGTGCACACAAGAAATTTGTCCAGGCACTAATTCTACCCTGGTCCCCTGTAACACGGACACATAGTGTGGACAACGCCACACACACAAACTTACTGTTGATCGCCGTGGGGCCAATCGCCTAGCTTGGTCACTCAGACCATATGGGTTTTGAACCTTTACTCTTAGCTGATGTTTACGTTCATGCTCTTCATTTGTGGTGTATTAGCCTGATAAGGAACTACTGAAAACCAGCTTGTTCGCTAACATTTGTTCTAATCTGGAAACAATCGCGCGTCGCCTTGCCTGGTCGTCTGACCTAGGCTCAGTTACTAATATGAAATCGACTCCATAATTCGACCCAGCGAACGACTGCCTAACGATAGCCATGGGAGCCGATAGAGGCGCCATCTGGTTGTAGTGACTAATGACTGGTCACTTATGGCTAATCCAAAGTGCATGAGTAGTTTGTCGCATGTTTTATTACGGATGATTTTGTCCTTAAACTTGTTTAGCCACCGATTGATGACCCAATCGTCGTACTAATATTTACCCCCCGCAAATTGTCATTTTACCCTTTTGTGGGTAATTACCCTCAGGTTGGCAATCCCTAGCCTAGATGAACAGATACAGATTTTATAATATGTCTCACTGACCTGAACCTATCTGCATTTCACCAGTTGTGTGCACAATGACGGTTCAATGATGAACCTTTAACTGATACTTCATCCTAGACTACAATCCGAGCTGGTTAGCAAACATGCATGCTTCGAACGAAACGTACGGCCTTTCATCTAGCGAGGATGCTAATGGCTTTGGTGAATGTCAACACTAGCGTTCACTCAATTTGACCGCAGAAGTGTCCACACCTTATTTAAGCGCTGGTCTCTGCCTCACCTGACCCGTGTGCGGCATTATGCAGTGAACGATGATTAGTAACAACTAAAAAAGCAAGTGCTTGACAAGTCCCGTAGGATGGTAGCGCTAAGAGAACATTCTTAGATTTGAATACCAACGGATCGGGCTCAGCGAACCACTCGAATTGACTGGGAGGGACAAAATGGAAAATTATCCAACTGTTGATTTTCCGTTTATCACATGGATATCTCATAATTTCATTCGAATCTCGAAGCGTTTGACCTTTGTTACTTTGCTAACTGGCGATACAGTTGCAATTTTGCTATTTCATAAACCCTTCACACACTAACTGAAATCTTCAACCGGCTTTTCTGATTGAGTGTAAGTCCCTGTTCCTTCTACAGTGTACACAAACTTGATGAAATTAGCAGGCAAAGCAAATTAACCATTTGTGATAAACCTTTTAGTATTGTTTGAAAAACTTTAGCTTTAAGATATAGCTGACGTAACCGGGAACATCGGCATCCCTGGAAGTGAGAAATTTGTGTATACGAAGCCAGTATTGTGCAATATTGGGTCAGTGGTCTATTCCGGTTGCCACACTCCCTGTACCAATGTTGATTTATGTTTCACGCGTTTCTTCATTTTATTTAGCTAACTGCAGCCACTCTTTGTGAATTAGGTTACATCTCCTCCACCTATCCGCCTATTTTTCTGCTAACCGTTACGGGGTCTTCCTAAACCTGAACATTAGGTCATTGCGTGGCAATTTGCTATTCGCAATCTTCACGTGGGAGCTGTTCACTGACTTTCTGCTTCATGGTACACTCCACCAAGGTGAAAACGTTTATCTCTCTTGACACACACGGATCAGTAACGATTAGCCAATTTGTTCAGCCAGAGGTAATAAGGGTAGGGGAAGGTTCTTGATTCACTCTGGCCCTCAAAATGTGAACACCTGCGTCTGGCCGATTAGCGATCGGGACTGTTGGAAGAATAAGCAGCATGACGCCTTCGTAAATATCCACTGGGATATTTACGCTGACGCAGACTACTCATGATCCCTGCCCAGGTTGTACGCCCGCCCGGAGCAGAGTATGTAATCAGAGATTATGTCACGTGTTCATTAGTCGGTTAGAAGGGTCGACTGGATCCCAATGATTGGACCACACTCCCTCCTTACGTCCACCTATACGCTAACACCATATCCTGTGGCACCGAACTAGTGTTTGACAAGAGGAGGAGGAGAGGTGCAAACACATAGAAAAGAATAGTGAATGCTGTAATATGAGGGCAAGTAGCAGTTTAAATTCGTACGACTGCGTAAAAATACGAGCAAGGACTGGTTGGAGGATAATATTGAATTAGTCGTTGTGTGATTGGATTTTGATTTTGAAGCGCTTGTTGTGTGCATCGATTGCGACGCGCAATCTCAATGTCGACCGTGATCCGCAATGAAGCGAACTTTGGCCAATTCGATCACTGGGACTGTAGCTGAAGCGTATGGGATCTGGGTGTTGCTCGCCCGAAAACACTGCACTCCACTACGCGTTCCGACTTTGTTTGCTCTCATCAGGTAGAGATAGCGGGCCTCGAACCCGAGACCATTGGGATGTCAGTTGCGACATCTACCCACTTAGCCACCGCGTCACGACGGGTAACGCTTGACACAGTGGTTAATGACTGACTTGAGGGTCATTTTGAACTACTCCTTGTGTGATTGGATAGCGGCATTCAGTTTCAAATAAGGGCAACACGCATAGTGGAATGTTCAAAAAGTTTAAACCATAAATTATCTGTGAGCTGTCAATACTTCAATGGTTTTTAATTCTTTCGCTTAACAATACATAACACATACACAACTTGGGATTCACAAGTGTGAGGCGTCGTTGTCAGTGGATACCCGTTATCAGAGTTTAGCACTGGAGAAATGTAAATGTAACAATTATTCGAACTGCTGTATCGAGTTTGCCTACACTATTTGCGTCGGCATTTTGTTCCAAACATTGACAACTAGCCTTTCGAAGCACAGATGGTGAGGAACTCGTTTCAGCTGCTGTCCGCGTATGCTATATTGTTCATCCGTGGGACGGTGTCCTCACCATGAGGAGTCACCGTGATGTAGAATACGGTAAGATATGATGTGATCGACTTGGTCCCGAGGATAAGACAGAGTGTGTAGCCCTAATCTCGGTTGAGATAGTCCTCCGACAATCTAAACGAAGACTGGGCAGTGATCGGAAAATCTGTTACTAAGGAACAAAGGATCATTTTAGATTGTACATAAGTTCTTGGCACTGCCTTATTGCAGAGCAAATTCACTGGTTGATTCTTGCTCGCCATCTACCTGAGTTCATTCGCTCGCACGCGTCGCTCGTTCATTCGCTTGCACTCGTCGCGCGGTATTTGGACCACTTCTATCTTGGCTGGAACAAAACTCTGCTATTCACGATACCTCAAACCAATTCCCCACTGTTCATTCGGCCCGTGTATTCAGGGTCGACTTACGCTAGCGGCGCCGATTGGCTTTTCAGTCCACTGATCGTGCGCCGTTTCACTAGCGTAACCTTCCAGCTACCATCACAACCTTCTGCATCGGTCATCGTGTGACGCCCCATAAAGTGGATTGGACCGCAGTGGTGACATGTTGAACCCGTTAGATTTTCTGCGCCTTACTTCGGTTGATCGGACAGTAGGCGGGCGATCCGTACTCTAGCATTGCGACCTCAGTAGAATCTCAGGATGGAACAGCGGATTTACTACTTCCGCCATTATGGATTCTGGTTGTGTCCAGCATACTGGACTCAAGTGTGCGTATAGAAGAACGGTGGATCCGTCACGGGTAAAATGTTAATTACTAATCAAGTTCCGCAGGTCAAGAACGAAACAAAAAATGAAGTGTTAAAAAAGTGCCGCGTATCGATGGAATTCACAGGAAGTTTCACATGTGCACACCGTTTGGTTACGTCATGTCGTGTACCAGTAACTTGGGTTAACTCATGTAATGCAGCGGTATAAACGCTGAGCTTGCGACATGAACTCCACAAAAAGTATATTTCCACTTGGCCTAACTGTTCATTATGAACATATGCTTAAAAAATCGAACTCTTACCACCATAACACAACTCTGCGAATTTCATCACTAATCTGGGACCCTGATAGTCTATTTCAGCCCCAGGATAACGCGTACATGAGAAAAAGGGGTTGTGCACTTTGGTTACCGTATCTCGGCGCAGACCGAAGATGTCGTAAGATTAGCATCACCGGACCGTATAACTCCACAAATATCTGCTCACGCCAACGAGATCGTCATATCGACCTGCATGTATTCGAAGACCGGACTGCTTACGAAGAGGAGGAAAGGTGTGGCACCTTGGGTGTTTTGCTGAGGTGCGTGGTTATGCGGACCGACCTCAAGCTCCGATCGGATCAGGTAATCTAGGCGATCGTTTGGAGCCCAACACGCAGACCAGTCAGTGCGACCTACCTAGACCGCTTGCGGGCGCTCAGTTCGCCTCTTCACACACGTGTACTTGCCTTTTTTATTTGTTCCCGGATTCGCAAGTCACTGTGATCAAGGTGGTCATGTACTTCCGTCTAATAATACTCTCCCATTCTCATTTTACATTATTGCTGGATTTATTTGTCTGAGTGTCCCATCCAAACGCGCAACTTTCTGTCGTACAGCAAGCCATAATTTCCGAGGGTGTGTACTCAAGTTGCTCCTTATTGTCAGACGTTTCATGTCAGCGTACCCAATTGGGAAAAACGCAGACAATCTATTCCTCTTCACTTTGCATAACTGAGGAGTCCTTGCTCGTCATTGAGCTAGTTTTATTATTTTTGTTCAGGGACTTATGGAAGAGAACAAGGTGCAATACACGGTTATAAACCCGAAGGCAGTCACAATGGGTCAATTGTATGGTCAGTTCGATCCGGTCTCACACGAGTGGTCCGACGGAATCCTGGCGGTGTCGTATCGAGCGTTCGCAACCTCCACCACACCGGATCGCAAGTGGCTCATTTTTGACGGCCCCGTGGACGCGGTGTGGATAGAAAACATGAACACTGTGTTGGACGATAACAAGAAGCTGTGTCTGATGTCTGGTGAAATCATCCAGTTGGCCCCCACCACCAATCTGATTTTCGAGCCCATGGACTTGGAAGCCGCCTCACCGGCGACTGTGTCCCGCTGTGGTATGATCTACATGGAGCCGGCTAGTTTGGGCTGGCGTCCACTCTTCCGGAGCTGGCTGAACAAGCTACCTCCTGGGATAAAATCTCCATACAAGGCAGTCTTAGAAGACATGTTCGAGCGGTTTGTTGA
The DNA here is from genome assembly GCA_944474145.2 of Dicrocoelium dendriticum. Classification (NCBI taxonomy): domain Eukaryota; kingdom Metazoa; phylum Platyhelminthes; class Trematoda; order Plagiorchiida; family Dicrocoeliidae; genus Dicrocoelium; species Dicrocoelium dendriticum. Next base: position 90,723,669 of record OX104065.1, on the reverse strand, counting down.
CGCTGGGATAGCTTTAGTTCGGAAGGGGGGCGGTAAAGTGAGTACGATACAGTGGAATAACAGGTGTGTATTGTAAAACAGTCAAAACTGTCATTTGTTATTGGGAATCAATCCGGTCCTCGCCAATCGGATTGGAAGAAATCATTTGTCCTTTATGTTCTTATCCGAACTCATTCTTTCACTTTGTTTGTTCTGCTTTCCGGGAAACGGTTCCTTTAAAGCCGCCTTCTTTTCCCTTGGGTGCAGGAATTATCACCCACTGGAGACATTAACCTAGTCAAATCGCTGATGAATCTGATCGACTGCCACATGGATAATTTCCACGAGGAGGCATGTCTGGACCGATTTGACCCTACAGAAGCCTCTGCAGTGGTTGAAGTGAGTTGTGTGCCCTTGTTAATGGCCATGTTCGAGAAAATAATCAGACGACTATATATATATATATATATATATATATAACACTATACCATTTACAATATAATCGGCTGAGCGCCACAACACACAAGAAAAAAGTATAACATGAAAGGGAAAACAGCTGTTAGGGTAGAAGAGTCTTGCAGCAAGTGCGCCACTGCGTACGATCCTCGGCCATATCCTCCAGCGTTTGCAACCAAATGTTCTCGGGGTCTTTTGGTCCCCAACCCGGGAGTCGGGAAGGCCCGACATCAGCCAGCTTCAACCTTTGCGCCCTAACCCATTGGATCCAAGTATTACATTGCCCTCCTTTTCGTCGCTTCCAAACCACACATGTGCTCGCAAATAGGGCTCGTCGTGGTAGCCGCTGGGTAGGCATGCAAAGCACATGGCCAAGCCAGTGAAGCCTCCGCAGTGAGATAACGCTATCAGTTGATCGGCAGAGTTCCTTAGATCTGAAGACTCGCCAACGGATTTCCTCATTACTGATGGAGTGCTGACATCGAACACCAGCAATGCTTCGCAGGCAGCGGTGATCGAAGACTGATAGCCGATGAACATCGGTTTTGCGAACGGGCCAAGTTTCACAGTCGTACAGCAGAGTCGTTCGTACCGTAGCATTATAGACTCGTCCCTTGAGAGTGAGGCTGAGATCACGACGAAGCCACAGGTGACGAATGTTAGCGAAAGCGACTCTAGCCTTGGAGACACGCAGCGAGATCTCATCTGTCAAACCGCCAGTACTAAGACAACTCCCAAGATAAAATAATTTGTCGACCACTTCCAACGGATGCTCCGAAAGGGTGAAAGAAGGACATGCGCTTGGCCAGTCCTGTAATAGGATCTTGCGTTTGGAAGGGGCAAAGCTCAACCCAACTTGGGCGGCGGACATCTCCAGTCCGATCAGCACATGCTGGGCGGCTTGGGAGGACTCGCAAATCACAGCGATGTCATCGGCGTACTCCAAGTCCCGAAGGCGGTCACCAGGGAGCAGTTCAACACCGCAGGACAGAATTATCCAGGACAGTATCCAGGATCTCGTCCATGGCGAAGTTGAACATGAATGGAGAGGCTGGGCAACCCTGTCTAACACCGCTAGTGATACTGAAACGGGGCGAAATTTCTCCGTATGCTCGCACGCGGCCCGACTGTATGTTATAGCAATGAAACAACAGCTGGGTGTTTGTCAGTTATACACTGTGCGCTGAATGAGCTGTCCACTTGACCCGGAATTTATAGTCATGTTTTACTTGTTTGTGAATCTATACCCTCAGCTGCTAGGAATGTGCAGCTCACTGTACTCGTGTAATGCCCACTTTTGATGTAACGAATTCCAAGCATAACTTTCCGTATCATACCAATTCTCCCTATATTTCACCACTGATCACATAAGCATTGTAGGTAGATGCAAGTACAACTGAACTGACTGGGTATGCACGCTTTCGTTCCAACAAGTCTCTCAAGGTGAAAGTACAAGTCTCTGTGGGCAACTTTGTAGTAAACGAGCTTGATTGGGCACTTCAGTTCCTGGTCAGTCTCATTCAGCATATCGAACGAATGTGTAGAATGACAAAACCCACTAACTTGGGGATTTAGCCAACCAGATGCTAAGCTCTTCATGTACTGAAAATTGCACCGACGGTAGCGACAGGCAACGGTAGCACATGTTCCTATCATTTCATACATACTTCATGAAATCACAGGTAACTGTCCATGTGCGAGTCTAATGCGTGCTCATTTAACCTTACATCTGAACAATCTACGCTACAACTAAGAGATGTGCATGATTGTTAAACGAATCACTTTTATTGTGCTCCAGTCAGTGGCTAGAGTGAAATTGCCCGTGTAAAAACAGACAATTCGTCTGATATCTTCTGCCTCTTTTCCCTCATTTATGCATTATCCCAGTGCATATTCTTTTTCTCATACGTTTGGTCCATCGGGGCTACGACGGACGAATATGGGAGGAAGCTGTTCGACAAATTGACTCGGGAACTCATGAACGGTGGCATGATGGAAGAGACAAGACAAAAGTTAGCACTCATAGAATTGGTCCCACCTCCGTTGCAGGACTACGGGAGGCCTTTCCCGATTAAGCGTTCCGTGTTCGACTATCGTCTCGTGCTTACGGTGAGCTACGATAGGTTTTCCCTTCGCGCAACCTAGCAGTTTTTGGTAACATACAGTTAGAAATCCACAGAGCCACAATATCTATACCAGACTAGAAGTATGACACATCAATGTAGCTACACCACTGAAGGTAGGGTGGCGGGCATTCTGTTCAAGTTGTTCATTTCTCAACGTGAAGCTCTTAATTGAATTGATTGTTCAGTTTGTAGACCTCGCGGATATGCAGAGTTACACTGAGTGGGTTCTACGTCGATATCTTCAGATTGCTCATTGCTAATTTTACCAATGGATCAAGAGGGAGGAACGCAATATTCTGCCTTGAAAACGGCGTGTTTGAGTTGGAGGAGAATTTCACTCATCTGTAAGCAGCTACTCGTGGTCGATCCATACTCGGATCCGGAAGCATTGCTTAAGCAGTTGCGCAACAGGGCCTGAGCTATTTGATTCTACACGTTAAGACCTGGACAGCGCCCCTCGCCTGTCATTAATTCTTCCCATAACACACACCAACAGGACAACAAATCTCGTTCACCACCATGGGTAAATTGTGGTAAGTTGTATTAAGAGTAAATCCGGAAATGTCATCATGGACCGGCACAGTTGCGGGTCTGCAGACCCGTTTTCACCACCACCTGAGCTAGTGTGGATTCAACAGCGTCTTTCGTGTTCGCCGCTTTCTACGTAGGAGCCCGTTGGTTTCAACTCGACTGTGTGCCGTTTCTCAACCGCACCCAGACTTCAGCGGTAGAAACAAACTGTGCAGCAACCAGTCTACGTTGTCCTGGTGCACGCCAGTGCTCAAGCCGAGCCCAGTCTCTATGCTGCCAATCACCAACCCGTCCATCGGGTGATCAAGTCGGAGTACAGTACGGACACCCAAGTCTCGGGTGGCACTGATTGCAGTTACGTATCGGTGGTCAATCCGCCTGTTCAATAGAGTCATGATGGAGAGTCAGCTTGTATGTGCCACTCATGACGTACACGTAGACAGATTCTCCATCGGGTGTGGAACCAGCTAGTACATGCTCCAGCAAGCGTTATCAATGCAGGCTATTTCCTCTCGAATTCTTAACAGTGGGGTCGCCCACATTGGCCTTAACCAATTTACGCTCAGTTGTTCACATTGATTGATACCAATTGTGTGTTTGTGTTTGTGTGTGTGTGTGTGTGTGTGCGTAAGGAAGGCAAAAAGTTGGCTCCAAAAATGGTTAAAGCTACCTGACACGCTGAACACATAGCAGTTGACATTTACCACGGGCTATTTAGTAAGCAAGGAGTTCGTACGGAGTAGGGTTGTCGCTTCCGCATGCAATACAGGTGGAAAATTTGGCCGTTCCGCTACAAGCCGGTAGATACGACGGTATCCTTAGAACATGCCCGCTCGAAAGTGGTAACAGTTAAAAATGGGCTGGTTTTGCCTGTTCGTGCTAATGTTGAACATCCCTCTTAGTGTGCGCATTCAACGAACTCATGAATGTCGATCCACTGTTGTCGAGGTTATCACAGGCCAGAGTTTTTACTGACTGCACTGTTGCCGTTAATTCAACACGCTACTATTTCTCGTCAACCATTTGTTCGGCTCCCTGTTTGTGGGTTATTGTGACCTCGACTTGAAATTGTTAGCACTCTTGAACCCCGTCACCTGTCAGTGGCCAGCGCGACTATGTAATGGATCGCGACACAAAGTTCGCCTGGGGAAGTGAGTAGCGCTGTTGGGCTTGGAGACAGTGACTGTCTTTCAGATTGCCTCCCATTGGTTGCCGATGGTACTGTTGGATGTACTCGTGATGGCTTCCATTTGAAACAACAGCGTCTTCCCATCTGGCGGTAATCGTTTGGACTCACTGTCAATGTTCACCAACCGTCTGTAGACCGGTCTCGTCTTGCGAACGCTGTCATCGTTCTGCCCGCCGTTCAGACATTTTGAGTTGGGTCCTCTGAACTGTGGTGACTCAACCTGTGTAGGTACGACAGACCACTGCTACGGGTAAATTAACGACCTAGCGGAACTCGTTATTGGCGGTCACGTCAAGTAATGAAATTATTTAGGACACCGACCAGCATCGATCATATGGGAATTGGTTACTCCGAGTTGAACTCTGCCTATGATGAACATGATTCTCAGACGATAATAAACGCTGTGGTTCTCTGCAGAGACGAAGTGCATTGGCTAGGGCTTCAAATTATACTACTTAAATTTCAGGGCCAACCTGTAGACAATCAGGAATTAGCGCGCTTCTCGCTACCGCAGTTGCATTCCAGTTGGCCATGCGCTTTTCCACATTGGCGATCTCATACGAAACGACCTTAGTCAGAGCTTATCGTTATTTTGAATTCCGCACACTCGCTTACTTCAGGCCTTTGTAAGTTTGCGGCGAATTGGCGATCAGATCTCTACCGTTAAGTGGTACACGTATGGATCGTTACTGCTTCTCATCTGCATTTTAACCCTAAATGGATCTCACGTGAAGTTGTCCGTTAAGATGGAGCATGCTACGAACGTATGGACCGTACTTATCAGCTACAGCCGTATTGTATTTCGGCCGTGTTTAGCTGGTCCAGTTGACTTCGATGAAGATCTTTAGGATGCACATTTGCTGCAGGCCTGCGTGTGTCCTAGCGGAAGTCGCTACTACGCCACCAGTGACAGCTGGACATCGCTTTGAGTAACCGTAGTAATGTATCTGATGAATGTTATCCTTTCTACTTTCCAGGTGTTTATATCGCAATGTACGATGGTGCACGCCGCCTGGGTTTTTGAGTTTAGGTATAGAAAACCCCTCTCACTTTGTTGATGGTAACCACCTTCCAGCTGGTATCCTCATTCACTGGCTGGTGGTTACGTTGCTACGAAACGGGGAAACAGGCGAGCGGCTTGTGTAGATCAGCAAGAAGATTCTGACAAACCAGAGCAGTAACGGTGGTCCACATGCAATTGTGCGCCAGAGTACGTACACATTGGACTCTTGAAGTCCGGATCCAGCTAAGACTGGTATTCAACACTGAAGTGAAGTTAGTGAATTTGGTTTTCCGAAGCATTCGCTTTCCTATTTGATGGGCTGCTATTCCTATGGAAAATACTGACAAGGCAAATGGTGCTCAAAAGGATGAGCTGAACAGGTAGCCACGATTTAATGTCGCTAGTGGGAGTCGTGCGTCGTACTGGTTTCTATTGACGCAACTTCTGGAAGCGTCACGTTGGTAACGGGTTACACGTTAAACTACTGCATCCATCACAAAATCCCATGTTTCCTACTTTCCGCAGTCTTCTCTCCGGTAGATGGTGAGTGAGTACAAGCGGAACAATGCGAATAATTCGGTTTTACCTGCATGTCCGACAACCGACAGTGTTCGTCATTACTGGTTGCTGTTTATCGTCACTATTTGGTGTTACCCTATCGAATCTGTCTTCCGACAAAGACACTGTTACAACTACGGAGCCAGACAGCAGGCTAACTTATGCGCTTGGCCACGGAACTAAGGGCGGTAGGCAGAATGAATCGTCCAGTTGGACCGTGACTCTAGAACATCAATCTAAGCTAGGCAATCCAGTAGAATTGCAATGAAATGGAACGACTCGCAATCCCATGACAGCAACGATACCACATATCGTTCAAGCAGAGGCGAATACGCAGTTGCGAAGGCGACACAGTAAAACTAATGGAAATAGAAGATTTGAAAAACGGTAAGCTTATAGTGCTGAACAAAAACGATTAATATCGGAAATTTATAATATCCGGACAAATTTATCTGCATGTTGTCAAGTGCATACTGCAGATTGCGTGCAAAATTATGTACATAGCAACATCAACATCTGGCATATGTGAGATAGCAAATTTACCAAAGGACATACACTGACACACAGAAAAACACTCAGCTCACCTGTTTGTTTGCCAACTGGCCCATTACCACGACAGAGCCAATTTGACGAACGCATCTTTTCGTCACATACCTTTGGTTCCAGCAGTATTGTCCTTTTTGCTCTGTTACTCGGGAATCAAGGGTCACACCTTCGGGTGAGAGGAGAGCACACTAAATTGCCAGCTGTCCAATAGTAGATGTTGGTCTACCGCAACGTGTCTCTCACCTGGTCACATGGGTGTGAACGACCGGAGCGATGGCCGTATGCATGCATCTGGGTACAGGTGTACTTGCCAGTCTCGTCTATCGTGAAAACGCTGGATGGGCGCGGATGGTTGAGTTGAAGTCAACTACGGCACGCCACAGGGCAAGTTCACCGATCGATACATACCGTGTTTCGGGATGGTTGGAACGAATGCAGGCGTGCAAACTCAAGACAGCAGTGCATCATTAACGGGCTACCGCGGTAGAATTGTGGTGGCGCTTGGACAGGCTTAACTGACCTGAGCAAGGAGTGTTCAATAGGTGCTTAGTGTTATCCCAGCTAATGACAAAAGGGTTATTGGCAACGCTCTTGTAGACTGAAAGTTAGCTTCCAACAACCCACCGTAGCAAAACAGACATTCCTCACAATTAGCTCTTGCAACTATGACATGTAACGTTTTGAGAGAGGAGGCTTGAAAAGCTATGCCGCCTAAAGATTACTCGCTGCCGCATAGCCTAGTATCCCGTCACAGTCTTGAGCGTTCATTCCAACATATTCACTGATACGACAATATTCCATTAGCATGGAACTGAGAAGCTGCATTTTTAGGCGATATCTAATCCTCGCGAATACTGAACTTAACAGATTTCACAAAGCTCGTTGGCTCGCACAACTGATTGCCAAATCGTGGGATCACAGCATCCGCATGTGAGTTCTCGCGCATACTGTCCACCACAAGCCAGTTATCCCTGTGGGAACTCCTCTGACACATTTTGCTGCAAACTCCCATTATCAAATTCAGAAGGATCGATAAGCCGCGTTTTCACGGTCTGTATTCTTATTGAACAATCGTTGCACCATCTTCCTTTCCCCCTTTATGTGCCCGGAATGTTATTGTTTAGAAGCACTCATCCCACGCCAAAGTCTGTACGCCGATGAACATGATACAAATACGAAACCACGTAGCCTATTCTCACATCATCATGTTCACATTCTCCCCGTATTCCCTAGGCATAACCATGAAAAACAAGTATTGGTATTGTGAACCAAGTTGCATAGAAGTGGTCAGTCTAAGCGCTGTCGAATCAGCTTTGCTCGTTGAATGCATTCTGGCCCGATGCACCATCAGCATTTGCCCTTACACCAGTGTAGTCCAGCAGTCAGTAATAACAGTGTATACGTATATTAACATAAACGACATAAAATGGCGATATATCCGTCAATGACGAAGATGCTCAATGTGCCTGCCGGCGTTCTGCTAGCAGTGCGGAAATCGCCTGAGGCAATAGGCTATAACTTTTAGCAAAGTTTCCGTGTTGATGGGGTGATATTCGTTGATAATACTGCATTTCATTTGTTCCAGTGAAATGCGCGTTGTAAACTCTTCTTTTCTACTAACCCCATAGGAAGAAATGTAAGGGGTTCAAATCTGGTGACCGGGCAGGGCAATCCTTTGGACCCCCGCGACCGATCCACCTTTGACCGAACACCTCGTTAAACTAATCCCGCACCGTTTGTGCATAATGGGCAGGTGCGCCATATTGAACCTATAACGGCTGAAGTGAAGTGCCGAAGTAGCCAACGATAATCGGTGGTGAAAACATCTCTGTATTGTAGCTCCTACGTTACTTGCCAGCGACAGTTCCCTTGCCATGTGAGAACTATGATTGACAGAGGAATGGCGGTAATCATACTTGAGTTACTAGGCAAACACGGGGTTAACGTCATATGAGCAACGGAATTACGTGACCCTGGATTTCAAGAAGCGCCTAACACAGCCTAATGAGCATCAGCGGTTTCGTCCACCGCCGCCAACTTTACAGTAAACATCAAAATCGACGCCTGCACTTCGTCGGACAGTTGAGCGATCGTGCGTTCCTCACGTACCCATCTTGTTCTACTTCCTCGTAGCATACATTCTACCCCGACGAAGTATTGGCGCCATTACCCATACACACGCATGCCTGCAGCAAGTGGGCATCCTAAAGGTCTTCATCGAAATCAACTGGACCAGCTAAACACGGCCGAAATACAATACGGCTGTAGCTGATAAGTACGGTCCCTACGTTCGTAACGTGCTCCATCTTAACGGACAACTTCACGTGAGATCCATTTAGGGTTAAAATGCAGATGAGAAGCAGTAACGATCCATACGTGTACCACTTAACGGTAGAGAGCTGATCGCCAATTCGCCGCAAACTTAAAAAGGCCCGATTAAGCGGGTGTACGGAATTCAAAGTAACGATGAGCTCTGACTAAGCTCGTTTCGTATGAGATCGCTAATGTGGAAAAGCGAATGGCCAACTGGAATGCAACTGCGGTAGCGAGAAGCGCGCTAATTCCTGATTGTCAACAGGTTGGCCCTGAAACATAGGTTGTTTAATTTGATGCCCTAGCCCGTGCACCTCGTCTCTGCAGCGAACCACAGCGTTTATTATCGTCTGAGAATCATGTTCATCATAGGCAGAGTTCAACTCGGAGTAACCAATTCCCATATGATCGATGCTGGTCGGTGTCCTAAATACTTCCAGTACTTGACGTGACCGCTAATAACGAGTTCCGCTAGGTCGTCAATTTACCCGTAGCAGTGGTCTGTCGTGCCTACGCAGGTTGAGTCACCAAAGTTCAGAGGACCCAATTCAAAATGTCTGAACGGCGGGCAGAACGATGACAGTGTTCGCAAGACGAGACCGGTCTACAGACGGTTGGTGAACACTGACAGTGAGTCCAAACGATTACCGCCAGATGGGAAGGCGCTGTTGTTTCAAATGGAACCCATCACGAGTACATCCAACAGTACCATCGGCAACCAATGGGAGGCAATCTGAAAGACAGTCACTGTCTCCAAACCCAACAGCGCTACTCACTTACCCAGGCGAACTTTGTGTCGCGATTCATTACATAGACGCGCTGGCCACTGACAGGTGACGGGGTTCAAGAGTGCTAACAATTTCAAGTCGAGGTCACACTAACCCACAAACAGGGAGCCGAACAAATGGTTGACGAGAAATAGTAGCGTGTTGAATTAACGGCAACAGTGCAGTCAGTAAAAGGAGTGGGGCCGTGTTGTTTGATGGCCAGCGCTTCGCCATACTTTAAAACCTGTGTTTCATTTGACTCGAAGATAACCGGAAAAGTGCGCACATGGTCCACGTTTTATTTGTCTGTCAGCAGATGACGTTTGATTGACGGGGCTGGAACTTTGTATGGCCAGTCGTTGGCACTTGGGGCGATTGTTGTGGTTGTTGTCGGGACTTGCCGTCTCATTCCGTTCGGTACAAGCTCTGCGACCTTCACCTGCAGCTAATGCTCTGTCCTCCCCACATAGTTGGCCTTTTCAGTTCAATTCAAGAAATAGCTTTGTGCGCCCGAATGGGTGGATATTCAGTTGTTACACGCACGTCTTCATCCCTGTTAAAGGGGAACACAAATTTTATAAGCAGCAAAATCAGCAACATTGTTACCATGCAAATTTTCTTTTACGCTCCAGTACGACTGAGGTGTGCTTGCACAAAAAGCGCGGGAAGTATGGGAGTACGGATGAGTGGTAAGCCGTTGTTCAGGAATACAGGGATCTGCACTTTTGTCTAGTTGAGGAAGTTGATATATAACTGCATGTAAAGGAGTAAAGGACGGGTTAACAGCTGGACAGATGCACCGGTGGCTTAACTGATGGAGTAGGGATGCGAGTCCTTGTGGACGGTAGTACCGGTTACGCCGCGGGGCACACATGCGCCACTGCGGATTTCAAACGTCGTTGAAATACTTGGCTTACATTGTCCCCCTTACAGAGTAGTTGCTGCAATTATGTAGCCAGAATTAACTGTCTGTGATTTATCAAGCGCTTGTGAAGTTTTCAGTCAGGAAGAGTAACAAGCTGAGGCTAGATGTGACGAATTTGTACACATTAATCCTCAATAGATTAGTTCACTTTCATGAACGTAAATCGTGAACTTCGAAGGTTGACTTTTCCCCGCAGTGGTGTTTGTAGGGATCGTCATGTGTGTTTGACGATTGTCGGGTACGCACGGTACTAATCAATTGTCCCTTTTTATATTTGTCTCTTTTAGATACCTAGAGTGGGAGTACCTGTGAGTTGTATTCCTCATGGAGCAGTTTAAGTACCACAATTCAACATTTCATGCTATATATGCTGTATGTCATGATCGATTAGGAACCCAATGGTGTTAGTCCGCCGTATCCACCACCTTCCAGTACTTGCTGATGGACATGCAGTTCTCATCCGTCCCTTTCTGCTCATTTTTCACCTCGTAGCGTCTCAGTGCCTTTGCTGGTATCCGAACAGGTGCATTCCATTAACAACAGTCGTTCGTTCCCCATCGATTAATGTTATGGAGTATGGATATTTGATGTGGTATATGAACGAATATTGTAAGAAGAAGTATCCAGCGGCTCCTATCTTACAGGTGCAAGCGATAGCATCGGATGGGTGAACTGCTTTCTGGCCGCTGTGCTTCCTACCCATTTCCTCTCGTCCCGTTTCTCAACAGTGCTTTCACGATTCCAAATTTAAATGGTAATGAATTTAGATACACAGTTCAGTTCTGGTGTGATCCCGTCGGCTGGGACCAGGCTGTTTAGGGGATGATTATACTTGAGTTCAGTGTTACCATGAACAAGGCTCCAAAAACGGATAGCCAACTAGAAATGTGCGCCTGCTGTATTAGTAAAAAATTTCATGATTTGGAACCTTCTAAGCATGAGGTTTCGGCCAACCGGTGATAACCGGTTGGCGAAGGGGGTTCAATCCATTGACCACCCGTGTGGCTGTTTACCGAAGCGGTCGGCTAGGGATCTGTTTGGCAGTATGCTGCTGCGTGTAAGTTGTATGCGGTAAAAGGAAGCTTTCATGTGTATTATCATGTGATTCATAGCCAAAACTGGTCATTGTTAGAACCGTTAAGTGGCTAATCGTGAATAAACTGACAGTAGCGAACTTCACGTAGCCCTTCCGTTGGGCTATTGAATCCGGATAGATGTTGTTAACTGGAAAATTAATGCTTTGATCTGATCTGGTGATATGGACGATATCGTTCTTTTCCTGATTGCGGCTAATTCAGACTTCTAGGTTGGGGCGTAACGGTACCCACTGACTGTTTAACGGTTAATGGGCGGGTGTCCAACAGCAGAGTTGCGGCCAACGCGAGAAATTCCCAGCAGATGAAGGGGACTGACTATCACTCTAGTACTGGGCCTTAGAAACATTAACCGTGAAGTTCACTAAAAGCATTTCTTCGTGAAGTTAAGCTTTTGATGCTTTCAGCAACATAATTTCCAGTTCCCGTCTATTTTTACGTGCCTCTCTTTCTATCTATGCTAGATGCCCATCGGCGAGGACGGTGAAGAAGCCGTAAGTTAACAAGTTCTACCTCTTTTCATCGTTTGGTATGGCGGCAATGGGCAGATGTATTATGGTCTCAGTTTAAAAAAGGTTTGGTACTTGAAGTGACCTAAACACTCAGAGATGTAAATCAAATCGCATTATGGGTACAGCACATAAACTCCAGCAAGTTAGACCAACTAAAGGGATCAATAAGGTAGATTGTGGGCACAATGCCGATGAGAACGTTGCATGTACTCATTCAGCGTGACGATACAGGGGTGGCTACTTTGTCGGTATTGGACACAACCCTGTGCACAAAATCCGATTCCACACATTCTTTTCGAAAGCAGTCAAACTCTCTTCTATCAGACAGTACTCCGAAACGTTAAGGATTCTCACTCAGGGCATCAAAAACTGCTACTTACAGACACAAATGAGGGCGAAACAAGTCGTGGAGTGCATTGCTGGGAGAAAGCAGCTCCGAAACTCCCCACTTCGGATGTGGTCACAGTGAGCTAAATGGCAAAAGCTGGCTTCATTTTATGCCGTGGCCGTAATTGAGATTACGTATCGCAATCCGGACACACAGCAGGTGCTCCAAAACCCAACAACAACATTACGTGGTATTTTCACCTTCACCTCCTCTTCCTGCCAATTGGCTGGGGCGACAGTCAGCGCTGGTCTAGGGGTCAGGTATCCCACTACTTTTCATCGTCTGGGTGGATGCGAGGAGGCGGATGTGGCATTTCGGTTGGCACTGCTTCCATCGGGACTGATAGCCTATTCATTTACTATTCTGCTTGATGGTGCCCTCACTCCCCTGTGTCACGTGACAGCGTTAGCAACTACGCGCTTAGTTTAACCGACAGTTCACTTCTAGCCTTCAATTAAACTGAAGACTAGCGCCTCCCACTGAATTTTGTCATCGCTCCAGAGCCCATCCATTGACCTACCGCAGCTATTAGGCCAAGTACAGCATTTGTTGGTCCATCGCCAGGTGTCAGGATGAGGCGCATTGACCGGGAGAATCGGCCTTTTCGATTATCTAGGAAAGGAGCAATGTCGGACTACGTACACATCCCTGGGGATTCCCAGAGAGCCTCACATAAGCGCCTTCTTCCTTTTCAACTCATTTTACTTGTTCAGCCAATTCATAATTGCCACTCTCAATCAGCAGGCTTAGGCTAGTCTAAAAATGCACCAGACGCCGGCGTTTCGACCTTCTGGGTCTCGTCAGTGGTGCACCTCCCAGCGGACCCCTGCCGGTGTCTAACATGCTCTGTCACTGTCACTGAGGCTGTATGATACGATATCAGTGCAACCCTGCTCTCAAATCACAGTCACTGATTCAAGGCCGATAAGTAGGTTGCCAAGTTTCAGGAGGAGAACTTTGTCGGCCACCTCTGTTACATGGCTAAGAGGGTATCGTATCATTTGGTGCTATCATAAAATGTGGTTAAGATCCAAGTATCATTTCAATACAATAGTCCAGGCTTACCGGGCTTCAACACTTAGTGGGAATACTTTACCTCAGTCAAATGCAGCGCTGTCAGATTTGGGGCCCGCTCAAGATGGATCTGCAGCAGCCTCAAACAGTACGGCCGACGGGTGCATCCGTTTATTCTTGATCTGGTTACCGTTGCTGAATTTACTACTACTTGCGAAGGGACGGCAACTCAGTCTGTGCTGTTGAGATCGAGTACTCACTGCTTTTTAGACCAGAAATACTACCTGTTGTCTCGTATCACCGGTTGTATCTCGAAAGTAGGCTAGTGCTGGGTTGGCCATACCTTAATAAGTTTTAGGAATCAGTGGCCAGTTATTGGGACTCATGTTCTGATCCACTAGTCAGATGTGATAACTACCACACTACCCCCCTATGTTAAACAAACCCACAACATCTTCAAGCTCGACCGAGATGAATCTTCTGATAAAAAATTGGAGCTGTCTACTGTTCTCATTTTAGCCTGCATCATTGAAAAGACCGCTCTAAACCGGTTCATTCAGTATACTTAATCCACCTTTGTGAAGAGGCTTTTGTCCGCAGCCTCATACAGGGCAGATGACTCACATGTTCAACCTATTCAGATAGCTTGTCCCAGAGAGTGACACGTGTTAGCATCCTTTCTATACACTCATACTGTCATCAAGGAGGCTAGGGTCTTGTGGTTAAAGTTTTTTCACTGTTTCAATACTGCATGATTTGGGCTCAGAACATGGACCAGACAGAAAACGGCAAAGGTGCCCATTACAAATCACAATTTGTAACGCTCATGTAGAATCCTATTGGCCTGGAAATTCATCTAGCATACGCCAAACTCAAAGCTATTAGTTCCAATTTCGTTGAGTACACAACACTCTTTAGGATGCAGTAACGAAGTCAAGACAAGAACGCCCCCTTAGACCGTAGACAGGCAGGACAAGACAAAAGTTCGAAGCAGAGTGTCGGGAGCCAAAAACTACGCAAATGGAAATGACACGCAATTTAGAGCATGGCGGGAAAAAGTATTGATTGGTCAGTGCGAGGTGAACTTAGAGTATGCTGATGATATCGCCCTGATCTGTGACAGCTCACAAACGTGCCAAGCGGCACTGGACAGATTAGCACTAGCTGTCCGTCACTTCGGGCTTTGCTTCGCACTCTTGAAGTGCAAAGCGTTTCTCCAAGATTGGTCTGGACCGCCTCCTACGCTGACCCTTGGTGGGGATCAGCTAGAAGTCGTTCTAAAATTCAACTACCTGGGAAGTTGTATCAGTGCCCGTGGGATTGAATATTAAATCACGAATCGTATAGCAAAAGCTCGGGGCGCTTTTGCTAACCTTCGCCACTTATGGCGCCGGCTCGACATCACTCTTGCCCTGAAGGGTAGAGTGTACAATGCAGCTGTACGTTCGACCTTACTGTACGGTTGCAAAACCTGGCCCCTTAAAGCAACGGACCTGAAGAGGCTAGTTACGTTCGACCACCGGTGCCTTCGCAATTTAGCTCACATCTGGTGGGAACACCGCGTGAATAACGAGCGTGTTCGACGCCTTGTTTACGGCACAAGAAAAGGAAATGAACCGCTCAGCACCGTTATTTTCCGCACCAGGCTCCGATGGCTTGGCCACGTGTTACGCATGCCAGCCCACCGACTTCCGCGACGTGTGTTGTTTGCGGGCCGGGGACGTGGATGGAAGAAGAGGAGGGGTGGCCAAGCGATGACTTGGTCGAGAGGAATGAAGGCCCTCACTTCTGAGCTGGCCTCGGTTGGAGCGTCTCGGCTCCCTGGTTGGGGTCCGAAAGACGATGAACACGTTTGTTTGGACACAGTTGCTGATATGGCTCGGAGCCGACCTTAGTGGCGTTCGTGCTGTGAGTTTCTTTGTCCCACCCCATCCCTCTTAGCCTCCCCCTCCAACCACGATCTCATTATTTAGCCTTATATAATTTTGCGTAATAATTTTTCTTGGGTGCACAGCAGCCGGCTGGTAGCTTACCGGAACGATGCCCATCCGTTACCGGTAGCTCAGCCAGCTTGCACCAGTTGCATTTTTTCTCCTTTTTTCTATGTATTGCGGCACAGTAGCTGAGGTGTTCCCCACCTCTAGCTAACGTGTATGATGATGATGATGATGAACCAATAAGAACCCGGTGTGGGTGAGCTAAACTATAGCATTTACCGCTGTTGCATAACAAATCCAAAATTTTGCAAAGAAAGCGCAAAATTGTGCCAAGAAGGTGCAAATTTTTTCAAAGAAAGTGCGATTCTCCAGCCGCTCTGAGCTAATCCTCTGACCTCAAGTGTGTTCTCATTGACCGGGTGCAAGCGTTTGTTGCGTAAGTCAAGTGAAGTGAGCGCGCTGCCCACTGACTCGGTGAGACTTGTGAATGAACCTCGAGTCCATGGATATAGGCGGTGCCACGAGCTACTACGCGTCCCCCTCACGTCCGAAACGCTGGATCACAATTGGTCTGCGCGCAATGAACGGCCGGAAGATAAGCCTACGACTGAATGAATGTCTTTCATTCCAGTGTGGTCAACATGCCTTCTCGTGTTCGACAGTATCTCGTCAGACATTCGTGACCGGGTTGTGGATGCCGTCAACAGTGACGACTCGTGGCATTCTGGTACACGTCCTTAAGGAGGGTATAGTAAGTGCGTGAAGGCTGGACGATCGGATCGGGTAGCATGCGATGAGATGGATGATCGTTTGGGACAATTAGGTCAGCGTGGCAGTTCGCTCACAATGGAACAGCGAAGGCTATCCTATGGAAGACAGTTATCGCAGGATAGGGAGTGACGGCCGGGGAATCACTGAATGTGTAACATGATGATGCATCCTAAAAACCGCTCTGAATTGGAGCAAATCAATTAAGCGTCCAATCCGCCGTATATTCGCCTTAATCATAACTATGCTTGTCGGTTCAGCGATGTTGAGGCAGATATAAAATAGGTGGCATTCTTCGCCGAAAGATTACAGTATTTTGTGAAAGGGTTAAGGAAAGTAAAATTACAATGGACATTTAAAGCTTTTGAGCTGCATACGTAAATAGAACCGCGGTGAATCCGCACCGCAAATTCGTATCTTGTTGCGAACCTTGCTTACCCCAGGCTATCATCATTGCCATCGGTGAGCGCTCCTTCTCAACACCGAAGCTTGTACAGAACTACCTTCAGTCACCTAGGAACCCGAAAACGCTCACGGACTTGGCCATTGTCTCCATAAAGAAGGGACCTAGTCGATGGACCGAATTTGCATTGGGGTTATTGCTAGTTTTCGCGCCAGCTTAGTTTGCACATTTTGTGCACGAGCACCGTAACAAGTAACAAATGCCAATATTTACAACAGAACTCTAAAATGTTACGTTTATTTTTCTTGTTCTATGAAACGCCCTATTGAACGGCTGTTCGCAGATGTGGTAGTTTACGCAATTAACTACTGGCAAGGGTGCGAAAAACGAACGACTGCCCCGGGCGGCATAACCAGTGCCTACGCAACTGCTGTTAATCTATCGGTGATCTTGCCGGAAATATTTCCCTTGAGATCGTGGTAAACATAAGTTGTGCATCCCCTACGTGCTGACAGTACGCATTGATCGTCATGCCGCGCGGTAAACCGGAGTCCATTCACCCGCGCTGGTTTTACGTGCCAGGCACGATCAACGACCACAACCTCGACCCATGGCGGTCAAGCCTGCTATGTCCTTAACAAAATCGTTAACCACTGGCTCACCAAAAGCCAACAGAGATACGCGAGAAATCAGAATTGCAAGCCATGCATCCGTATTTAGGTGTGAATCCATTTCCCAAGGTCTCGCGCGGTTGCACTAATACGCGACAGCGAAACCGGTTATGCGACGCGACCACGCGCACTAATTGCCCTGGGCGCCACAGTGTTCCCCCGAATGCAGAACTGGCTATTTCTAGCAGCGTATAAAGTGCACTCTGACCCGACATCACAATAACCTAAGCATACTCTCGTCCACTTACCGGTGGCTTACTGTCCGCGCAATGAACTGCATATCAATTATTGTTGGTGCATCAATCCCATGTGGATTTATTGGTGCCTTTCTATAACTCTCAATATTTCGGTAAATCACTTTGCAGACGTCCTAGTTTTCGGAATTCTGAAACTCCATCTGCATTGTCTAAGGTTTTACGTGAACGAGCAAGGCGCGATGCATACCAGTACGAAGTAGAAAATACCCTACAAATATCACTTGCAAATGTCTCATTGGAAGCGAGTCCCATGTCATTGTCTAACGCTGGACATCAGATGTTGCTGCAAATCCCGTAAGAATGTATAACCGTGCGTACGTGCATACATATTTCACCAAGAGTTTGAATTCCCTCGTGTCCCTATTCGCTCCTAGTGGTATACACCATACAATCAGATGTCTAAAGTGATGAGCCGGATAGGTAATCGAGGCATGGCATTTTTTCAAACAACCAGGAAAATGTACACGGATGTGTCTAGTCGCAGTACGACATCCCACAACACTGATCTCACTGGTTGCTGTTCTGGCATTGCGTTCCAGAAACTGCAACCTCCATTCCATTTGCGTCATTAGGTTCTGGGGATCCCCGGCCAGAAGTTCATTGTACTGCATTCATATTTCATTTTTCACTCGGACCTTCACCACCTGCCAAACATTTTCGATGGGAGTGAGGAACGGGGAGTATGGGCTCAATCTCAGAATGGTAACCGCTTCGCATCCTTCGACTGACGCAAGTGTTTCCAAACCTGAGTGACATGGTGCATTGTCACACACTACGACCATCTGCCGGAGCTTCACTTCCCGCTTCAGCTTGTCTAAAATGCATCGCAGCCATTCGAGAGATGGGGGGGGGCAGTGAATGAGCTTCCGCGGGTAGTCATCGAAACGTTTCCATCCATTTTGTGTGCACCGATGAGGTGCAAATTCAGGCCTCGACTGTTGGCGACTTTGACAAAGGCCCTCACTCCTCTGGGCACCCGACCACGAGTACGTTTGCAGTAAACGTTGAATTTTGATTTATCGATCCATATGAAGAACTTCCCCTCCCTTTCAAGTTCGAGGAACTTTTGAACAAACTCCTTTCGTATCTCTGGTTTGATCATTGTTTATTCTTTCTGGAGTCTTTTAGGTGTTCTTCATAGTTATCACACGGCATCCAGGTGTCGTGCGATTGTAGACTTTGAAATGTCCTTAACCATATTGGCACGTACTCGGACTCGCATTTCGTGTAGTGTTAGAGTTGCGTCCTTCGCGATCCAATCCAGGAAGTCATCAATCTCTTCCGCTGACAGAATGCGCCTGCGACGGCGCGCCTGCGTGGTATCCGGCTTCTGATCAAGTGAGCGACGAATCCAGGAGTAGGCAGTTTGCTATTTCACATTGTTCACGGTTGCCACGAGCTGCCAGTCGTCACCGTTGACGAATGCATCCACAACTCGGTCACGAATGTCTGACTTGATACTCTGTCGAACACTAGAAGTCATGTTGACCACACTGGAATGAAAGGCATCCATTCAGTCGTACGCTTATGTTCCAGCCGTTTATTGCTCGCATCCCAGAGCCAGCTTACGGTCAGCGTACCAGCCGAGAACCGTGGCGCAACATTGGATCAATTTACAATTAAAGATCGAACGAAAGCAGAGATGAAAACACGAATCAATGTGGGGTCAGCAGCAAGTTGAGCTCTGAACTTGAACCGTGTGAATTGTTTTTATTAGCATTAATTAGCATCTTCAATATCGATGTGTTAGTAAGTTGCCTTCAACCTATTTATTGCGCTATGCTCCGATACAATACGAATCCCTCAGTCCGGCAGATCTTGGCGTTCTCATTTTGTTGTGGGGTGAACCGGTTGGAGGCGGCACAACGGTTTCTGGCAAACTATTCAATAGTTCAATAGTGTATGGTGGGATAAAAAGCAATAACTTTACAAGACCCACAGGATGGCAAATGGAAGAAAACAAAAGTTTCAGGTGTGCCACAAAATATCAGTAAGTAGACACTGCAGTTTGTCATACCGTTATATAACGTGTATCATGTATCGTACAGCCAATGGAAACCACAACAGTGATCCAACGTTCCGGACGTGAGAGGGGCGCGTAGTAGCTTATGGCACCGCCTATATCCATGGTCTCGAGATTCATTCACAAGTCTCACCGAGTCACTTCACTTGACTTATGCAACAAACCCTTGCACCCGCTCAATGAGAACACACTTGAGGTCAGAGGATTAGCTCAGGGCGGCTGGAGAATCGCACTTTCTTTGAAAAAATTTGCACCTTTGCAAAATTTTGCGCTTCCATTCCACAATTTTGCGCTTGCTTTGCAAAATTTGAACTTCTGATGCAACTTTGCGGGAAGTGCTATAGTCAATATCATCGATATACCTAACAGCTCTCACGCTTTTGCCGACTGTGCCCGCAGCAAAATTTCCATCATGCCAACCTAAGGTCTGCAACGGAGTTCAGCTTGGTTCCCCGCGCTCTGGTGCCCTGTGTAAACATACAAGTTTCTGGGTCAGGTAACGCGATTGTTACCCGTACTTGGTAGAGTTCTACGCAGTCGTGTTTCGAACTTAACCTAGAATCCGTTCACACCACAACCAACCTTGAATCTGATTCATGTCTGGACCGCTTTGGATGGTATAGTGGCAGACGACAATCTGGCTCACTGATCGTCACCAATCCTGTGTGTGCATCTTCGCGTCTCACTTAACAGCACCCGTATAAACCGATTCACGTTCACCATACGTCCTCGTAAAATTGACTACAGGTAACCAGGCCATCGCAGCGGGCCAGACACAAGTGGTGCGGAGTCTCAGTACGTACAGCCGGTTTTTGGACTGTAGGCTACACCTCAGTCCGTTGAGAGAAGGCAGTTTGGATTGTTTAGGATCAGTAGAGTTTCGCAGACACATTGTCCACCCGTAGCCTGGAGGTAAAGAGCTTGTTTCGTAATCTTGCGGCGGGGGTTCTAACCAGCGTAGGGGTGGGCGTCCTCGCGGTATACTCAGCCCGCGTGCGACTGGTGGTGGTGGCACGGGAGCGAAGCGCCGTTACGGCATACGGCTGACACATTATTATTATTATTATTAACATGTTCGTACGAGGCAATTCTCAGTGCTGGGGGTTTCCGTGGAACCATGGATCAATAGTAGAAGCAGAGCTCCATGGGTTATGGAATTCAACTTATAGTGGCCGGAATAACTCGGTGGTATTGCGCGCGCTCTCTCTCTCTCAGCCAAATAACTTCTACGATCCATTCTGGCCATTGTCGAAGTAGACTGCAGTTCAGTATTGTTTAGACGCAATAGGTTTATCCACACAACATCGATCCTGTGCAACACAGATTTGTCACTTAACAGAGCCGCGGTAGTGGAAGCCAAAACGGTAAACCAAATGTAGTCGGTTACTTATATATGTCTTAAAATGGCGCGAAAATCGCTCGACTCCGTGCTGTTGTCCATATTATGCGAGGGAGAGGGAACCGCACTCGCCAACAGTGGTTCAGCTGTTCCACTAAAGTTTGTATCCAGCCTTTTCCGCTCTATGACGGAAGATTGTCTGTGCATTTGGAAACGATGAACCAAAGTCAACCGCGAGTCACTAACTACTGGTACCAATGCTGTCCATGTCTACGTGGCGTGCTGGCAATCGCATCCAACGATGACGTCTGCACTCCCTCTTCGTAAATAAATATATTTGCAGCAGTCTATAAATAGGCATTGAGCCTGTTGGACTTCAATTGCGGCACATTGACGAGCACGGTCCTGCTGTCATTGCTAATTTACAACAGTATCAAAAGAAAAGGGATTATAAATGGAATTTCTTCTTTTGAAGCAATCAGTTCCTCCCATAACCCCTCCCCCCACCGTAAAGTGCCAATACAGCTCCAGTGTCTCGTGCGCTGTACGTTGGCTCAACTTGATACACCCAGAATGTTAGTACGTAACGTTTAAGCGAACAATTAGAAGGCTTCCTGTAATGGTAAATGGTACACGCTGACCTCACAACTGGTGTTGGTTAGTGGAATCCGGCTGTGAATCATCCTCACCGGATGTGATGTAAACCAGCATGTTTACGGCCCAGAATCCGAAGAGTAAAGCTTTTATACTAATACCAACTTTGGACATGTTCTCAGATGCCAACCCCCAACAGACTTGTGCTGTACGCTGACCGTTATATTAAAGGAACCGCCCACCCCAAGACCTAATTATGTACCACTGCTTTTTTCCTTGATTCAAACTGTCATATGATGACCTGCCGTGCCAAATTGGGAGTTTGGTCAAAACACATTGATATCAGGTTAGGCACAACTCAACAACGGTCATGATGGTGTTCAGCCCGCACTAAGTTGGAACTATGACTGGCGTTCTGCAAGCCGTAACTGTCACGTTTTGTCGCTCCGCCCAAACATTCTTGCAGAGCCCTGTCAAGTGGGAGTTGTGGAAGGAAACAATCAAATCGGCCCCACCAATACCGAAGGATGCAACCTTTCACGAAATAATTGTCCCCACGGTTGAGACGGTTCGCTGCAACTGCCTGTTAGAATTGTTCCTATTACACTGCAAACCCGCCCTGTTTGTCGGACCGACTGGAACTGGAAAATCCTGTTACATCATGGTAAGCATTGTTTTCTGTGTATCGTCTAAAGAGGCATGAGTTCACTTAGCAGACCTGCCTTTTTATCTAGTGCAGCATCCTTTTCTCGCCGTTACTTGCTACACAACCCTTGTTTGATATCAGCTTGACCCTTTACTAAGGCCAAAAGACAAGCTTTAAATAGTTCGAAAAACCTCAGTCTTTTATGTGTACGGAACTTTCCTTTTGCAGAGCCGGTCAGTTCGTCGTTTTGGTCTCGTTCCGATTGTGTCCGATCAAGCCTCCTAAGAGCGACATTGCACTGATTGTCATGTTCATCGGCACAGAACTGGACTTTAGCAACTCCATAGTGCTCCCTATTTTACTGTACACCCCTTTGAAGTTGTTATCAGAGGCAGTAGGTCGCGAAAGCAATAGAGCTACCAATTTAAGCGGAAAGTATACTTTTGACGACACGTACCTTATCATAATCTTGCGAAGAAACGAAGCCGCGAAAACTGAGGCATGAAAGCCAAAGTAAAAACTCTCCCTTAAGGGAGCAGTGGTGAGTGGCCTACGAAGTGATATCACTTACTAGTCATCGTGGCTAAGGAAAGTAACATAGTCAATTGACAGAGACGATGCACGAATGCCAACAATCGTATACAGAAGTGCTTCTTCAGTAACGGCTCACACGCACCACAGAGTAAATGAAGTATTTTGCAAACACATTGAGTCCTGTAACCTGGGAAAATAAAGTTTACTACAATAAATAATGCGTTGCGTCAGAGGTGTTTCGACATGGGTATGCGACGTTTGTCTCGTTTGGAAATAAGCGTGCAGGGCTATTAATATGACGTCCATAACTTCTCTAACGGATCCGACGTTGCAATGAATTTGCCTGTATCGATATACTGGGTCTCATAGATGCACAACATCTGAGCAAGTTACATCAAACTAGAGCATTTAAGGTTTGCTACGTCGACCATTTTGCCGGTACTCTCCTGATGTTTTATTTGACAAAGGTTCTATCGCTTCCTCTCCACAGGACTTCCTACTGAACAAGTTACCAAGGGACATATACAAACCGAATAATTTGAACTTCTCTGCCCAGACTAGTGCGAACCAAACGCAAAACATTATTATGTCGAAATTGGATCGACGTCGTAAGGGTGTTTTTGGACCACCAATGGGCAAGAAATTGGTGGTTTTCGTGGATGACTTGAATATGCCAGTTCGAGAAGTATACGGCGCGCAACCGCCAATTGAATTGCTCCGTCAGTGGCTTGATCACGGAATCTGGTGCGTGCATCGAGATTTATACATTTCCTACCGAAGTACCTATAAGCTAAATGCTCATATTCACTTGTAATCTCTGTTCTAGGTACGACCTAAAGACCAATGATCCCATTAAGTTGGTGGATCTTCTTTTCATCGGCGCCATGGGTCCGCCCGGCGGTGGCCGAAATACAGTAACTCCACGTTTTCTGAGGCACCTAAATACGGTCACTCTGAACGAATTCGAAGATGATATGATGCGTACCATCTTTACAAGGATCATTGATTGGCACATGCAGGTCAAGTGAGTGCGCCTATGTCCAGACTTATAAAACGAAAATTTTCGATTTGAGGAGAATCTTGACGTGTAGAGTATTCTCGCCGCAGTGCGATGCGGGTCCATCTGACTTTCCTCTCTTAATTACACATGTACTCACATTACGAGGCTGCCAAGATGACGGCTGATCTGAGATAACAACTGGAGAAGAATGAGAGAGGAGTCGACACTAACAGTTCACTCGGCTTCACTTTGTCTGACAATGTTTACAGCCAGTACTATTCTGATTCACTGACTAAAAATCACAAATAACTAACATCGAACCAGGATCAGCTCGGAGGTCAGTTTCTTTAAGCAATAATGTTGAATGAACTGATGACTCCATTAATGTGTGCACGGCTGGCGCAGGTACACATCTGTAACACGCTTTGAAAAGGTTACTGAGTTGACATGTAAGATGGAGTGAAACGCGTGGCGTGGGGTGGCTAGGTTCAGTAGCCCTCATAGATTATCTACTCTGAAAATTAGCCAGTAACCGGCAGAAAATCTGTCTTCGCATATGACTGAGGCTCCCAGGGCCGGGGCAGTAAGATGCCCCCAACTCCAAAGCGTTGTCTAGGCTGAGAGTTGGTTCTCGTGGATAGGAGGTAGTTCCAATAAGTCCACCGATGTCACAAGGGACGAAGGTCGATTGAGAGAAACTCGTCGTTCAAAGCAATAAAGTTCGCGTGGGACTCAATGATAGACCTTTTTAACGATTGTTGATAGTTTGTTCATCTAGCCTGTGACATTCGCTACTTAGGCGGTGTAGGCACACTCCGAGCCTTGTTATTTGAGGACAGCCCCAATACTGCACGGGGCACTGCCGATGCACACTCCAGCACAATGGCGAACAAGCAACAGCACCTCATGTGGCTCATCATTCTGAGTAGAGGTCACAAGGTGACAGACGCCATGGTTAGTTCTAAGGTCTGAATACTTCATACTGAATACTGAGAAGAAAGAGCGCGAAGATAAAAACCTGGGTTTCTTCATCCTAGGTGGTTTGGGCACATGCGCGAAATCGCGTCACTGATTCCTGCGCGGTGGCAGCATATTACAGCTGCACTACATCCTATCGGGGTGCGATGCGCTCCTTATCCCTGTAGTCCGCAAAGTGGCCATCGAGGAATCTCTAAAATTCCGACACCGATTTCGCCTCGGCTAGTGTCTCCGGCAACTTATTCCAATATTTCATCACTCGATGCTCGAAGCATTGAGGGTAAGCGATGCGTTTTAAGTCCGACACCACTAGTTTGTACCGGTGTCCGCGTGTGCTGCTTGGTGCGCGAACGTGCAGCAGCGGCTTCAACATAGCGAAGTGGCCCAGATGCAATATGCAGTGCGTCATTATGAGAGCAAATCGGAGCCGACGATATGACAGGGTATACAGCCCTAATCTCCTATCTTGCTCCTCGTACATACCCCGTAAACTTGGGACGAGCAACAAGGACTGGGGCAGCGCAAAAGTGGACGTCGGGTAGACATTTTCGCACAGACATTTCCTTAAAACACAGCTTGTCAATAGATTCAAAGACTGTCATTATACGTTTACCAGTAACCAGTTTACCAGTATACATTATCATTGTGCTACTGAAGGCAATCTGGTCTGTGAGTGCTTGTGTCCACCTACTTAACGTATCGGTATTCATCTTCTGTCAAAATGCTTGCCTATCTGTATCCATTGCAAACTGAACAGAACTGCTTAGCGAATTCTTGAATCGAATTCCATATTGACCACCATGACACTGCCGGCGTTAGGATGGATACTTGCAACTGTGTGATAACCCATGAGTTGCACAACAGCGTTGTCTGGACCATATTTCCAATTTTCCACTCATAATTATGCAAAGTAGGGGCGACTTGTTGGGTGCTGTGAATAAACTATTGTATACTGATAAGTTCGAATTGGATTGTCATTTGATTGTTGTATGCAGCATAACGGTAGCTGCCCGACTAATTCCTTGTTGGTGCTCGATCGTCGAGCGGAAAGCGGATAATATATCCCCATGTTTCGGAAAAATGAAGCTGGCTTTCTTTTGTCGTGGTGGGCTTGACTCCGACCGGACGGACAACGGCGAGCATCTTATGCTACTGTGTACAGAGCACCAGCTGTTTCTCAGTAATACCGCTTTTAGTCATAGTGGGTGTCGAAGTGTCATTTCCGTCCTCTTATAGCTGGCAAGCAATGGACTCAAATAGAGCACATTGCCATAAGTTACAGGTGGCTTGGTTCCATGCTGGATTGCCGTTCGTACTGGAGGACTTGCGTCGATTCTGACCATGCCTTGGTACGTTGTGGTTTTTCCATGAACTTCATCGGTAGGCGCACCAAACATCTTCGATTGGCAACTGAAAAGTTGTCTCAGCCCTCGGTCAGGCAAGCCTACCACGATGCACTGCGTACCGAACTTTCGCTCTTTTGCCCTAATGACACTGAACTTCATTGGAATAGGATCTCGGCCGCTATACACGACGCAGGAGCATCTGCTTGTGGCACGATCAATCGTCACAGCATTATTCACTGGATATCCGAGGGGTCGGTGAACCTGTTGGAATCCAGAAGAAACCTCCCTACTGACTCTGGGCACAATGTTACCAGACGGACTATTAGGCAAGAACTAAAGCGGAACCTACTTGCTGTTCAGGAATCCTGGTGGACCAGTCGGGCCCAAGAAATGGAGCAGGCAGGTGCAGTAAGCAATTGTCGCAGGCTCTTCCAGCTAATGCGCATCACCGGTCCCAGAGAATCAGGCGTCAGGGAGACAAACAGAAACAGCGTGGGTGTCATGATTCACAAGAAAGAACGGCGTATGGCCCGTTGGACGGAGCACTTTCAAGATCAGTTCAGTTGGCTCCCTGCTTCCGGACCACTTCATACTCAGGTGAGGCAGGAGGAGCCATGGTCGGTCAGTTCAGAGGCTCGGTCGGAGGCTGAGGCCCGAAACGCAATCACAGCCCTCAATCGTTTTTGTGCCGCTGGCCCGCATTCTCACCCACCTGTACTGTTTAAGGATGGAGATGAAGTCCTCTGCAAGGCACTGACCTACTTGTTCGAACATGTTTGGAAAGGAAAAACCGTCCCGGATAATTGGAGTGATTCGATTTTAATGATAATATCCAAGAAGCGCAGTCGCACGGACTATGCTAACCACAGGGGTAGTAGCCTAACGACGGTTCTGCCAAGATTACTGGTTAACTTTGACCTGAGCTCCTTCATGCTCCTGCCCAAGCCATATGTTGGCCACCTTGATTTCGTCTCCAGCCGACTTCTGCGTGCGCGAAGAGGGCACGGCGAGGTAAGCGATGAGTAGACATGCAGAGAACGTGCCCAAGCCATTGAAGTTTGGGCAGAGAAATGTTGCTGTTCAGTGGCCGGCAAAGTCGGTCAGATTTGAAAATTCTTCGTCGAATATCTTCATTCCGAGTGTGATGTTGCCATCGTACACAAACAATGCTCCGAAGGCAGTGATGATCAATAACAAACAGCCTCTCAACATCCTTTGCGCGAACAGGCCAAGTCTCGTAGCCATAGAGCAGAACCGCTCTCACTGTGGCATTGTAAACTCGGCCCTTCAGAGATAGACTCAGATCATCTCGACGCCAGAGATGGCGGAGATTGACAAAAGCAACATGAGTCTTGGAGACGCGCAAAGTGACCTCATCAGTTAAACCATTAGCGCTGAGGCAGCTTCCCATGTAAACGAACTTGTCCAGCACTTCCAATGAATGACCTAGAAGGGTGAGGTCAGGAGCAGCGCCTAGCCAGTCCTGCAGGAAAACCCTGCATTGCGATGGTGCAAAGGTCATTCCAAACGGGGAATCAGACATCTCCAACACACACAGGACATTTAGAGCGGCCTGTGAGGAAGCGCAGTTTACAGCGATGTCGTCTGCATACTCCAAATCCCGAAGTCGGTCCCTCGGAAGCAGCTTGACGCAGCTAAGTTCCCAGTTCTCCAGAGCACTCTCCAAGATTTCGTATATAGCGAAATTGAACAAGAAAGGTATGCTGGACAACCCTTTTTTACGCCACTGGTGATACCAAAGGGGGTCGAGGGTCCGCCATACACCCGCACTCGGTTCGAGAGCAGATGGCTTGAAGTAAGATGACATACTCCTCAGGCACCCCTTCTCAGTAGACAACTCCAGAGTGCAGCTCTGTCGACTGAGTCAAACGCGGCTCGTATGTCTAAGAAGACAACGATCGTTGGCTGGCCAAATGTTTGACGACGCCCGAGTATTTGGCGGAGTGTAAAGATGTGATCGATGCAACTCCGACCTGACCGGAACCCAGCTTGCTCTTCAAGTATGCTCTGTTCGCGTACTAGGCTGAGCCTCCTTAGAAGTAGAGCTGCGAGCAACTTGGAAGCAGCACAGATGAGACTAATCCCTCTGTCGTTGACGCAGTCAGTTCGGGTACCCTTTTTGAAGACGGGCACTAGATCCGCCAGACTCCAATCAGATGGGATAACTTCAGTGACCCAGATCTCTCGGAGGAGGGAAGTTAACTCCTGAACAAGTGATGGGCCGCCACCTTTGAAAAGAGCCGGAGGTAGTTCATCTGGGCCAGGGGCTTTGTAGCGTTTTAAGTGGCGAAGCTCCTGGGCAACCTCAGCCTCGGATGGCGGTGAAGCGTCTACACATCAGAGAGGGCTCTGAGCTCCAGAATGGAAACTCATTGGTGCTGCTGCCCAATTAAAATGCTGCTCAAAGTGCTCGGCCCAACACTCGAGTCGACGTCTTTTACAGTGAATTGACTTGCCATTGCTTTCGCATAAAACCGCTTGCAGTCGACCTTTTGCCGCTAGTAGAGCTAATCAGGAGGAAAAGCTTACGGCAATTCCTGGAGGTGGCCGCTTGCTCCATCTCAATGAGCCGCTGCGTTCACCAGGCCTTGCGATCTTTCCGGAGAAGCTATTTGAGCTCAGCGTTAGTAGCCTTGCGTAGTGAGTGGTATTTTACGCTAGTAGGGATTGCTCAACAGGCTTTGAGAAGTTGGAGTGATCGTGCAGAGATCCAGTGGTTGACAGCACTACTGGTGAAGCCATAGACGAGGGTTGCAAAGTTGTACATGGCGCTGCGGAGGTGTGTCCAGTGCGTTTCAATGTCCGTGCATGGAGCAGTGTTCAGCCGTGAGGCCAAGGCATCCTGAAATGCTTGGAGAACTTTTGGGGCAAAATGTTTAGCAACGTCAAGCAGTTTTTATGGCGACGCAACTGGAAGCCACCAAAACGTAGCGCAACCTTGGCCCACACCAACGCGTGATCCGAGGTGAGATAGGTATTCCAGATTGCTTTGCAATCCTGTATGCTACCCCGCCAGCGATAGCTAATGGCGATGTGGTCAAATTGTGTCCATGGATGGCCAGGTGATGGATGCTCCAGGTGGCGCGTCGGCGCCAGGATCCCCGAAAGCTGAAGTAGTCGATCACCGTTGTCAGTTCTGCGAGTGACATGGCCGTGTTGACCACCGAGTTTACGTGCGTCAACTGCAAGTCCGTCGACCTGCAGCTTCAAGTCCCCCGGCGATCACCACGTCAGTACTGCGCTTTTTACGGAGATGGTCGGCCAGTTGAGCATAGAACTCATCTTTAACTGTCACCGAGCTGCAATCTGTGGAAGCGTCCGCTGTGACAATGAATAGACAGCGTCTGTTGGCTTCGCGCATGGACAATTGCACTGAAGCTTCAAGTCGGACCGCGCATAGTCGACTGTTAACAGGGATCCAGTCTAGTAGCGCGGCTTTAGCACGTGTGCTCAACGCAGTCCCCACGCCAGCATAATCAGCGGCTTCGGTGGTTGAGTCTCCAGATAGGCGCAAAGTGAAAATGCCGGTGGAATTCGCAGACGGTGGAACTAGTCGCAACATCGTGCTAGAGTCCTGTAAACGGGTCTCGCTGAGACAACAGACGACAATGGCCTTAGTTTCTAGAGTGCGACCAAGGGCTGCCTGTGATTCAGTCTGCATCAGCGTCCGAACATTGAAGGTTGCCAGCTTGAGTTGGGAACGGAGCTCTAGAAATGGCTTGTCAACACGACTTGGCGCATCTTCGGACCTAGGCTCCTGATCCGCATATCGATAAAGTTCGCCCAAGACGGTACGATGTTGTGAACTTGAAAACGGAGGGGGAAGACCAAGAATGGGGGTTGAACAAACGTGGAATAAAGTGACTAAACGGTGGTGCGGTAAAAGGTAGTTTGGCAGGTTCAGCCGCCAGTACCTCGGCCGAGGAGAGCAGTTTGAGTGAGAGCAGATAGAACGATAGCGGAGAGAGCGAGCGAAGAATTGTTAAGACATGAATCCATAGGTTGTGTGGGCACAGTACTTCCCGGTTGTCCAGGCCGAGGAAGAGGGTTGACTTGGGGGACGCCACCTGGAAAGTTGGCTCATAAAGACCTAACCCGCAAGGCAGCGAGGCCATTGACGTATACCACGACCGTTGGGAGCCGGTTCTCTAAGTGAACGGCTTCGAGTAGAGGCAAACTACTCAGGGCACACAAAGAGCCCCAGTGAAGCAGCAAGGACTACCGAGCTCGCCGAGAAGTACGAATGCCGTTGGCAGCCGGGTGGCTCATACGCCTTCATAGAAGCCGGTGGCCATCGAGGTTGTACCTCCGCCCTCCGTTAAGTACTCACTTCTGTGACTAGAAGTGAGTGGTCAGTGACCCTATAGCTGGTCACATTGGCTTTGAAACAGCGTTTTGCAAGCTCTTGTGGTATTTAATGAGGAACCAGGTGACCAGCCCAGTATCTCCCGCGCTCTAGGACGCTGCCGCTGATTGTCCGCGGCTGCTTATTCATCTCGTCTGCGAACAGCCGAGATTCATTCAGTTACCTTCACAAGGAAGGCGTTCCATGATCCGCAACCTGGGGACGCGCCCGGTGGCGTACAACTCCGCCGAACCAACCAGTAGTCAGTTCACTTCCATATACACATTTGAGCAGTAAACCTGACGTTAATCCAAGTGACACACAGAAGCTAGCTTCCGAAATACTCAGTGAACTAACAGGATGCATGAGGAAGTAATGTCAGGTCTTGAGAATCGCGTTGCCCAGATGCACTCTACAGTACATACAGATAGCTGCTGCGATAGATGAGGCACACAGATCCACAATTAACCGGAAGGAAGCATCGGGCCCAGTTCTTCGGTCACATCTGTCGGACTGGCGGATGCCACTCCTCCGATCGTACTCCATACGAAGATAAAAAATTAGCTAAACGCGCTGATAAATTTCTTTTGGCACGTTGCGCTGAGAAACTAACCCACTAAGACATTTGTGACACATGACTTTTGTGAATGAAGTTGCTTTATCCTTTTGGTATTGACGATAAACCAAACAGTAGGGGTTGATGCTTTCTTGGGATCTACTGAGAGTTGGTGGAGTGGAGAAGCATGTTGAAGTCTACGTTGTATGAACGGATTGCAACTTGCAATCTCAATCTGGACCGCGATTAACTGTGAAGTGGCTTACGGTTAATTCGGTACTGGGACCGGATCTGAAGCATGCGAATGCTGCGTGGTACCCACTCGCGACATTGAACTCCACCACAGATTTCATATTCGCTTTCACTCATCAGGTAGAGAAAGCAAGATTACGACTCGAACCCGAGATGATAGCATGTAGCCGGAGACTCCGTCCATAATCCACCGAGTCGCGGCTGGCAAGGTTTGCCACAGCGAATACAAACTCATTGTGTGGATGGATTGCGACATGTAACCTCGTAGTGCTGACGAGTGCGAGTAAGCACAAATCGGTCGTGGAGTGCAGCGTTGCCAGCGAACGTTCAGAGCTGCAAGAGACGTTAGGGTCGCTCGAGTTCACTAGCCCCTTACATCATTTTCGTATAGACTGGCGTAGTATGTGCCATCAGTTGTGTGGCCCATGAAACTTCAGCTACATTGTGCTCACTGCAATGTGTTCGTTTGCAACTCTCATCTATCCTTCCATACTTTCAGAGGCTTCCACCCAGACTATAAGAAGATACCAGGACAGCTCGTTTCTGCCACGTTAGCGGTGTACAAAGCAGCAACACAGAACTTGCTTCCAACTCCTACCAAATCGCATTATTTGTTCAATCTGCGTGATTTCAGTCGAGTAATACAGGGTGTGTTACTCTCGACTCCGGAGACAGTGGATCCGTACTCCATCAAACGCCTATGGGTGCATGAGGTGTTCCGCGTATATTACGATCGACTTGTGGACGATGCAGATAGGAAGTGGCTGTTTGAATTTATTAAACAATGTGTGCGGGAACACATGGATTCCAATTTTGAGTCGTTATTCGGTCACTTGATTGGAAAGGACGATGAAGTAAGTTCAATCAGTTGTTGACGTTTGATTAAGGCTACAGGAGCGGTCTACCTGATGTAGTCAGTTAGAACCAATCGGCTAAGGTTGCATGCTATGCTTCAAGCTACCCAATATTTTCCGTCATAGGGAGGCCTATTTTCTGATCTTGATGTATACATATGGTGAATGGTTTGCGTTTATGGCGGGAATGATATGAGCCCACAAGTCATGTTGTCCATTAGCACAGCTGTGAAACTGCACCACAACCCTGAGAAACTCGGGAACCTTTGATTCTGGTGAACGAGCTTTGAAAATTGTAGTTTGGTCCAATAGGGTAGATTGACCCTCAAAAAGACACGAGGCGAGCTTGTTTTGCTCCCATGTCTTGTACACAGTGAATCCTATGCCTAACCGCTCACGTTCCTCTTCGAACTGATTCGTGTTATATCAGACGAGATAGGCTCCGCAAGATGGTGAAATTACAGACTGTGTTACCCGCGACTTTTGCAGCGTCGTCCGGAAATGTCATAAACAGGAACTGTTATTAGATGGAAACTTTTATAAGATCCATGCTTCCATCTGAGCGACAGGTAATGGTGCTTCTATCCATAATTCCAAATATAGTTACCACATAGCGTGTCCCTACAGTGCAGTAACGTGAATTTGAGGCAACCTCTGGTTTAAATTGCACTCTGCCACCTCCCCTTCGTATTATAATCCAAAGCAAACCATAACTAAGCGAATCAATCAAATATAAACACGTGGTTAGAAGATGTGGGCAGAATATGACCGCCTTCTATCGCAGCATTGCTAATTGCTTCGATGATCTGCTGTATGTGGTGTTTCCGAAGGAGACCCTTACGCACGCCATAGAGGCACATGACATTCGAAGCTGAAGGGATTAGTTCCGAATCTCCGGCGGGTTTCTACTTGAAGAGGTTACCTCGAAAGAAATTTGTTTCATGTGCCGACTCATCCTATCGCGTAGGAAGCCTACACTTCAGTTCAATTTTTGTGAACTTTTAATCCAAAAGTCCGACAAGCCTTTAGCTTGTGCAGAGGTACACCTAGCCCAACAGCTTGATTGCAGTCCACATACGACTCCCACAAGTATACGAACACTTATCTCTGTGCCGATCGAAGCCGGCGATGAAAGTCGTCGTAGCGGTGAGGATGAGATAAACGCAGGTAGGAGCAAGGTAGTCGTCAACTAACCGGACTGTTCACCTCAACGACATCGAGTTTGGGAATGCAGCCCAATTTCGCGGTCTACATACTCCACTAATTTAGCATCTATCAAGATGAAGTAATGTGAACATTTGTAAAACCAGCTATAAAGTGCCTCACGGCTGTCTTACCGGATTTGTCTTGCCCACCGCAACAAGAGCACAGTCATAGCTAGTCTTAATTGGCCTAATATTTGTACCCGCTCCATTTCTGTTATTTTATTCCGCAGGCAACGGAAGATCATTTACGTTCGCTAATGTTCTGCGATTTCTCCGACCCCAAAGGAGGTCGGAATTACGTAGAGGTGCGGGATGTGGAGAAGCTCCGAAAGGTGGCAGAAAATTATCTAGATGAGTACAACCAGATAAGCAAAAAACCCATGAATCTGGTCCTCTTTCGATTTGCTATAGAACACGTGTGTCGTATCTCTCGCATTCTCAAACAACCACGGTCTCATGCACTACTTGTTGGAGTGGGCGGTTCTGGACGCCAGTCGCTGACCAGACTTGCGGCCTACATGAGTGATTTTGATTTGTTTCAAGTAAGTCAGCTCAAGTTCATCTCGTCACGACAATTTCAATCGGGAAAGAAACTAGCATAATCAAAATATATACGATGTTGTCGTTTTTTCAGGTTGAGATCTCCAAAAGCTACGGCATGAATGAATGGAGAGAGGACCTGAAGAGGATACTGCGTAAGGCTAGTGACACCGATAACCATGCGGTCTTCCTTTTCAATGATACACAAATAAAGAACGAGAGTTTCCTTGAGGATATTAACAATTTGCTCAATGCCGGTGAAGTGCCTAATCTGTTTCCAGCGGACGAAAAGATGGAAGTGTGTGAGAGGATGCGGCAACTGGACCGAGCCCGAGAACGCAGCAAACAGACGGATGGCTCGCCGGTGGCATTGTTCAACTACTTCATTCAGCGTGTTCGCGAACAACTGCACATTGTGCTTGCACTCAGTCCCATTGGTGATTCGTTCCGGAACAGGTTGAGGAAATTTCCCTCCCTGGTCAACTGTTGCACGATCGATTGGTTCCAAGTGAGCTCTTCACTTTTGCATAGGTTCCAGCTTGTTTGCAAATGAGGCGGAAATAGTATTGGAAGAGGAGAGCGAGAGAAACCACAATACTCAACTTTTTCTTTAACTGTAAGTACACTAGCTGACACCGTTGAATACAGGAGGACAGACCTTCAACATTCATAGGTCGAAAGTGCTTTGTTGACACGAGCATATGGTGGCATCGGTGAAACAGTTTCTTCGCTACGTTCACTGTAGTCTCACCCCACAGATTATCCGCACCATACACACCGTAAACAGGAAGTCTAGCTAAACGACGGCACATGTAAGAATTCAAGCCGAGCACAGGGTGGGTGCCTATACCCTAGCTTGATAGGCGAGATAAGTCAGGATTGTACAAGTTGGCGGTCAGAAATTGAATCAACTAAGTTAATGCTTGCCCCTGGATTCCTACATAATTATAAATCTGGTTGCAAATTAGATGTGATAGAGGTATCTTATCAAGGTGAAAAATGGATCCAAGGAACTAGAAAGATAGTGGGAGGAATCCGGCAGATCGACCACGGGACGCAACGGGTGTGGTCTTCCATATATATGGCTCTGCCGATTGACCGAGGTTCATGTGTGCTATGATGGGCTTCCCGTAGCTCGTTCAACTGCGTCAACGGAGGAACCTCATCGACTCAAAAATCATTGTTTACGGATGGGTACGTACATTGTATATCGGTGCGTTCTATCGATCAAACGTGGTGTAATTTTTGCCGATTCGTACGAACTGTCTGTCCCCTAGGACTGACCGCGACACTGGGTTCATTTGGGTAGACGATGGAATGGTAATCGAATGACGTACCCGAATTGTTGCAACCTATTTAGTTTTATTTATCGACTTCACGTATTAGCCTGATTCTCATCTCAGCGTTGCCGACCATCTGGCATCATACAGGCATCGATGCTGGAAGGCCCGAAGTGGTACGAGATTCTCACATGGAGCTGATCAATTATAACCGCTGAAGAGAAGAACGACCCTCAGTGTCGTTTGGAGCGTAGTACCTTTGAGAAACGCAGATATTGCCTTCTGATACCATAATTGCCAAGGGAATATGAAAGTGGTCCTATTTTTTTTTACCATGAAGGAGTTGGTATCTGCAGGCACATATCTGTTGCCAAGCTAAGCGGATTAGTTAACTATCCTTAGTTGTTCGTTATCAAGATCCAAAGGACTGCAAGGAGGCTAGCGGTCATGCATCATGACGGTACAGAGCTCATGCCAGAGGTTGAAATATTCCAGAGTAGTTTCTGTAGGTTTACAATGATGCCTCCCGATCGGCAACTAACAGGACGACATCTTTCACATAATCCCTCCAACTAGACCCCAATATCCACATCGTGAGTATCCACAACAAGAAACTATATTATGGATTGTGGAATAGGAGAAGCCTGCTTATCTCCATTTATTCTCCTAAGTGTCCGGTTGTGCACTTTAGATTACAGCGCGAGCTGTTGGTCGAATGCAGGGTACGTAACTAGTTTACACATTTGAGGTGGACACCTTGCTGAGAATTTTGAAGGAGACGGAGCGGTGAAATTGGCTGAATGCTCTTGTAGACTTCGAGAACGCAGTTACAGTCAAAGTTGTCTAGGTCGACCACTTAAGGGACTGCCAAAAGTGGTCGCCAAGGTCAGGCTCATGCATAGGGACTTTACTCATAGGAGGAAACGTTGGGAATGCTTTTGGCTGGTTGCCATAGACAGGTGGTCACCACAGCAGGTTGGCCTGTATATTC
Organism: Dicrocoelium dendriticum; assembly: GCA_944474145.2. Lineage (NCBI taxonomy): Eukaryota > Metazoa > Platyhelminthes > Trematoda > Plagiorchiida > Dicrocoeliidae > Dicrocoelium > Dicrocoelium dendriticum. Next base: position 90,687,728 of record OX104065.1, on the reverse strand, counting down.
AACGGTGAAGCAGCGAACTGGAGTGGAGGCAATTAACTTCGTCACCACCAGGGTCGAGCTGATTCCTTGTGGTCAACACATACAGTGCGAATGACCATGAATATTATTGCCATGGTCTATTAACATTACCTAGCTGGGAGAGATAGCTCCGTTGCATATCGCGGACACAAAAAACGAACAGGTAGAAAAAACACTTTCTGAAGATGCGATAAGCACTTGGGCCTCTAACGAAGCATTCAAGCTAACTAACAATGATGCAGCCGGTACCAGCTGTGCGTAAGGCGGCTCAGACGAAGAGGACCAGCTGAACTGCTCCGGAAGATGATGCTTCCCAGAAGTCGAACGCTACCAATTAGAGTAACGGATGGTGCCGGTACGGTTTATGATAGGTTAGCCGAATACTGACTTCATGTGAGTAATTGTGTGGACTAGTTTGAAGAGTTTGCATTAGATACCTGCAGCGCATGCCTCCTGCTTTCCATCACCTTTTAGAATCTACGAGATTTCTTACTTAGCCTACAGTTCCCACCTTAGCTCCCACTTGAGAAATTGTGTGCTCGTACTGCGCCTGGTGTCAGGAGAGACTTATTTTGAGGCAAAGACATACAGGGATGCCAGCAGATGCCTTGGCTCATACATGGAGTGAGAAGTCCGATTTTGCTGGGACTTGATGTTCCCTGAAAACAAGATGCTTTTGTGCCAAAAAGCGAAACATCGTGCGCCTAACAAAAACATTAACCGGTCGTTCACTAAGCCTTATAAAACAGTGGTGATTCATCATCATCATCAACAGCAGTACATCAGCCATTTGAACTGATGCTTCGCTGCCATACAACCATGAGGACCTATGAAATAAAGAATAAGAAGAGGGAGAGAAGGGGGACTTACCTGAAAACCTTAATGCCCTAAGCAAACATTCAGGGTCAAGGCGCCTACACCTTGTGTGGACAACATACCGTCACAAACAGCTGGCTATCGTGCAAAGATAAAGTGGCATCGGCGAGACAACTTCCTTGCGGCTTTCACTGCCACGCGTCATAATCAGCCATTACCCCGCAGATAACTCAGCACCAAACACACTTTAAACAGACAATCCGATTAGGAGACGGCAGCAGAGGCGCCACTGGTGTCGGTTGCGAGCCATGTCCTGTAAAGTCTCGAGCCAAGCACAAGGTGAGTCACGTGGACTCCAGCCCGGAAGGCGAGACGGACCAACGGCACCCAGTTTGGTCGTCAGTGACTTCATTTCCCGCTGCCATGTCAACTTCTGTCCACCTCGAGCCTTGCGCCACTCTATACCTGGCAGACTGAACAAGGCCCTCCTAGGTAAGCGGTGACCAGGCATACGTAGCAAGTGTCCGAGCCAACGCAACTTATTCAGTGCTATCTGTTGTTCTAGGAATCATTACCTAGTACTCGCCTACGCACATTATCGTTGCGGACACGCTGGTGCCATTCGACTCCAGCAATGCTTCGCAGACAACGATGATCAAAGACTTGAAGGCGCCTCAGATCTTCAGACCGAAGGGGCCAAGTCTCACTACCATAGAGCAGAACGGCCCTCACTGTGGCCTTGTATACCCGGCCTTTCAGACGGAGTGAAACTCCATTCTGTCGCCAAAGATGCCACAGGTTCAAGAAGGTAGCTCCGGCTTTTGCAATGCGTGAGCTGACGTCAGTTTCTATGCGCCCATCATTGCTGATGCAGCTGCCAAGATAAGCGAAATGATCAACCACCTCGAGTTCCTCGTTAGCAAGCGTCAAGGGGTCATCAAGTGGCTGGTGGTCCTGCAGCAGCACTTTGCACTTTGAAGGTGCGAAGTGCATACCAAATAATGGGACCACTCTGGACAGGCTATTCAGGGTTGATTGGGCCGTCCCAACATCGTCGAAAAGCAAGACGATATCGTCCACATAATCTAGATCAACTAACCTTTCACCAGGCAGTACTTCAACGCCTACATCGCGAGATTCCGTAAGGGAACACTCCATGATAGAATCCACGACGAAATTGAACAAAAAGGGGAAATCGGACAACCCTGACGAACGCCACTTGTGATCGGAAAGCTATCCGACAGGTCACCGTAGACCCTGATGCGGCCTGTAGTGTTCGAGTATAGAGCACGAAGGATGTTCACATATTTCGTGGGAACACCTTTCTGCGCAAGTATTTCGAACAGAATCGATCGATCGACTGAATCGAACGCACTCTTGAAATCGAGGAACACAGCTATTGTCGGTCTGCGGTATGCGTGGCGCTGCTCTAACGCCTGCCGCAAAGTGAATATATGGTCTATACAGCCACCTGCTGGGCGGAAACCAGCCTGCTCTTTCCTAATCCGAGACTCCCGTTCCGCAGTGAGGGGACGAACAATAATCGAGGCCAATAATTTTGTCACAACTGGCGTTAGGCTAATACCCCTGTGGTTAGAACAGTCTGTGCGACTGCCCTTCTTGTATATTGCCACTATAATCGATTCGCTCCAATTAGCCGGGACACTTTCTTCCTTCCAGATACGTTCAAATAAGGAGGTCAATGCTTTGCAGAGGACCTCACCTCCATCCTTAAATAGTGCAGGTGGGAGCGAATCCGGGCCAGCGGCACGAAAAGGATTAAGGGCTGTGATCGCGTTTTGGACCTCGGCCTCCGACGGAGGCTCTAAACTAACCGTCCATGGCACGTCCCGCATCACCTGAGTAGGAAGAGATCCGGGAGCAGGGGGCCAGCTGAACTGATCTTGAAAGTGTTCCTTCCAACGAGCCATACGGCGCTCCTTATTGTGTATCAGCGCACTCGCTTTGTCTCTGATTGTTTCACTGACGCCTGGTTTCCTGAGACCAGTCGTTCGGATTAGCTGGAAGCGATTGCGGCAATTGCCTACTGCTCCTGCCTCCTCTATTTCGTGAGCCCGACTGATCCACCAGGCTTCCTTGTCAGCACGTAAACTCCGCTTTAGTTCGCGCCTAATAGCCCGTCTAGTCACATTGCGTTCAGAGCCAACCAGGAGGTGTCTTCTAGATTCCAACAGGTTCACCGACCTCTCGGATATCCAGTGACTGGTGCGGTGACTATGGATAGTGCCACAAGCAGGTGCTCCTGCGTCGTGCATGGCGGCCGAGATCCTATTCCATTGAAGCTCAGTCTCATTAGAACAAGACAGCGAAAGTTCGGTATGCAATGCTTCTTGATAGGCTTGCCTGACCGAGGACTGAGACAATTTCTCCGTTTCCAATCGTAGGGGACACTTGGTGCGCCTCCCGGTAAAGTTCATGGAGAAACGACAGCGTACCAAGGCATGATCAGAGTCGACGCAGGTACTCCAGTACAAGCGGCAATCCAGGATGGAACCACGCCATCTGTAACCTATGGCTATGTGGTCAATTTGGGTCCATCGCTGGCCAGCTACAGGGGGACGCCAAGTGGCACTTCGGCGCCCACTGTGTCTAAAAGCAGTGCTACTAGGAAACAACTGATGCTCCCCATACAGTTGTAGCAAACGCTCGCCGTTATCAGCCCGTTCGGAGTTAAGCCCATAATTACTACCTAGCTGAGCTTCTGAAGGGCTCAGACGCCCTACTTGTGCGTTCCTATTCCCTTCAAGCTTTATAATATCTGAACTAGTAGCACTGCGTAGTAGCGCGTTCAGTTCGTGATAGAATGTGTCCTTGACAGCATTAGAACTGCAATCGGTGGGAGCATAAGCGGAAATCACAAACAAACAGCGTTTTGTACTACTTCGTGAATAAACCTTAGCTGATGTTGTCAAACGGGCTGCACATAAACGGCTGTACACCGGAATTCAATCGACCAACGATGGCTCAGCCTTGGAGCTGAGAATGATACCTACACCAGCTTGACCGGTGAGTGCTGCATCGGCGTCTCCGGATGCGTGCAACCAATAACGAGAGGATAAGCCGGGTGCAGTTAATTCAATAACCCCGTTAAGGTTATTGATCCTAGTTTCGGACACAACACACATCAATACCCAGTGTGTCCAAGGTGCGTACGAGTGCAGCCTGTTGACCTACTTGTCTTAGAGTGCGAACGTTGAATGTCGCCATGGAAACGGGATAGCGTGGCCTTATAAGGGACTTTTGCCGATAGACGTCCGATAGGTGCGGTGGGATGATGGCTGCAGATGGTTCTACTCCAGTGGCATTTCGGTTGCTGTCAATTAAGCTGGGAATTATAGAAGGAAGGTTAGTAATGGGGGTCGGGATGGGAGTAAGAGAAACAGGTGGAAAAGAAAGAAGGAAGGCGCCAGCAGTAGCATGTTTTCGCTTATCCGCCCTGCCGTATGCAGCAGATAAGGCGACCCTTGATAATCTGCGCGACGGCCGATGCAGGATGAAGTTTATGTTTGAAGAAAATATCATGGTTGTATGTGGACTGAGATACTGCCAGGGCGCCCAGACCTAGACAGGAGGACGATTAGGGTCCTCATCCAAAGCCTTTGGCTCGAAAGCCTGTCTGCAAGGCAGCGGGGAGGTGGCAATGATTTAGTTTTACAGAAATGGACGCCATCCGCTTTCAAACCCCCAACCTAGAGGACCAGGAAACTGACTTTGTCTGACCTCTCACCATTGACCAACCTGGTAGGTGTATCTCTCAAGATGCCCACAGGCACCACCCAGTATAGCTCAATGGGTCAATGAGGTACGCAAACCGTCGCACCACGTTAAGATCCAGTCTCGTTGCGACGGAATAGTGGTGATTAGACTGTGGGATATTCCGTTAGACTGTTACTGGTTATTTTTCTGGTCACCAATCAAGGTAAACATGTTCAGCGCTTCCTGGTAGGAATCACTTTGAGTCAGCAGTGAGCTGTGTTTTGATCCGAGTTGATAGCAGGTTTCCAAAACGGAACGTGTTTAAAGATGAAAGTATCAATGTTCTAGTGTGCATATATATATATATATATATATATATATATATATATATATATATATATATATATATATATATACTGGCGGGAGAGCCTATGGTGCGCTGAGGCTGGTGGTGGCTAGATCCTGACAGATGGTCTACCCACTGCTGCTACTGTTGCGCCATAGTCTCATGTCCTGGGCGCCTCCACGTGGCGACCGCTGGGTGGGAGTTGGGTTTCGCCCTTCTCCCTGCTAAGATCCAGGACACCAATCCGCATGAGTCGGCTAACTGACCATGTGCTAGACCCGCTGCCTTTCGGGTGTATATTTAATCGAAGGCTTTGGCTGAGGACCCGAGTCGTTCTCCTGTCAGGTGTGGGCGCCCTGGCAGTATCCTAGTCCATCCTCTTCGGAGGTTAGGAAGTGGTCGATGGCCCTCTTCCCGTAAAACCTAGCCATGGGAGACAACAGGTTTACGGGTTATAAGCTCACAGCTCGATTGGCGTAGAGCACGAATGCCACGCATTGTCTCTGACGGTGGGAGGACACCTCCGGGTGTTCAATGGTTTGCTACTGCCCGCCTCAAGCCAGGCAGCCCCTGGTCAAATTGGTGCAAACCCGCCAAAAACCCACCTGCGTCTGGCCGTGGTCGCAGGTGCGTATCCTACTACGGTCGCAAAACATATAATAATTGTTCCAGTACCTCAAAGGCTGCGTGTGACGGCCGTCAAGTAGATCCCAATCTGTCTCTGCAATCACATTCCCGAGCTGGATCTGCTCCCCACTGCCTTGTGGGTCAGGCTATTGAGCCAAAGGCTCCGGGTGGAGTCCCTCAAGCAAACCTCCAAATCACCCACTGCATTGTGGGTCAGGCTATTGAGCCAAAGGCTCCGGGTGGAGTCCCTCAAGCAAACCTCCGAAGCACAACGACCACCTCGCGTGCGATTGCCCACCAATGCAATCGTATGCCTGCGCGCAAAGCACTCAGCATCGGGTGCTGGAACGTGCGCACACTACTGGACCGGAACTCCAGCGAGCGCCCGGAGCGACGCACTGCACTGGTCGCGATGGAGCTGGCGCGCTACAACATCGATATTGCGGCGCTCAGTGAAACTCGGCTCGCTGAGCAAGGTAAGTTGCATGAAGCAGGTGCTGGCTACACATTCTACTGGGTGGGCAACGCCGCCTCAGCACCACGTGAACATGGGGTCGGATTTGCAATATCCGATCGCCTGAATGGCCAGCTGGTGGGTGAACCAACGGGCATCAGTGCGCGACTGATGACTGTTCGCCTACGACTCGGAAGAGGTAAGTTTGCTACTTTTATAAGCACGTACGGTCCGACCATGTGTTATCCTGATGACACGCGTGATCAGTTCTACACTGAGCTATCCTCCGTGATACGGTCTGTGCCGAGGAGCGACCGACTATTTCTGCTGGGTGATTTCAACGCGCGCGTTGGGCGTGATGCATCGGTGTGGACAGATGTTGTCGGTTCGCATGGCATTGGTTCAGCGAATGCGAACGGTGACAGGCTGCTCTCACTGTGTGCCACTCACGGCCTGACGATCACGAACACTCGGTTTGCACTGAGTGCGAGTGATATAGCAACTTGGACGCACCCACGGAGTGGTCACGCTCACCTGCTCGACTATGTCATCGTACGTCAGCGTGATATGCATGAAGTGCGCATGACACGTGTACTGCGTGGAGCTGAGTGTGGCACTGATCACAAGTTGGTGCGGACCAAACTGTACATATATTTTCGTAAATCTATGTATTGCACTCCCGCCGTGAATCGGCGTAAATTTAACATTCTCTCCCTCGGTACTGTGGCGAAACGTACTGAGCTGGAGAAGGCGATGGCTGCACGCCTGTGTGTGATGTGGACTGCATAGCCACAGTGGGCGACCTGTGGCACCACATTCGCGATCAGGTGACAGCTGCTGCCGAGGAGACCATCGGGCGCGCAAACTGTAAGCGGCCTGATTGGTTTGATGACAACAATGCGACGATCGGCGCATTGGTGTCGGAGAAGAATGCAGCATTTGCTGCACATGTTGCAGACCCCAGTGACTTGGGAAAGAGTAGTCAGTTTCGCAAACTTCGACGGCGACTGACCCGAGAGCTCCGTCGCATTAAAAATGCATGGTGGACGGAGAAGGCGAAGCAGATGGAATGCTACGCCGAACGCCGTCAACACAAGGAATTCTTTGACTCCTTGAAGGCGGTGTATGGACCGAGATTGGAGCCGCTGAGGACACTGATCGATGGTAGTTCAGGCGCTACCTGCACGCAGACTGCAGACATAATGCAGATCTGGCGGAAACACTTTGACTGTCTCTTGAACAACCGTTCAGAGATCGACTGGCCTACATTGAACGGCCTGAAGCAGCACGATGTGAAGGCGGGTCTGGCGGATACGCCGACACTGGATGAGACGCAGAGAGCACTTGCTCAGCTGCGAAACGGCAAGTGTGCCGGAGCCGACGGGATCCCGCCTGAAGTATTGAAACACGGCGGACCCGCGTTGTTGACTGCGCTGCACCACTTGGTGCAACGCGTGTGGATTGAGGAGGAGGTGCCTCCTGAGCTGAAGGATGCCCTTGTGCTACCACTGTACAAGGGCAAAGGTAGCAAGCAATGTTGCACGAATTATCGTGGCATCAACTTGCTGAGTTGTGTGGGCAAGGTGATTGCCCGAATCCTGCTCAACCGCCTCGTCAGTCAGGTTGTGGAACCTAACGTGGCGGAAGAGCAGTGTGGATTCCGTTCGGGTCGCAGCACTATAGATATGGTGTTTGCGGCTCCTCAGTTACAGGAGAAGTGCAGAGAACGACACCAGCCATTGTACTCGCTTTTTGTTGATTTCACCAAGGCATTTGATACGGTGAACAGCGAGGCATTGTGGCTGGTGTTGGGTAAGTTTGGTTGCCCGCGTAAGTTTGTAAGTTTAATTGAATGTCTGCACAGTGGTATGCGAGCGAGGATGCAGCTGAGTGGAGAGACCTCGGATGACTTTGCAGTTGTCTCTGGTGTGAAACAAGGCTGTGTCTTAGCTCCTGCCCTGTTTAATATATATCTTCATGCAATGTTATCTTGTGCTTTTGATGCGGCTTGTGCTTACGGTGTTCGTGTGGAGCACCGTATTGATGGTGGGTTGCTGAACATCCGTCGTTTCGGTGCGAGAACTCTAGTCTGTGAGACAACTATCCGTATGTTGCTGTTTGCTGACGACTGTGCGTTGTTTTCACACAGCGCGGATGAGTTGCAGCACATGACTAGTGCTCTGGCTTCGACAGCGGCCAAATTCGGGCTCACCATCAACACAAGCAAAACTGTCTGTCTCTTTCAGCCTTCACCGGAGGTGCAATCTTCAATATTGCCGCGAATCAGCATTGGTGCTGAAGTATTGGAAACCACCTCCCGCTTCAGCTACCTTGGGAGTGTGATGTCGACTGACCAGCAGCTACACGTTGAGTTGCGTAATCGCGTGTCGAAGGCAGCAGCGGCATTCGGGAAGCTTGAGTACCGAGTGTGGAACAACCATCAGCTTACCATTGGCACGAAGCTGATGGTGTACAAATCCATGGTACTGTCCGTTCTTCTATACGGCAGTGAAACGTGGACGATGTACCGTCGGGATGTGCGATATCTCGAGCGGTTCCATCAGCAGTGTCTGCGACGAATTTTGCGCATCGGTTGGGGCGACAGAGTTGCAGACACGGAAGTGTTGCGCCGAAGTGGGATGTATGCAGTGGACTGCATACTTTTACTGAGACACCTGAGATGGCTCGGTCATGTGTGGCGCATGGATTCGACTCGGATACCGAAACAACTCTTATACGGTCAGCTGAGTATTGGGAAGCGGCACGTGGGGAAACCAAAGTTACGTTACCAGGACATGATCAAAGTGAGCCTCACACGTTCTAATCTTGATTGCAGGTCATGGGAATCGAAAGCGGTTGATCGGCGCGTATGGCGCGATCTCATCACGAAGGCAGTTGCTGAAGTGCGGGAGAAAGACCTCATGCATGCAGAGAAGAAGCGGCAAGTTCGGAAGCGGCAAGCACCGATGGATTGTAGTTCATCGACATCGAGTGCATGGTGCTGTAGCACATGCGGTCGCGAGTGCCTGAGTCAGGCAGGCCTAGTAAGCCATGAGCGAGGCCACTCGGGACTACTACCGAAGCGCCGACGGGTTCTGCAGAGAACGTAGGCAGAACCGGCGCAGCGTTTGTAGGTACGCTGCATTCGATTTACTAACCGCGTGCTTGCATGCTAAGTCTCTTTATTTCAGGTGGTGGGTTTTCAATTTTGCCCTAATGCTTTTCTTTCCCATATAAATGCCTAGTTATACTCTCTTCTATACACTTGCACACGTCGCTTAAGCCACTTGTAGTTATTTCGATAACATTTTCGTGTTTGTAGCATTTCCGTAAAATAAACCTCCTGACCTCGTGAACTTACCTCGTATTCTTTTGTAAACGTATTCTTTTGTAAACAACTTATTTCATATGCTCACTAATTTAAGATTTATGTCACCGTTTGCTTGCGTGCTAAGTCTGTTTATTTCAGGTGGTGGGTTTTCAATTTTGTCCCAATGCTTTGCTTTCTCGTATAAATGTCTACCCGTACTTTCTTCTATAAACTTGCACACGTCACTTAAGCCAATTCTAGTCCTTTCCGAAAACATTTTTGTGTTCGTGGCATTTCCGTAAAGTTTGCCTTCTGACCTCGTGAACTTATCTCGCATTCTTCTGTAAACAACTTACTTCAGATGCTCATTACTTTAAGATATATGTCACCCTTTCCTAGTGAGCCATGAGCGAGGCCACTCGGGACCACTACAGAAGCGACGACGGGTCCTGCAGAGAAGGTAGACAGCACCGGCGCAGCGTTTGAAGGCACGCTGCATTCGATTTACTAACCGCGTGCTTGCATGCTAAGTCTCTTTATTTCAGGTGGTGGGTTTTCAATTTTGCCTTAATGCTTTTCTTTCTCATATAAATGTCTACCTGTACTCTATTCCATTAACTTGCACACTTCGCTTAAACCAATTGTAGTCGATTTCCATAGCATTTTGTGTTCGAGGTATTCCGTAAAGTATACTTTCTGACCTCGCGAACTTATCTAGGATTCGTTTGTAAACAACTTATTTCATATGCTCATTAACTTAAGGTTTATGTCACCGTTTCCTTATGCATTAATCGAGTTACTTGCTTTGTTATTTTTCTCTCAAGTGATTGGCTGTTGTTTGATATCCCCAGTGTGGCTGCGCTTGATGTGCATGTTGACAAGGTGCCTACCTGTCTATTACCCGCTACCTCGTCCATACTGGCTTTAGGAGACAGTTGGTCGTTGCTGGAGGGGACGGGGTGCACGGTCCTTGTGGCCGTGTTAGGCTCGAAGAGTGGTTCCATGCACTCAGTGTGGAGCGGATTACGGTCCAGCCACCGCCTTGTGTGCGCTTGATTCCCAAATACAGCGTGCTTGTGTTTGCCTGTGAAGGAGTGTGGGCCGGCTCCGTTGATGAAACGTGGCTCCCATCCGCATGCCTCCCGGTCTTATTCCTTCGGGGTTACACTGGATATGGGGTGTGTGGTTGGAGCTGTGGGTGGTGCAGCGCAAGCCACTCATGGTCCCTCTGTAGGCGCAGGCGTCCTGTGGCTTGCCACAGTGACAGGCAAATCCGAAACCAGATGCCGCCAACCATATATATACCTGCGCCTACGGTGGCACCACAGTTCATCCACATACCCCATATCCAGCCTAATCCCGAAGGAATAAGACTGGAAAGAATGTGGATGGGGGCCACATTTCATCTACGGAGCCGGCCTACATTCCTTCAACATGCAAAACAGTAGCATTCCTGTCAGTCTGCATTGGGAGTCAAGCGTACCAGAGATCCACAAAGCGGTGGCTGGACTGTGGTCCGCTCCACACTGATGCATGAAACAACTTATTGAGCCTAGCGCCGTCACGAGGACCGTGCCGTTTACAGTTCGCGCGGCAGCAGCCGTCACCTGTTCACAGATGTGGTGCTTTAGGTCACTCACTGCTTGGAAGGCTTGAGCGAAACGTTTTCACCAGATAAAGCAACAAACAATGTTGGAACTGGACACCTGTGTTACTTACATCCAAGTACGGACCTCAACAATTTGCGCTCCCAGTTGGGTTCCGTACTAACAACGCAATTTATTTCAATTGGCTAGCAAATTTAGCTTTAAAAGGAAGCATGTATAAATTAATGGCGTCATAATAACCGGTTTTATGTCACACGTGCTTCAAGAAAAATGACTAACGGAAAATTTCGGCACAAATATGTGAGTTAAACAGAAATACCGCAGGGTGCACGGATTAATTGGATTCAGGCGTGACCATTCACATCAATGTTCCAACGATGTGGGGGCACATTACGGGGTCACATGTAACAACCATAAGCTGGCTCAAGCTGGTGTCCAAGCCGTCACTGTAAGGCAACTGATGACACGCAGTGTCTAATTGTATCACAACGTCTCGTGTTCCATACACTTTACCAAGCGAATTTGGGTACAGTCAGCTGGCCGGATGAACTGTCGCAAGCCGGATGCGGCCCACGGGCCCTGGTATAGACGATGGTGCACGGTGAAAATGGGTTACATTTACCAACACAAGTTTTGCAACAATCTGAAAAGTGACAGGCCTGCTAGAGCAACTCATGGTACATAGGGGACCACTTCAGTATCAATGACTGCGATGTGTACTCTTAGTGGCAACAACTTAACCAAAGCATGGTGTATGTTTAATAAGTGATCAATTTTTAATGTCGATTAAGTTCCATTGGGTTTATTGCCAAAGTAGAGTGCATCTTTCATCTCACTCTGTCGTAGACGTGGCCAGAAGATGCTCTCACAGCTGTCGCTACGCGTTCATTGGGTGCAGTGGATATGACCGAAGAGGTTCGGGAAGCATGCATCCAGCTTTGCAAGTATTTCCACACAAGCACCCAAAAACTCTCAAATCGGTATCTGCTGGAACTGGAACGACACAATTACGTCACACCCACATCATACTTGGAACTGATCACCACTTTCATGACGCTGCTGGAGAAGAAACGGACGTGAGCTGCCTTTTGAATATTCATTTGCAATCTATCCTTTCTCACACCTAAGCATGCTAGTCTTCATGAGCATTTGTACAATGCCTCACATTAGCCAGCTGGTATCATAACGTTAGCACACAGTTTGTACACTTGTTAAGTGAAGAAATGGTGGTTCCTAGAAAAGCTATTCCGACTAGTCAAACGAATATTCCCGCCCAGTGCCTGTCATCGGTACGCAACATTCAGTCTCAAATGTCGAGTTAGACGTGATTCCACACTAAACAACCGGGACCCAGTGTACCAAGGAAGTTTGTCCTACCGTCAACCCTGAGCATGACCAAGCGGGACTTTGGTAGTCGCATTTCACTCCGCTAGTGGTTTGCTGGGAAGTTTCTCAACACCGGTCGTTTTGATATTATGCTCACTTGGACAATGAACAATAGTTTATAACAGGCAAAAGTATTACTTGACAGGTCCTGTAGAAGGACCGTAGTGAGGAGTATAAAATGATTGTTTGAAATGGCAGAAAAAAGGGAAATTCTGATTTAAACTGACTCACTGAGTTATTCACATAAACACATATGCTGATCTGCGCGTCGCTACGTAACGGAAAGGGATAGTGAGCACACTGCGTTACTTCGTCTTCCACTGGAAACGGACTATGTCACGTAATGTAAATGGGATACAGTGTAGTTCAATTTTTCTTCTTTCACCCTTAATGTTGGGGGCGAAAACAACATGAGAAGGAAGAGCGTTCCACGTTCTGGATACCCGAAGGGAGAAAACGTTTTGTCTACAATCAAGTCGACTGTAGTGTGTAGTCAATTTGAGTTGGTATCCTCTCGGCTTGGTATTGCGGCTGACTTGCAACAGCTCGCGTCAGGCCTGATTGGTGTTAGTCAGCATTTGGTACACCATAATAAGGCCTCCTCGCAGACGCCGTATTGCCGCTGTACAAGCCTAGGGTTTTCAGTCTGCGTGTTCGTCGCCGTATGTTGCAAAGCGTCGATCGCAGCCTCATCGTGTTTGCGTCAAGGTCGCCAGGCCTGGACCGCGTACTTCACTTGGGGTCTGACGTGGGCGTTCAGCATTTGTAGATTGATGGCTCGAACTCGATCATTAGTCTTGGAGTGAATCATGCCGCTACGCTGCACTACACCATTCCACTTAGTTCCTGACGCAAACTGCAGTCCATTCTATTTCGCTGAATCGATGACTGGAATAACATACCCATTGCATGTGCATATAGCGTTTCAGCTTCAGAAGTGTTGTGTAGCAATTGCTAGGGCTATTTGTGACTCTGGATCTGCATCTTTGCGTTGAACTGTTTGGGATTGTTGCACAGATCTCACCCCTAACTGGTGACATGGTGTAACTCCAAGTGGTTAGAGCAGGATAGCGCGCTGACCTATTGTTTGAGATACCGCACTGATATTGTATGACATCTTAATTCGTTCATGCGACACATTCCATTGGTCTGATGCCAAGCGGCCTCGCGGTCCAGATCTGGGGGCTATCCCTGTCATTTGTATCTTTTGTAAACAACAAAGAATACGTCGCCCTGCGCGGTGATTCGTTGTTTGTCATTTCGGCTGTGAATGCCGGTCCTAGTGAAGAGATTACATTCTCACTTCACGAGAGCAGAGGCGAGGGTGATTTTCACAAACTCAAGAGAACCTAATTCCTCAACAATGCAATTGGTGTTAAATATTTGTTCAGGCGTTTATGGGCCAAGATTTGCTGCTGATGAGGTATAATGAAAGCGAAATGCTCACTTTTCCTGTGTGTACTTTACAGCGAAGTGTTGCTTCAAAAGAGCCGATATGAGGTCGGTTTGGAGAAGCTAAGCAGTGCAGCCGCAGAGATCTCCGAGATGTCACAGGAGCTGCAGTCGCTGCAGCCGAAGTTGGTACAGGCAAGCAAAGAGGTCGACGCCGTTATGGTTGTAGTGGAGCAACAGAGCGCGGAGGCAGCGAAACAGGAAAAAGTCGTTCGCGTGGACGAGGCAGTGGCCGGAGAGCAAGCCCGAATGGCTGAAGCTATAAAGGAGGAGTGCGATGCAGATTTGGCAGAAGCCATACCAATACTTGAGATAGCATTGAAAGCTCTGGAGACCTTGACTCCAGCGGTGAGTGAGCAAACCATTGCAAGTTCGATCTCTGTGTTGATGCAGAATTTTTGTTCAATTATATGCGTTTAGACACGGGAGTTTCTCCGCTCACGCACTAGCTGATTTTGGCAGACCAGATGATCGATCATAATGGCTTAGATTGCGCTTCGTTTTTATTCTACACTCCAGCATGCCGGTTGTAATGTGATAGAACCCACATACCATGTAAAATGTGGTCACACAACACGTCTATTCTGGTATTTCATTTATGATCCTGATTAATCAATCACATCCCTAGGGGAGTCGTGTGTTCTACCTTTTGCCCAGCCACTGAGAAAATTCACCGCTGACGATCTGTAGGGTTCTAACAGTGGTGAACAGGACGCTATAAAACCGCCGATCACATTGAGTACTTCCATTTACTTACCTTATTGCAATTCCAACCGATTTTCTTGTTCCAAATGACAAGTTGTTGATACTCTTTTTTTAAGGATATAACCATTGTCAAGGCGATGAAGTCTCCGCCTGCCGGTGTCCGCTTAGTAATGGAAGCAGTATGCGTACTTAAGGGCATCAAACCAGATCGAGTGAATGATCCGGCCGGTTCGGGGAAGAAGGTAGAAGACTACTGGGGACCTTCTAAACGATTACTTGGTGATATGAAGTTCTTGGAAAACTTGAAAGGTTTTGACAAAGACAACATACCTAATTCAATTATGAAAATGATCCGGGAACGCTACATACCCAACCCAGACTTCAAGCCAGAGCGTGTGGCGGTTGCCTCCACTGCCTGTGAAGGCCTGTGCAAGTGGGTGATAGCCATCGATAGATATGATGCAGTGGCGAAGATTGTAGCCCCCAAGAAGGAGGCCCTGGCAAAAGCTATGGAGGAGTACACCACGGCCATGGACGCGTTGAGTAAAAAACGAGCCGCACTTAAGGAAGTACAAGATCGTCTGCGCTTGCTGACTGAAGATCTGGAGGCGAACAAAAGGAAGAAGATTGACCTTGAAAACAAGGTGGACATATGTACGAAGAAACTGGAGCGGGCCGAACAACTC
The DNA here is from genome assembly GCA_944474145.2 of Dicrocoelium dendriticum. Taxonomy (NCBI): domain Eukaryota; kingdom Metazoa; phylum Platyhelminthes; class Trematoda; order Plagiorchiida; family Dicrocoeliidae; genus Dicrocoelium; species Dicrocoelium dendriticum. The sequence continues at coordinate 90,672,604 of OX104065.1, read as the reverse complement.
ATCGGAGGTTTGGGTGGGGAAAAGTCTCGCTGGACGGAGGCAGCCAAAACTCTTGGTGAACAATACATCAACTTGTCGGGAGATGTTCTGACCTCCAGCGGTGTGGTTGCTTATCTCGGTGCGTTTACTTCTTCCTTCAGACAAGACCAAATTAAGGAGTGGCTGGCGGCAGTGAATGAAAGTGCGATCCCTTGCTCCCCCGCGTTCAGTTTGGTGAGCACATTGGGAAATCCTGTCGAGATTCGGGCGTGGAACATCGCAGGCCTGCCTACAGATGATTTCTCCGTTGAAAACGGAATAATTATCGCGTACGTTTAAGGCTTATGTATTTTTTCTTTTCTTTTCACGGTCCTGTTACATTACCTGGTGTTTGCTATCAGGGATGTTAGCATGGACCCTGTCCGTCATCCATCTCTTGCCACACTGCCGTGAGGTTGGACGAACTTAAAAGCTCGGTGCGTTGCAGATGATCAACGACTGCACTTCAGCTCTTATAAGGAGGACAACGATGCCATGCATGTCGTAGTACAAATGAGCTTCACTAACTACTCGATGCGGGGTCGGTGTATTAGTCGGTTCACTAAAGTACCCACGCGTTGTACACACTGAGATATCCCTTCTTGCTGCTTTCTTACGGTGTTCAGTATGCAGTACACGAGAGTAAGTCCCAGTTTATTCGCTGGTTTGCTCGGGATTCTTGTATGCCTACAAAGAGCGGTCAAGTTAATGTACGGCAGGACCTCGTTAGTTCTGAGCGTGAGCAGAGTTCCAGCCTCGATGACGAAAGCGCTGGAGACGCTTTTTTGCCTTTGACATTGGCATTCCATAAGACCCCATTTCCATGCATATATATGGCATGAGCGAGTTAAATTTATGGTCACTGCAACGGTGGAACTGGGTTGAATCTGAGTACGCCTTACGAAACGTATATACTGAGTAGTACAGGCTGTAAAACAGCTCATAGCCTGGGGAGGACCACGGTGGTTCTAGAAAGTAAGACAATGTACAAGGTAGAACTCACGACTTGGTTTGCAACGTACAGGTAGCGGGCGAAATGGCAAGCGTAGAGATGAAGTTACTAGTAGAACTATTAAACCAAGCTTGGATGACTTCGAACCACTAGTTACGTGAAAATAAGCCTAATTGATAACATTTGGTATTTAAGTATGTAACTGCTTAATGCACACACAGTAAGTTAGTAGCTAGGAATGGTGTGATTAGGTGGGAATGGCGATGTTGAGTCACCAGAAGCAAATAATCTGGCTTGTATATGAAATTAATTCCTTTACGGACCTTAAACCCACCACGACATCTGTTTTGCCGATCGCGTGCCACTAACAACGCACGAGCGCAGTGTTGGACGATGAGGCGCTAATCGTATGATAACGGATCGTTAACGGCCTCCTAGGCTAGGTTGGTTTACAAAATAGCTGGTTTACCCCATTGACAGTGATATCTCCGTCTTTTATTGCACAGTAACGCTCGCCGGTGGCCCCTAATGATTGATCCCACAAGTCAGGCAAATAAATGGGTGAAGAACATGGAAAAGAGGAACAATTTGCAAGTAGTCAAGCTGACCAGCAGTGATTTTGTACGAACATTGGAGAACTGTATTCAATTTGGAACCCCAGTTCTTCTGGAAGGAGTTGGGGAAGAACTAGATCCGATACTAGAGCCGTTATTGCTGAAACAGACCTTCAGGCAAGGTGGAGCACTGTGTATAAAACTGGGCGATTCGGTTGTCGAATATTCCAATGAATTCCGTTTCTATATAACAACAAAGGTAAGTGTTGATCCCGTGCTCTCTTCTTTCTGGGACTGGATTAAATATTTTATTACATTATGTGCAGAAAAGGACATTTTCATCTGGCCTCAGCAGGTCCCTCGTTCGTTCGACTACTTTTTACTGAACGGATACTCACTTCGGACTTCGTTCACTCGCCAGCACCGAGGTCACGCAACCTAGAAATTGTCTCGTAAGTTAGGCTTTAATTGAGCCAACCAATGATCCGAAGCAACCACGTAGATCGCTTCAAACGTGGGGACGCGATTCACATCAGATGTACTCTGCAGATTTTCTTTGTAACTGGGAGGCAACCTCCTCCTTTCCAGGGAGTGTTGGCAATGTGCTTGATAAGGACCAGATACAAGGCCATTTGCAAATTCCAGTTCCGTGAGTACTCGTAGTACTTAAGGAACGAAAAGCAGTGATTAGTTTCTTTGCATCACCCTTGGGCGGTAGATATTATGAACAGATCCATCGGTGACAATCAGCATCATCCAATAAGCTCCCATCGACCAACCGAAGACAGCTGAACTACGGGTTGCACAAAGAGTGTCATTGCTGATCAGGTCATCACGTAACCTAGGTGTTGACCCTGAGTAAAACGGACGCCAACATGGACAGTTTCCGAGCCAGTGATGTATCGGTCAGTTAGGATTTTATCATGAGGACAAAAACGGGATTCCAGAGAGCGGATTGCCGCTGTATTTTATCCTACCTGCTATAGGTATTGCATTCAACTGCTTTTGTTAGGTCACCTGTTGTGCGAGTTATAATTTCTGCCAGATATTAATGAAGCGAGAATCGTCACACCGTGGAATTCGACAAGTAGCAACATACTATTACTGATGTAACCAGGAGTGACTTGCAAAGTGAATCCCCTGCAAATGTAATCTCGTTGACATGTGCCGTTTCGAGCCACCATAGTGGCTCTTTGCCATGTACAATCAATATAAAATGTGCATCAGCAGTACGCCAGTACGCAGTGCCGACGCTTCGCTGCCACACAACCACCACCAGTCGCTCGTGACCTAAGAATACTGCGAAGGTCGGCCGGTCCCTGCGCGGGCTCGAACCCGCGCCCTTATACTACAAGGCAGGTTTGTGATCCCTAAGGCTGTGGGCCGGCAATTAACTCATATAGCACAGCCGGACAAATTTGTAGTAACTATGCTTTTCTATACTGTCCAAGTCGAGGTAATTGTGAAAACGACCATGTCGCCGGATTCTGAGATGAAACATCTCGGGCCTCACAAATAGCAGATAGGCGCATTCGAAAGGATGTGAATCCTCCTCATAGTGGCTCGTTATAAGTGGGAATACAGAAATCGAACCGTTATCAAACCAGGCTTTAGTTACGTCAGGAGGAGAGGATTTAGTTCATTGATGTTTCACAAAGACGCTTTGGCATTTCGACACTTTTATCGGCCAGTGACTGAAGGTATCAGGCGTTTCCCTTGTAACCCGAAAGTCAACAGTTTTTTATCCGATGGTGGTTGTGAGCGACATAGCAGTATCCCTTTTGGTCGTCGCGTAACAGCGAAGTGTAGTTGCTGCGCACTGGCTTGTTGCTGCCTTCTTTTTCTTTTCTATTACATCAGTACTTACAATACTGAATCCTCGTCCAATTATCAAGCCTCCAGAAAGATGAATCGTGTACAACGGAACACCGAAGCCGTAAGAGTTACACAATAGGGTCACACAGAAGCTTGTTTTGATTTAAACAGCGGAAAGGCGAAACTGTGTAAAACACCATTTCAGCACGGTAACTCAACGGTTATTGTTGAGATGCCAGACATTGAGACATTGTCAAAATTTCCTTGGAATGCTCTGAATTCGTGGTTTATGGGTAACTCACAGACCTTTTTCTCTTCGTTGTTCTTTTCAGCTGAGAAACCCCCACTATCTACCTGAGACAGCGGTAAAAGTCACACTAATGAATTTCATGATCACCCAAGAAGGTCTACAAGATCAATTATTGGGTATTGTCGTGGCACGTGAAAGGCCAGAGCTAGAGGACGAGAAGAACAAATTAATCCTACAAGGAGCAGCAAACAAAAAGAAACTGAAAGAGCTGGAGGATCAAATTTTGGGCGTTTTATCTTCGTCCGAAGGTAACATTCTGGAGGATGAAAGCGCCATCAAGGTGCTCAACTCTTCGAAGGAGTTATCAAATGAGATTGCGGAAAAACAGGCGTATTTCGAGGAGACTGAGCAAAAGATTGACACAGCTCGCTTGGGATACGTTCCCATAGCGGTGCACTCGACAGTGTTGTTCTTCTCCATCGCTGATTTGGCTAACATTGATCCGATGTACCAGTATTCGTTAACTTGGTTCATCAATCTGTTCGTCATGGGAATAGACAATTCAGAGAAGTCCGAAAATTTAGAAGAACGTCTTGAAAATCTACGAGCCTATTTAACCTACTCGTTGTATTGCAATGTCTGTCGCTCTCTGTTTGAGAAAGATAAACTCTTGTTCTCTTTCTTACTGGCCGTCAACATGTCCAGACACCGTGGCGAACTTAACGAACAAGAGTGGCGTTTTCTACTGACAGGAGGTGTGGGTCTAGATAATCCACACACGAATCCGTCCGATTGGCTTCAGCCTAAGAGTTGGGATGAGCTTTGCCGGTTGGATGACGTGACTGTGTTTACAGGAATTCGAGACCACTTTGCGCTCAATAACAAGGCATGGAAACAAATTTACGACAGCGGAACACCTCACCGTGAGCCTCTCCCGAAGGGACTTCAACGTATCAACACCAGGCTTCAACGTATGTGCATCTTACGTGTGCTGAGACCAGACAAAATGGTACCTGCCATACAGGATTATGTGCTGGAAAATCTTGGTAAAAAGTATATTGAACCGCCTCCATTCGATTTGCCCGGCTCGTTTGCAGACTCTGCATGCACTATCCCGCTTCTGTTTGTCCTCTCACCCGGGGCAGATCCCATGGTGGCCCTTCTTAAATTCGCTGAAGATATGGGGTTTGGGGGAACCAAATTCGAATCTCTTTCATTAGGACAAGGACAAGGACCGATTGCACTACGTATGATTGAACGAGGCCTCAAGGAAGGTATTTGGGTGTTGTTGCAAAACTGCCACCTTGCACCGAGTTGGATGGGCACGCTGGAAAAGGTTGTGGAAGATTTAAATCCAGACACAATACATCCAGACTTTCGGCTATGGCTTACCAGTTATCCAAGCAAAGACTTCCCGGTAGCTATACTACAGAACGGAGTCAAAATGACAAACGAGCCTCCGAAAGGTCTGCGTTTCAATCTATGGCGATCCTATCTGAGCGATCCGATTTCGGATCAAGAGTTCTTCCAGTCCTGCCCCAACGAAAATGCATGGAAAAAACTGCTATTTTCTTTAGTGTTCTTCCATGCAATTGTCCAAGAGCGACGGAAGTTTGGCCCTCTCGGATGGAACACTCCGTATGAATTTAACGAGACTGACTTGCGAATCTCTGTACAGCAGCTGCACATTTTCCTGGAACAGTACAAAGTGAGTACCAGAGTGGGTAAAAAAACGTTATCTGAAAATAGTGGAAAAGGACAAACCGCTGTAAGCTATTCTGGATTTAGCTACGTTGCACATTCTCTCCAGTCAGTGAAATCCTGATGATGGTAATTGAAGCGATTGTGAGGTGACTGAATGCAGGATAATTTTCATGATCACTGTTCTCACCTTACCGACGCGAAAAATTCACTATTTTGACTAGTAGGATAGGAAGGAGGATTAATTCCAAGAATTGAATCAAAATCAGAAATATTTTAACGTGGTCCAATATGTGTCACCTGAGGGTGCGGATTCCCATACGTCTGTCACAGATGCGAAAGCACTGACACTTTGGTGGAGCAGCCTTACGCCATGCCGGATGGGGTCGTTGTGCTTGTATGCGCGCCTTCAGTGACACCGTGAAACACACGCAATTAACTGAGCCCCATGCGCACTGGTTCACATCCATATCATGTCGACTGCCTGTTACCAAAAACACCGCTAGGGCGTGGTGGACTTGACCGATGTTTCTACACCTTTTCTCAGTGACTTGCATCCATAACGCTTTCAAACTCAGTTTTAAGGAAATAGCTTTCGTCCATACATCTTTCAGAATCCTCGTTAAGGCAATCAAATATCATCCACCTGGCGCGAACGCACCAAAGCGCGCCCCTCGTTGAGTGACCAATCCCAAATCAACCAATAGCATATCAGACTAGTTTACGACATGAGTTACTAGAGAAGGTTTGGGTGTGGCGCAGATCGCGTGCGATTTGGTGGGTGCCTAGTCGCGCTCGAGACTCGTATTCAGGCATGATTGGCTACACTGAAGCTACACACATGCTAGGGGGTATACTCGCAAAACTCACGTGGTGCCATCTGGGCTTAGCAGTCACGAGTGATCATGGTGGTTGGCACGTAACCTTTCAGGCATTTCCACTTATACGTGAAATATGATTGCGCGGTGTGTCCGCCCATTTCATCGCTGAGCTGTCCGTATACTGCGACGCACCCAGGTGAATGAGTGCGAATGAATTGGCCCTTGGGAATAATGACATGAAGTCGCTCACAAATACCGTTGTCAATGATCGGCTGGCATGGAAGTTGGGCTAGTGACACCGGAGGGACGTGGAGAGCGTGTGGACCGCGGTGTGTTTCGGGGTGCCGCATGATCACTGAGCGCAATGTTGAAAGGTCCACATTTGGTGGATGTAGCGATTCGAATCAGGATGAATGCGCGCGCAGTGCACATTGGCATCCTCACCGAGGTTTCACTCGCCTATTGCCTTTGTTATGCCGTTGTTCAACTGAGTTTGCTCCTGGGGAATATTTCATATGGTTGCGTCATGGTTCCCATTGAGGTTGCTAAGACATGTAAAGGCCTGAGTTGTTCCTTCAACCGTTCTCACACATGATTTGTATTGTTGTGAAACAGACCGAATGTGGTGTTTTACCAGGGGTGACACACACGAACAGAAAGAAAAGAATTCCGCAACACTCGGGGCGGTTATACTAATCTACCACTTCCAAAGAATGACCTCAGTTAGGTGTTATCGCTAAAGTGCAGTAAATGGCGGCGCACATGATTTGGTTAACTCGGAACAATGTAACCATTAGCAGATCATCAGCTAATCATCAATACCCGTGTTCCCGTCTCTTTTCAAATGGCAAATTACGCGTTCCAGTGACGCACTTGGAAACCCGACGTTGAGTATGCTCCCGATCAGTGACATTTTGCTTCAGTTTTGGCTACCTTGCCTGAATTGCTTGTTCTGTGTGGTGGTTCCCAGCTTATAATGCCATTTCCGTTTGCTCAGAACAACCGGTCATCGCGAACCAGTGTCGTAGGTCAGGTTCGACGATAGAGAACCGTAAGTCTGCGTTTCGAACCTATAGATGTAGAAGCTGTGGCATCGTATGCAGAGTATCTTACATGCGCGTAGTCACTCTACCTTTGAGAAATGTATACTTCAGATACCCAGCTGTCGAACCGGTTGTGAACTTTTTGAGAAATTAGCGTTGTTATCATTAATAAATCGTAGTATGTCGCGAAGGTGGAAACTGAGCTCGTAAGCGTAGGCTAGTCTCAGACTGATACGGCACAGTACAACAACGACATAGTGGAGAAACAAATCGTATCGCGACGCGACTGGACTTTATCTTGATGCGATGGTTTGCCTACCTTCGTGACCTATTGAGCTTCGCTCGGTGGCAACTTCTAAGTGTCATCAGGACTGCATACCAAACGTGTCAATAGTTAGGGGTCGGATTAACTCAGTCGCACAATCCTCTTCTAAGGTTGGTAGAGATTCATGGTCCTCTTCCACCACAACCACGGGAGGCAACAGGTTTTAGAGTATCTCACAGCTCGATTGGCGTAGAGCACGAGTGCCACGCATTGTCTCTTTTCGTGTGAGTGCACCACGCGGTGCTTAATGGTTTGTTACCTCCCGAGGATAGCGTGCATTTTCAATGCTTCTGTTTATGCCCCAGTGGCTGCAGTTCGGAGGGCATGAAGGACCACTTCTATCGTCATCAGGAACTACTGAGACTGTGATTGTTGCTGGTAACATGGATGTCTTAGTGGGTCGCCTTTCGGACTCCGAACAACACCTGGAAGTCTGTTTCGGGGTGTATGCACACCGAACAGACAGTGGCGATCGATTCCTACAACTATGTACTGACCTCAATGCGCATATTAGCAGCACTGCGTCCAAGCACTAACGTTCACATCGTGTCACATGTGCCCACCGAACCTCTCCATGACTTTGACTCAAATTGACCCTGTTGCTGTCGGCCACACATGGCACACCTCAGTTCAAGACTGTCAGTTAATTTTGTGTGTCTGCATTCGGACCAGGCTCTAGTGTCTCCCAGTTCACCTGCCATTGCAGTGACACCTATATATGGGGTACCAAATGACTCCCTAACCCAGACGTTCCTGCGGCACCGTGGCGTGCTGTACACCGCGACCAGGCTTCGGGAGGTTTTCAGATTCGTTCGACACAGAGTCAGCAGCGATTGTCCGCCCTAAAGGTAGTGCCACGGAATCTCCTGTCTTTGCTACTGGAGGCCCCATTGTCCCGCGTTTGCGACACTGAATGCCCTAATCTTGCAATGAAGGCTGCCTGCGCTCTAGTCGTGGCCCATCGATTGCCATTCTGCGCCGTTGATGCACTGATTGGCCAATATGAGCTTCCCTATATATACGGTTCCCAGTATGGTTGATGCTCACAACGTTGGCTTGCCCATACGTCTCCGTTTGAACCCGTCTCCATCTTACCCCGTAACTTGTTGCACCTCGGCGCAGCGCGGTTACTGCAGGTAGGTAATCATACGGTACAACTTACTATCGCTTATTCACTCTACGCATATTGTCAAGAGGAGGCCCACGCATGCGCCATCCGGCGGTGCTTGAGGCAAGAATATTGGACATCTATGAAGAAAGCGATGACTGGAAGCAGATTGCATCCGTGTTAAATGTCAATCTGAAGACTTGCCGAAGTTGGATTAAAACGTCAGAGTCCAACGAACCAAAAGGAAAAGGTGGCGGGACACGTCGAAAATCATTAACTGACATTCACCTGGATAATCTTGTGGAATGAGTAGAAGCGGAGCCTACCATAACTTTAGAGTGTCTTCGTTTCCGATTGAAAGCGGAGCTCAATGTAGAGGTGAGCGTCAGCACAGTAGCTCGGTGCCTGGAATGTCGCCTCATTACCATGAAACAGCTACATGCTATACCGGAGACAATGAATACGTTTGGGAACTAGAGACGAAGGAAGTCTTACGGTGTGTAGCTGGTGAACTTGGAAGCTGAGGGGTGGCAACCCGTTTGGATTGATGAGGCCAATTTGCACTCGCACTAGGGGGCGTTCAGCACGTGGTACACGTGCGCAGTGCACTGTAGCGAGCACTCGTGGACAAAATTTGCACCTTATCAGCACAATGACTGTAGATGGACTTTTGAAATATACCGTCTTAAGGGGAGTTACAACAGGGAAGGGTGTGCGCGGTGGTTGCGGCAAATGCTTGATGCCAACGGCACCGCCGTTCCAGACAGGTGTCTACTCGTATGTGACAACGCACCTGTGTACTAAGAGAACCGATACTAATCAGGGAGACTATTGCGACTCGCGCCGTATTCGCCTTCAATGAACCTCATAGAAGGCGCTTGGAGTATCATCAAGGCGAACGTCAAACAAGCCATCCGGCGCGGATATCCCGAGATGCTGCGACGCGAGCCAGTTGGTGCGCTTAGTAAAAGAGAATGGAGGATCCATTTCCTTGCAAAGATTGTATCTGAAGCACGAGGCAGCGTTACGCGGCACCATTGTAAACAAATGGTGGAACATGTCGGAGCGAAGTACGTGCGTGCAATACACTTAATGGATCTGCAAATCTCTATCATGTCACTGATATATTGTTTTTATCTTTCACTAATACTTTTGCTCAACAGCCTTGTGCAATACAGCTCTCCAATTTGGGCAACACTAGGATGAACTATCGGCAACCGTAATTTCGGTAGTTAAATCACTGTGTACTTCGCCAACGCGGCTGTCGTATCTCCAATGCTAATAAATCATAGCAATTATCATGGCAGCTACAATGCTCGCAATGTTACTGGACCACGCGTTAATGGTTGGTTAAGTGAGGAACAGAGTGTCTTCGATGTCGCGGAAACATTCAGCATGTAGGCGCAGCTACTGTGGGCAGGAGTTGGGACGTTGTTTTCTTGAAGTACGTGTTGAGAAAAACAGGCAACTACGGAGAAGTCATCCACTGAGCCAGTCAGAGAACGAGCAATGGATAGTTAATACCCAGGGTCAAACACAACCCAAGAATACTACCTTTACCAAGCACGGTGCTGTTGTGTAAATGTGGCGTACGGACTCACATTTCCACCAACGCCGCACAGGCGCTGCGCCAGTCCGCGGTGTACAAACCACACCAGCACAAGCTAATTACATACAGAACAGAACACGCAGTGTGTCACTAACCCGTTACCCGGTTCAAAGTTGCAGCACTGCCTGCCCGCAAATGTCATGGCCGCACATAGCGCATTGCACTTTATTTGCCAGTGCTGTCTTCCTCCGTCAAACCGATGATTCCTTACACTCAGCAGCTTTAGACATGTAACGCGGCGGCACCCAATCTCATGTCAGGCCTGCTGTGCTGCTCACACTGTGAAGTCATTGCGCGCAAAGAATAACCACGTACATGGATGGGTAAATGTCTGTAAGTGCGCTCAATTAGCGAACGCACTGGGAACTATGAGGCAACGCTCTGAGATCTTCCCCAGGAGCAATGCAGTCGAACAACGGTGCATTAAAGGCAATAGGCGAGTGCAATCTCGAGTGCCCTATCAAGCACATCACCGAACCACGATGGGCTGCCAATGTGCAGCACGCGCGCACTCAGAGGGATCCGAATCGCCACATCCATCAAGCGCTGCCCTTTCAGTGGGCATGCCGGACCCAGAAACGAGCGGCGGTCCAGACCTTGTCACCGCCCCTCTGGTGCCACTAGCCCAAATTCCATACCAGCCAATTCTCCACATGGGCGAAACAGTGAGTCCTCATCGTAAACCCAAGAAGAGGACTTCAGTTAACTAGTTGGGTGCCCTACTAACGCAATTGCGTCCACTGGTGAGTGATGGATAATGCGCAATCGAAATCGGAGTAGTCTTACCGATTACATCAGTAGTTTGTGTGCGCAGGACACCCGAGGAATCATCTTTATCAACAAAGTATCACTAATGTCAAGCAGTCTCCGAATGCGGTTACGTAATAACAACTTGGACGAATTCACCCGGTCTTCATTAGAGTTTTGTGGATGGACGAGGCGCGGGTCCGGTTCATCACTTGCTCCACACAATCATATAGCCACAGGCATGGCATAAATCACATTGAGAAATGTTCAACCATCCCGTGAATCAGTTGAACTGATGAACTGGGCGATACCACAGAGGCTGAACTGTCTGGCAATGTAGATAGCGCTTCTGCATGACAGTGCTTCTGGGGTTGTACACAAGTGGTGCTCAAGCAATCGTGTATGTGTGCGATAAGGAAGACCTGGTTTAGTGTCAAGTGCCGTTCACAAGTGCTTGATGCAAACATCACCGATGTTACCGATAACTGTCCGTTTATATGCGACCGCGGACTATTCCACACGGATCTGGAATGTGCGTTTCAAGATTAGCGTTAACAATCAAGAGACATGCGACTCGCAATATATTCACCTTCCTTGAACTCAATAGATTTGCGCAGCTCGTGTGCATCCATCCATTTTGTGCACCCAAGCTACGCAAATCTGACGTACCTATAAGAAACTTTGATGGCTAAACCCTTCCGCGCACCGTGCACTACGAAGCAACCTAAGGAGGACAACACATTAATCAGACCACCTGGTTGTCGTGTACCACGCATATCTGGGAATATATCGTTTGTTCGTTTCCATTTTGCAATATATTTATTTTTCCTACTTCGTCTAAGTTGCGTGCTACTCCGCCTCGTGAAAAGGTTGTTGCAAATGTCAGAAGAATTTGCAGTCTGTACTCACTAAATACTGAATAAAAGTGTTTATACAACAAAATACTTTGCAATGTTTGTCTTGAGAAAATCATCCAAGTTCACGGCAAATCCTGAAAAAGAAAAACCGTCAATTCTCACGAGTATGATTATTTTCATGTTTCTACCGCTCGAAGAGCATAATGTCGCGAGGGGTGCTTGACAGTAAATCAAGTCTACCGTATCGCGGAGATACATGACCACTTGAGCACAACACATCCACACCCCCCAAAAAGTGTTGTCATTCAGAACTGCCAGAGTACATTGCCAGACAGTTCCGCCTCCGTAGTATGGCCAAGTTCATCGGTTCAACTAACTCAAGGGATGGCTGATCATTTCGTAATGTAATTAAAGCCATCCCAGTGGCAACAACATTAAGTGGACCAAGTGACGCACAGGACCTGCTCCTCGTCCATGCCCAAGCCTCAAATGAAACCTCGGTGAATTCGTGCAAGTTGTTATTACGTAATCGCAGTCGGAAACGGTTTGCCATCATTGAGGTTTTGGAGATAATGACGTTACGTCAGGTGTTGGTACAGCGCGCGAACGCACCCTGATTCGGATGACTACGTCCGTCAAACGCGGACCTATCAACACTCTACATGCGTCAAAGAGTGTCGAAGAGCCAAAGCAATCACTAGTGAGTCACCACTGTCCTTCAGTAGCAATAATGCAAGGTCGTTCGGACCAGACACATTACTACATTTTAGTAGTGCTGCCCGAGTCCTTTCTCTTCGGCAGTGGGATTGTTACGTCAACACGACAAACAGGTTCGGGTGACCCGGTTACGAAATCTGATGGTCCCGGCCAGCCGACTTGCTCCTTAAAGTTCTCGACGTCAGTAGAAGCGAAACAGCCGTTCACCTTCCACAGTTACTGTGTCCCTTATGGGTTTTTTTGGACCAGTGCATCGAATGAGTAAGAGGAGTGTTCTCTAACTGGTCTTCTTCATCTCGTGGGACCTCGTCCGCGAGCAATGCTCTCGGTAAATTGGGGACTTTAGTCGAAAGACATTTCAGTATTGCAGACCCGCTGAAATTGGCATCCCGATAGGGCCGTATTTAATGCTTCAGTCAGACGAATCCAGACTCCAGAGATCCATGCACTATTCCGAGGCCTAAGGAGAGAAGAGTAAAGAACTGCGAATGATTTGGAGACAACTCCAGTCTGCATTCGGTTTATCCGCCTGGTCCGTCAGTGACATCTGCTTCGCGGATCGTGACTACAGCTGATCGGCCAACAGGTGGTGCAATCAAGTATGTGCCGAGCTGGTGAGTACTTTAAGACCACTCAATGCTAGACTCGGCCGAAGTATTTTAAAGTGCAACTTTCTCAGTATGTTTACTACTGAGGGTGCCGTAAATCAGGTAATCGTTAGTGTGGGCTGTCTAGGCTTAGCTCAGGTGACAAGT
>OX104065.1:90522917-90659236 GCA_944474145.2 Dicrocoelium dendriticum | reverse complement strand
TTGTGGGCACGTTCAAATCCCTAGTCGCGAAGGCATCAGAACCGAAAGCTTTTCATCCTCCCCTAAAAAAGAAATCTTTTCAGAGAAGCCGAACACGAAAATATATGGTCTTGAGGGACCGGACTTGGCATGGTTATAGAAACAATCGCAGTTCAGAAAATTGGACGGTGTACGCAACTCAGGCCGACGACTCTGTGCACTTGGTGGTGAGGACAAGTGCACAAAGTAGCAGTTTGATCCGGCGTAACATTCACTGCGGAAACGGTACTGAAAATGCCATTACCCTCCTACACACATATCTCTTGGAGTGGACAATAGCCACCCCAAAAGCACTAAAGGTAACAATCACGCACCTAGTCGGATTATTTCAGCCATCTCTGGACTGCAACATAGCTCGGTCAAAGTGGAAACTAGGTTTCATCAAACCTATTCACAAGGGAGCAAGTCGGTACCAGCCTGCCAATAACCGCCCGGTCCTCTTCTCCCGGTGTTCGGCAAAGTTATGGAAGAAATTCTGGCCGACGCATTGACGGGCTATTTGGAATGCCATGGTATGTTTATCTACGATCTAGCCAGTGTTATCACCCTAACCCTGTCCGCCAACGAGACCTTTCGGCGCTGAGGCCCATCTATAGGTACAACGATTTCTTCCGTGTTAAGTCATTCGCAACTACTGAATGTGTCATGACCGTGGAACAAACGGTTGAACGTGAATCCTCAGTGATCTATTTACACAGTTTCCATGGATACTTAAAATACCAAAAATTCTAGTACCATGGCATTATTAAGGTTTTCCAAATTGGCCGGATACGTATCTGGGCGATAAGGAATATTTAAACATTCAAGTCTGCCAAGGCGGGGAACTCAAGTCAAGTCAATAAAATGCTTAATACACCAACAACGCTTGAATATTCAGCCGTAAACAGACCGGCTTAATCAAATAAATGCATCGTACGCGCTGCATTCTTCCATCACCTTTCTTTCTAAAATGGGTGATCAGATTTGACCTAAACGCTTCTTTATCTACTTTAGGATTCTTTTACCATACGAATACTGTAAAATTCCTTCTCGTGCTCATTGCGAAACTGATTTTGATTTAATTCTCCAAGCTGATGGAATAAAATGAGATTTGATAAAATCTGTTCAAAAGGCACTGCACTCAGCTTTCTTTTTATTTCTGTATTCTGCTGGAATTAACTCCTTAGGCGGCCGCGCACTTGCAAATAGATCCGATGAGCCTCCAGTAGCTGGTAGACATTGTTCCGGACTCATTTATGCAGAAGTAGCATCTCATATTTTCACCGCCTAATTGTTACGAATTCTTATTTTGCTAAGGTGGTTTATGTGAAGGTAACATTCAGTCTACAACAGCGTTGTCACTAACCCTTTTATCATTTGCTGGGATAACATTAAGCAACTGTCGAAGCGCCATCAACATTGGAACACGGTAGCCAGTGCATTATGCACTGCTGTCGAGATGTTGCAAACCACCAGCCAAAAACGTCGGCATCGACCCAATCTGAGCTGGCCTTTGTCGAAATCGACGAGGGTCATTAACATATTTCAAGGACACATGCACCGCAATGCGTCCTCACATCGTATTCACACCCCCAGACACGCGTGGATGAGTAAATACAGTAGACGTACATGCCATTGGTGGGTCGGCAAATTAGTGCGTTCCAATCTACCCCTGACCAGCGCGGCGACTGAGCAAAAACGAAAGACTCTTCTCAAATACACTGTAGGACAATTGATGGGATTCGGGAACTTGGGTATACCTGTAGTGCACATGCGCTGCGTATGTAAACTGGGACAGTGCTGATAGTCAAGTAGATAGGTTCTTATATACTCATAGGTATACAAAGGGAACGCCAGTGAGTACAGTATAGCCACTCGGAGCAACGACCTACTAAAATTAAGCCGCCGATTGACTTATAGCATCGCAAGCCTTTTGTCTGCGCATTAGTTACAAGAGAGTTGAGGGGGATGTGGGAAGTCGTTGTTGGGGGTAGGGTGACTCTGTCCATTAAGCGATATCAAGGTGCAACCAAGTGGAGAGGGAGCCGCGCTATATCAAGCCTAGGACTTAATAATGTTGATGTTTGCCATCCCCATAATCCAGCGGTCTTAACCACGGACACGAAAGTGTAAGCTTGCGGGTCTAGCACTACAAGGGACAGATGAAATGCGCACTAGTGACATTTCGCGAAAGAATGAAACGACCGTACAATGCACTTTCGGATGTTCGATGGTTTTCAGACTTAATCTATACCATTTCCCGGCCAAGTTGTGCTCTTGGGCAACAGAAATAATCTGAGGGGGCATTCAACATGAGTCTACTCAATTAATTTGTTCCGTGCGTACGCCAGTCACTAGTGCAGGTGTGCGTGTATAGCCCGTCGCCTTCAGCCAATTGGACCTCAGACGCACTAAGTCATAGGGGTGCAGGTGGGACGCTTCAGCTCCTACGCAGGGAACAAATTAATTGAGTAGACTCATACTGAATGCCCCCTCATATTATTTCTGTTGCCCAAGAGGACAACTTGGCCGGGAAATGGTGTAGACATCAGTTCCTTGCGCATCTCAACATGAGGACAAAGCACCACCTCAGTTTTAGAAGTTGGGTTGAAACGACTACAAGTGGCTAAGCAGGCGCAGTGTCATCCTGGTTTTAGTAGATCCGCGAAAACAGAGCACCAAGCCATTAGAACAGAGCCCCTAGAGTCATTTGAAACTGCAATGACCGAGAGTCAATTCGTAGAGCACAGACGGGGCAGCCAACGAAATGAGGCGAGGTAAGCTTACTACTACAGATAGACTATGATATGTGCACCGTTACCGCACCAACCCGAACTGATTCCAACGCTTGTACGTAAATATGCAGCTCACAATCAGAGCACGCATGGCGCTGGACCGACACGTAATATCAATAATAAATAAGCGAATAAGAGCTTATCCCTCTGGGTATTTCAGACTTTCCGCAATAAGTACCAGACTTACTCAACACAACGTTTTATCAATAGAGTATATGAAAATTGACACAACCACCCCAAAATCCCGAACAGGATGTTCAATACGAAGCTTTACGCTACCTCACGGGAGAATGCAATTACGGTGGTCGCGTCACTGATGAATGGGACCGTCGAACACTGAAGACGATATTACGGAAATTCTACTGCCCCGAAGCTGTCGAGATGGAGAAATACCCGTTGGATCCCAGCGGAACCTATTACATCCCACCAGTTACCCATGTGAGTTGTCGTCTAGCTACTCCCTGTAATTCACGCGGCTGATAACATGAATTGGTTGAAAAATTCATGTGCATATTTCTCTGTGTTACAGTATGAGGGATACATTGACTACATCAAATCACTGCCGCTTAACCCGCATCCTGGTGTGTTCGGAATGCACGAGAATGCAGATATCACCAAAGATCAACAGGAAACAAACTTATTGTTTGCAAGTATTCTTCTGACACAAGTAAGCAAAATAACTGTCCCTTATTCACACCCTTGTTGCATTTGCCAATAAGCCAAAACTCGATCACTTTTAGCCCCAAACTGCTCATCATTCTTTTCAAACACCCTCTGTGTGCCTGGATCGCGACATGCAATCCCAATTTGACCAAGACTAGCATTAGGATAAACTGGGTTCATTGGTTGAAAACGTCATGGAATCGCTGCAATATCTTTTTCACACAAGAGTAGAGAGTATTCCTTGAAACACCAGCAAAGCCGAAGGTAATCACCAATGGGGATTGGGAAACCGGTCACTTTTACTACAAACAACTTTTTGATGAGGAACAACCATCTGAGACAGTTCTGTGATCGGCAAGCCTAAAGGGGCCACTATGACGAAGGGTAAACAATTTAACGGTGTATAAATGTAGCTTTGTCAAGATTTGGAGGAAATTAGAGCATCAACAGCAGAGCCTACTAAGTAGTGTGTACTTAAGGTGTAAGCAGTCGCCTTATATTTACTTCCATATTTTAAGAAAGGTTGTTCCTGTTAAACAGATAAGCCTATAGTCCGAACAAATGGCACATGACAATCGGTCTATCCGGAGAAAAGTTGAAGCGGCGCATCGGATTAGCCACCGAAGGGCATTAGTGAATCAAATTGGTGTACCATCGATTGTCACCCATCGATGATCTGATGTGACAAATTATCACCGTAAACACTAAATACTCAAGCTAATGTAACTACCTCTAACCGCAGAGCAAGGATGAAGAAGTTGGAAAAAATATATGAGCCCCGCTAGTGGAAGCGAATTTTCAGACGTTCATGCTGCCGTTTGCTGGTACCTAATGTACAGAAACGAAAATTATGTGGGAAGGACGATTTTACATTTTTTCAACAGCATAGAACACACCGTACATGACTGTATTGTGAAAGGACAAATCGTTCCTTAAAATAATCAAATAACAAGTGGTGAATGTTCATAGAATTTTGGAAAAGCAAGCTCATCCCCTATTACTTAGGTGATCGTCGAAGTGATGACAGCGAGAAGTACAGCGGCACCGGTTTTTATACAACCGATTAGCATTAACCCAGGAAAGCGTTAGTTTGGTAAAATATTGATCACGTCAGGTGGTTCCCTAAGCGTTAAGAACATCAGCAGCACGGTTTATAGTTAACGAACTGCAGAAGGTAGATTGAATCACAGCTACGACTAAGTTTCGTAAAAGTGCAAACGCCACGTGGTTCAGCAACTGCTGCGAAGCCGCAAGCGAGTCAACCTAACACACAATGGCATTTTAACCAGTGAGATTCCACAATAAAATAACAAACTGCGTGCCGGCATTCACTGGACCCATTGCCCCGCCCTGGTTTCCCCTCTGAACTACGCCTCCTCTAGTTTTAGCTGTTGGTTCTGCCCAATTGCCTCTTCAAACCAATACAGATCAAATAAGTGTATTCCGGCTGTTCTGTTGGATTCTCCTAGTGTATGGGCTTCGGTAAACGAAAGAAATCACAGCGCAGTTACGTGTCACTCAACAGCATTGCTCACTGAGATCACTCAGAAACCACTTGTCGTGACCCATTCACCCCACTTTAACAGGCCAAAGGCACTTCAACAACCGGTAAATCCGTGGATGAGACGGTGGACGAAGTGGCGGGGGATGTATTATCCAGGCTTCCGGAAAATTTCGATACAGAAATGGTGTTGCGCAAGTATCCCACTCGGTATGAACAGAGTATGAACACTGTTTTGGTCCAGGAGATGGTGCGTTTCAACGCCCTACTCAGTATTATCCGGTGCAGCTTGAGAGATATCCGATTGGCGATCAAAGGCTTAGTGGTAATGTCCGCTGACCTGGAAGCGGTAGTTGAAGCTATGCTCGCATCAAGAATCCCCCAGATGTGGATGTCCAAGTCCTATCCTTCTCTGAAACCACTGGGCTCGTATGTGAATGACTTCTTGGCTCGGCTGAAATTCTTGCAGGTTAGTTGAAACATCCGGATTGTACATGCTCTCTGAATTCTAACACGTCTAGAGGATGACGACAATCAAGGCTAGAGTGAAGCATGTAATTATGCAACCTAAGTTAAAGAAAAGAAAGAGAAATTCCCGAATTTGTAGCCCTGAAGTGTAAACGCATCGGCATCGGTAATTCGCTGCCGAGGTGTACGCATTTATAAGATTGATATCAAAAGCTGGAGCCTAACACTTACGCAAACGTCATCTAAACCAGCTAATACACCGGAAGAGTCACATGTACTCCATCATCATGAAGGAGCACAAATGTGTGGATAGAGGGGTGTGCTCGGTAGACAAGTAGTTTTGCTGTATCGATGTCAGGATTGTGCTCTTCCACCCAATTATATCCGACTAAAAGCAATCCGTTATTTCTTTTCATGTACTCCGCGACACAGGATTGGTACGACCACGGGGCACCGGCGGTGTTCTGGATATCCGGGTTCTTCTTCACACAAGCGTTCCTGACCGGCGTGCAGCAGAATTATGCAAGAAAACACACCATACCAATCGACTTGTTGTCATTCGATTTCGAGGTGTTGAACGACGAAAAGTACACCGAGCCACCCAAAGAAGGTAGGAAAGAAGCTCTGGTACTCGTCTTGACACACTCAGTATTCTAACTGCCTCTACGACAACGACAAACGCAGCAAAACATAGATCATTATCTCGGGGGAACTTACAGCACTGATTGCTGATAAGACTGTTGTCCACAGGGTACATTTTTTGCCTGATAGGATGTGGCGGGCAGTGTTACGGTTTGCTTAAGATAGAGCGTATGCGTTCAGTCTCCCAAACACTTCATCATCCTTGTACTCAACTCGTATAATCCAATCACTACATTGCGAAAGGTAGGGAACAGAATGGCTGTTGAATGAATTATCTCGCCTTAACTCTCGCAGCACCAAACAAGTACATTTTAATTGCACCGCAACAGAATAAAGTTTGACAAGAAAGGAGATATGCGATAAAAGGAGTAAGTTTAACAGGTAAAAGCAAACGTTTAGTGCACTGATAGATGCGCTTCAATAGAAGCAATGGATTAGTCACTAGGCTGCAACGCACCACCCCCATAAAATCGTAGTTCAACACAGGAGCATCCTAACCGTCTCCCGATTCCGAACCACTTTTCCAGAGTGCACATCAATCTTTCTGAGTAGCCCACGGCAGTTGACATCAGCAGCTAATCCAAAGCGCGTATGCGTCCTGGAAACGGTGTTTGTCATTCAGTCGTGTTCGAGTACCTAACTACAGGGTGGCGCACGAAATTTCGTACCATTTGTATTGCTCATTACACATGTAATAGTACAGATATAATGTTGAAAACTCGTATTTGTATAATTTGGTTTATGGAAAATCCGGTAGATATCACGTGAAGTTTGTATGGAATATTTTCTTGGTGACAAATACAACTTTCATGATGGCGCATGACAGCAGATAGAGTGATGAACAGAAGATTAAGGTTGTAATGTTTTTACAGGAACGAGGAGTTTTGTAGCGACACAAAGACGCTTTCCTACCGAAAGCGTAGTACCACTAAGCATGTAACGCACACTTCCGAGACACGTAATCCCAGCAAGCAGAAGACGTCTGAACAGCAAAAGGTTTATCAAACAATTGGGAAAGTACAAGGATCACGGAAACGCGCAGCGAGACCGGGGTGTGTGTGTGTGTCAGATGATTGGCTAGCTGGTGTGAGTGGTAACCAATCCGCGCACGGCTGAAGTAAACGGATCGAAGCCACTCGCGTACGTGACATCCTCTCATTTCTTGAAATGTTTATACTCCTGGCACGAACCGGTCAACGGGTTTATGCGTACGCTGAGATCTGCGAAGTGTTGGTGCATCTGACGATTGTACAGAATCCTGGGGGTTTGCTTCCGTTTCCGGCTGAACGGATGCTGATTCACCCAGACGTTCATCTGCTGTTGTCCCAACAAAACGTGAGCGCATGTGGTCTGAGTGTCGCCGTACTATCAGACCACTTAATTCAAGATCTGCTTGGGTACAGTCACCGTTAATTACAGTTGCGGGTTGCCAGCAGTGCTCATGGGGATTGTGTGTATGCGGGATCAGGCGGTTGCCAACTAGAGTCGTGGTCATCTTGCGATGCGGCAGCCTTGTCTTGTTTCCTCTCCATTTGTGCTCTATGATTTGGAAACAGAAGATCCAGTCTGGTACGGAGTATTCGGCCGAACATCATCTCCGCAGGTGATTTACCAGTGGCTTCCGAGGGCGTTATCCTGTAAGCAAACAACAAGCGATCTAACCTCGTCTGAACAGTTCCTGGTGCTTGTTTTGAGAGACCTCTTTTAACTGTCTGTACCGCCCTTTCCGCTAGCCCATTAGAAGCAGGGTGATATGGAGCTGTACGGACATGCTGGATACCATTGCTATTCATGAAGATTTCAAATTCTTTGCTAGTGAAACATGGTCCATTGTCTGTGCAGTGTCTCCGGTATCCCAAATATTGCAAATGACGAACGCATTTTGGAGATAGTTATCTCTGTAGTAGGGTGGACAACGGGATAATCATCTATCCATTTCGAATGGGCGTCAATTAGCAGCAGGAAAAATACACCATTAATGGGTCCAAAGTAATCCGCATGGATGCGCTGCCATGGCCTTTCAGGCCAACGCCAATGGTGTACCGGACCGGGGGGCTTATTTGACTGATACTGCTGACCCAAACCACATGTTTTTAGATAGTTCTCTATCTCTGTATCTAGGCCAGACCACCAGCAATAACTGCGCGCCAAGGCTTTCATTCGGGCTACGCCTGGATGTGCGTTGTGGAGTTCGTTTATGATGAACGGCCGTGCCTTTAGCGGGGGAATCAGGTGGGATCCCCAAAACAAGCATCCATTGTGAAGACTCAATTCATTTTTCCGTTGTGCGTAAGGTTTAAGATCGACGGGAACTGTAGTAGGCCAGCCGGTTTTTGTAAATCGCACTATAGAAGATAGCGTTGGGTCACGATCGGTCCACTGACGTATGGTGTCACCTGTCAATGGAGTGGTGTCGAGGTGTTGCATTAGATTTACAAGGTCTACTGGTTCATCCAGTATTTCTTCTGGGGTCGCATGTGGTAACCTGCTTAATGTATCCGCTGTATGATTGTTCAACCCAGGAATATAGGAGATTCGATATTTATATGCAGTTAATATTAATGCCCAGCGTTGCATTCTCGGTGAAAACATCTGCTCGATTCCCTTTGACTCGCTCAGCAAGGATACCAGTGGTTTGTAGTCGGTTTGTATTTAGAAATAGTTGCCCCTAAATGTACTGATGAAACCTCTTGACGCCAAATATAACTGACAGGGTTTCTTTATCCAAATGGGAGTAATTCTTTTCGGCGGGTTGTAAAGTTCGTGAAGCAAATGCAATCGGGTGAATGACACCATTGGACATTTTGTGGCATAGAACTGCTCCGACTCCGTATGGAGAGGCGTCACACTGTAAGATTAACGGTTTTTCGCTATCGTAATGGACCAAAACAGGTGCGGAAGCAAGACACTTCTTTGCACAAATAAAAGCAGATTGATGCTCACTTTTCCACATCCACGGGATGTTTTTGTGTAACAGTTCGTTTAATGGAGCAAGAATGGTCGAGGCATCCGGTAGGAAACGACGATAGTGGGACAACATTCCTAGGAATGATCGTAGTTCATTGCTATTCTTGGGCTGAGGTGCCTGCACAATAGGCGCTATTTTATCTTACAGGACATACAAACCGGTTTTGTCCAGTTTGCAACCAAGGTAATAAAAAGAATCGGATAAGAATTCACATTTGGACTTTTTAATTTCAACCCACACTCTTCCAGACGCAGGAGAACAGTTTGAAATGTGTTTAGGTGATCAGGGTCACTGCGTCCAGTAACAAGGATATCGTCCAAGTATGCATAGGTGAACGGTATATCTTTAACTATATTATCCACGATCTGTTGGAAAATGCTGGGTGCTGAATTTATTCCAAACGGGAGACGGGTGTACTGGAATAGTCCCAGGTGGGTAGTTAATGTGGTCAGTTCCTGTGACTCATCATCAAGTTCGACCTGAGGGTATGCGTGACTGAGATCTAGCTAGGAAAACTTTTGGCCGCCGGCTAAAGTCGCGTACAAGTCTTCAATACGTGGTAGGGGATATTTTTCCACTTTCGACGCTTGGTTGACTGTCAATTTGTAGTCTCCACAAATACGGACGGAGCCGTCAGGTTTGAGTACAGGTACAATCGGAGTGCCCCAATCTGAATGTTGCACCGGGACTATGGCTCCTTCTGATTGCAGACGTTGTATCTCTGCCTCAAGTTTAGGGCGCATTGCATAAGGTAATGATCTAGCTTTGTAAAATTTTGGTTCGGCACCCTCGGAGTTTGATAGAAGCCTTGAAATGACGCACTTTTCCCAGTTTGTTTTCGAACAACGATGAGAACTCGTTCAATAACCCATTCAAGCTGCCGTTTTCAACAGTGAGTTGGTTGAGTTGCATGGTCTCGGGAAAGAACTGTATCCAGTCTCGACCCATGAGATTCGGTTTGTTCCCAGATACAACGATTAAGGGTAGGGTGAATTCTCGCTCCCCCTGCCTGGCTTTAACGAAACATCTGCCCAACACCTGAATTGGATCACCTGTGTACGTCTGTAATCTCGAGTTGCACGGTAGCAAAGGTGGTAGCTTTTTCATTGAACCGCGGTTTACAATGGTGAATGCCGCCCCAGTATCTAACTCCATGTCTATCGGTTCATCCTCTATCGTCACACGTATTGTGTAAGGAAGACAGCTTTTGTGTGTCACACTGTTCAAATACACGGAGTTAAGCTCACTATTCAACTTTTCTAGGATCTTATCTTCCCGTAGCTCTATCTTGCTTTGATGATTTGATGAGGCGATGTTCGTGGGGCGGGAACTTTCTGATCTACAGACGCGTGCTAGATGACCTATCTTGCCGCATTTCCGACAGACAGTTTCTTTGTGCTGGCAATCGGAAGCGTGAGAATGCCGCAAACCGCAACGATAACACAAATTGTTTTCGATGTTCACTGGTGTCTGATTTGCGGACCGCGTGCACATTATCAACTGCCGGCCGACCAGTGAACTCGAGTAATTGGTGTGTAATGTTCTCTCGCTGGCGAACGATGAGACAAAAGTTTTCCCACGTGGTAGCCGACTCATCCAAGGATAACAACTTCTCTCTAGCACTTTCGTCCGATATTCCCGCAATCAAACATTGAATTTTCATTTGCTCTTCAATTTTCCAGGTGGAATATCATTATACTTACAATCAGGAATAGATTGGTGAATATGTGCAACAAAGTCATTGACGCTTTCGTTCGACATTTGGACAAGTTTTGAAAAGCAGTGTCTAGCATTGTAAACATTTCGTTTCAGCCCCCATAACGTGGTATAAGTATCCAAAGCAGAACTGAGGGTGGCATAGTTTTCCAGTTGTAGGGCATCGTAGTGCCGTTGACCTTCATCACCAAGCACTTGCCTGAATAGTGTGATTTTGTGACCCTCAGAAAGACAAACGATCGGATTCAGTACAGGAAGTAATTCCACATAGTTAGTAAATGATTTCCTTCATCTTATCCAGTTCGATAAGGCCGGTTTTTCCTCAGCCGATGACCAAAATATAGGTGTATTCAACATTGGGTTCGTCATTTTCGTCGCCACTAATACGTAGTACCACTAAGCATGTAACGCACACTTCCGAGACACGTAATCCCAGCAAGCAGAGGACGTCTGAACAGCAAAAGGTTTATCAAACAATTGAGAAGGTACAAGGATCACGGAAACGCGCAGCGAGACCGGGGTGTGTGTGTCAGATGATTGGCTAGCTGGTGTGAGTGGTACCCAATCCGCGCACGGCTGAAGTAAACGGATCGAAGTCATTCATGTACGTGAAACTACCCACTTTCGTACAAAATGGGCTCCATGTAAACACATTATTTAGGGATTGTATCGTTACTTTGAAACAACTGGCTCTGTGATGGAGAAGAATCGACGGCGCAGACTAAGTGTCCGCACCCCGGAAATCATGAAAACTTGCAAGAGGTTGTTAGACAAAATGGTGATCACTTTGAACATATACTACACTGAACTAAATTTCCGTACTCATACAAGTAATGCTGCACTAATTTTGTAATATTTTGACGATAAATACATGTGTAAAGAACAAAACAAATGGTATGACATTTCGTGCGCCACCGTGTAAATCGTGTGGAAAATAAGTCAGTACATTTAGTTAACGTAAGTTGTGAGAGCTATTCGTGAATGTGAGCACCGGATTTCCCGGACATTCTGACCCATTCATCTAATTCACCACCCGTCGGGTTTCCCTTCGTGACAGCCAAGCGGTGCTTAATAACATGAGTCAAAGGTTTCGAATCGACTTTAACAAACATGTCAGCTCAGTTGTCCTCGAAAACTACTGGTGCATGAAGTTTATGGAACTAACCTGTCAGGTTCCGTTCGGTAGAGTGAGAAAGAATCGCATGTAAAACAAAGCATTGAAAGGGACAAACCCACCAATAAGTAAATCAAGTGAATTCAACAGGTGGTATACCATAATTCTATGACTCGATTCATGGTATGTGCGAAGACGCTAAAGAACAATAAGGCGCATTGTGGCTTATGTAAGGGGTGAAGTAACGTAAGGAGTGCAATGCGCTTACTTTTACCAGTGAGCTCAGACGCAAAAATCAGCCCGAGTTGGTGTTTAGGCTGTAAAATGAGTCACGACATCATGTGAAACAATTAGCTACCCGAGACACCCAATGTGCATTTGTTGGAAATCTTGCAGGTGCCTATGTCTATGGTCTATATGTCGACGGCGCTCGATGGGACAGAAAAAAGAAGATACTTGCAGAGGCAATGCCGAAGATGCTTCAGGATCCAATGCCTCCGGTGAGTTGTTGGCAAAAGTAGGTTTTTTACTTGCATTTCGTTATTCGGCTGCTCCGCCTAAGAGACATGCTTGAAGATAGTATGGAGGCTAGCCAGTGGATACGTCCCGCCATTTCATCCCCCGGGCCGTTTTATACCTGGTTGTTTTGTACATTTAAGTGTGAAGTTAGTCTATTTAATATCATCACAGAGTCAAACCAGTTAATGTCACATCGCTTAATGTCACAACCCTGTTTAGTCTAACACACACCTACCTCGGCATTCAAAACTTTGCTGCAGCACTCTAATCCGCGATTTCTTCGTTTCACTGAGGCTGTCGCGATTAGCCGAATGTAGCTCATGCTGTGCGTGCATAAACAGCTATTCGTCAGTCTCAAGCTTCCGTGGACATAAAGATCGAATCTTTTTCGTCCATCTTGATTCCCAAGTTCGTTTCTCTTTTTGTTCACATCCACCGTTTGCTATTGTTTCTCATCGGTTGTTGTTATTGGAACTGAAGAAACAACACGAAATGCTTGCACCTACCAAATGTCGTCTTCTGGCTGTAGTTTTATATTTCTTATTGTCGAATCCATAACTTGATCACCATTTAAAAGTATGAATTAACCGGTTTATGGCGGCTTCACTTAATATCATCAATAGTCTTTCATAGACATTCTGGTCGACAATAAATAAATAAACTAAATTAATAAATTGTATATTCTTCGACGATGCGAGAAGCCGTTCCCTAGAAGGAACAGATCAAGTAATGGTACATCCTTTTCATGCAATTGCATTAATAATTTTTCAAAAGTATACATCGGCGCAATTTCAAATTTAGGTTACTCAAAGTAATCAGAATCGTTCTGCTAGTTTTTCCTGTCGTTGAACAAGAGTTCTTCCCAATCACATGACAGATGTTCGGGCCCAGAAAAAAGGAAATGAAATGAAAGGGGCTGTGGTCCAAAGTGTTATATGAATGTGTTTTGGAAATCTGTTCAGGCACCATCGATACTGTTTTCGAAAGCGTTATCTAGGGATTGTGATGTCCCGAAAATATGAATCATGTTATGGACGGTAAACTGCTTACTAATCGCAAGCTTAAAACTGCAAAATGTATAGCATGTTCTGATATCTCTGGGAAGTTTGTTCCAAATCTTTGAGTAGTTAATTAGGAAGAAATGTTGTGACTCTCGTAGTAACTTTTGGAATCATAACCTTTATCTCTTTGTTACTGATTGAATATCTGCCGTTTAAAGATATGTGAACACCGTTATCAAGACTGTGAATTTGACGGTTTATGATTCTGTAAACAAAACGTATGTTCAGCTTCTTTCTCCGAAGCCAGATTGGGTCAAATCCAAGTTTAAAACATCGCTCTCTGGATGTAAACTTTGAAGCATATCTACAGTTTTTCGTGAAGCGTCTCTGGACCCTTTCAAGAGTATGCTGATCAGATTTTTACAGATTAGACTGGACCAATGCACAGTACAGTGAAGTAAAATACAGCAGTTTTATAGGGAAGAAAGTGGTATCAAAAATCAACTTCAAAGGATGAGAGATACTTCATAAAGTGAACACTATTATAAATGTGACATGTGGACTGTAGCCTTTAGATAGGTCATGTGATCTGCTCGACCATAGTTGCCATATGCAAGCAACAGGACGTAAGTTTTCTTGGGAGATCTCTGTCTACCAGCTTTATTAAACAGACATACTGCATACTTAAATGTACGTGGTATAAGCGGTGTTAGATTAATTAGCCGGGTTCAGCTGTGTAAGGAGTGATCGTGATACGATGCACTATGGGGCTGAAACGTCCTGGGGAGAAATCGACCTAAAGACGAAACAGCAACGATGAAATGACCTAGATTCGGTTTCGAGGTACAGGATATACAGGAACTTAACTGTCATGTGGTCTGACACTTGCGCTGCACCACTGTCCTAGATTAGGGGTCGCCAAAAGTTTATTCAGAGGACCGGATAACTGATAAAACGACTATCACGGGCCGCATAATCATACTGCACAATACTTGCAGGCCAGATTGAAAACTTTCGGAAAAAGGGAAGAAAACGTAACACAGCGTCCGCTTTTCGTAGTAGACATGATGGAGGGCGAAATAAACGGGACTAGTACAAGAAAAAATATTGGAATAAAAAATATGAAAATCCTGTTGAAACAAGGGAAAACAGAGAGCTAGAAGTCGTTGGTGGAACTGCGACTCACCAAAACTCTATATTAATTTCATAAGTACTTTCGGTTATAGAAGATATAACAAGGTTTGCGATATATGGTTGGTGGCATCCGGTTTTGGATTTGCCTGTCACTGTGGCCAGCCACAGGACGCCTGCGCCTACAGAGGGATCATGGGTGGCTTGCGCTGCACCACCCACAGCTCCAACCGCACACCCCATATCCAGTGTAAACCCGAAGGAATAAGACCGGGAGGCATGTGGATGGGAACCACGTTTCATCAACGGAGCCGGCCCACACTCCTTCACAGGCAAACACAATCACGCCGTATTTGGGGAATCAAGCGCACACACAAGGCGGTGGCTGGACTGTAGTCCGCTCCACACTGAATGCATGGAACCACCCTTTGATCCTAACACGGCCACAAGCACCGTGCATCCCGTCCCCTCCAGCAACGACCGACTGTCTCCTAGAGCCAGTATGGACGAGGTAGTGGGTAATAGACAGGTAGACACCTTGTCAACATGCACATCAAGCGCAGCCACACCGGGGATATCAAGTAACAGCCAATCACTTGTGTGAAAGATAACAAATAAAATAAATCGAGTAATGCATAAGGAAACGGTGACATAAATCTTAAATTAATGAGCATATGAAATAAGTTGTCTACAAACGAATTCGAGATCAGTTCACGAGATCGGAAAGTACATTTTACAGAAATGCCACAAACACGAAAATGTTATCGAAATTAATAAAAATTGGCTTAAGCGACCTGTGCAAGTTTATAGAAGAGAGTACAGATAGACACTCATGTGAGAAAGAAAAGCATTAGGACAAAATTGCAAACCCACCACTTGAAATAAATAGACTTAGCATGCAAGCACGCGGTTAGTAAATCGAATGCAGCGTACCTACAAACGCTGCGCCGGTTCTGCCTACGTTCTCTGTAGGACCCGTCGTCGCTTCGGTAGTGGTCCCGAGTGGCCTCGCTCATGGCTCACTAAGCCTGCCTGACTCAGGCACTGGACTAAAAAGCTTTTGTTGTTGTCTTTTCTTATTAGTCATACTGTTTTCCTATGCAGCCATGATTCCGATGGCACAATATCTGTACCACAGATTGTGTATTATATATATATATATATATATATATATATATATATATATATATATATATATATATATATATATATATATATAGTGTGTGTGTGTGTGTGTGTGTGTGTGCAAAGCAGCTAGGGTGAGGAACGCCACCTGAATTGCCCTCAAAAATGCCCTTCCGAAAGGTGCCGATAGTTAGTGCTTATCTAGATGAGTACTGACTTCCTGGGACTAGCTAGGTGGATTAGTTTGAAGAGCTTGTGTTGGAAACCCGCAGCCCACCACTCTAGTATTTCATCATCCTTCTGAGCTCACGAACCTTCCCGGTTTCACCCTAGATCGTGCTTGGTAGTAAGACATCGGTAGAGATGCTTCTGGAGTCCAAGGCATACGACCCAGTGCCATGCATAACAGTAGAAGCCCCATTCCACTGAAATTGAATACTCTGAGAAAGATAACTAGTGTTCAGGATGTAGGGCATCCAGGTAAGCTATCCTAACCGTAGATTTTGACTATTTCTGGCCGAAACTTGAAGTAAGCGTTCCCCATGCTTCCGGATAGGCATCGGAGAAAACAGCAACAAACTCAGACATAATCCGAATCGGGAAGAGTATTCCAGAGTATACGGTAGCCAGAAGTAAAGCCTACGAGTGCCCAGTGTGCGCGCAAGTGTAGCCAGTTGACGTTAATATCAAAGTACGAATGCAGAACGCAATCAAGTGGTCGTTAGTGACGAAAGACTATTGGGTTCTGTGAATGTTGGTGATAAGAGCCGAGTGACTCCACAACCACTCTCATTTATAAGGCCAACGCAGTGAGTGATAAAGAGAATCAGAAAGGACACAAGAGCAGACTAAAAGTGAAGATACATCAACAGCAGTGTTTTCAGGTTATCAAATTAGGGGTACGCAGTTGGGAACTGCAATGGTAAATGCATACTATGCGGAAAGTTGTACGCTGTTATGGTGTCCGGATATGACCAAAAAAAGGTATCATTTTTGAATGGAGAGTCAAATTAGGATGCGCCGTGAACATGACAACTGCTCGCGAGATATAGTGTTTTTCATAAACATGTTCCCCGCTGCTACGATTTCAATCCAATGAAAGACAGAAGAACAAGACGACAAATTTTCCGGCCTCTAACTATCGGGACATATGCATCGATTTGTTTTGATCCAACTGATTGTAGATTAAAATCAAGTGAAAGGAGGTTTCATTAACCAACGATGATAGCGCCTGATTAACAAAATGACGGACCTGGATGATCACTCACATAAGTTTATCTAAGAGCAATCGCGATGGCCCGTGATTGCAAATTAGACGAGTATGTGAACCACCAGTTTACGTAATAATCCACACTAAGATTGTGAAAACAATTAATAGTGCATTGTGGAAGGCATGTGTAATCGTGCTTCGACAACGTAACCGAAACGAGCGGCAATCAAGGGCAGAAAAATGTCGGCTGAAGCGCATATCGATGTGATATAGGTTGGCCCATTGAAAGATACCAAATGACATATCGAAGTCCCTTTTGCCTCTGACCGATTTTGTCTAGAAGTCTACGACTAGTACATTTGCAATTAACACGAGCCGTTGTCTGTGTGATCAGAGCTAAGAGCGAACATGCTACCTACCCGAATTCCTGGGGGGCTAAGGCGAGCAAGCTGTGCATTTAAAGTGTCCGTAAATGGAATTGCATTTGATATAGGGCGTGCAGCAGCATCAGCCGCACCTGAATTTCGGATGGTGATGAGTTGCGTGCACCAGGGCCTTTAAACACCACTCCATCACTTACTCGGTGCGAGTCTGTCTTGCTGATTGGCCAGATCCACTGACTGATACACCGATGAGAATTCATTTAAGTAGTGGGCGTCAAAATGTGAGGTGGGGCCCAGATCTATCAGTTTTCCGTTTCTTCACACACAAGGGAAGAAATAAAACGCGGAGAACCGAGTTGACAGCTGCCGCACGCACCACCAGATGCCGGCGCTTATCTCCAATAGTTGTCAATCTCCATCCTTGTACGAGTGGGGTCTCTAAGGACCCAAGCAAATCAGAACAAGGTACTGAATCGCTGGACGACCACCATAACCAACAGTACCACACACTAGGGCCTTCACTCTAAGCGCCGGGGAGGTGATAGCGTTCCCATAAATAGATGCTCCTCACGAAAATTCCACCTACGAGGAATGCCACTTGACCTTCATATAAGTCCCATTCGTGAACCGAAGCTTCCAGAGATGCAATCAATAATCGTCAATGAGTCACGCAAAGGCAGTTGCCAAGGTGTGTTGCGAAACTAGCAGAATTTAAATGTGACCCCCGTATGAAGCTCGCCTACTTATCTGTCAGTCGGTGGCCAGCGTGTTTGAAGATTGAATGGTCCAGGAACAGTGTGCACTCGGCACAATCGAAACAAATGCCGTTCGCTATTTGTATGTAAGCTGGCTTTCATACCATGGAGTAGCGTTGCGAACCAAACGGTGTCGGTACACCACCCAAATTGGAGCATATGAAGGTGTAATACCTTGATATGAATAGAAAAACAAACGCCCCCTACAAAAAGGAAGGGGTTTAACGCTAGTTTATGCACCGGCTCAAGCCGAAGTTGTGAAATATGGGTCCCAAGTAGTGTTCAAGAGGTTTGATGGATGAAAGCACATCAATCTAATCATTGGGTCTATAGATACAACCGACGTGGCTTCAGGGACACAACAGACAGTAAGATGAGGTTGGCCGATGAACCTAATGAAACTAACCTGGTTATGACCTGAATGCCGCGTGTGAATAGACATTAAACGGGCTGGTTGGGTTAAGAAGCGCGGCTAAAATTGAACGAGTAAGTACCAGCACGAAGATTGGTGCTACCATCGCGGTCCTGATGCAGTCGTACCTCCATCTGTATAGCCACAGAAGAGACAAGCAATGGGTTAAGGTACAGTGTGAAAGATCTGAAGCCAGGCAGTTTGCTTTCCGAAGTATTTCAGGCATTCGAACTCCAGTTTCGGTCCCAATAGGACTTTTTGTCGATCGTGGATAAGACAGCCCCCACAACACAGTGTGCGATCGGTCGTAGTGTAGGAGCTATGTGGTTAAGGACAGTTGCCGAATCCAAAGCTAAGATGGAGAATGACTAAGGTAGATAGCGCGCCATTACCTTAACACCTGTAACACAAGGCTTAAGAGTTAAATAAATAAATTCGCTTGGGATGTATGGATTGCGACACTCCCCTTGAAGTGGATCGCGGTCCGGTGGATGTCAAACTACAAGGTGGGACCCCGATCTACCGGTTTTCCGTTTCTTTACACACAGGAAAAGGAAGGTGTCACAAAATACTCACACGACGAGCGTTTCACAATGACCCTCAATGTTATCAACCTTTGTGAGAAGCGCTCCCTGCGACTCGGTAACGTAGGGATAAAGGCTTCGGCTGGTAGTCTCCACAGCCCCGGACTGAGTCGTAGTCCTGCTAAGTCTATTTGACCTGTGCAAACGGGCACCAAATGTATATGAAGTATGCACCACTTAAGTTCCGGCTATTAAATGGGAAATTTAAAACAAGATATTCCCTTTATAATTCTAAACAGAAATTCAGAAGACGTAGATCGTGAGATGAGGTCGCCATTTTGTGCATTCTCATCAATTACAAAAGCATGCAACAATGATATGTAAATGAACAACCAACAATGTCAAAGAGATCGTAAATAGCTCCAGATTTGCGTTACCAGGGTAGGCTTAAAGTCAGTGTCAGCTGTTTTTGAATGCACAACGGCGGTCGCTCGCGATCGAAAACGATGGCCTCCAATAGCCTAAGCATGTGAGGCCGCTGATCGCGCGGTAGCACAGTGAATGACTCGGTGCCCGGTGGTAAGCAAGTGCTTTGTGACCGCCGAGGCAGCCCGGATTCCCGATTCAACCGATTCCGTCGTTAAAGGCGCCATTCGGCTACGTAACCACTTGAGGATGTGTTCATTGACTCTGACACCTAGACTTCGATTAGTGCGCCCAACGTAGCTATCTCCATAGCTACACGCGAATTTATATAGACAGTGAGACATGCATTGCCTCGTCGTCGGTGTCTCAATCGAACACCTAAGCATAGGTCTTGTCGATGTGAGCAACCGCAGTTCTGCCGCATTGTAGGTTCTTTTGAGTGAAACACTTACCCGTTTCTCAGTGAGCTTCATAACGTGGTCACCTTTGAAAGGTAGCTTGATGAAGATCGGCTTCTTCGGAACTGTTGGTACGCAATCTCGCTTGGTTGCTTCACTGACATGCTTAACTGTAACGGGTAACCGTTAGACTGTAGCGTATTGAAAAGTAAATGCCTTTCTGCTTCTATGGTGTCAGGTGTACAGATCATTTGGGCCCGACATAAGAGTGTCCGGACGAGAGAGCGTTTGTGTTGAGTAGGGGAGAAACTCGTAAAATGCAGATACTGACCTGTCCAGGTTGGCTTCCTGTAAACAGACCTGATGGAACCGTCGGGTCTTTGACAGTGTTGGCTGTTCATTTACATGTCATTGTTGCATGCTTTTGGGATTGATAAGAATGCACGAAATGGCGACGCCATCACACAATCTCGGCCGGTGGCGGAGTGGTATGCGCGTCTGGTTTGCAGTCACAAGGTCACCGGTTCGAATCCGCATAGAGGCGGGCGTCCTCGCGGTATACTCAGCCCACTCGCGACTGTTGGTGGTCGCGTGGCAGCGAAGCGCCGTTACGGCGTACAGCTGGCGACTTATCTTTTTATTTATTTATTATTAAATGGGAGATAAAGGATTAGCTGTCGGCAGTGGCACTGGCTCAGAGGTGCTGGAGGAACACCGGTCGGTGTAACAGTGAAAGAGAAAACTGCGTTGACTGTCGATGCAAAGAAATGAGTGACGCACATGGTTAACAGGTAATCCTGCGTCACCGGTAGTTGACTGAATTTGCGTTTTTCAGAGATCGCAGAGGCACCATTTTGGATTTGACCACAAAATTTATTCTGAATTATACACATCACCTCATCCGTTTACGGGACTTATCGGCTTCCGGTAGAACACGCTAAACTAGGCGTCTACGCAATAGACAAACCACTCGCTTCCTAATTATCGGGTCAGAACTGTCGCCAAGCAAGTGGCCGTGAAAACTTTTTGACTATCTCGAACCAGCGTCTGCAACCAATCTCCAAAATGTGATGGCTATTTAGTACGATTATATAAGATTAAGCTTACAGAGGCGCGGGGCCCAAGCGATATGCAATAACCTATGAGACCGTCAGAAACACCGTATTTTGGAGATGAGAGCAGAAAGAAAACCGTTTGCTTCATTAAATGAGCACTTTTAGTTCACGGACGGGAAAGTAACAAATTCAGTTAACACACTTTATTCAATCGCATTATTATTCACTAATCCTTTGAGATGACAAAATGCGTTTCACCCTTCCCACAGATATGGCTGCTCCCAATAACGAAGAGTGATATGAAGCCTCGTCCTTCCTACACAGCCCCAGTGTATAAAACAAGTGAGCGACGTGGAGTCCTGTCAACAACAGGTCACTCCACAAACTTTGTGCTCTCAATGCTACTACCGTCCGATCAACCAGAAAGTCACTGGATCATGCGTGGAGTGGCACTACTATGTCAATTGGACGACTGAAAACAAGCTCTGTTCGCCAACTTTCGTCTGATTTCGGCCACAAGCAAACATGCCTTGGTGCAGTGAACAAACAATCCCTTGTTCATACATAATTCTAGTGCCCACATTTGATCGAACTATCAATTGCATGGTAAACATGCAGTGTGTATGAAGAGGTGCTTAAAAATAATTTGGACACTAAAAACTCGCCTTCGAAGTTTATTTCACAAAAGACAAAAACAAGAATACAGCATAAGTGCAACTGTACAATAGGGTTAACAAGCATACAAGATTTAAAACAGACCAATTAGTCTTCTTAAAAGTAGCGTTCCCAGAAAGGAGATGAGGCAATAAATGAAAGTACAACCGGAATCCTTAATCACAGCGGGCTATGTTGTCTGCTTGGGAGCAGTTGCGTGAGGGAGCACATCTAGACCATTGTATACCTGAGCAGGTAGAGGTTTCTTTAGAGATTCTTTGCTCGCACCAGATAGATCTGGAAAAATGCTGGCGATTTTGGCACGTTCGTCGTCAGTAAGTCGACGGTTATGTGGGTAAGCAACATCAAATGTGACATGCAGCGCGCCGCGGTTCTTCGGATTATCGTAGTTAGGCATCCCCTCTTCGGGTATGTGGATGATAGTGCCGGGCGCGGTAACCCGATCGCTTTTCAATACGACCTTAGCAGTAAAGAAGTAATGATACATGCAGTTAATGGAGCAGTGTTACATTCGACAAGTGGAGTGACGAGCCCAAATCGTGAGAAAGTACAGGCATCAGATGCACTAAGCAAAAATCGAAGATGAGATTGTGATGAAATGTAGAGAAAAACAATGAACAATAGAGTCAAGCAGAGGGTACTTTTAAGAGAACTGCAAGAAGATGAAAGAAGAGTGGTGGCAAGATCAGGTAGAGGATACATGATGGAACAGGAACTAGAAGGTAAATGCTAACGGACACCGCATGCGGTAACTTGTGTTGGATCAAAAGACAAGCAAACGGAAGCGTTGCCAATGGAAGCAAACTCACTTCGTGGCCGTCCAAGTGGAGTAAGACGATGTGGTAGCCCACCATCGATTGAACCAGGCTCAGAGTGATATTTGTGTATAAATCATCTCCACGCCGTTGGAAGTATTTGTGTCTAAAAAGGAATGTCGATATAGCAGTCTTATTCACGCAGAGCAATACCTCGGTGTTGGGCGTGAATTAGCACCCAAGACGGTGACTAGCAGCACATCGGATAAAAACTGATCCCAACTTATTGAGCATTCACTCAGTGCGAGGTTTCTATTGCCGTAAACGGTGGACAAAATAAGTGCAGCTGGTATCAGCTTCGGACCATATTCTGCAGCACGAATCAACCGTGAACTAATCTGAAGGGCGAGATGAATCAAAAGCACCTAGTTTAGTTGTCATTTGCTTTCATTTCGAGCTGCCAAGTCAAATTTTGCCTACCTCGAGCATTGCGCCACCCGACACATCGAAAAAATGCAAGAGTTTCCTAGGAAGGCATTGACAGCGCATACCTAGTATGTGCAAAAATCAACACAATGCTATTTGTTGCTGTAAGGAACTAACCCGATTATCATCGGTAGTAAGCGTCTGTGAACGTGCCGGTACCGGCCGACATCGGAAATACTCCGTAAAAACGATGACCCAAGATTTAAAGGTGTCTAAAATCGTCGAATCGACCTGACCGAGTCCAATTGCAACAGAGGGAATGCCCTCACTGGCAATCCAGTTCAGTTGATCAACAGTTAACAGAGTGCTACAACACATGGGTAACGGCAAAAAAACAAAAAGGGAAGAAGAAGCAGTCAGAGGAAAAGAGTCTCACAACACGTTCGCCATTGGGTACGATTCCGGGCCATGTCCAATAGCGTATTATTGGGTCCCAACCTAGGAGTCTGGAACGGCCCACCGTGACTAACCGTAATGTCAGCGTCTTGACATCACGGACTAAGGTTGCATGTTGGCCACCTTTCCGTCGCTCCTAACCAAGGCCGGTACATGTAAACTAAGCGCGGAGGGGCGACCGTTGACCAGGCATCCGGATGAGGTGCCCGAGTCACCGGAGCGCACGCAAAGTCATTATGCAGCTCAGTGGCCGCAGTAGACTGCCTGAATTGAGGATCCGACGTCGAATGTCAACGTGCCAACGTACACCAGCGATGCTCCGGAGACAGCGGTGATAAAATACAGACAGTCTCTGGACATCGCTCGCTCGAACGGGTCTCGCAACCATACAACAGCGCTGCTCGTACTGTAGTGTTGTAGACTCCACCTTGTAGAGAAAGGCCGAGATCACGCCCGCGTCAGAAATATCTGAGGTTAGCAAAGATTACTCTGGTTTTGGTGATGAACAAATGGATCTCAGTCGTCAAATCGCTCACGCTGATGCAACGCCAAGGTAAATGAACTTGTCTGCCACTTCCAAAGAAGAGCCGGAGAGGGTGAGGGTAGGAGCAGCTTCTAACCAGTCCTGGAGGGAGACCATGGACTTGGAAAGGGCAAACGTCATGCCAAACTGTGACACATACATCTCCAACCTGGGCAGCCTGCGAGGAGTCACAGGTTACGGCGATGTCGTCAGCATACTCCAAGTCACGGAGCCGATCATCCGGGAGCAACTCGATGCGTCCGAGGGAAATCTTTGGGCGGCACTCTCGTTCATTGTCGTCGAGAATTAGAGTCCAGTAGTCCCCCTTAAATGACGGTAGTAATCTAGAGAATTAGTCCAGGGTTAAGTGGACCGCCCAACTATAATCGTTCGCATAACCCGAATGTACCAGAATTCCATCAGGCAGCACTTCAGCAGCTGCATCGTGAGGTTCCACAAAAGGATACTCTCTGCTAGAGTCCGCGCAAAGTCGAAGAAAAAACGGGGAACTGGTCGACATTGGCGAACACTAGTTGCTGTCGGAAAGGAGCCAGACCATGAGACGTCGGCGCTGACGCGATCTGCGGTGTTCGAGTACAGAACAAGTAAAGCGTCAATACATTATATGGTAATAGCTTTTCGGGTATATTGAGCAAAACCGAGCTATTTATTGGTGAACACCTTCTTAAAGTTCAGAAGTACAGTAGTAGTCCATCTACGGCACGCGTAGTGCTTCTTTACTAGTTGATATGGAATGAATATGTGACCGACAGGCCCACCCTGGGTGGAAACCTGTTTGCTCCCACTTCATTCACGGTTCCTGCTCCGATGTAAAGCGGTGGGCGAAAACTTAGGTGATTGTCACCGTTGGTCCCAGACTGATACTCCGCGGTAAGGAAAAACAGCGAGACCGTCCTTCTTGGACATTGTCCCTATGGTCAATTTACCCCAGATGACTGGGATAACCTCCTTTCATGTCTGTTTGAACAGGTAAGTCAGTGCCTTACGGGTGACCTCATCGTCCTCCTTAAACACGGTGAAACACAACCCGGACGGGAAGCTTGAAAATGACGGAGGACACCAATGATCTTTGGAGCATCCGCCTTCGACGGAACCTTTAATTTAATCCACCGCAGCCCGGTTTGAGCCACATTAGCAGGAAAAGGTTCAGGAGCAACGGCGCAAGTAAACTGCTACCGAAAGTGCTCCGCTTAAGTAAACAGATGGCATTCATTGGTGCGCCAACCTTTGGTTGACGATGTAACTAACTGGTGGGGCCCTCATAATTGGTCATGCTCTCTCCCATTCCCTAAGCAGGATTACTAACACTCACGTTTTCGGTAGTAATCTTATACTTCTGTTCCAAAGCACGTTACAACCAAAGTGATAATAATATGCATTCGAGATATTTGGAAATCTCTTTCAACGCTAGTGTACTATCCAGTTTCCTGTTGTCAAACTAGAAAAACAGAACGAAGAGACACTATAGGAAATAAAACAATTTTGCTAAAAACATCGCGCGGAACATGAGTACACTCATCGTGATTAGCTCTAATATCCGCCCAATTCTGAGGAAATGAATGGCGTAAAGAGGACAATCTACTGTTGCAAACACAGCAAGTTAGACATAATTATGCTCTGCTAGCCCATTCGACGCGGGATGGTGCGGTACGAACTTAATGTGTCGTATTCCACTATTACCCAAGTATTGTTGAAACTCCCTACTGGTAAATGGTGATCCGCTGTTAGTAGATACCGTTATTGGGATGCCGAAGATGGCGAATGTGAAGCGCATTTTGGCAACTGTTGTTTCAGAAGTCGCATGTGAAACTGATTATATGTGTATCCATTTAAAGTGAGCATTGACCAAAAGTAGTCATATCACTCTACTGGTCAGGTCAAAATAGCCGGTGTGTACCCGCTGCCACCGGCCACCACCATGAATGGATTGGTCCGGAAATTTTTGTCTCTGTCATTTCTAACGTATTTCACAACTTTTCAGCAGCCGTTCTATATGCTAGTCGATGTTTGAACACCAACAGTAACCACGTGTCAGTGTCTTCATCCTGTTCACGCCAGGGTGCGCATCATATAGTTATGTTAGCAACTGGAGATGTAATCTATCCGGAGCTCAGAATGTACGGCCGCCGTATAGACTTAACTCACTTTCCCGATGAGTGAATGGCTTAGGTTCGTCTGTCGTGCTCGTACACCTTCCGGTCAGTAAGAGCCGCTTAACAGCAAAGAGTTCCGGTTTGTCAGGAGCTGCACCCTGTCACTCCGAATAGTTATCTTTATGAGGTATTGAATCTGGAATTCACTGTTAGTTTTACCATGCTCCTGCAGGAGGCGACTCAACCATGGTGTAACTAAGTCCGTTTACATATTGGAGTTTGGAGTTATAAGCGCTCAGAAGTAGCGCCCACATTTTCATTCGAGGTGAAAACATCTGCTAAATTTCTTTCTCCTTACCCAAAAGCGAAAGAAGCGGTTTATGGTCTGTGTGGATATCTAACTGTCTTCCCCAGACATAGCAATGGACATGTTGGACTTAAAAGATAATCAGTAAAGGTACTCCGTCCAGTTGGGAGTAATTGTTTTCAGCGGGTTGCAGCGTGTGAGAAGCAGAAACAACTGGACGAAGGAAATCGTCATCCGTTTGGTGATAAAGAACTGTATTTAGCCGGCTTGGGTACGCATTACGCAACGACACTACAGGCCAACTCGGATCGAAATGCACGAAAAACGGAGGTGCACTCAGTGCTCCTTCTGTATTTATGAAAGTCCTTCTCTGATTGTCTTTGATCCGGACCCTAAATTCAGAACTATTCTTGTGTAACAGCTTGCACAAAGACGCAAATATTGTTGAGGCATTAGTAAAGAAGCGACAATGTTGAGAAAATATCCCCCAAAATGATCGAAGTTCAGCCTCAATCTTAGGTTCGGGTGCGACGATAGTAGGTTTGATGCTGCCTTCTGACACGTGAACTCCATTTTTATCAAGTCAATGACCCAGGTAGCGAACGGAAACCGGTAAATATTTACTCTCAGACTTGTGCAGTTTGAGCCAACTTAGATATAAAGGTAGGAACACTGGATAGTGTTCATAGAAGTTCAGCATCTGTGCGTTCTGTAAGCAGGATGTCGTCAAAATAGACGTAAGACTTATCAATGATCTTTTGGAATATCGCCGGAAACGAAATAATTCAGAAGGAGACCTTTGCAATAGAAGAGACGCATAACGGTACTTACGTAACTTCTGAGTAGATCTCGTCTTACTCAATTTGTGAATGCGTGTGACAGAGATTGATCTGCTTGAATGTTTGTTCACCTGCTAGCGTGGTATATAGATTCTCTATCCGAGGTAGAAGACACTTAATCAGAATACAACAAAAATTAACAGTTAGTTTATAATGGCCACGAATACGTGCAGAGCCATCTGACCTCAGAACGGGTTATTGGTGCTCCCCGTATTAGATTAACTCGATTGTTTCTGTCGATTGCAATCTCTTTATCTCGTCTTCCACTTTTGGCCTCAGGGAATAAAGTAGGGTAACGTGACCAGAAGAAGCGGGCTGAGTTCCAGGCTGTAATTTGGTATCAGCTTGAGATCCGTTTACTTATCTCAATTCGCCATCAAAATAATATTTTGATTACATCCTACAAGCTCCGATTAATGGACATAAAGTTCACTGCCTCTAGCGTAGCTGGCATTTAATCCGGTCGCGCCCGAATAAGTCTGGGCAATCACTGGCCATAAAGCATATCCGTGAAGTCGTATTTTTCCCCACGATAACTAGGATCTGCGCCTTTACACCGATTACCCGGTGTACATTCGCAAACTTGATTGAGAGGGGGTTGGCTTTGGTAGTCTGTTAACAAATGCAGTAATGATTATGTCAACTGAAGCA
Organism: Dicrocoelium dendriticum; assembly: GCA_944474145.2. Classification (NCBI taxonomy): domain Eukaryota; kingdom Metazoa; phylum Platyhelminthes; class Trematoda; order Plagiorchiida; family Dicrocoeliidae; genus Dicrocoelium; species Dicrocoelium dendriticum. The sequence goes on along the minus strand of OX104065.1, from coordinate 90,631,666 downwards.
CCGGTAAAAGTTTCTATCCTAAGCAACTGACCTTCAATTTCCAGTTACAGTGCAAGGTAGATGAATGCTATAGGTACTCGAAGTAGTGTTCAAAACAGTGTTTGGCTGGTCGTCTACGTCTGGGCTTGTTTGGAAATCGTGATATCACAGCTATGCCAGCTTTTGATCGGGAAACACAGTTCAAGTGTGCTAATTCCCTCGTGGTGGTATTTACCCTGTTTTTGACGACATTCTTCAGTCGGTAAACGTTGGTTTCTACATCGACAGCATGTAAAAGGCAAGCAAGACCGTCTCGGCGGGACACTTATTCGGTCGACTAGCTAAAGTGCATCTGTATGAAGTTGCTTAGAGAAAGTTACTGTGTTTATGGACACTACAGCGGCCGAACAATGTCAGAGAACTTTTCCCAAGTCATCTTTAATCTTTCGAAAACAACCTTTTCCAAGTCTGTTCATTACGGATTCTGGATATCAGACACTGTAGAGCCACCACTTCTTCGACACTAGTAGGGGTTGATGAATTCCTGCAATGAAGTTAATGAAACGTTTCCTCAGGGTTTTGATGCAAGGTGCGCGTGAAGTCGTGAGCTGCATAACTCGCTGAAGACTTCTAACACGGTTAACAGTAGTCTCACCGATATGGAAGACATCGAAATGGCTCTGGCCTTCATCCTCCAGAAATTGTCGTAGAAGTTTAATTCTGTGGCGCTCGGAGAGTACCGTACTTTGCTGCGTAACCGGCAATAACTCCAAATAATCCAAAAAGACATGCTTTCAATGATTCATGTGCCAGCTCTCTCATTCGAACTGAGACACCCTTGCGAACTCCACGCCATTTACCTCGTCAACTTTCCATGCAAGCCACATAACCCTCCACTCACTGGGTCACGTGATCTACACTCTGCCCTCTGGACGCGCCTAACTTTCGACTCTACATATTTTGTGAGAGACTGTATCTACAAAGGGCATCAATGTCACAAGTGCAAGCGGTTTGGTCATAAGGAAACCCACTGTCGAGTTGCGCACAATTTCAGACGTTCATTTCCATCGAGGTTGCGCACAAACATCAACTTCAGAAGGGCGAAATTTCATGGACCGGCCACAAAGGTAGTTCTCGCTGCATTTCGCACGGAATTCGCAGGCAAGAGAAAGTACTTAACAGTAAAAGTCAATGGTATTCCAGTCACCTTGCAACTAGATACGGCGTCCGACATCACAATCATTTCGCGATCCACTTGGAGGAAGCTTGGAAGACCGGCATTCAAGCGCACAACTCTAACGGCTCAGAATGCATCCGGGGAACCGCTGAGATTGGATGGAGAGATTGAATGTGAGGTCAACTTCAAGGAACTACATCTACGCGGCACAATCTACCTAGTCTCATGCACCGACGTCAATCTTCTCGGAATCGACTGGATTGAAAAGCTGAACTTGTTTAATGTACCACTGAATCGTGTCTGTGCTGAAAGGAATGTCACGGTGCACCATACAGCCATACCGACTCCTCCGGGTCAAAGCATCTCTGAACAGCTTCAAACGAAGTATGCGTGTGTATTCCAGTCGGAACTTGGACACTGTAAAAAAATGCAGGCAAAACTTACTCTGCTTCCAGATGCCAGACCTGTGTTTCGACCCAGACGTCCTGTCCCTTATGCTTCCCAAGCACTTGTTGAACAGGAACTTGATCGATTGCAACAGGCCGGAGTGATCGAGCGAGTCAATTTTTCACCGTGGGCTGCGCCTATTGTTGTGATCAGGAAACCGAACGGTTCTATTCGTTTGTGTGCTGATTTTTCGACGGGCCTGAATGCTGCACTGGAACCCCATCAGTATCCGCTTCCACTCCCTGAGGACGTGTTCGCAAAACTGAACGGAGGCAAGTATTTTGCTACGCTTGATCTTGCAGACGCCTATTTGCAGTTAGAAGTTGAACCCGAAAGCAGAAAGCTGCTAACAATCAACACGCATCGCGGTCTCTACCAGTACAACCGTTTGCCATTTGGAGTCAAAACGGCACCGGCAATCTTTCAGCAAGTCATGGATGCCATGCTGACCGGAGCAGCAGCCTACCTGGATGACATCATAATAATGGGATCGACGCAAGATGAGCTATTTCAACGATTGGATGACGTGCTACAAAGAATCAAAGATTACGGTTTCCGATTACGAGCGAACAAGTGCAAATTTTTCCTGAAGTCAATTAAGTTCCTGGGTTTCGTAATTAACGAGAACGGCCGACGACCCGATCCTGAAAATATAGAGGTGATAGACCGGTTACCGGCGCCATCAGATGTCACAACTTTACGGTCATTCCTTGGGATGGTGAGTCACTATAGTGAATTTCTACCATGCATGCATCGCTTGCGGCATCCTCTAAACCATCTGCTGATGAAAGACGTCGAATGGAAATGGTCTGCACAGTGTCAACAGTCTTTCGAGAAACTGAAATCTCTGCTGAAGTCGGACTTACTGCTTACGCATTATAACCCGAAGCTGGAGATTATTGTTGCCACGGATGCTTCAAGCTATGGAACTGGTGCTGTCATTTCACATCGTTTTCCAGATGGATCCGAAAAGGCTATAGCACATGTTGCACGAGCGCTGACGGCATCCGAAAAGAATTATAGTCAGATTGAGAAAGAGGCGTTGGCTATCATCTTTGCAGTGCAGAAATTCCATAAGATGGTATATGGTCGACGGTTCACGTTGGTGACTGATCACAAACCGCTTCTGGCAATCTTTGGATCCAGAAAGGGGATTCCAGCATATACGGCCAGTCGACTTCAGCGATGGGCAACTCTGCTCTTGGGTTATGATTTCAGCATGCGATACTTGTCTACGGATTCTATAGGGCAAGCGGACGCCCTTTCCAGATTAATCGATACCGGTAAGCGTGAGTCAGAAGACGCAGTCATTGCCTCCATCGCAGCCGAAACGGATGTAACCTACATGGTACATGACACCGTGAGTAATTTACCGGTCACTGGCACAATGGTGAAGCAAACGACTGAACAGGATGCATTGCTGCAAGAGGTATTAACCTACACAAGACGGGGCTGGCCAAAGAAGTGCCCGAAAGAAGCCTTGACACAGTTTTCACACGACGCAACTCTTTGTCTGAAGTTGATTCCTGCCTGTTTTTTGCAAATCGAATTGTCATTCCAGAAATACTCAGGTCACGCGTGTTACCGCAACTGCACAAGAGCCATCCAGGAATCGCTCGCATGAAGGCGCTTGCGCGCAGCTACGTTTTTTGGCCCATGATGGATAGCCAAATTGAAGATATTGGCCGATCGTCCTCCAGATGCATCAGTGCCTCCAAGTTACCGGTACGTTCTACATTACAAGCTTGGCCAAACCCTGAATCGCCCTGGTCGCGCATACACGTAGATTTCGCAGGACCAGTCGAAGGAGTGCATTTCCTCGTTATTATTGACGCCTACAGTAAATGGCCGGAGGTAGTCACTATGCAAAACACGTCAGCCAACAGCACAATTATGGCGATGAGACATGTCTTCAGTCAGCACGGATTGCCAGTAACAGTCGTGTCAGATAACGGGGCACAGTTTACGTCCTGTCAATTTGCTGTATTTTGTGCACAGAATGGGATCGAGCATGTGAGGACGGCCCCGTATCATCCGCAGTCTAATGGCCAAGCGGAAAGATTTGTGGATACCCTGAAACGAGCATTGTGGAAGTCAAAAGAGGAGGGATCGTTGAACGAAAGATTGGAACGTTTCCTGTTGAACTACAGAGTTACCCCGAATCCTAATGCACCAGATGGCAAATCACCAGCTGAAGCACTTATGGGTCGAAGGTTGAGAACCACACTAGATTTGCTGACCCCCAAGCGCCCGTCTCTACAACTACGAAATTCAGTGATGGAGCGTCAGTACAACAGGCGGTATGGTGCCAGAAAAAGGTTTTTCAAAGTGGGCGATCTTGTGTTTGCAGCTGCGAATCAAGGACAGCGGATCGCATGGATACCAGGACGAGTCCTGCGGCGCCGAGGCAACGTGATGTATGATGTTCAAGTGGGTACACAGGTGTGGAGACGCCACGTAAATCAGTTGAGGCCACGTTATACACATGGTGCCGCCGTTCCGAAAGCCAACGGACTTGACGTCAATGAATTGCTGGACACAGACAAGCCCAGTACCCCTGCAGGTGGTGACGTTAGTCCAGTGGAATGCCGGGAAAATGGAGCTCGCCACAGGCCAAAGAGAACAAGAAGATTCGTGCAGCCCCTCCAAGTGGATCCGCGTCGAAAGACCTATGTGAACACCAGGTAACCCGTTTTTTTAAGAGAGGGAGGTATTGGAGATGAAAGAAAAACACAGTGTTTTCCATGTTTCAGAACATTTGTTACTACTGCTTGTTACATGCCCCTCACACGACCCGTGGTTCTTTCTGATCGATAAATTCAAATTAGCCCTCAGCCGTGACTGGGACTGAACTTTGTGTGTTTTCATACCCAAGCCGTGTTCTGCAAATATACCTCCTGTCCGGTGCGTGTCTTTTTTGACTCGTGGGGCGCAATTTAAGAAGTCGAACGCCTGGGGACACAACAGATTCCATGTAGCAATGTCGGTTTCTCAGAAAGAATATTCCAAATCTGTGCAGTTAGGTGTAACATGGCTGGAATTTAACCCCGTAGTCCTATGGACGAAAAGGAACGCGCATACGTAGCGTGTAACCGTTTTAATTGAGGCTTCTTCACAGTGGTCGAAACGAAGAACCAAGGTCAATGTCAGCTAATCATGTGAGCAGCCGTGATCGCGGTCGATACGAGAGCTGACAACGCGATCTCACTCTGATTGATCCTTTACACACATGCACGCACGCGTGCATACCCACAAACTTATCTTCAATCCTGGTAACTTGTATCACGTCAGATGTTGGGTACACTGTTCACGTCCTCACTGCCTTCTTCATTCTGGCCAAGGGCCGACTATGTACTACTAGGAGAGAGACGTGACACGCTCGTAACTGGTGTCCGCTTTCCTCACTGCCTATCATGAATTTAGATGAGACCCCCCATAAGCCTGCATCAGTCTAGCCCCGCTAGCTCCATAAACTGCGTGACCAAAACCGGGTGGCCTTGGTGGATCATCTCAAGATGCTTCATGAAGAGTTTCTTCTAAGTCACCTTTATTAGCTAACTGAAGTCAACGGCTCTCCATATGGTCGTAGATCGTAAAGGAAAACCATTGTATTGCCCACCCTCTCTCGTTCTCATCGTGCAACATTGCTCCAATCGGACGAATTGTTCAGTCATTTTCGACTTTTAGAACCCCGTTAACAGGCTAGTTTTCTCTGTGTGGTATTTTCCAATTAGATTCATTATCTTTTCCGATTCTGAATTTGTGTGTCGTGTACACGTGCCTGCTGTGCATTTGGTTATGTAATTTTCTAATTATCCCTATATCGGTCGGCAGAAGCAACATTTTGTGCACAGATATGCTACACTATTGGTAATGACGAAGCAAACTTCCTGTGGTAATTCTTGCAAAATTGTCGGACACAGACCAAATGCTGTTACCCGCGCTTCAATGTGTGTTGTGCACTTTCATATTTTATGCGCTGATCTGTTCATGGATCGATTCAGCACGAGTTGGTTCAAATAATTCGTACGGAGTATCAGAGTAAAAGTTAGCCTGAAAGTCGATAAACCTTACGAGCGAGTAAGCAGGGCTAAACATTCCACAGCGAGGAGATAGGTGTGTGCATCCTAATCGATGGATATGCAGCGAGCCAACTTGTTGCAACCTCTCCGGAATGATGTTCATCTACTACTGAACTCAGCTGATGCGTTACGTCCGTCCTACAGGCACTATAGTCCTGGAGTGCGATAGCGTAAACGATGTAAGCTAGTGGAAAACCCAAAGGAAGAAAGAGAGAGCAACTACTAACGAACAGAGGCGTTGTAAATTTTTGATATTTCTTGCGACTGAACAGACTGTTGCTGATCCTCAGGCATGTTAAAACCATGTTTTTACAGTCTGATGGATACAATCCCTGAAGTTAGTGAATAGGGGTTGAAGGTGAAACAAATCACCCGTTTTGGGAAGTGGGATGGGGAGGAAACTCAGGCCTAGGCGAACCATTTTCGTTGATGATGCTAGTCGGAGGTTAATAATATCCCGCCTCGGTAGACTAAGAGGGTTGAATATGTATAACGCAAAGCTTGTAACAGAGCACGCTGTTTACACAGCTCTGGTTTACACACTCTGATTGCGATGGTTTCTGCGATGACTAATATGTTTTTTAAGCTTCTTTGGGTAGCGTCTAGCTTTTCACTAAGGTATCGTTGATAGAAACTGTGAATTTCATTTGATTATGTGCCTGAAAGAAACATGGATGTTGGAATTCCAGCACGGAAACGGAGAGTATTGACCTTATCTTGCACTTACAATGTATAATTTTTGTTTGATAGGATCTAGTACCGACAGATCGATGGAATTGCAATGAGTTCTCCCTACGGTCACTCTTGGTGGACATCTTTCTCGCAAGGGCACCTGAATAACCTCATCGCTTCATTTCAATCTTACTACTGTTATATGGATAACACATTCATTGCCCGTGACTCATCCATAGATTACGTCAGCCTACTAGATCAGTTTAATCGAGTGCATCCCTCATTGAAATTCGCTAGTGGAGTCGAAAAAATGGCTGACTCACTTTCCTAGACGTTTAACCGCGCAGGCGTGAGAACCGAACAATCGAAAGAATTGTCTTCCGCAAAGGGACGTGGATAAGTAAATACACACACTCAGTTTTGTACTTTTGAGATACCAGCGAAATTTAGTTCGTTGTCTGTACCATCGCGGTAGGAAACTAGGTAACGGGTGTTCAGCTGCAACTGACAAAGATTCATTGTAACGTGCGCTCGATAGTATTAGTTATAAATGTTAAAGGCATTCTTCTTACTCCTTTCGTAAAATTTTCTCGTGTTTGTAACCCAATTGTTTTTATGTTTCTCCGAAAACAGATGGAAACAAAACGCGAGTTACATCTATTTTCTTGTACGAGTTCAAATTGAATCATAGCGCAGCTGACGCTTCGCAACATACAATTGCTTTTTTTACACCGTCATCACTCGTGATGAAAAGTGAATTTTGTATGATAATCGGAAAGCACACATCCCTAAGCCGAAATTTCATCAATAAAAATTTATGGTTATCATATGGTGGAATGCCAAAGGAGTAATACAGTATTCCTTCCTACAATTAGGCGAAACCATAACAGCGGAGTCCTGTTGCCGTAACATTGATGTCATGCATGAGAAACTTATGAAAAAACAACCAGCGTTGTTCAATCGAATCGGCGCAATATTACTGCATGATAACGCACGACCACATCAAGGTACAATCACAGATGACAAATTAACTTCTCTACAATATGAAAGTTTACCACTTCCTCCATATTCACCAGATATTTTACCGACCGAGTATTACCTTTCTCGTAATTATGAATTATTTTTGAGAGCGAAAAAATTCAGTAACCAAAATGATATTATAAAAAAGTTTGAATTGTTTATTAACTTTAAAAAGGAAGATTTTTTTCAAAGGCATATATGACTTGCTTATTCGTTGGCAGGAAGTCGTAGATGCCGATGGAAGTTATTTCGATTGAATATAATAAATAATGTGAAAAATGGTGCTTTTTGTTTTTATTTTTATTTAACGTCTGTTTTATAATTTCCAACCTAATATATATCGCATAGCAGCTACCAGCATTTAGGTAAAAAAGTTTAGAACCTAGGTTAGTAGTGAAAGCCAAAAGGGGCTTGGAAGAGAACAAACATCATTAGCAGCATGTCTTCGTTGATCCACCCAATGGCACGCAGCAGGGTGTAGTTGTAGATTGATGGCAACTTCATGCGAACGAACCTAGACAACAGAACTATTAGGATCTTCAACCAGAAACTTCAGCCAAAAAGCCTGGTCCCGCGGCAGCCAGATGGTAAAAATACGACTTTACATAAGTGGGTAGCACTCCAGTTCCAACCCCAAACTTAAATGCCCGGGAAACTGAGTTTGTAGGATCTGTAACCTCTCAAGAAGCTCAAGAGCTCCACTCAGTATGGCTCGTGGGTGGAAGAAGTCTGCAGACCGTCACACCGTATTAAGGTCCATTCTCGTTGCAATGGACAGCATCGTACCAGCCCTTGTGGTATCTAATGGGGAATAAGGTAAACAGTTCAAGACCCTCACATATCACTTACAGTGATGCGTAAGGAACACGAGAAAGCTGGCCGAACAACGAAATCGGTTTGATCTGCGTTGCCTACCCGGAAGAAAGCTATGCAGTTGACTACGCCTGTGTATAGAAACTCAGTCAAACAGCGAAAATGGGCAGTTAACTGACGCGTTTAGGTTACCTAGCGACTATTCGGGTACAGGAATCAATCACTTTTAAGCCGAATTTGAATATTAACTGCAATTTTTACACTATTTCACTAGCTTCGACTTCATTAGCATCGCATGAAGATGTTGGGTAACCCCATCAACGCCACCTCAAAACTCTGACCGTAGTGATCAAACCGAGGTTGGTTGGTATGGAGAGGAGTGCCAGCGGAAACAACTAGAAGTGGTAGCGCGACGCAAGCAATTGGGATAACAAACTGGCCAAACACAGACAGGAGCGGAATTTCAGTCCACTGTGCGCAGGTGCACCCCCCTCGATTGCCTACTGGACGAAGTGACTTAATCGAGAGATGGGAAAGTATCGCCTAGGTTGACGGGAAACGATGTTTTCATTAGGAATTTCGGGGTCAAACAAAAAAACCTAAAACCTATCGCAAGTATGTCCCACCAAAAAATCGTTAAAGAGATGAAGGAAGCATTTTGGGAAAGTTGGCTTACTTCTGTTGTCTAATCCGGAACTTTAGATCACCAGACTCTCCATCCAGATGGGGCTCTCCTTCTAAAGCAAACGGGTACAAATGGCCATCACGCATCCCCCGTTCTACTTCTAATTCTAGATGGCGTTCCACACGATGTAACCTACAGTAAAAAAGAAAAGAAAATACATTCCCTGAGGTCCATTCGAAGACTAATCTAGAGCAATAAATGAGGAATAGCAACTTGGCCTATGATAAAACACCAACAAGTAACTGAGGTGTAAACCATTTCGAACAATGCAGGTGGAAATATTGTTAATTTAAGTTTATACTAACAAACAAGTGGTAAGAGTATGAGGGAAGAATGCAGAACTCGTGTATATGGTTTAAATACTTACCTGAGGCCTACTGGAATACGACACAACAACGGCTTCGAGAATTTTAATCAGGAACGAGGAAACAGATCCAAAAGCAGATAATAAATCAGGAACTAGTCAAACTGCGCTGGTTATGACAGCCTGGCTAGCTTGCCGAACGACCTCACATTGGTGTCAGCTGCCTGGTTTAGGTATAAAACGTTCTATTAAACGGCTAGGCGGCAGTATTGTAGGACGTGTTAATTTTCCGTCTAGCAAGCAAACTTCATACAAAAAGCCACAAAGGTCCGTTCAAAAACACTGTAACCTGACAGATGTGGCGCGCCACTAAATAAAGTCACCGTCCGTTGATATACTCTAGAGCAGGATTGCACTCTAGCAACTGGACGCAATCACCGTGAGGAAGCTTGGGCCATTGTTTGGTAATATCAAGCAAACCAATCTATCTTATAGACTGCTTATATATATATATATATATACTGTATTATAGAGTAAGTAGAGATGAATTCTGTACAACTCTTTCGAAATATGGTGGAAAACGTTACAAAAATTGTAAGCCGTGAATATGGTTATCGTTTTCATGTAACATTTAGAATATCTGACTCACGGTAGGACTCACAAATGTGACATGTCATCGTAAGTGTGCAATGGTTCTCTGAATCGAATAGTGATAAAATATAACTAAAAACGTTTGAACTGCTACACAGATGTTGCCTTCATCACATGTTCAGGCAAACTGTTCCAAGTATTTACCACTCTCAGTTCGAAGCACAGTGAGTGGGGAACTCGCTTCACATCCGGCACCACAAGTTTGTATCTCTGTCCGCGTGTGCTGCATGGCACACGTAAGTCTTATTGGCTTCAGCATGGGGAGGTCACCGAGATGTAGAATACGGTAGGTCTTAATGAAGTCGACTCGAACCCGACGGTACGACTAGGTGTAGAGTCCTAGTTGCTCGCACCGGTCTCTATATCCCAAGCCATGTAAACTCCGGATGAGCCTGGTAGCAACGTGTTAGACCCGTTCGATCTTTTGTGCCTCGCCTCGCGTAATCGGAAAGTAGGCGGGCGAACCGTACTCTAGCATTGATCTGATGATGGAAGCGAAGAGGCGAGTGGCAACCACTTCAGACCATGTGCCGAAGCTACGTTTCAGCGCCCAAAGCAAGCGCAGTCCGTTACGCTATAGCCTGTTCGTGTTGTCCACGGACTTCAAACCGTAGCGCGAGAGTCCACCTAGGTCCTTCACGGAGGGTGAGAGATATAGCGGTTGGCCGTCAAGGGTGTAGATTCGGTCGTCAGCACCCTTCCCCAGTCTCATAAATACAGACTTGGCTGGGTTGACCGGGAGAAGAACTTCTGCATAACATATGGATAGGCGGTTGAGGTCTTGCTGAAGTACATCACAGTTGTCGGCAGCGTCAATTTCTCTCCAAATCTTCGCGTCGTCCGTAAACAAGGCACACGTCGACCGGAGAAGCTGAGGTAGATCGTTGATGTGGAGCTGGAGCAGAGTGGGCCCCAGCACGGTGCCTTGAGGCACGCCACTTGTAGAGGGATACCAGTCAGTTAGATGGTCGTCGACACGTACCCTCCACTTTTGTCCGACAACAATTCCGCAGATCCACCGATGCAGTGAGCGGCCGACACCACACATCCTGAGTTTGTGAAGGAGAACCTCATGGCTGACCTTGTCGAACACTTTACTGAAATCGATGAATATCACGTCGACAGACTTCCCCTTGCTTATTGCCTTCAACCACTCATGCCTCGTCACAAGCGAGTTTGTAATGCATGAGTCGCTTTGCATAAAACCGTGCTGTGCGAGCGTCAGGACCTCTTTTGACTGTAGAAACTCCAATAATCCCCTTTTTTACGATTTTCTCAGCAACCTTTGCCAAAATTGGTGTCAGACAAATTAGCTTGTAGTTGTCTACTTTGCTAGGGTCGCCGCTTTTCGGAATAGGCTTCACCATCGAACATTTCCAGTCAATCGGCAACGAACCTTCGGACAGCGACCTGCTGAAAAGACCAGTCACGACGGGAGAGATGGTGGTTGCCACCAACGCGGACGCACGCCCAGTCCTAGAGATTAGGTGCTGTCCATTCGGGCCATCCAGCACTGGCATATCACCTGCCGGCTTCAGGTAATCAAAGATTCTCTTTGGGGCGGTCTTCGCGGCGATTGTGAGCTGCTCTTCGAAATGTCGGCGCTTATTCCTTTTTGCACTGCTGCAGAGGTTCCGATGACTTTTATACCCTTGGTAGTCATTGGCAGAGCCAGAGAGGAGGAGTCTGTCTCGGTCTGTGCCGCGCCCGAGCCAGATTTCCATACTCCTTGTCAAACCAATGAGGCTTAATCAGTCCAACCTTCCGATATTTCAAGGGCACAAACTCGGAACACAATGATGCCAATCTTTATTGAATAAATATCCAACAGTCTTCCACAGATGCAGTTTGTGACAGAGACCAATTCAGTTGGTTTGCCGCACAAGCTAGACCATCGAAGTTCGTTTTCCATAGTTGTAAGCAGGTTCAAGCGGACGTGAATACGATAAAGATAATTCCATATCAACTATGAGCACTGAGTGGTCGCTTGCAGCCAGGGGCTCCAGGATCCGAACGTAACGCACTCGTTGTTCGTAAATCGTTAACATCAGGTCGAGACAAGACAAGGTTGAAAGTGTTGTTATGCGTGTTGGCTGGCATACGTGTTGCGATGCATCAGTTTCAAGTACTAAATCCACGAACTTTGCGTCAACCGCAGTATGTCCAGGCATCAAATGCACATCAGGCCATCGTATTAGAGGATAGTTAAAATCGCCCATAAGTAGAAAGTGTGGACGACTCATGTGGGTTCGAAGATGGAGCAGCCAATCCAAACAACGACTCAGGGGGCTGCGATAAACTGCGCCCGCAAGTAGTTCTCCGCGCCTGAGGCGGATGGAGCACCACAGTAGCTCACACAAACCATCATCACTTCGGTAGGTGCTCACAAGTCTCCCACGCAGGGAAGACCGGATGTAAAGCAAGACACCACCGCGAGCATTCGTTAGTCTATCGCATCGGAAGCACGGGTAACCGTTGACTTCAAGTTTCCGGGTGTATAACTCTGAATACAGCCATGTCTCTGCGAGTCCCACTACCTCTGGCCACTCAGGCGCAACGAAACAACATCGCGCTTGTTTATAAGACTGAAAACGTTTGCGAAGTCTACTCACAGGCCGCAGTAGGAACCGCCGGGCGTGTTTGAAGTGTGAGCAGACTGCTTATGCTGATTCGCAAATTCTTGGAATCTACCCGAAAATTTACGACATGAAGATTTGTTTCCCCTCACCAATACATCTTTTCAGCTCAATGAAGGCAGACTTGAGCCGTTTCCGGTCTAATGGGTCCAGATCTGGATGAACATGGATCTTCAAAGCTTTCAGCCTACTTAGGCAGGACATGATTAGTCTTGGACTGGCTTCATCCACAGAAGTAATTCACATGTGCCGATTTTGTTGATCACCTTGCTTTTCAAGAAGGGTAATTTGCCTCACTTTTACCGAGCCCTCACCAGCGTCGAGGAGTCTATCAACTAGACCCTGTAAAAATGACATCGTGATCGTAGCGCACTTGGGGTGATGGATCACTGGACTCCGGCACGTGGAAGATCACGAGGCTATAACGCCTCTGATCGGATGGGGTTGACCTCGCACGGCGAGTACATTACGAGCCTCACGTGGTTTGGTTAACTGTTGACTTACAGAAGTTAAACGCAAAACATCTCTTCTTACTTTCCTTCTTTGTTCTTTCCATTGGTTTACAGCACTCAGGCTTTCACCTGCTGAAACATCAGTGCCCGTTGGACACAACAAAGGTAAAAAGTTTATGCCAGGTGCAACTGGGCTTCTCACACCGGTCGGACTTCGTGTCGGCGAGTTTGCACGGGTAGAGGAGGAAGACTGAGCTGAAACCTGAAGATTCTTCGGGTTAGGTTGGTAAGTCAAACACACGGAGCTGTTCGCAACGGAATGATGAAGTCTACACGTCGGCTTTACTCTTCCTGGCTGTATTTTGTTTCGGCAATTTTCACATAAAGTTTGGACGAAATCGTGTTGGATATCACGAAGACGATGAAAATACTCAACTGATAATCTAACATATGAAATGTGGTATTTAACTTGGCTCAAAACACATGGGACGGCATTTGCACAGTATGCAACTATCGTGGAACAAGTACCACAGGGTGACTGCTTTGGCATTGTGAATAATCCGAAAACAAGATGGCAGCCAATTTCTGGAGAAAAGGGCGATAGCAAAATCGCCGAAATCAAGCGGTGAAAACATCAGTATTTATGGTCAAAAAATTAAGAATCAGAAATGAAACTGGATTGTACCTAAATTTCTATGAAATACTTTCAATGAACGAAGAAATCCAACAGAAAGTGATCGCGTCTACACAGCAAAATAAATAAATAAATAAATAAATAAATGGTACGTTTGCCCCATGTTGAGGCTGATGTTGTCTGCATAATGCGTCTTTACCGATAAACCAACTTACACCTAGACTAGGTCACTTTACGCTGGAAAAATTTCATTCCACCTTATTTGGTTTATTCTGTCTACCTGAATAATCCTCTATTAACTGGCCACGTTGCTTACGCTAATTGTGGTTATCTCCGTTAACTTCATTGCGTTCGTAGCATTTTTTGTATAACTTGTGGACATTATGCACTTATCGCGGATTCCTTGCCAACCAACTTACTTACACCGTGTGCATGGAACCACTTTTTGAGTCTAGCACGGTCACAAGGACCGTGCACCCCGTCCCCTCCAGCAACGACCAACTGTTTCCTGGAGGCAGTAATCGAGGTGGAGGGCGTTAGACAAGTAGGCACCGAATCAACATGCATATCAAGCGCAGCCACACCGGGGATGTCAAACAACAGCCAATCACGGAATCACAATATCAAATAATATTTATCTATTACAGCATACGGATACCGACTTAGTTGTTCGCTAAATGAGGATATCCAATAAATTGGTTATCAACAGTCCGCGATAAGTTCAAGAAATCAGGAAAAGGTATTTTTAAAATGCTAGAAAGGCGGAAAAGTTAAGAAATATAATCACAATTTGCTTAAGCGACGTGTGCAGGTAAAATGTGGCTTAATCAAACATTCGAATGACTAACCACCTGAAATAAAGAAACGCAGCACACAAGCACGCCGTTAGTAAATCGAATATATTGTTGGCGGCATCCGGACGCCTGCACCTACAGAGGGACTATGGGAGTCTTGCGCTGCACCACCCACAGCTCCATCCACACACCCCATATCCAGTGTAAACCCGGACCGGGAGACATGGGAATGGGAGCCACGTTTCATCAACGGAGCCGGCCCACGCACCGACAGAGGCAAACATAACCACGCTATATTTGGGGGATCAAGCGCACACAAGGCGGTGGCTGGACCGTGGTCCGCTCCACACTGAGTGCATGGAACCACTCTTCGAGACTAGCACCAATATATATATATATATACATATATATATATATATATATATATATATATATATATATATATATATATATATATATATATATATATATATATGACGGCAGGCGAAATCCGAGTTCATAAATGCGAGCGGCCCATCATATCCGTCATTGCGACGGACCTCCCAACGAATATGCATGAGCTGCTTAGGCACAGACAGTAAGGAACCGGGGTCGGCTGTCAGTGATGCATTCATCCTTTTGACACCAAACAGTGTAGGCGGTATGAAAAAGCCGGAATGAAAACTAACAGAAAGATGGAGTGGTGGTCAAACTGATGCAAACAACAGCATCGCGTGCACCTGTGCGTTGCACTTGCTCCCTTTGACTGACGGTCCAACTTCTTGCTGTCCTCACACTTGACAAAGGTTTTGAGAAGTCACATGAGCATTTGTGACAGACAGCAGACGCTTTTGCCACTGAAGTCAATATGAATGAACGGGGAAGAGGAAAGATCGACCGATAAGAGAGGATTTTGAAAAAATCATACGATGGCGTCTTAAGGGGCCGGTCTAGTAAACACCGTAGTGGAAAGCAACACATAAATATCCCATACTGTTGCCTTGTTACAGTAATAAACTGAGAATGCCCCAAGAATGAAATAGTAGAAGAGGGAAGAAAAAGGAGACACCGAAGTTAAACGCCGAGTCCGAAAAAGGGAGTCATCGATTCTGCTCAATACCAACTTCGGTCCCAGTGGATAGAATGACTGGGGTCTAGTTCAAAGTGAATCTAGGCTCCAACAGAGAATGCGTATCGCAATCCAAACACAGCAGCTACTCCAAAACCCAGCACCGAATTCTTTACCACGTGGCCGAGTGACGTCTACGGATCTCTGTGGCCTAGTGATGGGTACGTCAGCCATCAATCACTACGTCCAGACCTCCACTCCCAAGTATGGCTACCTCTACCTGGCGAGTCCAAAGGAAAACGGAATCGGTCATGGAGTGCAACGTTGAAAGCGAGCGAGGCAGAGCAACACTGTGCACTAGAGCAACATAAGGTGATCTCTGAGACCAGGGGGCCCAAGCTGAGTCGTCTACAATTACTGTTGCTGAAGTAAGTGCCACTCAGAACTAATCGATGTTTCAGGCGAAGAAGTTTTTGAGTCCAATGAAAAACGTCGTGAAAATGTTTAGCAAATATATTAACTGGTAGTCCACCAAGTCTGTTGAAAGGATGAGTTCATGACCGATTCTTAACACATTCCAAAATATCGACGATGAGGTTTGTTCTATGAAAGATGTGACGGCACAACGACGAGAGAAAGTTGTCTGTGCGGCAAAAGTACTTAGGTAATTCGCCTGTGACGGCAGTGGACCAGTGGATTTTGGCAAATTTGAATGACTTGTAAGAATGGACCCTAAGCTGGTAAACCACAGACGTCAGTGAGGGTATGGAATGCCGTGAATGGCGCAAGGGCTTTCGAGGCACATCTTTCTAAACGAGCACAATGGTACTTACGGTGCCGTCTTCGATAATGCGTTCGGTATCGAGATTGCACAAAATGACACAACAGCATCTAGAGAAAAAGTCGTGCTTCATGAGGACTTTGCTTCATTTCTGGAGTCGACTGGTATAGTGAATCAAGATGTCTTTCTTGGCTCCAAAGATCAAAAGCAAAGACTCGCAGCATGCAAGGGAAATAGCCGACTATATTACTGTGTCAGCTGTACGCCGTAACGGCGCTTCGTTGCCGCGCGACCACCATCAGTTGCGCGTGGGCTGAGTATACCGTGAGGATGCTCGCGGATTCGGACCGGCGATCTTATGACTGCAAGTCAGGCGTGCAGAGCACTCAGCCACCGGCCGACGATAGGAAAGTTTGTGAAAATTATTTGTACGAAATATAGGTTAAAATTGATTCAATTCGGCCGTATTTCTCCACCGACGAGCGTCCGTGAGACATGCGCGATAACCTGCCTTCAATTTGGCTGTGGAAATGACAGAGCGGCACATACACCGCAATTGAGTACTAGGAAGTGATAATCATGCTAGCTCTCTAGAACAACAGATAGCACTGAATAAGTTGCGTTGGCTCGGGCACGTGCTACGTATGCCTGGTCCCCGCTTACCAAGGAGGGCTTTGTTTAGTCTGCCAGGTGAAGGGTGGCGCAATGCTCGAGGTGGACAGAAGTTGACTTGGCAGCGGGAAATGAAGTCACTGACTACCAAACTGGGTGCCGTTGGTCCGTCTCGCTTTCCGGGCTGGAGTCCACGCGACTCGCCTTGTGCTTGGCTCGAGACTTTACAGGACATGGCTCGCAGTAGGCACCAGTGGCGCATTTGCTACCGTCTCCTAATCGGATTGTCTGTTTAAATTGTGTTTGGTACTGAGTTATCTGCGGGGTAATGGCTGATTATAACGCGTGGCAGTGAAAGCCGCAAGGAAGCTGTCTCGACGATGCCGCCTTATCGTTGCACGATAGCCAGCTGTTTGTGACGGTATGTTGTCTACACAAGGGCTAGGCGCCTTGACCCTGAATGTTTGCTTAGGGCATTAAGGTTTTCAGGTAAGTCCCCCTTCTTTCCCTCTTATTCTTTATTTCATAGGTCCTCATGGTTGTATGGCAGCGAAGCACCAGTTCAAATGGCTGATGTACTGCTGTTGTTGATGATGATGATGACACCGCAATTGGGAGCATCGGCAGCGATAGCGAACTTGCACCCCAACTGTTCTTTTGTTACACTGTCACCGCTGTGTAGGCCACTTAGCTAGAAGCAATTTTTCAGTTCACATGCTTGCGCTCAGCCACATCCATTGTTCTGCTTCCAATCGGAATTCATGATCTGGCTGCGCCAACTATAATCGCAAGCGCTGCATATGAACGACT
Organism: Dicrocoelium dendriticum; assembly: GCA_944474145.2. Classification (NCBI taxonomy): domain Eukaryota; kingdom Metazoa; phylum Platyhelminthes; class Trematoda; order Plagiorchiida; family Dicrocoeliidae; genus Dicrocoelium; species Dicrocoelium dendriticum. Next base: position 90,614,069 of record OX104065.1, on the reverse strand, counting down.
GCGTCCCGTTTGTTACTTTACTAGATTTGGATGGGCGATTGAGTGAGCGTGCAAACATCACAGCTTCTTAGAGGCTCGACACAACCGTCATCTAAGCTCAACTGAAATGTGCGATTGTAAAACTGGGCAGATAGGACACTAGTTTCAAAATGATTCCACATTCACTGGAAGTGCTAACCCGGTCCACTTGCCTAAGTAGCTGAATGGACTCTAGTTGCCAAATTATCGTGCAGCGTGGTGTAGGCGTCCGTATGGCTCATATGACCACTTGACACCTCATTCATTCATGCAGAGGGCAAGATGTTGGCTGCTTGGTTGAGAAGGCGATCCAGGCGACTAAAAGTGCAACTAGTGTAACTGTGTTAAAAAATGTAATGAACAAATCGCCTGAACATTCGCAGCTACAGAACGCTGCCAGTATCTGATGAGAGCATCAAAGGAGTAATTTTGAGACCCAACAGTCGCTGTGGCGGAAGATCATTTTACATTGCACTGAATCGTCTGTCCAAAACGAACCGTCTGTGCTGGTTTGGCCATGCTCCTTGCATACATGCTCGCGGCCTAGCACTACGTGTGCCGCTTGTCGACAGCGGACTCTGCCAGATGAAGTCGTGGAGTGACAAAGAATTAAAGTGGTGAAAAGCTCAATGGGCATAACCGAACGGTTTACTAAAACTGATGCATGCGGTTTTCCTGGAGGAGAACAGAGAGGTCGACTGCATAAGGATAATGACCATGCTTTGGTGCGCACACATCTGGCGCTCACTCTTCCCACTTCAAAGAAGCGCCCAACTTTTAAGCTTCAACTTGTAACTTGAACTCGGAGTGTGCAGTTCAACATCATAATTAATTGACCTACTAATTCTCAGTGATTAATGAGGTAGATGACATCATCATCAGTACAAAGAAGCTGATGGTCAGAAACACACATCAACTATTGTGCCGCAATACATACGAAAAAGCAAAATACTGGAAAGTACAGAATGCAAAAAAATCGCGACAGACTACGTAGTAACACCTTGTACGTCAAGACAGAGAGAGGGAAATAAGCGAGATGGAAAGGGACAAAGAAACTCACAACACAAACGCCATTGGGGCCGGCTCCAAGCCATGTCACCAAGTGTGTCCAACTAAACGTGTTCACCGCCCTTAGGACCCCAGCCAGGCAGTCAGGATGCACCAACCGACGCCAAGTTCAAAGTGAAGGTTCTCATTTCTCTCGAGCAAGTAATCGCTAGGCCTCTCTTCTGCCTATTCCAACCGCACCCCCGGCGGCTAAACAATGCACGTCGCAGGAGTCGGCGGACTCGCATATGCAACACGTGGCCCAGCCATCGGAGCCTAGTGGGTGATATAATGGCGCTGAGCGGTTCACTTGCTCCTCCTGCACCAAATACGCGACGCCGAACACGCTCATTGCTCACGCGGTGAGTTCACCAGACATGAGTTAAGTTGTGAAGGCAGCGAAGGTCGAAGGTGACTAGGCCTTTTATGTCTGTCGACCTGATGGGCCAGGTTTCACAATCGCATAAGAGGGTTGAACGGACAGTTTCACTGTAAACTCTGTCGTTCATGGTGAGAGTTATGTCACGTTAGCTCCACAGGTGGCAGAGATTAGCAAACGCACGCCGGACTTTCGCGATACGATATGTGACCACATTCTCAGTTCCACAGGCGCTAATATAGCTGCCCAGATAGTTAAATTTATAGACGATTTCTAGCCGATCGCAAAGAACAAACACAGGAGTGGGTGCCTGCCAATCTTGAAGGAGGACTTTGCATTTTCAGGGTGAAAAGCATAGTTTGAAAGGCCGACAGTCAGAGTGAATATATCCAGTGCAGCTTGGCACGTTTGTGAGCTGTCACGGATGAGCGCAATGTCATCGGCATACAGCAAGTAAAATGTCGCTCGCGTGGAAGCAGCTCCACCCCTTCTAACTAGTGCCCGACGAAGGCCATTTTCATGAGTTAGTCAATGGCGAAGTTAAGCCTTGTTTCAGATCGCTGGAGATGTTGAAGAGCGGCGAAAGTTTGCCGTAAACCCTCACTGTGCCCGAAATATGTGCGTACGGCGCGCTTATGACATGTACTGTTTTCGGGCACAGCTTTCTTTTAGTAGAGTCCTAAAGGGCACATCGATCCATTGAATCGGAGGCACCTTTGGTGTCTAGGAACATGACCACAGTGGGTCGCCGATAAGCATGGCGGTGCTCCAACGATTGACGTAACGTGAAGATGTATTCAATGCGTTCACAATGTCGACGAAACCCAGACAGTTCTTTGCGCATGTGACTTTCACGGGTGTTAGTGAGTCTAGGTAGGACGACAGAGGCAAGTAATTTGGAAGCAATTGAGATCAGACTGATTCACATATGACTGCCGTATTCCGAATGTGAGCCTCCCTATAAGATCGGGAATATGACGGAGCGGCTCCAGTTTGTTGGGATAGTCTCCTGATCTCAAATGCTGTCACATAAACCGAAGTCATTAGGGCCTGCGACTCGACCGCACAAGATTTTACACTACATGGGACCCAACCACTCACAATCCTGGTCAATTTCAATGCTCATCACTTGAGACGATAGATACGACATCACTGGGTAGGGCTTAAGTAGAGTTTGAGTAATTTTCCTTAACATTACAGTTGTTTTAATGAAGATAGCTAAGATGTTACTTGCATGGTTTGAGTCTTTGCATAGTGAGAGTATCGTAGAAGTGAGTTTTGTGCGGATTTCGAGGAGCTATGCGGGCTCGGCAACATGTTCACTTCTGACACAAAAGCCTCTTTATGCCGAATGAACTAGCACATAATTGACGTGGCGTTTATAGTAAACTGGGAGGATGATAAGAACAAACGAAGGAATAGGTACGATAATTACCGTTATGTGCCAATGTATCATCCTATGGTATATCGAGAATGAAAAGGTTCCACGTGGCTCACGTTACCAGGTCGTCACAAACAAATTTTTACCGATGATAGGGGTGGATGTATTCTGACGTTCGCTCTCTGGAATATTGAACTTTCAATATTCACCAGGCATAGTTTAAGACATATGCACCTAATTACTTGACCGTGGTAAATTACAAGACTATGGCTTTTGCTAATTTGAGACACCTGTGGAGTTGTCATGACATCTCACTTTTGCTAAAAGGCAGGGTTTACAATGCTTGTGTTCGCTCGATACTTTTGTATGGATACGAAGCTTGGCCGATTCGAGTGGACGATATGCGTAGGCTTTCGGTCTTGGACAACGGCTGTCTGCGGATGATCGCCCGTGTGTGGTGGCAACATCGGGTGCGTAATGATAAAATCAGACAACGCGTCTTTGGCAAAACGAATCACCCGCTCCATGAGCTTGTTCTATTGCGCCAGTTGAGATGGCTTGGTCATGTCCTGCGCGTGCCTCACGAATGACTGTCACGGCGCGTCCTATTTGTGCGTACAGGGCCGTATTGGAATAAGCCGTGCGGTGGGACACCGACCACCTGGCGTCAAAGCATCAAATCGCGCACATCCTGTCTATCAATTGCTGGTCCGGTACGCCTTCCCGGTTAGGAACCAAAAGATGAAGAATAATGGCACAAAACCGGTTGCAGTGGAAACAATGCACATAAGTCTGCGTGAACTCCCGATTCCAAAACTAATAACACCATAAATGGGAAAATTTAAAAAACATGTAAAAAAGACCAAAATGGATGGTATTGATTCTTCATTCTCTTTTGATATCGCTGTACATATTCCTGTTCTTATTTAAATCTCCATGGCTTTGAATAGTTCAATGTCTATCTTAAAGACTGCTAATATATATATATATATATATATATATATATATATATATATATATACGATTGTTAACATCGTATCGTGAGCTGCCGGCCGATACCGAGGAAGGAAAGGTAACCGTAGCTGGACTTAACAAAATTAGGCTGAAGACACATACAACGAGGCTTGTGCGAGATACGATCATCGGATGAACGCCAGTAAAGGGAGAACAGGAAAGGACGGATAGTTGGTAATGCTCCAACTGTCAGTTGTAACACAAGTCGGCAGTAATCGGATGTTTAACCACAAAACTGTGCCGTCAATTAGCAGTTCTATCATCTTGATAGAGCGAAGACATGTATTTGCTTAACTTCCCATAACTGTCAAAGTTTATAAATTAACCCGCTTCTATGTGTAGAAGTGTATGCTGGTGAACATGACGTAGTTAGCTTGGGCCAAATGCAAATTCAACGACTGGCTTTGATCGATGCACGGACCGCGATCGGCAGCCATATCGATGATTTTCTTTGATCTCCCACACAGTTTATACAATGCCTGTAACTCTTCCGGTATTGCTTGGATGTCCTGTATAGTGTATAGAAACCTGAGTGGCAAAGATTGCAGTCTTCAGTTCCTCTGACTAAAGGCCAAGTCGAGTGAGATCATCTAAGAAGTAGGGATTGAGGATTTGAAATTCTCCGCTGAGAACACGACGAGAGTAAACGTTGCTTGTGAATGGCTCGATAGATTCGTTGTTGCCGAGGATCTGAGCCGTAGACGCGATCGGCATAGGTGCAAGAAGCAAGCTGATTTGAACGCCATACTTCAATATATATTTTTCCTGCCTTTACGTAAAGTAAGACTGACGGGAAAGGCTTTTGAGGCTTTCAGCTGTAGGACTGATTATACGTTTTCATACTATTCGTTATATTTAACCGGTGTGGTATGTTTATTGACTTATTTTCCTTTCGTCTAATAGACTGAGTGGAATTAACATTTGCACTATTCCTCTGTATGTCCGACGTGCAACCTGCATCCCCAACGGCGGAGACCAAATATGGAGGCGCCGAAGGTTCGGATGCGATGTATGTAAAACTGGTGTCCTCTGATGACCACGAATTTTGTGCGTCAAGAGTATGCCCTTACCAGCGGAACTATCAAAGTAATGCTTTCCGGACCAGATAGATTCCGTAACGCATTCACGACTCCATTTCCCTACCTCTTGGAGGATTTAGCTCATTGCATCTGAAGATGTGTGTCTTACCTACACGGACTGTTATCAACTAACTGGCTACTTGCAAATGAATGTTTCCCATTATTTGCTTGTTGCTGTTAATCATTTGTCACCTCAAGTGGTCTTTCAGGTCCGAAATGCGATGGCCATTTGTACAGCCACATGCTGAGGCTGATGTAGCATTCATGATGTTTTTTTCACCGCAGTTGGACTAAACCAACTATCACTAGAACTAGGTCTTTTTAAGCTGGATAAATTTCATTCCACTGTATTTGGTTTGTTCTGCCTACCTGAATAATCTACTAACTGGCCCCGTTGTTTACGCTAATTGTGCTTATTTTGGTTAACTTTATCGCATTGGCAGCACTTATTGAATAACCTGGGGACATTCTGTACTTATTGGGATTAGTTGCTAACCAACTTACTTCAGATGCTTGATATCCCCGGTGTGGCTGCACTTGATGTGCATGTTGACAAGGTGCCTACCTGTCTGTTACCCACCACCTTGTTCATACTGGCTCCAGGTGACAGTTGGTCATTGTTGGAGGGGACGGGGTGCACGGTCCTTGTGGCCGTGCTAGGCTCAAAGAGTGGTTCCATGCACTCAGTGTGGAGCGGACCACAGTCCGACCACCGCCTTGTGTGCGCTTGATTCCCAAATACAGCGTGCTTATGTTTGCCTGTGAAGGAGTGTGGGCCGGCTCCGTTGATGAAACGTGGCTCCTATCCAAATGCCTCCCGGTCTTATTCCTTTGGGTTTACACTGGATATGAGGTGTGTGGTTGGAGCTGTGGGTGGTGCAGCGCAAGCCACCCGTGGTCCCTCTGTAGACGCAGGCGTCCTGTGGCTTGCCACAGTGACAGGCAAATCCGAAACCGGATGCTACCAACTATATATATATATATATATATATATATATATATATATATATATATATATATATATGGTCACGGAATTTGACAGATTTGCACCATGTTGACCGAGGCTGTGCAGCCTGAGGCGGGTGATGTTCAGGCATTGAATAACGGTGGCGCTCTATCATCGCCAGAGATTATGTGGAATTTCCGCTCTACACCAATCGAGCTGATGTAATAACCCGAAGAAAAGTGTCATTCACTTACTTCTATTTTCCGAAGAGTTTGCCTGATCCCGAAGCAATGAATTATTTAGTATGAGTTGTCCCAAAGAGGCTTGGGAGGTGCCTCCCAACATAGCCCAACGAGCCACGGAAGTACGCAAAGCACCACACCCCGCCGTTAGGGTGCGCTTGCGGATGATATATGGCAGAAGCATCATGTCAGATAGTGAATTAAGTTTGCCTTTTGACTGGAGTCAGTATGAAATATTTGCTGAGTGAAAGGATTGCAAGGTCAAGTGATGACTTGGTCGAGGGAAATGAAAATCCTCACTTTGAACTTGGCGTCGGTTGGTGCATACCGGCTGTCTGGCTGGGGTCCCAAAAATGATGAAAACATTTAGTTGGACACACTTGCTGACATGGCGAAGAGCCGGCCCAATGGCGTTCGCGTCGTGAGTTTCTTTGTGCATCCCCCTCCCCTTTAGATTCCCCCTTTAGTTACGAGCTCATACGAAATGCATAATAGGGTAGATTACATTATATTACCTGCTTTTTGGATTCTTATGGTGTAATGTTTTAGTATCGTAGTTTTTGTATTGCGGCATGTTAGTTGTGATTTTTCTCATACTCAGTTAACGTGTACTGATGATGATGAATGGATTGTGACGCGCAATCGCAAGCGTTGTCCGGTAGCCAAAGTAGTAGAGATTTCGGCTAAAGTCTCAATGGTCCAGGGTTTCATGCCTGCCACCACTACCTGATGAGAACAAATGAGTTCGAAACCGAAGGTGGAGTACAGTGATTTCGGGAGGGCGTGCAACACGCAATATTTACCAGCTTCATTACTCTGATTTTATTCCGAAGCAAAATGTGCGATGCCGACATCCCCGGCGAGTTTGAATGAGTCAGTAAATGAGGATAGCACAGCGGGCACTGTAGAGCGCTCTTCAAGCAGCTTCGTCCAACGATCCAATCGGTGAGTCTGAGAATAGAGCAAATGTCCATCATTTAAGGATAATTTCATCAATCGAGAGCTTCTGTGGATACGTGTGTTGCTGCTGAGTTGGGAGAGTACGCCACTGTTCCTGATGTGGACGGCTTCCGTTGATCACTAATACTATTGCCTAATTCGAAATATCCTAGTTAATCGTCGTTTCAAAGGTGCGGGCACACAGTAACATGAGGCCCATTGAGCTATACTTGCGCAATTCAACCGAGCTAATCGACGTGTCAAAAAGTATACAAGGATTGAATGCTTAAGGTTGGACAAATAGGCGGTTTAGAAAACATTAGTTATAGTGTACTGGAGATGATTCCAAGCGGTATTCGGCTCATACACCGTGTTTATTGATTCAGGTAAACAAGCATGATTAGGGAAAAGAAGTGGCATGGTGGGTTCAGTTGCCACAACTCGTTTTGCTAGAATAACAATAAATAACAATAGCGATGAAATGTGGAATGTAAACACGATACAATGGAAAACGTCGAGAAATAATTGAGTAAAACCCAATGGGGATGATAAACTAACGGATCAGTTCATTACTGGTCGTTATCATAGGCGTGGAGTCACTGCCACACGGCTACATTCATAAATTGGTGGAGAGTGAGACTGTTCCGAAACAGTTGCGTCATCTGTTGATATGCTTCTCGCTCATGTTTCTTCGGTTTTAGACAAAAATGAGGTAGGTAGTAGTGGTTCACATTGGGATATTTAATGCAAAAGAGCTCATTGATAAGCCTTGATATGTCAACAATTAATTACCGGGACTGAGAACTAGGAACAATTTGTTGCACCGTACTCATGACAGTTTTGCGACAACGCATAGGGTCCTGCATAGTAGTTGGCTTGAGAGTAGGAGGATTGCTTGTTTTTGAAAAGGTTCGTTATAGCCGGTCACTCGGACAGTCAGTCGCTGATCTTCATTCCGTCGATTTATAGTACGTCAGTTTAAACTAGAGCTCTCGCATAACCCTTACGTGGCAGATTAATGTACGCATACAGGGGTATCGTAAACAGTAGCAAAATGATAGTGGAACAACTTAGTTTAAAGATGGTTGTGAAGTACTTAAAAGTTCAAAAGAATGGGTTATAAGTCTAATGAAAAACTTACGACACGTTTGGGCATTCGTCACATACATCAACCTGATGCATCTGAAATTGTCCAGGCCCAAGCACTGTTGTGCGCATTTCTCTTCGACAGCGACATTTTCGTGTTCCCCTTGCAGTTTTGGTCTCTAATTTTACGCGTTTGATCTCCACGAATTCTCCGACATACAACTCTTCTAGTGTCGCCCAGAGGTCCAAAACAATATCGTCGCCGCGGGGTGCATCGCTCGAGCTCCTACCACCACCGAAATCAAAACCGAAACCAAAAAAGCTGGCGAATGAATCATGGGGATGTTGACCAGCCTCTTGCTGCTTTAAGCCCTTGATTCCATATTTGTCATATGTTGCTCGCTTTTCCGGATCACGTAAAACCTGCCGAAACAATCGAAAATTCGAGGTAAACGAAGAATAGCGAAAGGACGGAGACATGCATACTGGATAGCATCAAGATGAAATATCTAACACCTCCATTACCACGAGACCTGAACATAGCATGATGTGACGGTTGCGTGCCTCAATCTGTCAGATTGTGCCGAGTTGCACCCATATCAAACGTAGCTTGCTGGTCCGACAGATTGGTGAAATAGGGTAAAACAGGGCGGCATTCGCTTCAGTAAAAACGAACTATCTCGCGAACCGTTGCTGCATTTCAGATGTGTGAAGAGATAAAAAAAGGCATCAGCAGTACGTCGGTACATAGTACCGACGCCTCGCTGCCGCGCAACCACCATCGGTTGCAATTTGAGTTAAGGATACTGCGAGGGTGGCCCTGCCTATACGCAGGCTCGAACTCGCGCCGCAAGATTACGAGACAATCTCGTTACTACTAGGTTACGGGCCAGCCAGATACTGAGCAAGAGATTAGAGATGAGAACCCTAACCTTTCCATGGACTAGGCTTGGGTGCCGCGGAAATAACCCAGTTAACATAAAAGCATGAGCAGTTTATACGACTACAGTTGCAGCCTGCATCGTGTCGCCGAAAGAGAACACGTTGCCAACTGTATATAGCAGGGCGTAAAAGTAGAGACAGGTTACTATTTATGCCTCCGTACCAATTTGCCGATCAAGCTCCCTAACCCACTTTTACCTCATTATTAATCTGACCACAATGTCGAAAGTGACGGCCGTTACAGCAGTAGCGGAGTTATACGATCTGCATTTATGCCACAATAGTGGCCAATGGTCTATTATCCAAAAGCATTATCGAACCAGAAGTCCCAACTTCCTTGGTTGCGTTTAACACATGTAATCTAAAAGGACTAGGTTAACAGGCTTCATTTGCAAGCATGCGCTACGTCATAGGAGCTGAAATCCTCGACTCTAAGGCAACTGTCAAACGTACTGCAACTAGCTTACCTTACATTATTGGTTGCTAGCATCCGATAGCCGCGCAAAAACCATAGGCCACAGACAGACTGAATACTGAGAAAATGCAGCGAGCTGATATACCGCTGTGTAGCTACATGTGATATTTTTCGAGCAAATCTACCTATTATTATGGTGATTATTCTCGAAATCCCAAGTCGGCAAAGCGAGTCCCGGAGTTTCTTAAACTCTGACATCGACTTTGCTTCGACTATGTATGCAGGCAGGTTGTTTCAAATATTCACCACGCTCCGGTCGAAGCAGAGTTTGTGAGCGACCCGCTTCCAATCCGGTACCACAAGCTTGTACCGGTGTCCTCGTGTGTTGCTTGGTGTTCGCAGAAGAAGCAGCGGCCTAAACATGGGGCAATCACGTAGATTTAATATCCGATGCGTCATGATGAGGTCAACCTGCATTCGACGATAAGACAGGGTGTACAACCCTAGTCTCTAGTCTCGTAAACCGGGGATGAACTTTGTGGCAACATGTTGTACTCGCTTAATACGTTGCACCAAGCCCCGGGATGAGCGGACAGTAGGCGGGTGAGCTGTACTCTAGTATTGGTCTGATGATTGAAGAAGAGACGAATGGCAACCTCTTCGCACCAAGTACAGAAGCTGCGTCTGAGTGCCCAGAGCATGAGCAGTCCGTTTTGGTAAAGCCTGCGCGTGTTTTCAACTGGTTTCCAATCGCAGCGAGAGTAGACCGAGATCTTTCACGAATGGCGATGGGTGCAACGGTTGGCCGGCCAGATTGTAGACTCGACCATTACCACCCTTGCCCAGGTTCATGAATACTTACTTGACGGAGTTGATCGAAAGGTTGACCTTTGCTGACCACATGGAGAGGCGGTCAAGGTCACGCCGAAGCAGTTCGCAGTCGTCGGGCGCCTAAATTATCCTCCATACCTTAATGTCTTCCGCAAACAACGCGCAAGGTGAACTGAGAAGCTGAGGCAAATCGTTGGTGTGGATCAGGAACAAAAAGGGCCCAAGGACTGTGCCCTGCGGGACGCCACTGGTCGAGGAATACCACTCGGTCAAGTGGTTGTCCACCTGAATTTCCTAAAACAGCCCATCCGTTTCATAACGTCAACTAGGGATAGCACTAGATGCTATTAGTTCTGGTAGCTACCTATGATCCGACAGACTGCAGTCCGGACACTACCAACTAGGCCATCAACCATGAACCACGATGTGAATGCGCAAGGTCGACCGAGGACCACAAAAGCTTTACTAAGCGACATGTTCAGTCCTGATTTCGAGCACACAGATAATAGTTGTTTACCACAGTTGTGGGCCGGAAACTCAATGTCTACAGGCACCGCGGTTTACCAGTAAGATGGATGTCGACGACGCAATTAGCGCTGAAGAGAAAATGAACAGTGATGAGTCCAAATAGAACACATCGTTCCAGAATTTAAACTGTGGTCACATATTCATTATGATACACCCAAGCTGCATGTGAAAAACACCTCAGCTATGTTGTTACAATACAAAAGAAAAAAGTGAAACAGAGGCACGCAGGCTGAGTCACCAGTAACGGATGAACATCGTTCCGGAGAGCTAACAGTCGGCTATTGTGCGGCAAAGTCATATAATGTCTGTCAACTGAGATGGTGGTTGGAGGGGGAGACTAAGCGAAGGGAGAGGAAAAAGGAACTCACAACACAAACGCCATTGTGGTTTGCTCCCAGCCATGTCAACAAGTGCATCCAACCAAGAGTTCATCATCTTTCGGACCCCAACCAAGGAGCCGAGGCTCCAACCGAGGCAAAATTCGAATAAGGGTCTTCAATCCTCTTGACCAAGTCATCGATTGTCCTCCTCTTCCAACCGCACCCCCGGCGCGTAAACAACGCACGTCGCGGGAGCCGGCGGGCTGGAATGCACAACACGTGGCCAAGCCATCGGAGCTTGGTGCGTGAAATACCGGTGTCGAGCGGTTCGCTTCTTCTTCCTGCGTCATAAACAAGGCGTCGAACACGCTCATTGCTTAGACAGTGTTCCCACAAATATGAGCCAAACTGCGAAGGATCCGGTTCTCGAACGAAACCACTTTACGTCTGCTGCTCTAAGGCACCAAGTTGCACAACCGTACAGTAGGACCGAAAGTACGGCTGAATTGTAAACTATACACTTCAGGGAGAGAGCGATGTCGTGCCGGCGCCATAAGTGCCGAAGGTAAGCAAAAGCGCCTCGAGATTTTGCTATACGGTTTGTGCTATCGTCTTCAATTCCAAGGGCGCTGATACAACTACCTGGGTAGTTGGACTTTTGGACGACTTCTAGCTGGTTCCCACCAAGGGTTACGCGCAGGAGGCGGTCCCTGCCAATCTTGGAGGAAAGCTTTGAACTTCGAGGGGGTAAAGCAAAGCCCGAAGCGGCTGACAGCCAGTGCCAATCTGTCCAGCGTGGCTTGACACGTCTGGGAGCTGTCGCAGATGAGGGCAATGTCGTCCGCATACTCCAAGTCAAGAAGTCGTTCTCCTGGGAGTAGCTCCACACCTTCTAAGTCATGTCCTGTAAATGCAATCTCCATGACTTTGTCAATAGCGAAGTTGAATAGGAAAGGTTACGAATGCATCCTTGTCTCACACCGCTGGAGATATTGAAGGCTGGCGACAGCTTGCCGTAAGCTCTCACTCTGCCCGTGCTACGCGCGTATAGTGCTTGGATAATATTTACATATTTCTCGGGCACACCTTTCCTGAGTAGACAATTCCAAAGGGCACATCGATCAACCGAATCGAAGGCACCTTTGATGTCGAGGAACACGACAACGGTGGGCCGCCGATATGTGTGACGGTGCTCCAACAACTGACGCAAGGTGAAGATGTGGTCGATGCAGCCACGACCTCGACGAAACCCGGCTTGCTCCTCCCGAATCTAGCTTTCAGGAGCGCCAGTCAGTCTGTGAAGAATTATGGAGGCGAGTAATTTGGAGGCGATGGAGATCAGACTGATTCCTCTATGGTTGCCGCATTCCGAGCGCGAGCCGCCTTTGAAGATGGGAACAATAACGGAGCGGCTCCGGTCGGTTGGGACAGTTCCCTGCTCCCACAGTTTCACTAGTAATTCATGTAAATCATCAACAAGAGTAGAGCTTCCGAATTTGAAGAGGGCTGGATGAAGATCATCTGTTCCCGCGGCTTTGTTCAACTTCAACAGTCTGATCTCACGTTTGACTTCAGAGCGAGAGGGTAGATCCAAAGAGAGCCCACGGAGCAGGGCGATTACTGGCCGGCGAAGAATCGAACAATTCTAGCCGATTAAATTGCTTTTCAAAATGCTCAGCCCAACGCTCCAAACGCTTTGACAAATTGTGGATAGGCCGTCCACTCTCGTCACAAATTGTTTCACTAACACCAGGTCTCCTGCTGCCCGTTTCCCGTATCAGACGGAATAACTTAAGATGGTTGCCAAGGGCAGCGGCCACTTCCATCTCTGACGCACGAAGTGACCACCAAGATTCGCGGTCTCACTTCAGGCTAGCACGGAGTCTTGCCCGGAGTACGTTGCAAGTTTCATTGTGTTCGCTTCCAGCCGGGATATGCCGGCGGGCATCGATAAGTTCCAGAGACCGCGAAGAGACCCAATGTCCATGTTGGCTATTAGACTTACCACATGAGGATTTGCCTGCTGTTAGTAAGGTCTGGTGAACATGTGACCAGTGACCTACAATTGTCTCCAGTGAGCGCTTACTCAACTCGCATATCAGCGTACTTTGATAGGCATTCAGAACAGCTGGCTTTGTCAGTTGGCTGGTGTCAATGCACTCACAGCGTCGTCGTGGGCGTCCACCAAAACGCATCCGCATGTCAGCACATACAAGTGCATGATTGGTGTCCACACATGTGCTCCAAATCGAGTGACAGTTCTGGATGCAGCCTCTCCAGCGGTAACTGATTGCAATGTGATCGATTTGCGTCCAAGGCTGGTGGGCGCCAAGTCACCCTCCGGCGGGTGCTGTGTCGGAAGGTAGTGTTCGCAAGAAATAGGCGAGCATCTTCACACAAATGAAGTAACCGCTCACCGTTATCATTACGGGAGCCTACACCGTGCTGACCGCCCAGATGCATTTCATCAGTGGACAACTTTCCAACTTGTGCGTTCATATCCCCCGCCAGCACAACAGTGTCCGTGCTTCTTCTGTGGCGAAGGAGCTGAGTCAGTTGGCGGTAGAAGTCGTTCTTTACCGAATCACCGCTACAGATTGTGGGCGCGTAGGCAGCCACGATGAAGATACCTACTAGTCCCGCGCGACTTCGGAGCTTTGAACGAGCCAGCCAATCGGACCGCACACATCCAGCTACTGATTGGAATCCACTCAACCAGAGCAGCTTCAGCCCGGGGACTCAGGGTAATGCCAACACCAGCTTAGCCGGTGATCGAAGCTGCATCGTCACCGGATAGGCGCAATGAGAAAACACTGTTTGCGTCACCTGAAAGGGGATCGCAGAGTGAGCACAGAGCTCGAGTCTTGCAGGCGGGTCTCTGATAAGCAGCAGATATCGATCGAGAGGGTCTCCAATGTTCGGGTAAATGCTGCCTGTTGACCGAGTTGTAGCAGTGTGCGTACATTGAGGCATGCCAATCTGAAGGAGGATCGAGGGTTCCAAATGGAAGCCGATGAACTGGAATGGACCGCTTGGCTGGACATGGTCTTGTCGACAGGAGAGGAGTGACGCTCCGCGTTAGCATGAGTTAAAATTAGAAGATAAACGCTTAGCAAATCATGTTGGGGGAGCGCCAACAATCGGGGGGTTGAAAACTGGGGGGATAAAAGCGAAGTTGAAACGGGGCGATGAGGGTGAAAAAGCGTAAGAGGGGGAATAAGAAGACGGGAAGGCTTGAGCAGTAGCATCCAAACCCCTATCCACCCTGCTCGATGCAGCGGATAGGGCACCGTTGATTATCCTCTGCGGTGGCCAGAGCATCAGAAATTTGTTTGAAGAGAGATTCATTGTATTGCGTGGGCAGGATACTGTCAGGTTGCCCTGGCCTAGACAGGAGAACGATTAGGGTTCTCAACCAAAGCCTTTGGTTCAAAAACCTGACCGCAAGGCAGCGGGTTTGGCGTTGGGCTACAAGGAGTCGGTTTTAAGGAATAAGGTGCCACCCTTATTCCAACCACCAACCTGGAGGATCAGGAGGCTGTTTGTCTGGCCTCTAACCGTTGACCAATCTGGTATGAGTGACTCTGTAGGTGCAAAAGCACCACCCAGCATAGGTCAATGGATCGTTTTAAGGAATAAGGTGCCACCCTCATTCCAACGATGGGCGCATAGAAACTGACGTCAGCTCACGCATTGCAAAGACCAGAGCTGCCTTCTTGAACCTGCGGCATCTTTGGCGACAGAAGGGAGTTTCCCTCCGTCTGAAACGCCGTGTATACAAGGTCACAGTAAGGGTCGTTCTGCTCTACGGTAGTGAGACTTGGCCCTCCGGTCTGAAGATCTGAGGCGCCTTTAAGTCTCTGACCATCGTTGTCTGCAAAGGATTGCTGCAGTCGGATGGCACCAGCGTGTCCGCAACGATGATATGCGTAGGAGAGTACTAGGTAGTGATAAACATGTTATCTCCCTAGAATAACAGATAGCACTGCATAAGCTGTGTTGGTTGGGGCACGTGCTACGTATGCCTTGTAACCGCTTACTTAGGAGGGCTTTGTTCAGTCTACCAAGTGTAGGGTGGCGCAAGGCTCGAGGTGGACGGAAATTGACTTGGCAGCGGGAAATGAAGTTACTGACGACCAAACTGGGTGCCGTTGGTCCGTCTCGTCTTTCTGGCTGGAGTGCCCGTGACTCACCTTGTGCTTGGCTCAAGACTTTACAGGACATGGCTCGCAACCGACACCAGTGGCGCGTCTGCTGCCGTCTCCTAATCGGATTGTCTGTTTAACGTGTGTTTGGTGCTGAGTTATCTGCGGGGTAATGGCTGCTTATGACGCATGGCGGTGAAAGCCGCAAGGAAGCTGTCTCGACGATGCCGCCTTATCTTTGCACGATAGCCAGCTGTTTGTGACGGTATGTTGTCTACACAAGGGCTAGGCGCCTTGACCCTGAATGTTTGCTTAGGGCATTAAGATTTTCAGGTAAGTCCCCCTTCTCTCCCTCTTATTCTTTATTTCATAGGTCCTCATTTTTGTATGGCAGCGAAGCATCAGTTCAAATGGCCGATGTACTGTTGTTGTTGTGTTTGTTGTGCTGACCAACCGAATCGAAGACACTTTGATGTCAAGGAACACGACAACGGTGGGCCGCCAATACCGGTGACGGTGCACCAACAACTGACGTAATGTGAATGTGGTGGATGCATCCAAAACTACGATGTAACTCGGCTTGCTCTTCACGAATCTGGCTTTCACGAACGCCAACCAATCTGTAATCTGCAAGATGGAGGAACCTAAGAGGATAAGGAAAGAAGATGCAGAAGTGGCAAGTATCCATTAAAAGCGCTTTCAACTAGTTTGCAGCTACCACGACGACAAAATCTGTGTTTTGTGTGACAGTCAGAGATCGCAACGACACATTCTGTGACAATAAGGAGTGGCTAGCTCGTTCAGTAGAAAACTTTACGGAGCAGCTTAAGTGGCTTCCTGCTCCTTCACGTTCATGCGGCTCAAAGGCACCAGCATCAACAGTACGCGGGCACACCGTACCGAGGCTTCGTTGTCACTCGAGTGTACGCTGATTCGAATCGGTGACTTCCGGATTACAACGCAGGCGCGCAATCCTTTCGGCCACCGGCCGATTCATGAAGCGCAGGTTGCACTACGGTTAGCTCACCTAGACGCTCACGTGAACCTTAGGTAAGATGGCAGTGTCACGTCTTGACTACTCACGCGCTCACAAATCTTCGATATTCAATGACGGTGGAGAGCAACTTGGTGAAAATCAAGGGAACTGTTTAAGATTGTAACGGAATAAATAAACCGCTTGTGTCGGTGATAGCTAGGGTGTACACAACTTGCTTGGTAAACATATAAGCATACGCTTGGCATTCTTGGGCTTTAAGTCTGCAAGTTACACCAGTTTCTCTCTGCCGATTCAAGACCGCAACGAGTAAATTTTCGGTTTACACCGTCAAAATAGCATCAAAAGTGTTGAAATTCAACCATGGATGTGCTCTTCGATTTTATGAGTGCGTCCGGTCACAAAACGTGTGGAACAAGCAAAAGGCGCATTTGCTAAAATGCACCATTCATGGCGCTCGTGTGACATGGCAACTGTCCTAAAGTGTAGATCCCACAATGCAGTCGTCCGTTCAACCCTACCAAACAATTTTGAAACCCTGCCCACCAAATCTGCTGACACAAAGAGGCAGATTGGTTCTGTGCACCGATTCATTCGCAGCTTCATCCAGATCTGAAGGGAACACCGCATGAGCAAGGACCGTGCTCAGCGTCTTTTATACCTCATCAAAAGCAAGCAAACCGCAAAGCACTGTTGTTTTTATGAACCAAGATCCGATGGCTGGGTCGTGTTAAATGTGCCAGTATCCACAACTGCGCATTCGGAGTGTGAATGGAAGAAAAGGTGGGGAGGCCGGTTGATGACTTGGGCAGCTCTCACTTCGGAGGTGGGCTCGGTTGTTGCTTCCCGGTTCCTGGTTTTGAGTACGAAAGACGATAAGCGTGTTTGGTTAGAGACACTTGCTGAAATGGCCAGAAGCCGACCTCAGTGGCAGTTGTGCTGTGAATCTCTTTGTTCCTTCTACGTAAATTCAATCCCCGACCGTAAGAGTTGTGCTTATGCTGACAGTGCGGATAAGCGATACAGACACTCGGGCACGATATAGTCACTTCCCAAATCAGAAGACGAAGGTCTCTGGCGGAAATTGTGTGGAGCACCCGGAAGACAGAATGTACAGCTCAAATATGGGGTCAAAATAAATAGTTCGAGATAATGACGTAGTTGAAAGTTCTTGATTATATTAACTACTAAATATGCAAAAACTCGCTTGGTCACTGTTCAAGTAGTGCGCTTACTAGAGGGCCTCAAGGCAGGTCATTCTGATTGGTCCACATCAAGGTAAAACGATGCCGTTGGCTTACTCTCATTGGCTAGCTAATCAGCTACAGGCAGCGTACGACCAAAAGTCCCCGAATTGCTTCAGAGAGAGAGAGAGAGAGCTGGCTTCGAGGGCTGCTATGGATGGGCTCCTGTAACAACTCCACTGCAAAAAGTGACGTACGACTTCCTCCTGGAATCAATCTGCATTCTGACCACGGATCTCCGTTTCCGATCAGTTCATCGTCATAGTTGCAAGCTAGTTCCTTCTGTGGTCACCGGTCAAGGCCCAATAGGTCGCTCCTGAGTTCCAGGGTGTGTGTGAAAATTGTCCAGTAGAATATCCAGTGGCAGCGATCGTTCACTGGTACTGATCTGAATGCTGGTTGGCCACAACTGTTTTGCATGTCTGGTCCAAATCATGCCACCTACGCAAACTTTAATAATAATGATAATAATAATAATGGTGTCAGCCGTACGCCGTAACGGCGCTTCGCTGCCGTGCATCCAGCACCAGTCGCACGCAGGCTAGTATACTGCGAGGAGCCCACCGCTACGCGGATTCGAACCCGCGCCGCAAGATTACGAGACAAGCTCGTTACCACTGGGCGAACTTTATACAGCACTAGTCCAAGTCTGCAAACGATCGAGCCTGTGGTTTACCGCGGCCTTCCAGGGCGATAGTCTGACTAAAACACGCTGTCCTGGGTGAAACAGGACGTATTTGCTACTGAAGTAGCAAGGAATTCAGAGTACGAAGTTTTCTACCCATCAGCGCTTCTGCTGGGGACAGTTGATTTGGCATCTGGGGGTTCGGAGTTGATTTGCACAGAAGAAAAACATCCAATATCTTTTGGGTAGTTCCTTCCCCTCTTACCTTTAGCAGCGTTCGTTTAAAGGTATAAACATAGTGATCAGCTTGCCCACTGGACTGCGGGTGGAACGGCGACGACCGGTGTGCGATACCATACTGAGTACAGTATTCGGTGAGCGGCAAAGATTCGAACTGAGGGCCATTATCAGTAACCAGAGTCTAGGGTATTCTATGCTGGGTGAAAAGTCTTCTCAGTATGCTAATGGTTGCGTTGTTGTGCGTTCCATGCAGAGCAATTCCAGCTACTTGCTGAATGAATCAACAACGAAGAGATACTCTTGTTTATTCACGGGACCAAAGAAACCCGTGTGTACTCGCTCCCACGGTTTCGTTGACAACGGCTAAGAAGGCAGTTCCGCTTTCCTAGGCACCTTACTGAGAAGGGCACATTCTGGACACGACTTTGCTAGCTGTTCCAGCTGCGAGTAGATATTCGGTCAGTAAAAGTAACTGTTAATGTTGTTAATACCTGGGTGTCCACGAGGAAACTGTCGCAAAATTCGTTGGCGAAGCTCCCTGGGAATAACAACTCTTTCCGCCAAAAGTAAACATCCATTGAGGACGGATAATTTGTCTTTTCTCCGGGACAATTCTCCATCTAGGTTGTCCTTCGGCCACAGTAGTATGAAATCTGACCGCTTGTTGTAGGACAGGATCCCGTATTGATGCATCAGGTATCATGGTAAAAGTTACCGGAACCTTACCGAGCGTTTCCAACAATACCTGATTCACTTTCGATTCCAGAGAGATCTCTGCAATGATAGATTCCTCTTGCTGGCTTTCCAATGGACACGAAAGTGCATCAAATTGACCAATATACTTTGTAAAAATGTGCTTCGCCGTAAAGTCGTAGCCCACCGCTGCAACCCATTTGCTGTATAGACAGGGATGTCTGACTTTGCTTTGAAAACTGCTAACAGCGGCGTATGGTCAGTAAGAAGTGTAAACTTCCTTCCATACAGCACCTTGTGAAACTATTTTTTACAGCGAAGACTATCGTCAAGGCTTCTTGCTCTATCTGGCCATAATTTGGCTCTGCGTGAAACAGCGATCGGGTTGCATGTGCAATCGCCTTTACTGAAGCATCTGAGAAATTGTGGGTAATGACTGCACCAACGTCATAGTTTGAGGCGTCTGCGGCCACTACAATCACCAAAGCAGGGTGGTAATGTGTTAACAGAAGGTCGGAACATAGTAGCTTTTTACCTCATCAAATGAGCGTTGGCATTCTTCGGACTAGTTCTAGCGTTTATGCTAAGTTAGTAGATCATTCAGTAGGCCACGCAGATGCATGTGCAGTAGGAACGGGCGACAATGACTTATGAGTCCTAGGAAGGACCTTAGCGTTGCAATATCTTTGGGCGGTGGCATCTTGATTGCTTCCATGTTCGCTGGATCCGGACACCTGTTGTTCTTGTCGAGTATAAAGCCGAGAAACGTAATTGAGTTTATAAAGAAGGCACCCTGCTCAGGTTGGAGTCTGAATCCATATTTCTCAAAACGGCTAACTTTCCGAATAAGTCATCAGCACTGCTTCCGACAACAATGATGTCATCCAGGTATGCAGCTGCTCCATCGGCATCTGTCAGCATTAGGTCCATGATCTGCTGGAATATGGCTGGCGTAGACGTGACTCCAAATGGGAGACGGTGATACTGGTACAAGCCTCGATGCGTATCAATGGTAATTCTCATGAAGCTTCCTGCACCTTGATCTGCAGGTGTGCATCAGAGAGATTCATATTTGCGAAACATTTACCACCATTTAATTTTGCGAACAAATCATCTGGGGGCGGTAAAGAGTGCCGATGGGTGTTCAATGCAACATTAAGGCAAGTCGGCGCATATTCGAACCTGACCGTTTGACTATTTGACCACAATAATTGGTGCCGTCCAAGAGGAGTTCATCGGATGGATAACCCCCCTGCTCTCTCTAAGCGATTCAGCTCCTGGTCAACCATTGGCATTGTCGCCTAAGATACAGGGGCATCTCGTACGAAACACTGGAATAGCATCGAGCTTAAGGGACAGTGAAGCTTGTACTATGGTGCACTTGTCGAGACCTTCCTGAAAGATTGCTGTATACCTCTCCCGAAGACGCTTGATGACTACAATTTCAGCTGTTGCACAAACTGGATTGATCGGAACATCACATAGGTTGAAACGCTCAATGCAGTCCAGACCCAGAAGGTCCAAATTATGGTGGCTCGGGACGAAAATCGTTCCCCATGAGGTAAATTCGGCATAACGACACACAGTCGACTTGATCAAGCAATTTCAACTCGGCACCTGATACACTTTTCGCCTGCTGACTGGTAGGTTAGATTTCTGGCGACCCGACAATACTCCACAGTCTTTCCGGTATGACTGAGGCCGTATCGATCTGCAAACGCGCCTGTTTTCCATTAATGTTGCTGTACTTTCTACGATCTCTGACAATGTCAGTAAAATTGGCGTTCACTCTCTTTGTGAAACAACCGTAGGTATTTTTTCGTGCATTATGAACCGGTCTGAAAGATGGCTTGGATCTGCAATGAGTTTCTTTGCGCCCATGTTGACGAGATTTCTGGCAGATATGCTTAGTAAATGGACACCATCTAACAAAGTGCCAACATGCTGATGGTGGTTTGTCTTGAGGTGAGGGGTCTTCTTGCGATCATTGGTCAGAAACTTGTTCCTCGAAATCTGTTGAACTGCAAAATCATTGGGATGCGGCTTCGTATTCTCTGCCGCAGCTGAATAGTGTTTTAAAATGATGATTCGCTAGGCCTCTGCAATGACAGCTTGCAGTGTGACATCAGGGTTTCGCTCCAATAATCCGAGTATCCTGGTTCGGATGTCGGCATCCTTGGGAGATTGCAGGCTGCATACCAATATCAGACACTCGAATTAGCCTCCAGTAAATGATGTCATCTTGAATTGCTGGTACTTTCGCTTCACTGTTGCTGTATGGGCAATGAGAGTGTCGCTGTCCTCCTTGCAAACCTTCAGACAATTTTACCGATTGTTGAAAAGCGATGCCTGATCGGCGAACATCTCCGTAAGTCGAGAAATGGCTTCGTTGAAGCTGAAATCTTAAGCATTCTTAAGCAAAATGTAATTGATGTATCTGTCGTGCTCCACAGTTCCAAGTTTACGTTACAGTAGCCGCACTTGTGACGCATCGTCAAGGTTTACCAGCTCCGTCTTGAAAATATCTTCGTAATGTCTGAAGCATGCGTTGAAAATCAGCCCGAAAGTAGGAAAAAACACAAATTCAAGGACACCGTTGATAAGTACACCAAATGAAGGCTTCTCAGCACTGTGAACGGCTGTAGACTGTAGTAAGGGTCGCGATCATATGCACCTGTGCGGCCTCGAATAGTTGCTGTTGTTGAAGCAAAATAGCTTTTAGAACTGCTGCAAAGATTTACATCTTGAATACCTTTGGTTCCGTTGCCATAAACTGTTGTGTTTTCGCTGATAGTACGGATAACCGATACAGACATTCGGGCACGATATAGTCACTTCTCAAATCAGAAGACGAAGGTCTCTGGCGGAAATTGTGTGGAGCACCCGGAAGACAGAATGTACAGCTCAAATATGGGGTCAAAATAAATAGTTCGAGATAATGACGTAGTTGAAAGTCCTTGATTATATTAACTACTAAATATGCAAAAACTCGCTTGGTCACTGTTCAAGTAGTGCGCTTACTAGAGGGCCTCAAGGCAGGTCATTCTGATTGGTCCACATCAAGGTAAAACGATGCCGTTGGCTTACTCTCATTGGTTAGCCAATCAGTTACAGGCGGCGTACGACCAAAAGTCCCCGGATTGCTTCAGAGAGAGAGAGAGCTGGCTTCGAGGGTTGCTACGGACAGGCACCCGTAACCGTAACCTATTCCGTGGCCCATAAAAGCAAAGCATGGTTTTATTTACTTGTTTTGTTCTTCTGTCCCTCCACCATGTGATCCAATGGTATTGTGACACCCAATATGTTTCGTCTCTGGGTAACGCGTAAAATGGTGGAAACTTGGGAAGTGTATCCTAATGCACATTACTTATTTATTTATTGAACTATTGAGGCAGACAAGCCATCGCACTACAACAAAGTTCAAGTTCGGTGCGGTAAAACAGAATCAGGAGACAAAATGAAACGAAAAGCGACTATATTTAGAATAATGACTTGATACTGCAAATGAGCATTGGACAGCGGGTGGATCGCGTGAAAGACGAGGGGCTACAGTATGCCGACCAATGGTCACGTAGCGCCATATGCATGAAAGCGCGTTAAAGCGGTTTACTACTTAACCGGAAACAATGCAGTAATTCTTCTGAGATGACCTACTGAGAGGAGCGATTAAAATCAGCATGTTGAATCGCACCGGTCGCAAACACTACTTTTGCTCTCCTTGTAAATCTGTCCAATAGAGCAAAAGACTGCCGCTGACTTCGAAGCTAATGTTATAGACGCATATAACTCGTGGTCCAAATATAGGGTCTCATTTCGCATTGGTTCGTTGAACGTCCGCGCTCTAGGTCAGACCAGCCAATAAGCAATAACCGTCACTCTTCATTCTCTTGATATTGATGTGTCTCCGAAACACATATACAAGACAACAGTATCATAACGAATCCGCTGACAATGACAACTATCTTCGTGTCTCTGGCGATATTGAGTTGATGGGGCAAGCTATTCAGTAAGCATACTGAAGGCAGTTTATTCATCTGTGCGATTCGGCATAAACCCTGTACTGAGGTTAGTAAACACCATATGAAAACAAGGAGAGTTCTATCGATGGCACTCATGTCTTATAAAAAAGCTGGGATCGTGATGGTTGCTAAAGTCGGGTATCCTTCAGACTTTGAACAACGTTTCAGAGGCCATTTCGGGGTCCATGCGCTCTAAATTGGCAATGGTAATAGAGTCCTGTAAATTTATGCCAACCGCAATCTTCATATTAATAGCAGAGCATTCCAGCACAAGCGTTCACATCGTTTCGCATAGCGTTCACCATACACCTAAAATGACCATATTGTCAACAGGTACAGTTGGCGCACGTTAGTCCAACACTGTCGATCAATTTGGAGAACGTGCCTGGATTCTGACCATGCTCTAGTGCGCGCACGCCTGGTGCTTACGCTTCCAGTTTCAAAGAAGCGCCTAACTTTTAAGATTCTCACTTGTGACTTGAAGTCGCAATCCGCAATTCAACAATATCAAGGCAAACTGGCTAACCAGTTGTCGGTGATGGATAAAGTTGGTGAGCCGAATACTAACTGGATTCGTCCCAAGTGTACCTCGAAGAAAGCATTTGATGCCCGCAGTTCAATCGAAGCATGAAACAGGCTCCGTGTGGTACGGAGTTTCAGCGTGTTCATAACGCCCTGAAACGAAGACTGACAATGAACCTTTGAATTGTATGAGAAGAAATTCATCACATCCAGACTCAGTAAGAAAAAAATCACACGCCCGGAAAAGCCCAGCATGGTCGTTTCATCCTTTCGGGAATCCTCAGCAGTGCGCATTCTACCTGACCACTGTGGGACTCGAACCGGTAGATGGTTAAGACCATTGAGCTACGGGGACGGTAACGACCGACGTGACTAAGTAATAAGATGTGATGTAGCGCAGATCGCTATACAACGACCTGCACGTTAGTGCCGTACTGAGGACAGGGCAACCCCCTCAGCAAGCGACGAATCTACCAAACTTAGGCTACCAAGTAACTTGTGGTATTATAACCAGTTTGGTTCGCGCACTGATTACAAAGGACTAGGCGGATTGGATTGGTATGGGTAAGAATCCAGCCAGTTATTAGTACGCAGACCAAACTGTTTATAACACTAGTCAGCAGCGGGTTTTTGCGCCAATAATATTGCGGATTTTAGGGTAATTTCGCGTCAATGATTCTGAATATGGCCTCGGTTTTGCTAGATTGGCTTTACTTTTTGAGATGTGGTGTACCCATTAAAAGGCATACTATGGTTAAAAAAAGAAGAGGACATTTAGTCCGGGAATAATATGGAGATTGCTTTTTGTGCTACGAATGCAGATGCATTAGCTACCTAATGGTGTTGTATACACGATAACTGAAGAAATAATCCATTCAGCTGATGTACACCATGACAGTCAAGTCTGGAGAAAAAAGCAGCAATATTCTTGCAATAGACAAGGTTTGCATCTTCAGTGAGGAAAAGTAGAATTGCCTCTTCTCTTGCACGCAAAGTTGTTATTTTAGTTTCCAGCTTCAAGCAGTTTGTTCTTTGAGCCCCGATGCTAACAATTTGGATGCTTGTTTTGACAAACCAACATATCGTATGAGATTGTTCAGTTTTTCTTGTGAAAATTGATGTACTGAAGAATTTCCTTCATATTCACTGTCATAGGCGCCATCTGTAATACAGCAAGGATCCATGTCACACAATTCTTAAATATCGGAAAATGAAAAGTCAGGCAAGAGAGTAGACACTGGCATGAGAACTTCGAAGTACGGCCACCAGAGAGTTGAACGCACGTCTTCTTTATAAACTCTGCTCTTCGGAGCGTGAATGAAATCGCGCCGACGCCAAGGTGGCAGGGATTGAGAAAAGCACCTCGGGCTCTTGCTCTACGGTGTGTGATCTCATCTACTATTCCACTGGCACTAATATGGTTGCTAAGGTAGTTGAATTTTTGTACGACTTTTAGCTGATCCCCCCAAGGGTCAGTGCAGGAGACGGTCCCTGCTAATGCTGGAGGAAAGTTTTGAACTTCGACCGTGCAAAGCAAAGCCCGAAACGGCAGACAGCCAGAGCTAATCTGCCCAACGTAAATTGGAACGTTTTTCAGCTGCCGCAGATGAAAGCAATATCATCAGCATACTCCAAGACAAGAAATCGTTCACCCGGCAAAAGCTTCACATTTTCTGAGTCGTGCTTGCGAACGTCATCGCAATGAGATTGGACCTTACCGCGGCGTGTTGGTTTGTGTGCCGCAGCGATCCATTGACCTATGCTGGGTGGTGCTTTTGCACCTACAGAGTCACTCATACCAGATTGGTCAATGGTTAGAGGCCAGACAAACAGCCTCCTGATCCTCCAGGTTGGTGGTTGGAATGAGGGTGGCACCTTATTCCTTAAAACCGACTCCTTGTAGCCCAACGCCAAACCCGCTGCCTTGCGGTCAGGTTTTTGAACCAAAGGCTTTGGTTGAGAACCCTAATCGTTCTCCTGTCTAGGCCTAGGCAACCTGACAGTATCCTGCCCACGCAATACAATGAATCTCTCTTCAAACAAATTTCTGATGCTCTGGCCACCGCAGAGGATAATCAACGGTGCCCTATCCGCTGCATCGAGCAGGGTGGATAGGGGTTTGGATGCTACTGCTCAAGCCTTCCCGTCTTCTTATTCCCCCTCTTACGCTTTTTCACCCTCATCGCCCCGTTTCAACTTCACTTTCACCCCCCAGTTTTCAACCCCCCGATTGTTGGCGCTCCCCCAACATGATTTGCTAAGCGTTTATCTTCTAATTTTAACTCATGCTAACGCGGAGCGTCACTCCTCTCCTGTCGACAAGACCATGTCCAGCCAAGCGGTCCATTCCAGTTCATCGACTTCCATTTGGAACCCTCGATCCTCCTTCAGATTGGCATGCCTCAATGTACGCACACTGCTACAACTCGGTCAACAGGCAGCATTTACCCGAACATTGGAGACTCTCTCGATCGATATCTGCTGCTTATCAGAGACCCGCCTGCAAGACTCGAGCTCTGTGCTCACTCTGCAGTCTCCTTTCAGGTGACGCAAACAGTGTTTTCTCATTGCGCCTATCCGGTGACGATGCAGCTTCGAGCACCGGCTAAGCTGGTGTTGGCATTACCCTGAGTCCCCGGGCTGAAGCTGCTCTGGTTGAGTGGATTCCAATCAGTAGCTGGATGTGTGCGGTCCGATTGGCTGGCTCGTTCAAAGCTCCGAAGTCGCGCGGGACTAGTAGGTATCTTCATCGTGGCTGCCTACGCGCCCACAATCTGTAGCGGTGATTCGGTAAAGAACGACTTCTACCGCCAACTGACTCAGCTCCTTCGCCACAGAAGAAGCACGGACACTGTTGTGCTGGCGGGGGATATGAACGCACAAGTTGGAAAGTTGTCCACTGATGAAATGCATCTGGGCGGTCAGCACGGTGTAGGCTCCCGTAATGATAACGGTGAGCGGTTACTTCATTTGTGTGAAGATGCTCGCCTATTTCTTGCGAACACTACCTTCCGACACAGCACCCGCCGGAGGGTGACTTGGCGCCCACCAGCCTTGGACGCAACTCGATCACATTGCAATCAGTTACCGCTGGAGAGGCTGCATCCAGAACTGTCACTCGATTTGGAGCACATGTGTGGACACCAAGCATGCACTTGTATGTGCTGACATGCGGATGCGTTTTGGTGGACGCCCACGACGACGCTGTGAGTGCATTGACACCAGCCAACTGACAAAGCCAGCTGTTCTGAATGCCTATCAAAGTACGCTGATATGCGAGTTGAGTAAGCGCTCACTGGAGACAATTGTAGGTCACTGGTCACATGTTCACCAGACCTTACTAACAGCAGGCAAATCCTCATGTGGTAAGTCTAATAGCCAACATGGACATTGGGTCTCTTCGCGGTCTCTGGAACTTATCGACGCTCGCCGGCATATCCCGGCTGGAAGCGAACACAATAAAACTTGCAACGTGCTCCGGGCAAAACTCCGTGCTAGCCTGAAGTGAGACCGCGAATCTTGGTGGTCACTTCGTGCGTCAGAGATGGAAGTGGCCGCTGCCCTTGGCAACCATCAAGTTATCCCGTCTGATACGGGAAACGGGCACCAGGAGACCTGGTGTTAGTGAAACAATTTGTGACGAGAGTGGACGGCCTATCCACAATTTGTCAAAGCGTTTGGAGCGTTGGGCTGAGCATTTTGAAAAGCAATTTAATCGGCTAGAATTGTTCGATTCTTCGCCGGCCAGTAATCGCCCTGCTCCGTGGTCTCTCTTTGGATGTACCCTCTTGCTCTGAAGTCAAACGTGAGATCGGACTGTTGAAGTTGAACAAAGCCGCAGGAACAGATGATCTTCATCCAGCCCTCTTCAAATTCGGAGGCTCTACTCTTGTTGATGCTTTACATGAATTCCTAGTGGAACTGTGGGAGCAGGGAACTGTCCCAACCGACCGCAGCCGCTCCGTTATTGTTCCCATCTTCAAAGGCGGCTCGCGCTCGGAATGCGGCAACCATAGAGGAATCAGTCTGATCTCCATCGCCTCCAAATTACTCGCCTCCGTAATTCTTCACAGACTGACTGGCGCTCCTGAAAGCTAGATTCGGGAGGAGCAAGCCGGGTTTCGTCGGCGTCGTGGCTGCATCGACCACATCTTCACCTTGCGTCAGTTGTTGGAGCACCGTCACACATATTGGCGGCCCACCGTTGTCATGTTCCTCGACATCAAAGGTGCCTTCGATTCGGTTGATCGATGTGCCCTTTGGAATTGTCTACTCAGGAAAGGTGTGCCCGAGAAATATGTAAATATTATCCAAGCACTATACGCGCGTAGCACGGGCAGAGTGAGGGCTTACGGCAAGCTGTCGCCAGCCTTCAATATCTCCAGCGGTGTGAGACAAGGATGCATTCGTAACCTTTCCTATTAAACTTCGCTATTGACAAAGTCATGGGGATTGCATTTACAGGACATGACTTAGAAGGTGTGAAGCTACTCCCGGGAGAACGACTTCTTGACTTGGAGTATGCAGACGACATTGCCCTCATCTGTGACAGCTCACAAACGTTCCAAGCGGCACTTGACAGGTTAGCACTGGCTGTCACCCGTTTCGGGCTTTGCTTTACACCCTCGAATTTCAAAGCTTTCCTCCAAGATTGGCAGGGACCGCCTCCTGCGCGTAACCCTTGGTGGGAACCAGCTAGAAGTCGTTCAGAAATTCAATTACCTGGGAAGTTGTATCAGCGCCCCTGAGATTGAAGATGAGATCACGAACCGTATAGCAAAATCTCGAGGCGATTTTGCTGACCGCCACCTATGGCGGCGGCGCGACATCACTCTCGCACTGAAGCGTAATGTACAATGAGACAGTAGGTTCGGTCATACTGTACGGTTGCGAAACCTGGCTCCTAAGATCGGCGGATATGAAGACGCTAGTTACGTTCGAGGATTGGTGCCTTCGCAGTTTGGCTCACATCTGGTGGAAACACCGCGTGAGTAACGAGCGTGTTCGAAGCATTGTTTACGGCACAGGAAAAGGAACTGAACCGCTCAGCACCGTCATTTCACGCACCAGGCTCCGATTGCTTGGCCACGTGTTGCGCATGCCAGCCCACCGACTTCCGCGACGTGCGCTGTTTGCTCACCGGGGATGTGGATGGAAGAAGAGGAGAAGTGGCCAAGCGATGACTTGGTCCAGAGGAATGAATACCCTCACTTCGGCGCTGGCCTAGGTTGGAGCGTCACGGCTCCCTGGTTGGGGTCCAAAAGACGATGAACATGTTTGGCTAGATACACTTGCTGACATAGCAAGGAGCCGAGCTCAGTGGCGTTCGTTTTGTGAGTTTCTTTGTCCCTCCCCATCCCTTTTAGCCTCACCCTCCAAACAGGATCGCATTTCGTAGCGTAAAACATCATAATTTTTTCTTTTTGCCTAGTAGCCGGCTGGTAGCTTACCGGAACGATGCCTATCCGTTGCTGGTAGCTCAACTGGCAAGCAACTGTTGTATTTATTTTCCTTTACCGTTATGTATTGCGGCACAGTAACTGAGGTGTTTCCCACACCTAGCTGACGTGTATGATGATAATGATGATGATGTCCTGCGAACGAAAGCTCCATGAGTTCGTCAATAGCAAAGTTGAACAGGAAAGGTGACAGCGGACATCCTTGTCTCACACCACTGAGATATTAAAGGGCGGCGACAGCTTGTTCTAATCCGTCACACTGCCTGAAGTATCTGCGTAAAACGGTCGCATAATATTTACATACTTCTCGGTCACTCCTTTCCTGAATAGACAGTCCCATAGGGCACGTCGATCAACCGAATCGAAGGCACCTTTGATGTCGAGGAACACGACAACGGTGGGCCGCCAATATGTGTGACGGTGCTCCAACAACTGACGCAAGGTGAAGATGTGGTCGATGCAGCCACGACCACGACGAAACCCGGCTTGCTCCTCACGAATCTGCCTTTCACGAGCGCCAGTCTGCCTGTGAAGGATGACCGAGGCGAGTAATTTGGAGGCGATGGAGATCAGACTGATTCCTCTATGGATGACCCACTTGGAGGTTGAACGTCCTTTGAAAACTGGGACTATGACGGGCGGCTCCAGTCGGTTAGGACAATTTGCTGCTCCCGCAGTTTCACTCGTAACTCGTGTAAATCATCAACAAGAGCACGTCTCCCGAATTTGAAGAGGGCTGTAGGAAGGTCATCTGGTCCCGCGGGTTTATTTAACTTCAGCAGTCCGATCGCACGTTTGACTTCTCAGCGAGGGGACGGATCCAAAGACACAGTCCAGGGAGAACGGCGATCACTGGCCGGTGAGGGATCTAACAATTCGGACCGATTAATTTGCTTGTCAAAATGCTCAGCCAAACGCTCCAAAGGCTTTGACAAGTTGTGGATAGGCTGTGCACTCTCGTCACGTATTGCCTCACTAACACCAGGTCTTCTACGGTCCGGTTCCCGTATCAGACGGAAGAACTTCCGATGGTTATCAAGGGCAGCGGCCACTTCCATCTCTGACGCCCGAGGAGACCAGCACGCCTCACGGTCTCTCTTAAGGATAGCAGTTAGGATAGTCCTGAGGTCTTTGCGAATCTCGTGTTGGTTTCCAGTCGGAATGTGCCGGCGAGCATCGATAAGTTCCAGACTGTGAAGAGACCCAATGTCTATTTTGGCTAGTGAATTTACCATATAATGATTTAGCTGCTTCAAGTAAGGTCTGGTGAACGTGCGACCAGTGACCTTCAACTGTATTCAGTGGGCGCTTACACAATCCGAGCGCCAGCGTACTTCGATACGCATTCAGAACACCTGACTTCGTCAGTTGGCTGGTGTCTATGCACTCACAGCGTCGTCATGAGCGCCCGCCATAACGCACACGCAGACTAACACATAGAAGTGCATGGCCAGTGTCAACATATGTGCTCCAAATCGAGCGATTGTTTTGAACACAGTCTCTCCAGTGGTAACAGATTGCAAGGTGATCAATTTGCGTCCAAGGCTGGTGGGCGGGTGCTGTATCGGAAGTTAGTGCTCGCAAGAAAGAGGCGAGCATTTTCATACAAATGAAGTAACCGCTCACCGTTATCATTACAGGAGCCTACACCGTATTGGCCGCTAAGATGCAGTTCATCAGTGGATAGTTTTACGACTTGAGCGTTCAGATCCTCAGCCAGCACTACAGTGTCCGTGTTCCTTCTGTGACGAAGGGGCTCGTTCGGTTGACGGTAAAGTCGTATTTTACCGAATGGTCCTTACAGTTTGTGGGTGCATAGGCAGCGAAGACAAACAAGACCTATGAGTCCTGCGCGACTTCGAAGCTTCGTACGAGCCAGCAAGTCGGACCGCACACATCCAACTAATAACCGGGATCCAATCGACCAGAGCAGCTTCAGCCAGGGGACTCAGGGTAATACAAAAACCGGCTTGGCCGGCACTCGAAGCTGCATCGTCTCTGGATAAGCGTAATGAGAAAATGACACTCACGTACCCGAATGGTCCTCTCAAGTTCGATTACACGCAACCGGAGACGCCGTTGGCGCAAGCACTGGTCAAGCTAAGGTGGGCACGGTTCTCAACTCCAAGGTTGAGTCATCATTTGTTGCATTCTTGTGAGCAGCGGTTTGGGTGCAGCCCGTTTGACATCAACCAAAATTGATTCACGAAGTTGTACCAGACGCTTACGCCTTCACCGATAGAGCTTCTGGTGTTGGCAAGGACGCCTATCACAAAATGAACATGCTACCATGCAACGCTACCAGTCCAGTTCAGGTGAACTACAATGATCCGAGCACCGAAGTGGAGCGGATCTAGTTTCTACGACTCACAACGCAAGAACAACACTAAAGAACGATGTCAAAATAGTGGGGTTGAGTGTTAATAGAAAGTAAAGAAAATGGACTAACCAAAATGGAACGAAAAGTAACAACCAGATGCAAGAAACTGAATGTAGGAACGCCACTGACCGCGTGACTGTGCCATGTCTGAAAGTCCCCAACCACTGGTGTGGACCATCCCAATTCCCCCATTCAGTAAAACGGCACGCATCAACCTGACCAAGTCTCTCAAATAATTTCTGCAAGTTCTTATGCCACGTCATCGACTGGCCACCTCGCGGTTTCGCCTAACTTAGTGCAGCCATGGCGGACAATGCAGGCCGAGGAAACCGGTTAACGGGCATACGGAGGACGCGGCATAGCTTGACTAGTACTTGAGTACTTGAGTGAGGCACCAGAAGACTTATCAAAAATTAACTGGTGGACCCCAGCATTGTTAACCCAGTGTTATCACCAGACGTGAGTAATACTCCGCAAGCACCGGTGGTCAAATACGGTCAAGCGTTCAATATCTTCGTCGCGAACCGGTCAGGCCTCTGATCTATACGGTAACACCGACCTAATCGCAGCGTTATACACCCTATTTTCACTGATAGACCGATATATGCAGCCCGTTACCAGTTCAGACAACGTTCTCACTGCAGTGGGCATGAATGCGCTAATACGTCGTATGAGCTCCTCAGAAGCTGGGCTAAGTGGTAAGTATGGGTTTAATTCCAAACGAACGGACAAAGGTGGGTGTCTGTTGTAACCACGTACGATGCACTGCATGTTTCTTGGTATCACCGCTTTTGGGCACAGTGCGCGCCGAAGTGCAAGCTGGCGTCGCCTGCAGCTGGCTAGTAACGGACGTAATTAAATCACATCGCTGTAAGCTATAGATAGCATGGTTCCATCCTGGACTGTCGCTAGTTTTGGAATACATGCACCGATTCTGATCATGTCTTGACACGCTGTCGTTTTTCCACGCATTTTGCTGGTAGGCGTGTCAAGAATCTCTCTTGATTCGCAATCCAGTCCTCGGTTAGGTAGGCCTCCCAGGACGCCCTGCGTACCTAACCGTCACCATGAGGGGGTGACGCTAAGGACATCAAGCCTCAGTGGAATAGGATCTCGGCTGCCATTTACGACGCCGTAGCTTTAGCCTGCGTCACCGCACCAGGCATTGGATATCCGAGGTCGGGGAATCTGAACGAATCAAGAACAAAACGCCCGGATGGCTCTGAACACAACGTAAGCATACAGACTAGTAGGTGCGAACTGAAATGAAGCTCGCGTGTTGACAAAAATGCCTGGTGGACCATAAGGACCCAAAAAATAAAGGAGACAGGAGCAGTTGGAAGTTATCACAAACTTTTCACACTGACTCGCACTATTGGACCCGGGAAGTAATGGATCAGTGGGACAATTAAAGACGGCATAAAAAGAATCGCCATCTGGCTCTCTGGGCGGAGCACTTTCGCTAACAGTTCAGTTGATCCTTGCTTCTGGGTTTTTCCCGCTCAAACAATGCAGACTGTCATATCTGGTCAATCTAGAAGCTTTATCAGACGCTAAGCTCCGAAACGCGAGCACAGCTGTTAATTGCTTCCGAATTGCCGGTCCGGATCTCTTTGCAATTGCACTACTTGAAGATGGTGTCCTGTGCAAAGCATTGACTCACTTATATGAGCAGGTCTGAAGGGAGGATACAATCCCAGTTAATTGAAGTGAATCAATCTTAGTGGCGCTATACAAGAGCAGGTGCACCCACGGTGCTAACCACAGTAGCATCAGTATAACCCCGAAGGTGACAAATTGCTAGCCGCAATTCTCGTCCGTCGTTACCGTGAAACGGGAATCTAAAATTAGGGAACAGCACACAGTTTACCACCTAGGACGGGGCTACACAGACCACATATTCTCGGCGGTAGGTGCTAAAGCAGCGTTACACGTGCCGCAGACCAACAAAATCTGCATTCCTCGGCTTCAAGAATGCGTTCGACTCAGTCGATCAAACGATTTTTTAAAACACACTTGATGTCCAGTGTGTGAGTAATGCTCTTGCACTGTATTCGAACTCCACAGGCCGCATCAGAATCTACGGTGACTTGTCGGATGTCTTTCCGACAGTAAGTGGCGTTCCTCATGGTTGCCAAATTCCCCATTTTTGTCCAACTTTGTCGTGGATACCACAATAGAGATCCCTTGCGAAATCTCAGGATGCGAGCAGAGATGCTTCCTGGTGAAA
The DNA here is from genome assembly GCA_944474145.2 of Dicrocoelium dendriticum. NCBI lineage: Eukaryota > Metazoa > Platyhelminthes > Trematoda > Plagiorchiida > Dicrocoeliidae > Dicrocoelium > Dicrocoelium dendriticum. Next base: position 90,580,351 of record OX104065.1, on the reverse strand, counting down.
AACTAGTCCATCTCGATCATGCGGACGAGTCTTGTTTTGTAACCAGGTTGAGGCAGCCCGGTCAATCACCGTTTGGCATGCGCCTCTCACATTCAAAGTACCGTGTAGTAGCAACATCAGCAGTCAATTTGTGATCACCTGAACCTTGATAGCGAGTAACTAAAAGTAACCGACGAATTCCCCTGTCTTGGCAACTGCATAAATAGCGATTGATGTGTTCCTGCTAACAATAGTTAACATATTGCGAATGCTAGAACCACCTTATTGAATCTGAGACACATGTAAGCGATCTCCCTCGGTCTGAAAGACCGTGTTTACAAGGCCACAGTGATGGCCATTGGACCTTTCGGTATGAGGACCTGAAGTGCCTGCAAGTCTGACTGTAGTTGGCTGCAAAGCTCTGCTGGTATTGGATGGCACCAGCTTGTTCATAAATGATGAGCGCATGTGAATACCAGGTGGAGATAGGTTGGTTCAGTAAAAAAACAAGTACTACTAAGTTGCGTTGATTAGGTGCAATGTACGCCCAGTCCCCACTTACCGAGGTCTGTCGGTTGTTGCATGACGTCAGCTTGAGGTATGCAAAAGTTGAATTCGCAGCGCGGATCGAAGGTGTTGACTGTGAGACTGGATGCTGTTCGCCTATCTCGTCTTCCAGTCTGAAGTCCACATGACACACATTGTGATTGGCTCGAGACTTTAGATGAGATGGCTCGCAGTTGACATCAGTGGCGTGTTTGCTGTCGTCTGGTCGTACTTCCTGGGGCTAACCTCAGAAGTGTAGCATCCGCTAACCTGGAGACTGTTCAGGCTATACTTCTGGAGTTAGTGGGAACCCACGCATGTTGGAATTATGTCTGGTGCTGTTATGCGTGTGGTAGTGGCGGATTATGATGCGGGGCAGTGAAATCCACAATATGTCTCACTGATGCCGCCTTATCTCCGCAAGATAGCTAATTGTTTGTGAAGGTATGGTGCTTACAAGATGCTGGCGCCATTGACCACAAGTAATTGCATTTAGGTTCTATGCTAGTCTCCCTTTTTATTATTCTGCGATAGTAAAGTGCCAGTTCAAATGGTTGATGTGCTGCTGATGTAGTCGTTCGCAAATATTCGCATTCAGCGCAAATAGATACCCAGAGGGTCACAACGCAATGCTGCTTTTGGGTGACTGAGCTTAGCCTCAGTAAGATGGCCAGTGGCACACAGATAGGCCACTCGCACCGTTTATGCGATGCTATTAACCCCTCATCTACCGAGGTCCTATAAACAGGACAGCAATATATAGAACGATGTTTGCCGTACTGAAGCAACCACGCGATCCCATGTGTCATAGTTAGAGGGCAGGATATATCTACATACACAAACACTATATAAGACTCTCTTGTCTTCCGTGGACTCCAAACGGAACGAAAATAAGAATAAGCTGGGAGATAATAGGTAAAAGAAACGAATGGCGTCGGGGACGCACAAGTATTTAGTTTCATGGCACGCAACTTTATTTCTTCATTTTTATGCGTTAACGAAAACATCGAAACAGGACAGCTGACCGTCCACCTATACCGCAATTGAAGTGAGCTGACCCCTGACTTACAATGATGCGGGGTATCCAGAGTCTCAGAGTTCCCGGTAAAGGCAAATTGTTGTATAAAAGAAATGAGAAGAGTTGGAGGACCGAAGTAATGTGCGCTTAAATGGTCCTCTCATAGTGTTGTAGAGAACAGAAGAAAAAAAACACCCGTGTCAGCTCCATCACCTCCCACTCGTTGTCTGGATGATGCGTGTCGTTACTAAACTGTGTTCCCAGAGGGATCCTTACAGATGCAGGAAAAACAGCGGAATCTAGGCGCTTTCAGCATGAGGTTAAATAACAGCTGCTTGAAGTATTCCTCCGTCTGGACAGTCACAACACGTTCCTGGAGTTGTTCCACTGACTCATGACCCGGCTGGATAACGTGACGTCGGAGCGGACATGACCCTGTGTCGAGTTATCCACGTTGAGCTGGAAGAACTGTTGTACCTCCGTACCCAAGTCTCCTTTTATTACGCGTCTAGTGTACATCAGATCCCCACGGCGAGGATGATAGTCCAGTGAGAACAAGGTCATGCGCCGAAGTCGAAACGGATTTGATAAATCACGCAGCAATGACGTACTTTGATTTACCTCTATGAACCTTCTCGATCAAAGTGCACTCAAAGTTGCAGAGAGGGTGTATAGCATCATCATCATTATCATTATACACGTCAGCCAGAGGTGGGAAAACACCACTGCTATTGTGCCGCAATACATGAAGGAAATACATACATACATACATATAGTTCAATACATAAAGGAAAAGTAGATACAACAGTTGCATGTCAGCTGAGCTACCAGCAACGGATAGGCATCGTTCTGGTAAGCTACCAGCCAGCTACTAGGCAAAAAGAAAAAAAATTATTATGTTTTACGCTACGAAATGAGATCGTAGATGGAGGGGGAGACTAAAAGGGATGGGGAGGGACAAAGAAACTCGCAGCATAAACGCCACTGAGGTCGGCTCCTTGCTATGTCAGCAAGTGTATCTAGCCAAACGTGTTCACCGTCTTTTAGACCCCAACCAGGGAGCTGTGACGCTCCAACCGAGACTAGCTCCGAAGTGAGGGACTTCATTCCCCTGGACCAAGTCATCGCTTGGCTACTTCTCCTCTTCTTCCACCCACATCCCCGGTGAGCAAACAGCGCACGTCGAGAGAGTCGGTGGGCTGGCATGCGCAACACGTGGCCAAGCCATCGGAGCCTGGTGCGGGAAATAACGATCCTGACCGGTTCAGTTCCTTTTCCTGTGCCGTAAACAATGCGTCGAACACGCTCGTTACTCACGCGGTGTTCCCACCAGATGTGAGCCAAACTGCGAAGGCACCAATCCTCGAACGTAACTAGCCTCTTCATGTCCGCCGACCTTAGGGGCCAGGTTTCGCAACCGTACAGTAGGGTCGAACGTACCGCTGCATTGTACACTCAACCCTTCAGGGCGAGAGTAATGTCGCGCCGCCGCCATAGGTGGCGGTCAGCAAAATCGCCTCGAGATTTTGCTATACGGTTCGTGATCTCATCTTCAATCTCAGGGGCGCTGATACAACTTCCCAGGTAATTGAATTTCTGAATTTCTGAAGGGTTACGAATGCATCCTTGTCTCACTCCGCTGGAGATATTGAAGGCTGGCGACAGCTTGCCGTAAGACTTCACTCTGCCCGTGCTACGCGCATATAGTGCTTGGATAATATTTACATATTTCTCGGGCACACCTTTCCTGAGTAGACAATTCCAAAGGGCACATCGATCAACCGAATCGAAGGCACCTTTGATGTCGAGGAACACGACTAGGGTGGGCCGCCGATATGTGTGACGGTGCTCCAACAACTGACGCAAGGTGAAGATGTGGTCGATGCAGCCACGACGCCGACGAAACCCGGCTTGCTCCTCACGAATCTAGCTTTCAGGAGCGCCAGTCAGTCTGTGAAGAATTATGGAGGCGAGTAATTTGGAGGCGATGGAGATCAGACTGATTCCTCTATGGTTGCCGCATTCCGAGCGCGAGCCGCCTTTGAAGATGGGAACAATAACGGAGCGGCTCCGGTCGGTTGGGACAGTTCCCTGCTCCCACAGTTCCACTAGTAATTCATGTAAAGCATCAACAAGAGCAGAGCCTCCGAATTTGAAGAGGGCTGGATGAAGATCATCTGTTCCCGCGGCTTTGTTCAACTTCAACAGTCCGATCTCACGTTCGACTTCTGAGCAAGAGGGTGGATCCAAAGGGACAGCCCACGGAGCAGGGCGAACAATTCTAGCCGATTAAATTGCTTTTCAAAATGCTCAGCCCAACGCTCCAAACGCTTTGACAAATTGTGGATAGGCCGTCCACTCTCGTCACAAATTGTCTCACTAACACCAGGTCTTCTACGGTCCGGTTCCCGTATCAGACGGAATAACTTACGATGGTTGCCAAGGGCAGCGGCCACTTCCATCTCTGACGCACGATGAGACCACCAAGATCCGCGGTCTCTCTTCAGGCTAGCACGGAGTTTTGCCCGGAGCTCTTTGGGAGTTTCAGTGTGTTCGCTTCCAGCCGGGATATGCCGGCGAGCGTCGATAAGTTCCAGAGACCGAGAAGAGACCCAATGTCCATGTTGGCTATTAGACTTACCACATGAGGATTTGCCTGCTGCTAGTAAGGTCTGGTGAATATGAGACCAGTGACCATCAGCTGTCTCCAGTGAGCGATTACTCAACTCGCATATCAGCGTACTTCGATAGGCATTCAGAACAGCTGGCTTTGTCAGTTGGTTGGTGTCAATGCACTCACAGCGTCGTCGTGGGCGTCCACCAAAACGCATCCGCATGTCAGCACATACAAGTGCATGATTGGTGTCCACACATGTGCTCCAAATCGAGTGACAGTTCTGGATGCAGCCTCCCCAGCGGTAACTGATTGCAATGTGATCGATTTGCGTCCAAGGCTGGTGGGCGCCAAGTCACCCTCCGGCGGGTGCTGTGTCGGAAGGTAGTGTTCGCAAAAAATAAGCGGGCATCATAAGCGGGCTCACAATTATCATTACGGGAGCCTACATCGTGCTGACCGCCCAGATACATTTCGTCAGTGGACAACTTTCCAACTTGTGCGTTCATATCCCCCGCTAACACAACAGTGTCCGTGCTTCTTCTGTGGCGAAGGAGCTGAGTCAGTTGGCGGTAGAAGTCGTTCTTTACCGAATCACCGCTACAGATTGTGGGCGCGTAGGCAGCGATGATGAATAGACACTTATTAGTCCCGCGCAACTTTGAAGCTTTAAACGAGCCAGCCAATCGGACCGCACACATCCGGCTACTGACTGGAATCCACTCAACCAGAGCAGCTTCAGCCCGGGGACTCAGGGCAATACCAACACCGGCTTGGCCGGTGCTCGAAGCTGCATCGTCACCGGATAGGCGCAATGAGAAAACACTGTTTGCGTCACCTGAAAGGGGATCGCAGAGTGAGCACAGAGCTCGAGTCTTGCAGGTGGGTCTCTGATAAGCAGCAGATACCGATCGAGAGGGTCTCAAATGTTCTGGCAAGTGCTGCCTGTTGACCGATTTGTAGCAGAGTGCGTACATTGAGGCATGCCAATCTGAAGGAGGATCGAGGGTTCCAAATGGAAGTCGATGAACTGGAATGGACCGCTTGGCTGGACATGGTCTTGTCGACAGGAGAGTAGTGACGTTCCGCGTTCACATGTGAGTTGAAATTAAAAGATAAATGCCTAGCAAAGCATGTTGGGGGAGGGCCTAGAATCGAGTGGTTGAAAACTGGGGGGATATAAGTGAAGCTGGAAGGGGACAGTAAGAGTGAAAAAGCGTAAGAGGGGGAATAAGAAGACGGGAAGGCTTGAGCAGTAGCATCCAAACCCCTATCCACCCTGCTCGATGCAGCAGATAGGGCACCGTTGATTATCCTCTGCGGTGGCCAGAGCATCAGTAAATTGTTTGAGGTAAGATTCATGGTATAGCAGGTAATCCATATTCCAGTATTGGACGGATGTGGAAAGAAAACAAGAGCCTGAAGATCTCAGGCGTCAGTTTTGAGAATGACCTCGTATGGCGCAGAGTACCTTATTGGCAGAGACGACTTTCCGCGACGTGCTCGGGATTGATCGGGGATACTATCACACCCAGGTCCTTCCCACAAGCCGATTGTTCAACAGGGAACCACTAATGAGTCAAGCACCGAGAGATGCTGGAGAACCGATTGGGAGAACACAGCATTTGTCACGGTTGATAGGTAATTGCCACTTAACAGACCAGTTGTAGAGCAAATCAAACGTCAGTCACAACTTGTCCGAATCGTGAAGCCTACATACCTCTGACCATAGTTTGAGATCATCGGTGTAAATCAAGTAGTCAGTTTGAAGCGCCTCTGGAAGGCTGCTGGTAAAGATATTGAAAGCTCAGGACCAAGGAGGAAGCCATGTAGAACCCCAATGGTTACGAGAATAGGCCCAGAGATCCTTATTGACGTTCAACTTCATAGTACGAACATACAGGGAATCAGCAATCTAGGAGAGGACATCGCAGGCGATGTCAATTTTCCGAAGCATAATAAGGAACAGTTCATGTGAGATCCTATCAAATGCTTTGCGGAAAGCAAGAAAACAGCAAGGTGATAACCGAAATCCGCTGACTGCCCACTTCTCGTGGACGACAGGCAGATTGGTGATATGAGAGCGTGTCCTCTGAAAAGCTGTTGAACAGCAGTAATGATATAGAGCCCCGGAATGAAACTGAAGGACCCTTTTAAAAATCCTTGCCATCGTCTTGCAAATGATCGACGTCAAGCAGATCTGTCTGTAATTCCCAGGATCTTAACAATTTCCATCTTTGTGTATAGGCTTCACCAGAGATACATTCCAATTAATTGGGAGCCGGTCAAGCTCGATGGAGTGCCGAAAGAATTGGCATATTGGCTCGGCGAGATACTTAGTCACTGCTTTCAGTAACAATGGGTAGAAATCACCAGGGCCTGGTGAGGAGTTCGGATTCAATTCGACAATAACTTTCAGCATCATGTTCGTGGTAAATTCGATGTGCTCCAGGGGAGTGGGATGCGTGGGCACATAGTTACTGGGTGGCGGAGCCTCAACTGAGTACAATGAATGTTACAATGTAAGAAGACAGGTTTGCACTTTATCGTCATGAAGTATGGATTCATCAGGCGAATACATGGCAAGTATGCCATGATCCCCCTTAGTACTTCTTTTCAGGTCCGAGAAGAGCTTTTCCGGGTCACCGCGAGATTACTCAATTAAGCGACGCTCGCACTGTTCCCGCTTCCAGTGGGTTGAACGGGCCGCCCCAACATTGTTAAACAGCAGGACGGTAACGTACGACGAAACTGAAAAATGGGGAAATTGGACAACTCTGACGAACTCCACTTGCTGTCGGAAAGATATCCAATAAGTCACCGTAGACCCTGACGCGGCCTGTAGTGTTCGAGTACAGTGCGCGAAAATGTTCATATATTTTACTGGAACGCCTTTCCGCGCAAGTATTTCGAACAGAACACATCGATCGACCGAATCGAACACAGCTACTGTCGATCTGTGGTATGCTTACGGTTGTTCTTGCACCTGCTACAAAGTGAATATGTGGTCTATACAGCCCCGTCCTGGGTGGAAACCTGGCTACTCTTCCTTAATCCGGGATTCCCGTTCCGCGACGAGAATTGTGGCCACTAATTTGGTCACAACTGGCGTTAGACTAGGACTTCTGGAGTTAGCACCGTCTGTGCGACTGCTCTTCTGGTATATTGTCACTATAATCGATTCACCCCAGTTAGCTGGGACGGTACCCTCCTTCCATACATGTTCGAACCTTAAATATTGCAGATGGAAGGGAATCCGGGCCAGCAGCATGAAAAGGATCGAGGGCTGCGATCGGGTTTCGGACCTCATCCTCCGATGGAGCCACTAGACTAAACGTCTATGGCTCATCCTGCATCACCTGAATAGGAAGAGATCCGGAAGGAGGGGGCCAACTGAACTGATCTTGAAAGTGTTCCGCCCAACGAGCCATACGGCGCTCCATATTGTGAACCAGAGCACCCGCAAGATCTGACTGTCTCATGCCTGGTTTCCTGGGACCAGTGGTGCGGATCATCTGGAAGAGCTTGCGGCAATTGCTTACTGCTCCTGCCTCCTCCATTTCTTGAGCCCGACTGATCCACCAGGATTCCTTAACAGCAAGCAGGCTCCGTTTAGTTCCCGCCTAATATTCCCTCTGGTCACAATCTGCTCAGAGCCAACCGGAATCTTTCTTCTGGATTCCAACGGGTTCACCGACCGGCCCGTAGCCCAAAAGTAACAAGCTTGTCTTGTAAGCTGACGGTGCGGGTTCGATCCTGCGTATGGCTGGGGCGACCCTTGCAGTATCCTTAACCCACGTACAACTGGTGGTGGTTGCGTGGCAACGTTACGTCGGTATTGCGTGCCAGCATACAGCAAATGCCACCGACCTCTCGGAGATCCGGTGACTGGTGGGGTGACGATTGATAGTACCACAAGCAGGTACTCCTGCGTCGTGCATGGCGACCGAGATCTTATTCCAATGAAGCTCAGTGTCATTAGGACAAGGAAGTGAAAGTTCTGTACGCAGTGCATCTTGGTAGGTTTGCTGGGATAATTTCCCAGTTGCCAATCGGCGGAGACGCCTGGTGCGCCTCCCAGTAAAGTTCATGGCAAAGCGAGAGCGTATCAAGGCATGATCGGAGTCGATGCAAGTATTCCAGAATAAGCAGCAATCCAAGATGGAACCGCGCCACCCGTAACTTATAGCAATGTGATCTAGTTGAGACCATCGCTGGTCAGCTACAGGAGGACGCCAAGTAGCACTTCGCCACCCACTGTTTGAAAGCGATGCTACTAAGAAACAGCTAGTGCCTCGCACACAGTTGCAAAAGACGCTCGCCGTTGTCCGTACGGCCGGAGTTAAGCCCATAATGCTGAAGAGCCCAGGCGACCTACTTGTGCATTCATATCCCCTGCAAGTATTATGATATCTGAACTGGTAGCATTGCGTAGTATCGTGTTTAGTTCGTGACTGAACGTGTCCTTGGCAGCATCATAACTGCAGTTAGCGGGAGCATAAGCAGAGACCGCAAATAAACATCGTCTTGCACCACATCGTGAATCAATGCTGATCGTTGTCGTTAAAGGGGCTTCACACAAACGGCTGTTTACGGGAATCAAATCAGCCAACGATGCGTCAGTCTTGGAGCTAGGAACATTGCCCATCACAATTTAACCCGTGAATGCCGCATCAGCGTCTCCGGATGCGTGCAACCAATAGTGAGAGGACAAGTCAAGCGCAGTTAATTCAACAACCCCGTGAGGGTCATTGATCCTAGTTTCAAATACGCAACACACGTCAACACCCAGTGTGTCCAACGTGCGCGCGAGTGCAGCCCGCTGGCGTGCCGAACAAACTCCTCGTGGTGCCAGCTGGGTGGTTCGGGTCAATCTCGTTTCAGCATATGGTTCGGCGATAGTGTTTCAGGACGTGGTGGGTTTCCGCCTAACAAGCGTTCTCTTTATAAAAAGTCACAAATGTCCGTTTAACAATACTGCAAGGTGGCGGATGTGACTCGCCACTAAATAAAGTCACCGCCTCTTGCCCATCAATATCCTACCCCCTCCACGGACATCACCCATTCACTTCGAAAGGTTCCGGTGACCTCTTACAGTGACAACTAGATCAAACACAATCACACAGCGTTACATTAACAACCTCATTCAACATGGCCCCATGTACTTATACCTACATCTGCACATACTTTCATGAATATCCAGTTCGTAACTGATTAACTTGCAATCTATGTGTATGATTACTGGTCTCGTGTTGAATTACCACGACCATGCCAAGGCAGGCGTCTCGCACTGTCGAGAATAAACAATTTATTTATTCAACTGTTAGTGTGAACGTTGAACGTCGCCAGAGAAACGGGACAGTGTAGCCTTATAAGGGACTGTTGCCGATAGGCGTCCAGTGGGTGGTACGGGAAGGTAGCTGCAATTGGTTCGACTCCAGTGGCATTACAGCTGCTTTCGATTAAGTTGGTAGGTTAGTAATAAGCGTTAGGAGGTGAGTAAGAGAGACAGGTGAAAAAGGAGCCAGAGGTAGCATGTTTTCGCTTATCCACCCTGCTGTATGCAGCAGATAAGGCGACTCGATGAACTGCGCGACGGCCGATGCAGGACGTAGCTGAATTTTGAGGAAATCGTCATGGCTGTAGGTGAGCTGATACTACCAGGGCGCCCAGACTTAGACAAAACGATTTAGGGTTCTCAACCAAACTCTGGCTCAAAAGCCTGTCCGCAAGGCAGCGGGGTGGTGGTAATGATTTAGTTTTACTGAAATGAACGCCATCTCATTTCAAACCCCCAACCTGGAGGACTAGGAGACTATGTCCGACCTTTAACTACTGACCTACCTGGTAGGAGTAGCTCTCAATGGGCCCAGGGGCACCACCCAGTATGACGCAATGGGTCAAAAAGGCACGTAAACCGTCACACTCCGTTAAGGTGCAGTCCTGTTGCGATGGTAGCTGTATCAGCAACGATGAGTGCATAGCTATTGAAGTCAATTCACGTAGTGCAAAAGCCAGAACTGCCTTTTTGAATCCGGGACATCTTTGACGACAGAAATGAGTTTCCCTCCGCCTGAAAGGCCGTGTTTAAAGGCTATAGTGAGAGCTGTCCTACTCTATTGGAGTGAGACGGCCCTCCGATCTGAGGACCTGCGGAGCCTTCAAATCTTTGATCCTCGCTGTCTGCGAAGCATTATTGGTGTCGGATGGCACCAGCGTCTCCGCAACGATGATATGCGTAGGAGAGTACTAGGCAGTGATAACCAAGCTAGTTTCTTAAAACAACGGACAGCAATGAATAAGTTGCGTTGGTTTTGGCATGTACTACGTGCGCCCGGTCACTGCTTACCGAGGGCCTTGTTTTGTCTGCCAGAGGTAGGATGGCGCAAAGCCCGAGGTGGAGAAAATTTGACTTGGCAGCTGGAAATGAAGCCACTGATGCTGTCGGTCCGTCTCACCTTTCAGCCTGGAGTCCAGGTGACTCGCCTTGTGCTTGGCTCGAGACGTCACAGGACACAGTTCCCAGTCTGCACCAGTGATGCGTCTGCTGCCGTTTCCTAGTCGGACTTCCTGTTTAACGTGCGTCTGATGCTTACTTATGTGCGGGGTAATGGCCGATTATGACGCGGGGGCAGTAAGAGCCGCAAGTAAGCTGTCTCGACGGTGGCGCCTTACCTTTGCACGATAGTTAGCTGTCTGTGATAGTATGTTGTTGACGAGGTGAAGTCGCATTGGCCCTGAATTAAGGTTACCCGGTAAGAACCCTTCGTCCGCAGGCTGTTTTGGTTTTATGACAGCTAAGCATCAGTTCAAATGCCATGGTGTATTGCTATTGATGACGAAGATTCCTCTTGACTCGACGCCTCACTCTGCACAACCAAGACAGTTTCTGCCGAAACTATTGGTGTGCTGATCCAGACCGCCTGCAAACGGCCACTAGCACTATGAACTGTAATATCCCTCAAATTTCGGACTTAGATGAGGAGTGGAACCATTTTTACTTCAAGATGATTTTGCTCGTTGTTCTGGTCCTTCCTATCTGCAAGGAAACCTTTACCGGAGGAACGCTATGGATTGACTGAGAGTTGAATTGCTTAATGACCAAAGGACACAAATCATGTGACCGATTCAAGCTCAAATACTTTGCGTCTGAGTATTCGGACTACAAAGTGAGCAAAAATGTTGGTGTCCTGAAAAAGCCTCAGAAATGGCACCAGTTTGAACTCGAGTTTGCTGTGTAATCCAGGACGGCACCGAAAAGACTGTTTTCTTACCTGGAGAAGTAGCACACCTGGCAGTGGCATTCCTGCCCCATATTCGTCGGAGCAAATCAGTCTACTGGCCCTGCAGTATTCATTCGTCTGCTCGATAGAGGCGTGGTTACTCAGTGACATCGCTCCAATCCACATCATCATCATTACACGTGAGCTGGAGGTGGAAAACACCTCAGCTATTGTGCCGCAATACAAAAGATAAGAAAAGGAAAACAAACGGTGGCACGCCCGCTGAGTCCCCAGTAACGGATGGACGTCATTCCGGAGAGCCAACAGCTGGCTGCCGTAAAAGAGTCATATTATACCTATCAGGTGAGATCATGATTGGAGGGGGATGCTAAGCAGGAGGGGGATGGACAAAGGAACTCACAACCCAAACGCCATTGGGGCCGGCTCCAAGCCATATCAGCGAGTGTGTCCAACCAAACGTGTTCACCGTCCTTAGGACCCCAGCCAGGCAATCGGGATGCACCAACCGACGCCAACTTCGAAGTGAGGGTTTTCATTCCTCTCGACCAAGTCATCACTTGGCCTCCCCTCCTCCTCTTCCAACCGCACCCACAACGCGCAAACAATGCACGTCTCGGGAGTCGGTGTGCTGGCATGCGCAACACGTGGCCCAACCATCGGAGCCTGGTGCGTGATATAATGGTGCTGAGCGGCTCACTCGCTCCTCCTGCACCACACATTCCCGTTGAAGCACACAGAACTGAGTGCTGATGTTGTTGCCAAAGGCCTCCGTGACTTAGATCCGAACGTCTCGAGGGGCTGCACCCGCTGTTCCTCAAGACTGTAATCGACGGCATTGCCGCACCTAGCTGTCAGATATTTCTTCACTGCCCTGAAGTTGGATGACTCCCGAGTGCTTGAAAAGGGGGGACTGTTAAACCTAGATACAAAGGAGGGGATCGTCAAGACCCTACCAATTATCGACCTATCTGCCTAATGTTCGTATTGTTCATTGAGTTGTAGAGAGCAGGAGGGAAATCCCTTGTCAGCCCCATCGATTCCATATCATACTGCGTTTGATGCGTGTCGTTGCATTACGACGTTTCTCGAGGGTTCGTCGCAATTGTAGTGACAGCCGCAAGATTCCAGCATTCTCAGCGAATGTTTGTCTATCAGCCGCTTGAAACTTTCCTCGGATGGAGCGCCTGCAATTTGTGCAAGGTAATGGGAAAGATTCTCAAGTAGGCTCTTCATAGTTCGAGGACATAAACGTCATCTTTTGAATACAACATAACTTTCGACGTGCACGCACATGTACATCTAACCTGCTTGTTGTTACGGGGAATTGAGCGATGGCATTAAATGTTGGAAAACGCCTGGAGGCTGTTTTGTAGATCTCGGCAAGGCGCTTGAGAAGGTTGCCAATAAAAGCCTCCTTAAAGTCCGAGGTACCGGTGTCTGAGAACGTTCTTTCATGGATCGCCGATTTTGTGGATGGTCAGACAATACGAGTCAAGCTAAATGAAGCCCACTCCGCTCCTGTGCTCATGCCAAGCGGTATCCTGTCAGTATTTATACAGTTTAAAATCTTCAGCATAACTTTCCGTAAGAACTTCAGCCGGATTGCTTGATTTACGTTGACATGAAGCTGTGGTTGGAGGTATCCTGTCTCAAGGATGCTGGCAGATTGAAGGCGTCAAGAAATGCTACATGAGTGGTCAGTCTAGTGGCAATCGCCTATAAATCGTGAAAAATGCTATTCTCCCCAGAGGTGCTCCTGAGCCATTCGGGACGTGGGATGTTACTTAGAAACAACATTCTTGTGAGATCTCGGTATGCTTGTCTCCCATGATTTACGGACTAGTGTGTTGCCGCTGCCAACAGGATATCCCATAGCATACGGAGAGTTTTCTCGCGATTGTTCAGTTCATATGTGCGCCTAATCCTTGATTATGGATTACCCGCCATCTGCCTTCTTACCAAGATCGAATGCGGCCTGATAGAGAAAGTCCAGAGGCATGGTTCAAATTCCAACTTGCAGTTACGGAACTTCAGTAAATGAACCTGTTCTCCCCGAAATTTCTTCGACGTCGCCGTGACCTGACTTTTACTAGGCGCATTCTGAGAGTGGAGATGGGGCTGCAAGCGTTCTTTCAAGTCAACGCTAATATTTCAACACGGGGTCACAACTAGGAGCCGTTTAAACCAAGAAGACAGAGTTCGTTCGGCTCTCGCTCTATCAACCCGCGTTGTAAATGACTGGAACGACTTGCTGAAATCTATAGTCGACGCCAAGACTGAGGAATGTTCCGAGTGGCTTTAAGACTCATAGCTGGTGAGTAAGGTGAGACCTTGCTGCTCCAAATGTAGCTGTTAACGCCTCTTGTGAAATACCGCTAAGCAACGATTCGCGACCCACCGAGTGATCGGGCAGGAAAGGAGCTGACAAAGGACTTCCCTACCGCTCTCTAAATGCCAATGATCTACGTGCACCGCATATGCGGTGCGGTAAAAGTTTAAGGGCAAAAGCCATATGACTTAACATAAAGAAAAACCAACCTCGTAAGCTTCTCCCAGCTTTTGAAAACGCTGTTGCGCGGATGGATCATTAGGATTACTGTCGGGGTGATGAATGAGAGCCAGCTTCCTGTAGGCCCGTTTAATGTCAGTCAGGTTAGCGTTACGCGGCACATCGAGCAAGCGATAGTAATCCTCGCTACAAAAGATTATCATACATCACATAACATACTCCTCAGCGGATGACAACGGAGAAAAAAGCAAACCGATCAGGAAAACCGTCAAGCGCGCCATCAAGCACTGGCGCACTGCGATTGGCTCGAGAGTGGTGAGGTGGACTCAGAAGCAAAGTAAAACAAGTTGAGCTGGAGAGCGTCATTAAGCTAGCAAACTAAACATTTTATTAACGGTAAGTAGACACATTATTTGTTATATAGGTTTCAAAGGTTTGTGAAGAACGAAAAACTTTAATTTTCAGTGGTTCTGCTCGTTATATACAAGTTGAATATCCTTAAGGTGTCGCCGAGTTTAGTGTCTAATTTGCTAACTACTAACTTAAGAACGCTGGACTTAGGCTGTTGACGGTGAACACGTTGTATGCGCGCTGGTCGTTGGCTTCGTAACGCATAGCGAACTCCTGCACATTTCGTTGGTTTCTGGGTTTTGTATTATTTTCTCAAACAATCTGGGAATCGTCAAGCCTCTACAAAACAATGGCCTCAAACGGCCTGAGCTTCGGCAAAACTTTCATCCCCGAGCTAAAGTCGTGCAATGTGGCCTGTGTGAATTATGTACCCACATAACCAGTTGCCACATGAAACTTGACCTCTATGAATGCTTAAAACCAACAGCTTTCTCCGGCAGTACGTTCCACTGTGCTCAGTGCCCCACGGTTGTACGTGACCAGTCCCATCTGGTCTGTCTGACCTAAACGCAAAGGACCGAGACAAACACTGCATCGCCAACTGCTTCATCCTTTATGCCTCCATCCACCATCCCCGTGTACAAGCGCAGTCGATCCTCATTCGCTTCGTCGGCGGGAGCGCTTTTGTATGATGCAGCGCTGCGGTTAGCAATCTGAGCAATCAGTACAACTACGGGGCTGCGGCGCACACTGTTTCTGAAAATGTAGCTAGCTGGAGCCATGCTCCGAACCGAAAAAAACAAGGAAGGCAGCTATCGGGGCCAAAACAAATCCAATTCAACGTCAACGCAACTGAAGCATGTTTTAGCTCAAGTCACACAACTTGAGACAGTGATAACTGAAAAATCGGTTACAGCAAATCCAGATAAACGGAGAGAAAACCGATCTCACAGAGAACGCTGTTTGATTATTACGAATGTTCCGGAATCTGACAAAGGGACTCCAGCTGAAAGGAGCCTTGATGACCAGACATTCCGCATACAAATGTCATCCATTCTATTCGTGGATGGGGACCAGGGCCCCAAAATCCGCTCAGCCTTCCGCCTGGATAGAAAGCAGGAACACCCTACGAATTTCCGTCCTTCTCAATGTCCTCTGTCAAGACGAAGAATAATGCCGCCGCATCCTCAGCCGCACTTCGCGCCTTGAGAGCAAAACACGCTGCGTCCTGAGCCACCTCTCCGGAAACTGTAGTTAGAATGAAACAAGCTTTTTGTGAACTACGCACGCGCAGAGCCAGTAGTGTAACTGATCTTCCTATTGTGGATTTTCGGGTAATGAAGTGAATACCGAGAGCCCGCTGGCGGCCAATCTTTCTACTACCCAGCCCACTGGGGCAAACAGAGGTCTGCGAGTAGTACTTGCCAATGTGCGAATCCTCAAAAGCAAACTTGACGAGATTCCACTTCTCATCTCTGAACACCATCCAGATCTATTTGCGTTTACAGAAACCTGGTTGTCATATGAGGCCTTGGACACAGAAAGTAGCATACTGGCATATCAACTCTCACGAGCTGATCATACTGATGGAAAGACGGGAGGGGGATTCTCTGCTCGAAAGCCTGACTCAAAGTTCACCTCCTTGAAGTGTTCTACGACAATAACGCTGCCGCAGAAATGCTTTGGTACTAGATACAAGGTGGACACCAAGCACTTACAATTGGAGTTGCCTACAGAGCGCACTCGGGCCCAGGCTCGCATCTCTTGGACTCAAACAAAACCAATGGTAAAGGCAGCAACTAGCTGCTAATGGGTGATCTCAATGCACCCGGGTATCAACTGGAACCTTTCTCAATGTACTTTTGCTCAAGCTTCATTCGAGAGGGGGCTTCTCGATGCTGTTCAGGGATACGATTTATTTCAGCACCTCACTACTCCAATGCGGACGTCCTTGGGCCAGACATCAAACATCCTTGGTCTGATTTTCATTCCGATGCCCACTGAGGTCTCTATGAGTTGGAGCCACTCCGACCACTCGGCCGAAGTGACCACTCAGCAGTCTCCTTCTTGTGGACACGACGTCTTATCAACACTGACCGCGGAGCATATCTCCGTAACTTTTGGCATACAGATCCATTCAGATTACAGGCCGTGGCAAGCTTGGATTATCCCACAGCCCCTGAGAGTCGAGGAAGCATAAAACCGACTACTGCCCAAGATAACGTCCATCATGGAAACTGCCGTCCAGAAGTACAAAGGCACACCACTTCACAAAGGACCTCATGGGTCGACCGAGTACTGAGGTCCTTACTGAACAGACGCGTAAACTCTGGAACTATTCAAGCGAACGCAACTAGCCTCGGGTTACCTAAAGTACAAAGAGGTTCAAAAGTTATGCCCCCTAAAAAGCGGCCGAAGCGAGCCCAATACGAACAATACCTGGCCGTTCAGTTCCGAGCGTGCCCGAAGATGCTTTCCTCAGACCTGAGGCGAAACACCAAAGCGGGTGTTTGTATTCCTTCTCTATCTGGCTCTGGAGAAAGAATTGTTCTATAGCACGATGATGAAAGAGCCGATCTACTGGCCTTGCAGGGCTCAGCAGTCTACGCGCTAGAACTACCGTTGCCCAGGAACGAAGTGCCCACGCGATCCCCAAGCCTGGAGCAGGTTGAAATTAAGGTCAAGCTCCTCGTGCGTCTAGTCCGTGAGTTGAACCTTAACTCTGCATCAGGCCCGGCCGTATCATTCCTCAAGATTTTGGCCAACTACATCGTCTACCCAATGTCCCAAGTATTCCGGCTCTTACTTGCAGACGGCCGCTTACCTAGTGCCTATAAAGTAGGAATAGTAACGCCTAAATACAAAGGAAGTGGCCGGCAGGACCCTGCGAACGACCACTCGTTATGTCTGATGTATGTTGTCTGCGCAACAATGGAGGGGATAATCAAGCGCTCCCAACGCTTACTAGGAAGGCTTATGGGCAATTTTCCCCTCACAGCACAGATCCTGCAGGGCACGATCCTGCATCACCAACCTGCTTGGTGCCATAAACGCATGGGTTAAAGCACCGGACGAGTGGAAGCAACTTAACGCCGTATTAAATAGCTTCAGCAAAACATTTGAGAAAGTGCCGTATAATCGGCTTCTGCTCAAACTCCAGGGACTTTATATCACCGGAAACCTCTTTTCCTGAATTTCAGACTTCCTAAAAACACTAACCATTTAAGTGAAGGGGAACCAAACACTCTGTCTCTGTGCTTATGACCAGTGGGGTTCGCAAGTTTTCGTCCCTGGACCAGAGCTCTTTAAACTGTACTTCAACGATCTTCCAGCGGCACCACAACTCGACTGTCTAGCTTATGCTGATGACCTCAAGCTGTGGTCTGCAATAGCTTGCTCAGAGTATGCCGACAGACTCCAAACTTCGCTTGACCAGCTGTGTAACTGGTCCGTTGACTGGCGACTCCCGATACACCGTGACAAATGTGCCGTTCCCCCGATTGTTGACCCGGAGCCTTTCGGTGCGTATCATCATGGAGGATATCTCCTCAAGAAGAAGGACCTGGGAATCATCGTCTCGCATGATCTCAAACATCACTTGACCCTCAGAAAAAGGTCGCGGCAGCCAACTGAAAGCGCTGGGCTTTGCGAAGATCGTTCTGTAAATTAACGCCGCAGATCTTTTGAAAGGTGTTCGCTTTGCATGTCCGTCCGATCCTAGAATATGGTCTTCCGGCAGCTTACCCCCTAACGAAACGTGAACCTGGTCTGGGAGAGAAGGTGTAGAGGCGCGGTTCAAAATCAATATCGGAGCTTCCGGATCTTCCGTACACTCCTCAACTTAAGGCATGGAAACTTTTCGTCATGGAATATCGTCACGGTCGCGGAGATCTCTACACCAGATGCATCCTAAAGGGAGAGATTGGAAGTGAGCTGTAGTAAATCTTCCAGCTAAGTGTGGGCAGCTCGACAAGTGGCCACAAATGGAATGTTTTTAAGCCGAGGACAAGATGCGCTCGTCCGCAAGCTGTCCTCTCTTCCAGAGCGATAAATGCTTGGAACAGTCTGCCGAAACACACCAATGACTCACAGAGAGGAAAGTTCTAGCTATTACTAGACACAGCTAGCGCACATGGCAGGGTCCAACTGCTCTTACTTCAAAGGTGTTGAACTCCGAAGAACTAACGCTTCCAGACAGAAAGCGCTCACCTTGTGCTGACTCGGAATTTATGGAGCTGACAAGGGACCTCCCGCCTGCTCTCAATATCGTAATGTATTCCAGCGCAATGTGTTCAAATTCGCAGCTGTAACCAGTTGCGTTAGCAAAACGGTTTTTCGGCAGTGAAAGCTGAGGTACTTAGGTTTCTTCCACATGTACAATAATTGTTCTCGGCACAGCTAATAATCGTTGTTCATTAACACTGCCAATGAAGCCGTCGTATCCACTCGTCGGCACCTGGGCCCCGTGTACTGGTTATCGATGAGGTTGAAACCCGCTTCTTGCAGCTGTACAACGAGTTGACAATAACGTGGATGCTGTAGGTTTAGCTAGTCCGTTGCCAACATATGGCGAATGCGAGTTTACTTTCACCAATCAGAAATATGGGTAACGGGTTCCGTAATGTGTCAAGGAACATGCTTTGAAAATTTGATTACAGTGGGGTTGAGAGACCTAAGTGTAATGCGGTTTAGGCTCGTCTATTCAATCATACTCATTACCCTAGAGAAAAGTTTAAGCACTTTGACTGACTTACCCGCGTAGACGGAACGCCAGTTGTCATATTTTTGTGCGTTTTCATTCGTTTGAAATAGAAAGATAAAAGAAAATAAATAGTGTAATACGCCTAAATATCAGTAGCTAGTATAACACATACTTAACACCACTATTGTATGCCCATACGTCTGCTTTTCGACAAACATTTACTTTAACAGAATCTTTCATCGATAGGCTGCGTCTCATTGACCGAAAGTTTACTTTAGACCACTCTACTAAAACCTACTCTAGATAAGTTTCCGTCACTTAAGGAAATTTCGGTACGGCACGAGGGCTTCAGCATACCGTTATTTCGATTTTGGAATCAGTTTCTACTGGATATGAACCTTAGTTTAAGTTGTGAATCCATGCTCACGGCATAAAAGAAAACTACGTTGAAAAGCTTTCACCGGTTAACCCATATTTGCCGCGAGGGTGTCCCACTGGTATTACCACAGGCACGAAATCGGTCACTAAAGACGCTGCAACGGTCAATCCAGCGGGTGTTATTCGGTCACTCTTTTTAGGCCAGCAGCTGCTAAAACTCTCGCCATCGTGTGGGCGTTTTGTTTTTTCTCGCGGCCAATGAGGACAATGTATACGGCAAAGGTACAGCGTTGTTTGACACCTGAACATTGTAGCAGCGTAAGAAAATTGTTATTCCGGCGCACCATCATAGGAAGTCGGGACACTGACGGAAAATGAAGCATATGGTGCCAAAAGCAGCTTACTGCACTGGAAATGTAATGGCGATCTATACGTACTTGCACTAGCCTCAGGGTGTACAATAACCTATTTTATAAACCAAATCTCAGTATTAAAAGGCTTAAAGGTTAAGGTAACGCGCCACTTGGATACTGGTTCTACAAACGACGTCCACTGATTCTGGAACTACCGAGGAAACCTTACAAGTCAAGGCAATCAAGGCACGTGCTTTTATGCAACCGTGACAGATGAAGTAAATAATGCGAAACCAACAGCTCGTAGTGTTCCTTAACCATGGCAAAATCACAAGAGATTAGATCACGTTATTAAGTAAAAACAAGTCTAAGATGTCGGGCATGAATTGGCCGCGTCGCACAAATGCCCTCCAGCTACTCAAGTAACTGCTGTTGTTTTATATTATTATTTCATATTTTGCTTTTACATTTCTTCATAGTTTTCCAAAGTTCATGTTTTCATGTTACTTTAATATTTTGCGTTATTCAATTGAGCTATGCTGATGGCAACCGCTGAACTTACAACACCTTCTAAATTTCACCTAATATAAGTATTCTCATTTCTCCCCTTCTGTCTTTAGACATGGCCAACGTGGATGCTCTGGAGGCTGAAGCTAACAGAACCTGTTGTCGTTGGATCTGTACAAAAGCTCATTTTAATGTTATTGTTCTGTGGCCTTGCATTTCTGCCTGTAATGTTTAGTGCTTCGCAACACACTGTGTCCGGCCTCCCCCTGTTTTCTCCCTTGCGATGTGATCCGCTTGTATCTGTTGCACTTGTCCGTCGTGCACACGCAAGGGTTTTGTGCGCTGCTCTTTCACAGATAGACCGTTACTGTCAGACAATTCACTCAGGTGGGGGTAGGTTAACCGTTGGTGGAGCGGGATTTGTTTTGACGGTCAGAGCCTCCGGTAACTTCAAATAATGAAATGATAAACTTTGACTTTTGTGTTATTATGGCGTGTAAGAGCAAAATATTAACGGACTACTATTCCGAATCGGAGTAGTCACTGAATTCGGTTGTGATAAATGATGTTGTTGTCTACCCGTGTGTCAAGAGGACGCCTGACATAAAAGCGCAAATAACCATGTGTAACTAACGTTGAATAACTTGTTTTATTGAACAACACATTGTCTACTGGGTATATACCCGTAGCAAGACAGGAGAAAAGTAACTCAAGTGGCTAAGCCTACTTACTTGCTTGGAAGTGTTTTTGTATCATATCCCCTCCTTTCCGTATATATCGGTTCATAGAACCTGATTGACAAATTAACGTTGGTTTTTCCTCCGTAATATTACACAGTGGTTGTTAACGCAGGAGCTATAATATGGTTAGCATTGGAAACTGGAAGACAATGCAGATAATAATCGCGATGAACTGATAGACTTGCGGGAAAGTCATCAACCGAAGTTCCCTTTTGATCTTTATGGAAATATATGTATGTATGGCAATGGAAACATACAATGGAGGCTAGAGTTACTTATACAAATATATAACTAGGTATTTATCCATCTAGTCTTGGCTAAAACACTATAGGACAACGGAACACATATATAAGCCGTAGAATGTTATATAGCTAATGTTGTCAAATGCGGTACATTCATCTAGTAGGTAACTCATAAGCAAAAATTAACGATGCGCAATAAATAAAGAAATATTTGTTCGCGACTATAAGAAGCATGCTCACGGAGGCAGGATCAAATAAGTGTACTTGTACAGACGTTTGATGACAATTGTAACGGTGACAAGGGGATGTTCTTCAGAGGTTCATGCTTGCAAATGTCCAAATAGGACAGAAGTATAAATTAAGAAATTCCATGGTCGTGAGTTCGGACACGTTCGTATGGGCATAGTCGCTCTGCCATAAACTGCAATAACAATTCAGTCACGAATAGACCAAGAACTGGAGCTGATCAATGATATAAGAACTGGTAAGTGCAAGAGCAAAAGTTATTCCATTATATGTTGGGTTCATGTGGGTGTGGCAGAAAGATCAACGGTGAGTAAGCAGAAAGAGTGGCGGCGACGAAATAAGCAGTTAGGAAAGGATCGGGGCGTATAAACAATGGCGCTATGTTTTCCCAGTCAGTTTGCCAGCGTGAAGTATTGGGCCATGACTTTATTGGTTGGCGCGTCACATCCGCCATGTCGCAGTGTGGGTAAGCGGACATTTGTGGCTTTTAATAGAGAGAACGCTTGCCAGAGGAAAACCCACCACTTTCTGGAATCCTGTGATCGATCTATACGAATGACAAACTGTTACTGGCAATGCTTCTAACTGACCAGTTATTGGTTCTGTTAATCGCAGTCAGGATGCATCCATGATTTCTGTCAGCTGATGCCTGATGGGTGTGGGACTGTTTCACCCATGACTCCTGTCACGTCCTGACGGAGTGGCCCGTTCGGTAGGTAAACGATTGCTTGAACATTTTGGTACGTTATGTATTAGTCGTCCGCAGAACCGCGTGATGTCGCCGGGGCGTATCCAAGAGACTAGGGTGTTGAAGTATATTTGGCGAACGAAACGTGGCTGAACCCAATGGTTCAAGCTCAACAGTGTAGCAAGTTGTCCGAAATAACGAACCAGGATTCCTCAAGTGTTAATTTGTATTGCTTGGAATCAATGGCAACCACGGTCAACTGGACGGTAATAGTGGTGTGATCTGCTCCAGATGTGTGGAGAGTGAAAGGTATTTGTCCAGTAATGAACGTGGTCCAAGCCCTTTTTACAGGCTAAAATGTAAGCTGGCCATGCGATGGGATATTTTTAAATTGGGGGAATAGCAATGGCAAAAGAACCAGCCCCCCGAAGTCTGACGAAATGGCAGAGTTGAGATTAAATATCCGCGAAAGAGATCCGGGCAGGAAGTACGTGAAGAAGAGGCGAGCTGAACGCAATGTTTTAGACCTCAGTATAACGGCATCCATCCAAGGTAACGAATAAGTAGTTTGTCTATCCGGTAAGCAATAAGACCTCAAGAAGCATTTTTCCAATATCCAGATAAAGAAATATTGTGATTCATTGAAGTGTGGAGTTTAAAGCCATGGACGTTTCCTCGGTTACTTCGATTGTCGAGCGACCTTTTCCATCGCATTGTGAAGCTAGATTCCTCCAAGAAGGTAGGTGTGCCGATGTAATGTCAAGCTAGTTAATAAGTGTACTTAGCCTATAGAAGATAGCGGGAACTGGATATATGCTAAATTGGCCATATAAGTAGGCAGGTATAATGAAACTGGTGAGGGGAAAGACCTACTTATTAATAAAAAACTATTTCCTCATGTGGGAAAACATACGGTTGGAGCACGGAATGAAAACCGTACCGAAAGAACCTTTGCCTTGTTACTCGGCTAACGTTGGACGGCTTCAGAATAATAACCCGTGCAGTTAGCAAAAGTATACTATAATCAACGCATCACTATTCTCAATAGAAACGTTTTAGTGGACAAGCGTTGCCAGTGGCAATTGGATATGCCGCTAGAGGCACGTCTCCGGCTGGTGCGCACAGATCAACGGGTGCCATGGACGGTCAACTATGGTCATTTAGTGTTCATCGTAGTATGACATCAACGTAGAGGCAGGAATGTTCGGTGTGAACATGTACAATAAGCCTGCTAGTTGGAAATGGTGGACATTACTTCGTGGAATACCGCAACATATTTTGCTGAAAATGCTGATGTGAGCTTGATTTCTTGCGGTCCGGCACACAACAGGAAGCTGTAATGGAGATGTAGAGATATGTACATTGAACGTAGGCAGCCCAAGTGGCAGTCAATGCAAGTAGCAAGAAACCAAATAAATAAGTTACTAAATAGTATATTCCGGAATTCATCGGGGTACACCTAACCAAACAAAATCAAGAATTTACAAGCAATAACGTTTCGTAACAAGTACTTTGCTTTACACGAAATGGGCTGATCGCACAATGCAATGAAGCTACGGCAATGAGTGATGTGCCGGTCAGGAACAAAGTTGTTAGTGATGTGGCAATTGCCGGCGTTCAGGGGTGCGTGCTGTAGAGATCAGCGGTAGAGGTGTAACCTGTGGAGTGAGGGCGGAAACTACCAAAGGGAAGTGTCCTTTTACTGGAAGTATCAAACACGACAAGGAAATGTGGCTCTGCTTAACTAGCCATGGGGACTATGTCGGCCGTGCTTGTCTTCAGTGGCGCCGCAGTTTTGTTAAACGGACATAGGTGACTTTATAGCGAACGCTAAGCAGGCAAAAGCCTTCACTTGGAACATTGCCGTCCCTCCATTCGAATGGTAATGTGTAACTAGCCATGTATTTTATAGACAGACTGCCCGCTCGGCTATTCGCAGTCATACGACGCCCAGTTTTCTGGGTTGGCTAACCGAATGCTGTCAAGGTCCGACACCAGTCGTTGAGACCGGTCGAAAAATGAAACGTCCAGGAGTGTCGGGTGAAGGAAAGTAGGGTGAGTACTGATTTCGAAACGATTGTGTTTGGCTTTTCAGTTGTGGTATACCGGTCCTGGTGCGAAGACCTTGTCCGGCTATGCACCCCGGACATGTCAAGTGGTGAGTGCATTTGATCCTTATGGTTAAATTCGTATCAACTCAGCGAAAGTGCGATTTTTCATTCCAATGCAGGATCCCAGGAAGTTCACATGAATTTATTTTCAGACCATGAGTAGAATTATCGGACTGATAAGGCCGAACTTCGGTGTACAGGCCACGTAAAATAATATTTCGTCCGCAGAAAGGGATCAGCGTTCTCCCACATATAAGTTACTGTCGAGAAGCGGTCTATAGCCCAAAGATAGGCTCCAATATACGCCAGCAGGCAAGCACCATGCAAACGGAAGATCAATACGTTCTTGCCAGAGTGTAAGAAGCCGGACCAAATTGTTTGAATGCCAGGGAGGGACAGCAAAGCGGTCCATGACAAGGTAATATAATCGCAACAGAAGCATCTGTCATTAATAGTGGAACAGGGAATCCATGTAAATACATAATTCCAGGCGAGTAAGCTGTAACACTGTGATTACGTGGCAGGCTACACCAATTTGGTTAGATCCCTTGCAAGCGGCATCTATAAAAGGATAAGAGGATACTCCCTATGGAAGGCCCACTGAACTGCAAGTGACATGTAACACTAGCAACTTCATAACGCCTACAAGTATGAGTGAAGAAGTCAGCAGCGCCCCCGCGATTAGAAATAAATAGGTAAATTACCCGGCTCTACAAACTACCAAAACACAACATTCCAACAATGCGCAATTCATGACCTACGTACTAAACGGGCTAAGGCAATCTTTCAGGAGAGGACGGGACCCAAGGACCAAACAGGTTCTCGTCTAACATGCAGCAGCTAACGGAAAAGATGCGAGTACCTGAATGCGACTAACAAGTCCAATAATCGGCCGAAAAAGAGCTTTACCAGTTCCCCGCCGTTTAAAAGGATCGTTGGCGGTGTTCCAGGACGTGGTGGTTTCGTCTGACAAATTTTTTTTATAAAAGTCACAAATGTGTGTGCCTTATTATACTGGGTTCGAAAGTGTATTACTTGTGTACAGTAATTGGGTGTCAGCTAATGTGAAACTGTAGTAAAGGAAAGAATGCCCGGTACGAAAGGGTGGTAATTGTAGACCAATTGTAGCAAAAAATTACGCCTTGGAGCAAGAAGAAGCTGACTGAGGTTGTTACCGTAGCGGCGTTGATGGCTCTTGCAACTGGAATAAGTGTCAATAGGAAGCGGAAACAACACGGAATGCATTCAGGCATGGAAGAGGGTACAAACGGAGTACGTCGATGAACACCAGAGGGATGTACCGGTGTGAGGGAGCGCCAGCTAGGCAGAGGGGTTCGTGTTTTGTGGCGGACAAAAAGCCGAGGAACAGCTTGTGCATGGTTAAGGCTCCGACTAGGTTTACCGGCACATGTGCTGTGCAACTACAATCGATGACGAAAACGTTTGAACAGGATGTATACATAGCTGGTGAGACAGGAACAGGAGCCTATTGCCAATGAGGTAAAGCACTGTGGAGAGACGAGGCTAAACAAAGCGGTCGTATGGTTGGAACCAGTCGTGTCTTGCAAGTATTTTGACATATACAGAAGGTTGCGTAACAGCCAATTTCAACATTTTATTTGTTGCACATTGTACATCAGTCCGGTTTCTTTCCTCCTTTATTCTAAAGATCAACATTATATGCACGGAATACCTTTGAGGACACCTGTGACGCTCACATGGCCACGGAATAACCACTGTACAATGAACGCATCCGCACTTTGCAATCCCGCCACACTAAAGGAACTCGAAAAAGTGATTAAAGCAATACAGGTCACCCGAGTCGACCGACTGCAACAGCTCCAATCACATGCGGTTAACTTTGGAAGACAACCACACAGCCAAAGGAAACAGACGGTCGAAACATGACTGCGAATAACTGCGAGTACCAGCGGTGAGATGCAACCTTGTCAAGGTAATATCACCAGTCGGCAGCGTTCCAGGTGGCGGGTTTTTGCATAACATACCTACGCCATACAAACAGCCACAAATGACTGTTTAACAAGAATGCGACGTGGCGGATGGGCCGCGCCACTCAATAAAGTCATTGCCCTAACCACGCAATGGCAGATTGAAGGATACCACAGTTCACGAAGTCGCTGCGTATGCCTGCTCTCGTACGACTTCGCCTACATATTTGATCAGTGAAAAGCTACTATTATTAAATTATTTTTGCAGCTTTTCCCTCATGCTTCATTCACCTGAGCCGCATTGCGTGCACAACCTCATCGTACTAGTTGCTCACCAACATACTCCACTTTAACGATCTAACGCTTTGCCCTACATCTCACATTCTGCCAGAGTAGACTTCATTCAATCGCTGGGCCATGTGGGCCCGAACTACTGACTACCTCTTTACTACTCCCGCTTTTGGCCCCCTAATCATGCTTTGGTGTACCATATTGCCCTATACTGCTCAGGCCCTAAAGACGTGCCTCGCTTTGTGGAGAATAAACTATTTATCTAGTTATTTATTTCAAGCCTAGGTAGCATAACGTAAGAGTTGCCTGACTTCCCGACTGGCTTGTTTATTAGCCTTTTCCCCCAAAGCAGGAACTTCTTGGGAATCCCGGATTGGACTAAAGAACCGTTTGTTCGCCTGAGATGGGACGAAATTAGCCATGGACCATGGCTTATACGTCGGAACGATTCGGCCGAACTCACCATTACCGTGACTGATGTCCAATGTAGATAGCTGAACACGAAGACTTCACACCCAGGAAAACTATAACAGGACAGCAAAATACGGATTCCAGACCTTTTGAAAATTTTACTGCCCTGCACGACCCCAGTCTTCATGACTTTTCCATCTTCGACCGGCCTCAACGGACATGGGGGCTCTGACTGAGCCATTTGGTCAGCCAACAGAGAAAGGTTGCTGTCATTCGTATGTGAATACCCGAGTGAATAATCGGTTGCCCAGACGCTTGTCAGCTGTATATTGCCTTTCAAAAGCATGGACCGCCTTGTTCCTTTAGGCGGCTGGTTTACGCCTGGCAAGCGGTTGCCCTATAAAAGCCACAAATGTCAGTTTACCGACACTGCGGCCTCGCGGAATCGACACGCTACTTACTAAAGTAACTACCCACAATTACAAACTGATAAGTTGACTGGGGCCAGTCTTTTATTACTTTCGCCATGCCTATAAAAGGAGATAGTCTCTGTCTGCACATCCCGTCAACAGTTCACTTACTGTAATTCAATTTTTTAATCTCTACTCACAAATTCATCAAAATTATAGTCACACCACCGACGTGTTTGTTCCTTATGAGTATTTCGTCCATTTTTACACCATGTACAACATTAGGCACCCGCTGACTACATGCTTAGCAACGTGTCTGTTGAGAAACCTACTTACTTGTAACTTTTGGTCATGCCTGCTATGGCTGCCTCTAAGAATTTGAGAATAAACTACTTATTTATTCCGCTGGGAATGGTCCTAGGATAGCGGTGTCCAATGAAGCAGAAGCGTCACAATAAAGTAAGTGCTTCATGCGAAATTGGGAACCTTCGCGGTCAGAGGTAATTTGAGTGAACCAGAGTGAGCAGTGTGGGTAAACGGCTGATTTAGTAAGAGGCATTAGCCGCTTTAGGTCAAGTGATAATATGATATGAACTACATAACAGTTATAGTTACGAGGAGGAGAGCCAAAAGATAGGACCAAATTCAACAGTTGCGACGAAGATATAGTTGCAGGACAAGAAATGCTATAAAACTAAGGTTGTGGAATAAGATGGGGGTGGCGCCTCAATAGATTAATTGCTCCACTCAAAAGTGGCATGCTGGTGTGCTAAATTGTAGGGATGCAAAGGTAGTGGCACGCGCTTACACAACGAACGAATAAAGTTAGTTTGCGTAAGGAAGCGCCACGAATACGTCAAATAAGCTTTCATGGTAACCGTTGCTTGCGCCTAATCACGGTGCTCACCCTTTTGCGGCGGACAATGTAGTGCAGCATATTGCTCAGTAATCGGATACAAGTGCGGTTGTGAGTTGAACATGGCTGCGAACGCTGAACCGTAGATCATTGAACAACTTTCCTGTGTACTGGATTGTGCAACTCTTACCTCAAGTACATTACTGGGCCTTATTCATCTCTACTTTATTAACAAGGATGAATCATCACCCGAAGAACGTCGTTGGCTTTTCCACTGCTCCTCAATAGAACATATTTTTGCCAAACCTTTTCTTTCCTACTCGTGCTTTCCGTTGCATTACTTCATCATTTGAGGTTAACTTAGTTCAGTCATTGGCCATAGAATTAAAGACTGGTAGCCCAGGTTGTTCAGATGGCGGTTCAACTGTTCGTTGAGTCCGGCACTTTGATTGCAAACGTTTTGTCACCAGTCGTGGTGACATGATCAGTGCGTAGTTGAGTGACATGCATTAGCGTAGGGTAGCGTAGAGGCTCCTCTACGTTACTCTAGGTTACAGCACGCCACTCAACTACGCACTGATGATGTCCTCACGATTGGTGGCAAATCGTTTGAAACAAACTTGCCAAGCTCAGTGAACAGTTCAACCACCAGTTTAGTCATTATTGAAATTAGTTGACTGCGTTCCGGATGCATTTCTTTCGTCTGTCTGTGTGGCTGTCTTTGTACGTTGCCTATTTTCTGAGAACGTCGCAGGTATGGCGTCGGGTACCGAAGGAATCGTCCATAGCCAACAATACTACAACAGGGGGCACAAAGTTCCCCTATCTGGAAACGACTGGAAGATAATTCGCCGCTTTTCCAAATTAGCGTCCAGGCAAATGATTTGATATCTTGCAAGGATAAAAGTTTCTTGAGGCCTGAACCGTTGGGTTCAATTCGCAAAACAATATCGCTTTCAGATACTTCTTACCTGGTGCTCTCCTGGTGACTTCAGTAGGCCCATTCTCCTGCCGACGCAAGAACAGAACAATGGGTTCGGCCAATTTTTGCTACTTGATACTTTCTTTTGCCTGCAACGCATCCGAAGCTCTTTACCCTGCATTGCCCGTTCGTTTGGCCTCGGATACCTACATTTCCAACCCATTTTACAACTTACCTCGGAGAGGACCTGCGATGTGTTTCTCGGAACAATATCCCATCCTTCAGTGTTTCAACAACCCTTCAACGTATTTCGTTGGATATCCCGTGGAGACTTTCAGCGGTCCTACAGACGTTTGACACCTCACATTCAGAAAATATTCAATTCCTGGCCCAGGAGGCGGGCCCAGCCATGCAGTCAGGACAGCACAGGACCCAGGAATAACAAATACTGCCGCATAGCGCATCAGCCAAAGGAAAACTGGGACGCAACTTTACTACGAATAACCGAGCAACTGAACGCTAAAATAGTAGCAAAGCCAGTTACAACTTGCCCTTCAAAGGATCAGCGGCAGTGTTTCAGGACGCGGCGGGTTTTCGCCTGGCAAGCGCATTCCCTATAATAAGCCCCAACTGTCTATTTAACCACACTGCAACTTGACGAATGTGACATGCACCGAATAAAGTCACAGCCCATAACTACCCACTGGCAGGTCAACTAGCCTCACCATCCTGGTTACGTTCGGTACACCGAAGCTTCTACATCTGTATATACCGTCGTTCCTTCTTTCTACGATTTAACCCATATATTGTCTGCTCTTTACTTTCTACGCTAGCACCGTTGATTTTTGCGTTACGTACGCACGAACTCAATATATTGTCACACCACTCTATCTTGCTCATCAACTAGCTTCTAATTGGTCATTCAGGATGCCTAAACTATTATTAGCTGAGGAATGACTGCAACATGTGGCAGACAGATTACGTACTTCTACACAGGTCCCGACCTAGCGACAGAAAAGTTATTATTTCACAGTTCCATCATTGTACCGTTCCAATCATACAAGTGTGCACCATTTTCTGCTGCCGTTGTTACAATTGCCATAAATGTCTGTACAATTGCACCTACCTGATCATGTCACCATGGGCGTGCCTGACATAGTTGAGAATAAAATATTAATTCGTTTACTAGCTTAAGTATATACGTGAGCGGCGCTCGTCACCAAAGTGGTAAGTGGCATGGTGGTCAGGGGTATAATAAAAAGTCGTCTTGCGGTGTGTTATTGCGAGACACGGAATGACAAACTACGGGTGGATTGTGATAATAGAGGAAATACTGGCAGACGTCTACACCATATCTAGTGCCCGCCTCACGCTTGGTGTGTATACATACGCACTTTTCTCGAAAAGCAAGAACTTTGAGAAATACTTGACCCTTAAGATGGACGTTACTACGTTCCATTTATGGTAGACCTAAGAAGGGCTAGTGTATTGTTCACCGGTTTGATGTGTGCATGCAGAGTTAGAGCCGAAGGTGCGTTGCATGTAGGCTGTTTAGGTGATGGTTACCAAACTGCGATGCAGCCTCAACCGGTGCAGCAGCCAGCTGCACCCATGCTGACGTCTCAAGCAGCACGGGCACGGCTTACATGCAGGTTGGTGACGTCAGAGCGAGCGGACCATGGACACACGCGACACAGTAGTAGACGTCGCGTGCGTGTTGTGTTATATAGTAAGCACCATCGATGAAGGGTGACAGTAAGTACCTGATAGCTTCACCTACGGTTAGGCATCAGGTTAGGCGGACGCGGGCCACATGAAGGTTGGTGACAGTGGGCGAGGCGGAACATCAACATATGCTGCACAAAACGGACGGCGCATACTGGCTTGGAAATAAAGATTAGACAACAGTGATACATGGTTACCATAAGTAACTGGCAGCGTAACTTACTGCGTGGTATCCGGCTGCGCGGACGCGGCTCACATACATGTTAGTTACATAAAGGCGAGGCGGACAACGTAACTTTCTGCACAGAAGCTGGCGGCGTGTGCCGATTATGGAAGTAAAGGGCGGAGAACACTGATGAATTGTTACCTCAAGCTTGGCGAGCGCGAGTCACATGCTTTTTGCTGCCCGCAGTGGAGAGGACGTTGACTCTCACAGCAATGGCG
This sequence comes from Dicrocoelium dendriticum, assembly GCA_944474145.2. Classification (NCBI taxonomy): domain Eukaryota; kingdom Metazoa; phylum Platyhelminthes; class Trematoda; order Plagiorchiida; family Dicrocoeliidae; genus Dicrocoelium; species Dicrocoelium dendriticum. Next base: position 90,549,115 of record OX104065.1, on the reverse strand, counting down.
CCGCAGGTTAACCAAGTGATAAATGTTCCCTTTCACCAAAGCCCTATTCGGTACAGCACTGGGTTAGCATCCTCCGGCGCCTACTTTGTTAGTGAGTTGGTCTCATGTGACCGAGCAAGCGGTGGTTTGTAGCCCATCGGAGTGTTGATGTAGGAAATGAACAGGTACAATATCGTTGAGCGTAGCCTAGATTACGATTGTCGTTTCCTCTAAACATGCAGGCTGCGTTAGTGCAGTACTTCTTCTTACGACCACTAAACTCAGTGCCGTAAAAGCTTACAGGAACCGCCCAAGCAACGAGGCGACGGCAGTCACGCCATCCAGGTCTGCTGCGCTCCATGTGCATTGAGGTTTATAGGTGGGTAAAACGCGAGTCACGAGGGTAGCAAAGCGGAAAGCAGGACGCTTATAACACAAGCTTACGTCGTCAGGGAGAGCACTGCCGGCTGCCAAGTACCACTCTACATCTAACAACACAATAGAAGTCCATACTTATCGTTCCGTGACCTCAGGTGCGTACAACGTGAGCTAAACAACGGAACCTGATCTTTGTTCTATCGTTCATTAAGGAACAAGTTCAAGGATCATTAAGTACCAGGGTCAACGGACGTCGTCGTTGCAGACACGTTTTTGGCACAGGCGCCAAGCCGTCAATGGTGATCACCACAGCGCAGGTAGCGGACGCCTGCGGCCTTTATTGGTCAAAAATGACATCCTTCTCCTCTGGGCTTTCTGTGAGAAAAAATGAGGGAAGAACGGTACTAATAATGCACACCCCTTTGCATGCAAACCGTGAGAGCTTGGATTTCATATGAGTACAAAGAAATGAGGCAGCTGAAGCTGTCTATCGTTCAGGATGCTAAACTGAACGTACCGCAGCGTATTACTGTTGGTGACAGTAAAACATGGTAAACAAGGCTCCAGACGTTTTGTAAAGCGATTTTCAAACCTAAGCCGTGAGTCCAGAAGCCGGTTAGTGATGAAGCAGAGCAGCGTTGCATTCAGAAGGCTTATCGATCGCACGTGGTAACCTAGTGAAGAAATCGTAGGGAGCGAGAAATCATCACCAAGCACGCTGCACAGAACAGGACAAATGGTGTGGTTACAAACGCTTCAAGTGGCTTACCAGCAGATGTGGCGCAACTTTAATGCGCAACTATGCACACATTTACGGTGGCAACCGGAGTAAACGAAACTGCGCGATATGCTATGATAATCAACGTAACTGTTAACTTATCCACCAGGCTTGTACAACAAATCAAAGTGCCACGCTGCCACGGCTATGGTAAGGTTCGTAACATTGTGAGATATCATTACAGTTTAAAAAGAATACCGCGTAATTTCAAAACGCAGTAGTGCAAATATGGCTGTGGGAGCTATGCAAAAGAATCGTAGGATAAGCACTCTGGTCGTGCAACAAGTGCACTGCAAAACAGACACCGAAACGAATCCACTTGCGCTGCATGAATGGTGAAACCAACAATCGTACCCATCAAGCAGCACCCACTTTACTGCGTAGAACACGTCCACGTTGCCATCAGAACGCAGACATAACAAGAAATTGTTCATGTATCAGGCAGCTGTGCCGGAAGAAGTACTTTACCTCGGTGGGCTACGGTGATAATTGCGGGACCTGGTGCTCTTCAGGCGACGAAACTTCACAAGAGGTAGCAACGCCTCCATACTTGATACCTCCGTCCGTCAAGGACGATTTACGCTATCTTGCCGTTATAGTTACCCGCTTCTGCCCTTCGCTGAAGGTACAGGTGTTGCCAAAACAGCTACGGGAGGACAGGAAAACACAGCTGAGGCGGCGGACTTGCCTTGCAACAGCGATAGGTACTCGGGTTACACAAGATGCCTAGGTGCATGTTATAGCGGTGTTAAAGCGCTTTACCACACTCCATTGCTTTGTGCGTTTGCCCTCTTCATTCTTATTCATACCTTCCTCTTTTACGGTCCCAGCATAAGTTTTCTGTTGCCTTACGTTTGTGACTACCTTGGGTTGATATTGGATTTTATGCTTGATGGCTTTTCTCTTACTCTGTACCCCACGCTCCTGCTTGAGACCTCGTATCGGTCCTGCGCCCTGGAATTACCAGCTTCGCTCGATCAATTGACAGCCTTTCTGTATAACCTGTGTATACGCCATAAGTTGAAACATGTGTCTGATTTGCACACACCGACGCTTGGTGGCCGGTGGGGCGTGCGGCGTTTAACATTGTTTGTCGTTCGTGTTCTCCCTACCGCAGGTAGACGGAAACTAGTAGTGTGGCACTAATACAACAGTGCATCGCAGTGCCAACTCTTACCATACAGGTAAATATGGATATCGGTCTCAACGCATTCACCAAGCATTCTCATGGATGACACGATGCCCTGAAGCTTAGCCGTAGACGTGGAATAAACGTGGGCCTTGAAATCCAATAGCCCCTCCTGTGTTGTATACGACATGTTTGCGCGGTGCATAAAAGCCCTCTGCTTGCCGTCGCCTGCTTATTTCAAAATAGCCTCAGTCGCCTCGGTAAATTCCAGCGCGTCAAGTGGTTCAGGGTCACAAGGTACACGCCATCGACACGCCTGAACCAGAAGCCACAGACCAAACCCCAGCATGCACTCTGCGTGATACACTTGAGCACACAGCATCCGGCAATACAAATGGGATACGCAAGCACTGTCCTGACCCTGTATGACGTACGAGCGTGTAACAGACCCGCAATACATTCGGCCGTCCAGCCTAAGAGCTCAAAATGCCCCGCACATATGTGCTGTAACGGCCAGTGCTTAGTAAACCTGGTAGGGGTATGTGGAGTGGCACTTGTCATATACCTTGGCCTAACCTAACTACTGCACATGACCCGCTCCCACCAACCCCCTATCCAATCAGATTTTGCGACGGCCAAGCCAATCATCAGCGAGATGACAATTAATGAACCGTATACCTCAGCCACCACGAGACACAGGTTGGAGTTTTGACTCTTGAGCTCGTTGTATCAATACTATATAGGCATATCTCCGAGGTCCGAAAATTCTTGGGGATCTGGGATTGGACCGAGAAAGAGTTTTGCCCGGGACAGAACGTAACCCACAAGGACCCACAAAGAACATGGCTGCACAACAAATGGATACAACTGCACTCACTACCACGATTGTTGTCCAGTAATGATAGCTGGACACGATGCCTTCACACACCTGAAAATTATACATGACCCGCAAAATCCAGACACAAGAAACTGACGTTATGCTCACCTGGACACTCACGAAGATGGCTCTTCGTGAAGCCCCGTCCTAGATTGGCCTCAGCGATTACGGCGGCCCTAGGTAAGATATCTGATCAACTAACAGAGGAAATTGGCAGTCGTTTGACTGCGGATAACCAAGTGTGAAATCAGTCGGCAAGCAGCTCTGTTAGTTGTATACTAGTGTCCAAACAGATTTATGACAGTGTCAAAGGACGTGGTGGGTTTTCGATTGGCAAGCGTTCTCCTTGCAAAAAGGCCACAAATGTCCGTTTAACAACACTGCGACGTGGCGGATGTGACTCGCCACTGAATAAATTCACTGCCCACAACAACATATTGGCAAGTCGACTGGAAACATCCATTTTTTCTTGTCACGTCCAAGGATAATATACTCCCTTCCTACATGTAGCGTTTTCACTACACATATAGTGCTAGGACTGTTTGCACTACGCACGCTAGCACCGAACGTATCGTCATTCATTGACGACTTTATTCCTCATGAGTACCTTTATAATTTCCGCAGCCCGTACACTTTTCGGTTTACTGCCGATTAAGTACATAGCAACGTGTTTGCTGCGAAACCTAATTGCATGTAAATGTTGATCATGCCTGCTTTGGTGCATCTCGATAAATTCGAGCATAACTATTTATTTATTTAGTTAAATAAATGTTTTATTCCCGAGAGTGCGGGACGCGCCTGAAAAAGCAAGATCACAATATTACAGAGCGTATAATCAGTACTTGCCATAAGTGTTACTATGTAACTAGTACGTACTAAGGTTGTGTTTTATGTATATATGTAAAAGCCTGACTTAGTAATCAGGTTGACTGGATTAGTGACTGTTTACTAAAGCTCACATAGGAAGGGATCAACTAATACACACGAATTGGCTGGAGTCCTTGAGTGAAGTAAGATTCCCCGGAAATGCAGGAAGCAGTGATTTTATTTAGTGACGGGCCATATCCGCCAAGCCACTGCGCTGTTAAAAAGACATTTGTGATATTTTATAGAGAGAACGGTCACCAGGCGAAACTCCACCAAATCCTAAAACACTACGATATAGTCTTTTATCCACCTACTTAAATAAATAAATGTATTTTCTCGGGGTTGTACGTGTTCACGCCCACAAGCCGTGATAAAATAGGTACAAGCAAACCTTCGACGATCAAAATGCGGATCAATTTGATCTTGACATGGAAAGTAAGAAGCTGTGTGTTCCAAGAAATGATCTAAGGTTGAGATAACTGTTCGACATAACAACTGCTTCAGTGTTGAAGCAGATTGTTAATGAAAATGCAAAAAGGGTAATAATCACGTTATGTGATCCTGGAATTTGCTCCAACTAAATATTGTTCTGGCCGGAAGCTGACTTTTGCGCTGGTAATAGCCGTCGCCTGTTATGCATTGTCTAGCTTCTGGCGTATTATGCGCTCTCCTATAGCCGCACTGGGCTTCAGTCATATCCAGTTGAGCGGTGTTCAATAGGAGGGTAAATATCAGAATCGCTAAATTTTGAACCATACAGTTGTTGAAGATTTGAGCAATTCCAGCGGAAGTATCTGTGGAAAGCCTGATATGAGACGCCACGGACAATAGCAAGCCAAAGAGCAATGCAGTGAAAGTGCACACGAATAAACGAATGGAATGCAACAAAGCGCCGAAAGTTGAAACGCTATGCAGGCAGTGGGTTTGTCCGTATACAGGTTACATAATCGTATTATTCATGCGATTAAATGATGGGAAAGGTGAAGGTTCGAGGTGGGATTTGTGGTCCGTTTACAGCTGTGTACAGCTAGCACGCTGCGTCGCGCGGGGTTATTAATCCTAACAGCGTTGCGAGTTGAAGGCATCAAAGGCAAGTTAAGGGGCAGAATGCCAGTAGCACGTTAGGCCGTAGTTACGGATAAATAGAGAATGAACGCCAGTAGCCATACAACTAGCGTCCTGCGTGGAGGTAATGGGAAGACAGTAGCAAGAGGTGCACAAATTTAGGGCAAATACCAGAGATGGTGGTGGCGGGTACGTGAAGTTTAGTTAGAAAAACAGTAGCAGCCCGAGCGGCGACTTATAGCCAAGATACTAGGCGGAAGAAGCTGGTAGATAGAAAGTGAAGGTTAGATATTGTAAGGCCAGTGCGCTGCGTTGCGCAATGTAGGCAAGTGCTGGATGACAAGGATAAGAGATAACGTCGCTTGACAATGAGTGGAAGGTAGGTAGAAGGGCAACATTCACGGCGATGTTTGTGTACTTATGGTGCTGCATTCGCAAAGATATTAAATCTATCAAGCTAGCGACATGAAGCTAGAAGAGATAAGTAGACTAATAAAAAGCCGATAGTAAACTAAGCGCAAATTTATTGTAAACGTCGATAGAAGTTAAGTTAGGTAAGTGTAAAGTTAGGTGATGGAAAACCAGTAAAAAGTTTAGCTACCATATACACTCAAGATAATTCTCCGAGGAGAAAGGAATTAGGTGGCAAGCCACATCAGCTACGTGGCTACAGCGCACAGTCACATGTAGGTGACGTTATGGTGGACCGGAGGAAGAGAGCTAACAACAATTTGAGGAGGAGCGCCGATAGGGGAGCAAAACACAGCAGTACAGCGGTATGACAGACGTTGATGTAGAATTAAGTAAACGTCAGTAGCTGAATGGTTAGGGCGCTGCCTCGTGATAGAGGATTAAGTCTTGTAAGATTGCGAGATGAAAGTAGCCTTGGCGAATTAAATAGTGAAGAGCCTGTGGCAATCTGAGTGAAGATTTAGGGCACAGATCAAAAACAGTGGAGGCAGGTGTGTCTAAGGTTAGGTGACCAAACGCCTCTAGAAAGTTCAGCGGACAATTCCGGCCAAGAAAAAATCCGTTGTAGCAAGTAAATAGACGGTGAACATCAAACGCGGCATGATTACTGCGCTGCGTCGAACGTTGTGGTATCGTTCCGGTGGACCGGAGGAAGTGAGATATCGCCAATTTAAGGGTGCGAGCCAGCAGGTGAGCCAGAAGCTTCACTACGGCTGTGTGAAAAGGCTTTGCTGTAGCAGTAGCTGAACGTCAGCAGCTGCTCTGATAAGGAGCTGTATCGCGCGAGGTTATGAAGTCTAACAAGGTAACGAGATGAAGGAAGAAGTAGTGAGTTATGGAATAGAAAGCCAGTGGCATGTTGTGCGCAGAGTTGTGGCCAAGATTAAAAGCACTGGAAACAGTTAAGTGCAAGTTTAGGCGATCAAAAGCTGTTTGCAGCACACCTAATAAGCCGTGCAGCCAAGTAGCAGAGGTGAATTAAGTAGCAGCAATCTAGTAGCATGCGAAGCGCGGATTAATGGGAAAGAGCAAAAACAGTGGAGTCGAGTAAGTACAGGTTAGATGACCAAAAGCATGTAGAACGTTTAGCGGCCATTTAAGGCAAAGATAATAGTCCATGGAAGCTGGTAAATAGGAAGTGAACGTTGGTATCTGCATGGCCCTTTTGCTTCATTGCGCGTTGTAGGTGTAGTTCTAGTGGACCGAAGGAAGAGGACCATCACCTAGTTGGGGATGAAAGCCAATAGGGGAGATAGGTGCTTTATGGCCGCGGTATGGCAGGTTTTGCAGCAGTATTAATTGAACGTCAGTATCTGTGCGGATAGGGCGCTGCCTCGTGCAATGTTATTAAGTCTACCAAGGTTGCGGCGATGAGGGTACAAGAGGTGCGTTAAGTAATTGAAAGCTAGTGGCATGCCGATGGCAGTTTTATGGTCAAAGGCAAATATAGTGGAGGTAGGTAAGCACAAGGTATGGTGACAGAAACCCATTTGAGGATTTTGCGGCATTTTGCCGCAAGGCTGTTAAGCAGTGGAAGCAATTAGTAGAGGTGATTTAAGTAATGGAAAGCCATTGGAATGCTAAGTGCAGATTTATGGCAGAGAACAAAAACAGTGCCGGAAGCAACCGAAAGCCGCTAGTAAGTTCAGCGGCTATTTACGGCCAAGCTAATAGTCCATAGAAGCTAGTAAATAGGAGGTGTACGTCAGAATCTGCATGGCTAAGGCGCTTTATTGCGTGTTGTACGTCTCGTCCTGGTGGACCATGATGGAAGAGCTAACGCCAAGCTGGATAAACGTTTGAGGCTGAATTCCAGAGGTGCTGCGGGCAATAAGCAATAGGCGAGTATGATGTAATGTAACGGTAATGTCCTGCGTTGCGCAATGTGAGCAAGAGGGGCTAGATCGCTACCGGGAGGAATCTGAAGCACGAAAACTATTGGATGGTTAGTGAAAATATAGTGCTGTGGTGCTGCGTTACACAGGCATTTTTGTATTCTCAGTTTGCTCTAGGTTTAAAGTGGTACGTGCACCTCAGGTCATATGCACTGGCGACGAAATCGACAACTGAAATGGCAACCGCAACAGACGAGCTCCGTGTGCTTCTTAAGCAACAGCGGACGCAGTTCTAAGCCCCTCAACGCAGTCTACACGATGCGCTGACTCATAATCTCTCGATGCTTTCCCAGGACAAGGCGCTGCATGATGAAGAAACCAATTCGCAGTCGATTGTGTCTACAATTCATTTTTACCAACATTACGTTTTACCTGGTTTTACATTTATGTCCTGCTTCAAACACTACGTGGACATATTTTGGGTTGCGTTCCATGACAAGGAGGATGCACGGCGATCACGAACACTGCTTCAAAAGTTGGATACCACGGAACACGGCCGTTTTGTAAATTACATTTCGTCTAAAGACCCGTGTGTTTTTCGTTTGATCACCCAGTTATGTCGCACTCAGTTTTTGGTGTACGTTTCTCACCCTTCAGCGTACGCTGTCGCTGTATAAAACCTGTCCAACGCCTCATAGATGACCACCTCACCTATGAAGGTGCAGTCAACCGTGAGTGCAAACGCTTTAAACTGGCCTCCGTGCCAGCGACACAGTTCAAGTGTCTGCCGTTCAGCTGTGGCCCACAGTCTCCGTCAAACGCGGATAGCCGCACACGTTTTCTCACCAAGCTAGAGTAAAACTGTGATATCACGTTGCAGATGATAGCCGGAAAATGCCAACCTCTTCTTAGCCTGAAGCATGATTTCATTATGGTGGAACAGCGACAGCTCAACTTGTTGGACGTTAGCTCGGTCATATCAAACCAGCAGCAGTACAAAAAGACGCCCACAACATATTGGAACTGTGGCGCATTGCGATACGCATCACAGTAACCGATGTCAACCTTTTGGCCACGAAGATGGTTTCTGCAAGCTACACAACTGGACTAAAACTGACAATTCTAATCAACGCGTTCGAAACCATCACAGGAGAGCGTTAGCCGCTGCATCGTTAATACCCAACAAGTCAACGCGATGTCACAAAGGCGCTATCTGATAATGAGTGTTAATAGGTATCTCGCAACTTTTCAGTTAGACACTGGATGGGACATGACTACCGTGCTACAATCCATTTGGAAAGCCATCGCACGTCCTCCAGTTTTACGCACACAGAATGTGCCCTCAGTGCATCAGGAACTGCTCTCGTACTGCTTGATGGGTTGTTGTTTGGTAACCTACAACGAGCAAACTTTTGAGTCTATAGGTTACCTCACTAATCAGCCGGGCTGAACCATCTTTGGCTAGAAAAGCTATATCCTCCCAAGCTTTGGTGCATTACTTGATAAAACTTGCAGTCTGACATTAAGGATCAGCGTTCAATCCGTAATTATCCATTAAGGACACCAGCAGACGATTTCACCGTGGTTGTCACAGCGATACGCCGTAGTCTTTTGGTAGCGGGGAATTCTTTTACCCGTGAACGTTTGACTGCGCGTAGTTGTTCAGCGAACGACTGGCATGCAAACTTATAATTGTCCTACCAAGGATTGCTGCTTAACGGAAAAGCAAAAGCAATTTTATGCCGCAAGTGAACAATAAATCTTTCGTGAAACCTAATATACTAGAAGATGCGGGACATTAAGTAATTCTTCCGTGCGGGCCTCCAAAGTTATAAAGGCCATGTAAGCAACGTGGCAGCTTGCTGATGTCTTGTGAGCACGAAATGGAGGAAAATTAAATCAATAAATCAATAAATAACTGGCATATTCTCGGTAAAACGAGACACATCTGTAAAGGCGTGATCAAATATGCACACAAGCACAGCTTCTTTGGAATGTTAAAGTATTTCGTTTTAGTGAAAGGTATAAACGAAAAGATGTAGTCCATATGAGTGAGCATATTATCAGGTAATAGTCAGACCAAGGAACATGCTGGTGCTGTGGCGCGCAAAAATCAGTCAAGGTACAAGTTGGGGGTAATTTCACCATGTAGTGATCCATGAGCACAGAAGCCCAAACAAGGTTTTGGTGCAAGCAATGACCATTAAGAAGTCGGGGTGATCTGTGCTCCATCAAAGCATTCTTCATAGTAAAATCAGTTGCACCGATTAGATGTAGAAGGATGAGGACTGCGTCAGTGTGAAATGGTTAGCTGTGACTTTATTTTGTGGCGAGTCACATCCGCCACGTTGCGTTGCTGTTAAGCGGACATTTGCGGCTTTCTATAGAGTGAACGCTTGCCAGGCGAAACCCCACCATGTCCCGGAACACTGCCGTAGCTTCTGTTGCACAGTAGTGCTAGTCGGCTGTGCATCGTATAGACCGATTTTGCCCTCTATTATTCGCAGTCGGTTGACAGCCGAACTTCTTCCTTGGTTGGCCGAATGGCTTAATAATGATCCGGCAGTAGTCGTGGTAGCCGGCCAATGATGTAAAAGAGTCTCAGAGTCAAATGATAACTGATGCAGGTGAGTATTGTTAACAGAGACCGGCTTTTCTATTATATCCTTGTCCGGCTCGCAAACCGTGTCCCGCCATCCCTGCTGGACTTGTCATGGGGTCGGTGAGTGCAGTTGTTTCTTGCGCCTGAAAATGTCCACAACAGGCGAAAATGTCATTCTCCGCAAAGTGGATTCGGAATTCCTTCGAATGTAAGTAAGTGTAATTGTCTCCATGGCCAAGCGAAAACTTCATGAAAGGCCATCGGAAAAGTTACTAATACGAGCGCAACGCTGTCCGTGAAATGACATCAAGAAAGCACCAGGTGACGGGAGAATCGGAATGTTTGAGGCAGTGAAGGTATTCACGCCAGAATTGTTTGACTTCGATTGTTGAACGGAGGATCCATGTAAATATATTATTTCAGGTGAGTAAATAGTTCTACGGTGAGTACGAGGTGAGCTAAACCCATTTGTTTAGGTCCGGAGAAGTTAGCGTCTCCAGAATGGCGGAAAGAGTTCCATTTGGAACGATATTTAGCTTTTTCATCTCCCAGTGAAAGGATCAAGCGTTTAAAACAGCTGGCTATCGAGGATGCTCCGACCGGTCCCAGTGGATAAGCCTTCTTGTTTTGGCGGATGTAACGGTGGAAACCTCGGGAAAAAACGGGCAACGGGCAAGAGCCAGTTAAAGAGAGAGACAGCAATGAATCAGGAAGCACTGACACAGACTGGTGGCGCGCAACCGTGCATACGATACATTAAAACTTATGTGATTTTGTTTAGTATACAAGGTTTGCAGGCGCGTTCTTTACAACACGTCGCTGGTGTGACTCAGAATACAACTACTAGGTAGGAAGAAGGTTCTGCACGCGCAGGGTCAAGAGCCCGATATAACAAAGCGTGCTGGCAAAAGTTAAGCGAATGATGCGATGGCTGGAGAGAAACATGTAAACCGATGATGATGACAGCAGTCCAAATGCGAAAGGCATCTTAGGTGAAAATAAGGACAACTAGGTTGTGACCGAATGTGGGAGCAAAATAGGTAAAGCAACGTTCCACGAAGAAAAGGAAATTCAAAGAATCGGCTAAGAGCGGATGAACGCTGTGTGAGTAGTATAAGGGTATGCGGTGCGGGGAAAAGTTAGTGAATCTGACTCCTGTATGAGCATGTGTCGTAGACTTGGCTGTGAGTAATGGGTAACGGAACACCTCGAATTGAGAGACTAAGGGGCGGCTATGTGCTGACCAGATGAATTAGCATTCCTTGCTCACTAAAGCTAAGCAAGGAAAACGGTTAAAAAGACAAGGAAGGACAGTATGCAAGCGTCGTTAGTGTGGTTGAGCAGGGCAAGTAATATAAAGCAAAAGCGCAACGACGCGCAGATACCCAAGTCACGTTAGGATGCTAAGGGCATACCATTAAGGTAGACTAAGGCAGGAAAAGCCCTTGTGCAAGCGTGACTCCTACATAAGCAGGTGTCAAAGACGCTGCAGGGACCAAAGATTAATTGGACATCTACAACCGAGGGACCATGCAGCGGCCGTGCGCTAACAAATTGCTTTATGTTTGCTCGCTGGTGAGAGCTAAGAAGGGTTAGGCCATGAACGGTAGCGAACGGGCAGCATAGAAGCATACATTAAGGTTGCTGAGGATATCAGAGCATATGAGGGCAAATCACATCAAAGCGCAGCTGATCGTTATGCTAGGGTGCTACGTTAGTAATGCCAAGGTAGATCGAGCCAGGGACATCTAGTCTGAGAGCTAGACGCATGCAGGTGGATAGGTCGAAAATGTTACAACGGGTAAGAGCTAAATGAACCTCTATAAAGTAGAGGTTATCAGCTGACAACTTAATTATGTGTGGAAGCCTGTTCCACAAATATATATTTATGTAGAGATAGAAGTTTGCACGCGTACTACCGTGGGCTACCGGCAGAATAATAAAGCGTAGTCGATTACGAAGAGTGTGCGAGATGCTACCCGATGGTAGTAATGGGGTCAGTGAGTTCGCAAGAGGATCTTTGAAAAGCAGACGTAGGAAGACGAGGTTAGTTGCCAGCCTCTGCAACCATAAAATCTGTTGCGCCAATTCAATGCACCGACCACCATAGTTAAGAGTGGAGTAGCCCAGAAGACTTTCGGTAAACGCTATTTGGACCTTTTCCGTGGAAACTCTGTCACAGCTTCTGGAGTTGGTAAACACAATGGAGCAGCATTATAGCAGAGCTCGAGCGCAGATTTTATATAGAGCAAGCCTAGATCCTTCGGTGCCATGGATTTGGATATGTAGACGATGGGGGAACGAGCTTTTGCTGAGCAATGACTCACTTGTTCTGCGAAGTTCAAGGAAGTGGATTAATGTCCAACTTGATTCCGAACTCTGCGGCTAGTACCAAGCGGTGTGCCTTGAAGCGCCACTGTATAAGGCGACACAACGTACCAGTATATGAGAACGTTACATTTTGACAGTAAGAATGTCACTTTCCAAGTGTTGCATAAAACATCCAGAGCCCTTAGACCGCTTTGAATCTGGGATAGACCGGTTTGCACGTTTGTTGCGGTCCGGTACTCTCACATCTGAGTCTTGTTTAAGGGCGAATTAGGCTTGCTAGGCACTAAGCTTAATGCACGTCATGGGGTAAAGTTAGGTGGTGCTGCTTATAACTGTGCTTAATAGATTAACTAGGTTAATGTACTCATGAGTCGGGGGTTTTGCTGTAATTAAGTGAGGTTAATCTTTTATCAGTATACGATGTTATTAAAATACCTGTAATTGTTGTTAAGGTGGACGATAGCATGCTACCAGGTCACTCGGCGACACATTGCAGAAGTAGTAATGGTTAGTTTCATCATTTGCTAACAAAGTATGGTCGGAAATTTGAGGATATGGCGGAGGATGTAAAGTGATTTACATTTGCTGCTACCACGTCTTGTTACAAACGCATGATGGTAGCTCAAAAGCAGTATGAACGATAAACTGTGTACCCGGTGTGAGCATCCGGGTACAGTTTTCCAAATACCCGTAAGCACTCCTCTGTGTTTATTGTTTCCTTGAAGAGTTACCGGTAACGTGCGCTTCTATGCACTTGGTGCAAAGGTTTCAGCTAATTGGTAGGAGCGGTTTTGCTTGACGGTTACGGCATGTGGTATTTTGAATTTGGCGACGCGCCTGTGGTATTGCAGCATGCAAGCTGTTTTGAAAGTCTTGAGCAGAACTAAATAAATATTTTATTCTCGAATTCATATAGTCACGCCGACTCAGGTAGGGTTAAAATATTCAAGCAATTATGTGGCGCAACAGCTCGATTACAATGCACGTAATTGGCGGTGGCTAACAGTTGTACAACTTGCAGAAAAAGTCGAAGCGCTCATGGGGGTCAAAGTCATAAGTTGATTGCCGCTAAAGTGGTCTCGCATGTGCGTAGAGTAACTAAAAAAGCGCAGTAGGTGGAGTGGGGACAGTATATGAAGACTGAGAGTATCTTTGTTGTACGTGTCAGTAAAATATTTAAAAAAACCCGTATCGATATTCCAGAGTGTAACAGTGGGCAGTTACTTTATTCAGTGGCTAGTCAGATGCATCACGTCGCAGTGTTGATACAGGGAATTTTGTGACATTTTTAGGGAGATGCTTGCAAGGCGAAAACCCACCACGTCCTGGAACTTTGTCGTTGATTGTTTTGAACGGTCATGTACAACTAGCAAAGCTTCTTATGAACTAGTTGTTCATTCAGTTATTCGCAGTCGAATGACTCCTAGGTTGGCTAAACAAATGTCACAGTCAGAGTCCAAGATGGAAGCTGAGCTCAGTTGAGGAGGAAGTATGATTTTGCGGGTAAGTAAAATTTCCGATGTATGGGGTATCAACTTCGCTGATTACGTATTGTTTCTGGGGTGTGAAGAATTCGTACCCAACTATCCTCACTGGACATCTGTGGTTGAGGTGTTGGGTGCAGTTGGTTGGTTTTGAAGTGAAGCCATGATCCAGGTAAGCCCTCGTTGGTTATTTCGTCTCAGTTCAGACTGAGGCAGTTCCTCAGTTTAATCACGACTCTAATATGTTCACGACCTCGGAGAAAAAGGCAAGCGAGGAACAGGTCGAGAGAAGACCCAACGGGACGGTCATGGTACCAAACATTGGAGAAATCCTACTTTGAGACAGTTACTTGAGACAAACTGGTGTACAATGTGTTACAGAGATTACGCTGAAAATGTTTTTAATGATGCAGCAGTTGTCCTGGCCCAATGGGTGAATTACTTTCATGTACATGAGAATGAAGAGCAGGGTTCTGGTAAGAAATCCACGAGTTATTAGCTTACGGAGTTAGAATTCAACCGGAGACCAGAAGGTGGCTATTTAATCACGATTGATTGCAGTCGGAAACCAGAAGATAAAGTGACGGTGTGGCAATACTTATATATATGCCAAGGGACGTGGATTATCTAAAACTACATAGTATCTAGTATGTACATAAGTTTATGAGGATGGGAAGCTGCGAATAAAAGAAGCTGGCTATGCTTAAGGAGATACGAAGGGGAGACTAGTTGTCGAAAGTAAGGCGATTGAGAAATGGCAAAAGTGGACTAGGTTTCAGCGGCCAAAATGCTAGTTGGGTTAACCATGGGTTAAGCATGTAACTACAGTCTTATAGAATAAGTCAACAAACCAGCAAAAATATGTGATGCCAACACTCCACAAGAATACAGGTGGAAAGATAATGAGTAGCTCCTGGCAAGCCCCGAATATGCACGGGGATGCAAGAAGAGTACGCCAAAGCGCGGTAGCTAGTAGTGTTGAAGCTGAGACAACCGGGGTAATAGCGTTGGTGGACAAACTGTAAGCAACCGATTAAGAAATGCGGTCACATGTGGATACTTACGGTGTCACACAATAAGGCACCGAATCGACTGCGTTGTGATGCAGACGGTCCAAGCGAATAAAGTTTGGGGACAACTGGTGGCTCCAACCAAGCTACTGCTTTGCAAGGTGATGCATGAAGTCAGCAACGACTAGCTGCTACCAGGAAGCGTTGACGAGAGTAAGGCAAACGACAGATAACGACTCTAGGAGGGAGAGATCAGTGGCTAGCAATAGCATTAGAATTAAGCCTTCAGCTGAAAGTGGATCCTACGGTGGCACAGAATAGGTCACCAAACCAGCTGAGCTGTGTTGCAAACCGTCCAAAAGCATAAACGTTGTAGGGAAGGAGTGGCAACTACGGAGCCCCGGATATATGCAGAGCTGCATAGATCCTATGGCGACTATGTGCTGCTAAACAGAGATAATGGCTCTGGGAAAGATAGTATCAGTGGCTGGTGTAGCCATAGCATTAGGCCCATGGGCACTGGTGGATACCTACAGTGTCAATGAATGAATCAGCAAGTGAGCGAAGATAGAGAGACAGACATTCCAGGAAACGAGGGGTTGAGGAATAAAGAAGTGGCTCCATCCAAGCTAGAGATTTGCACAGAGGCATGGAGTCAACGATGACTAGATGCTACCATGAAGAATTGACGAGAGTAAGGCGAACTACAGATAACGGCGCTAGGATAGAGATCAGTGGCCAGCAATGGCATTCGGATTAGGCCTTCACTCACTAGTGGATCCTACGTTGGCACAGAATAGGTCACCAAACCAGCTGAGCTGTGTTGCAAACCGTCCAAGGGAATAATCGTTGTAGGAAATGAATGACTCCTATAGAACTCCGGTTATCCGCAGATAGGCATGAAGTCTATGGCGACTATGTGCCGCTAACCAGAGATAATAGCTCTGGGAAAGGTAGTATCAGTGGCTGGTGTAGCCATATCATTAAGACGTTTGGTCACCAATGGATAGCTACAGTGTCAAGGAATAAAGCAACAAGCGAGCGAAGAGTAGAGCGACAGACATTCTAGGAAAATAGAGGTTTGAGAGTAAAGGAGTGGCTCCTTCCAAGCTACAGGTTTGCACACAAAAGGCGAATGGAAAATTGATAAAGAAAGTTGTAAAGAAGAACGGATGGTAATGAAGCAAGTGAGCTGCCTTACGCAGTGGGATTAAGAGGTATTGGATAGATAACAACCAAGTCAGTTGGAGTAACGGGGAACTGTAGGTGAGACTAGATATCTTATAATTTGGTGGCGACAACAGTTGAAAATGTCTTGTGGGGTTACACTTTAATAGCAGTCAGGTCCATGCTCCCACAGCTCATCTTCAGGCGTGCATATTCCTAGGAATTCAGGTATTTAGGTGGTGTTTAAAAGTCTGGGTAAAGAAGTTCGAACCTCTCGAGTGGTCTTGGCTGCCTGGATGGTCCACGGCAGCCGGTTCCATGCGATGGCGTATTTATGTAGATAGAAGTTGGAACTGGTGCTAGACCGAGCCCTAGGCAGGGTTATGGAAAACGGCCTAACTCGTATGGATTACCGATCATTTTCTACTTGTAGTACGAACTAAGCTGTATTGACCTCTGGGTTTTGCACCAGCTGAAACAAAAACACGAGATTGGTCTTGAGCCTGCGTAGCCACAGTGGTTGCAAATTAACCTGTTTGTATCTGCCTCGATAATTAAGCATGGACAATGCAAGGAGACGTTTGGTACACTTTCGTTGCACCCTCTCGCTTTCTATATGGTCACTCTTGTGCGAACTGGTTAACATAATTGAACAGTACTCCAAAATTTGTCTAGCGCAGGACTTGTAGAGGGCTAGCCGTGATTCCCCAAGTAGCATCGATTTGCAAATCACACCGAGAGTTGATCGAGCTTTTGCAGAGCCATAGCTCACCAACTTGGCAAAATTCAATAAACTGGAGTACTCACGTCTACGTTCTAGACGGTAGCCTGCCCTGCAAGTAATGAGCCATGTAGTTTCGGTGCGTCGGGAGGCACACTGCATCTGTGTGATATAAATTTGCATTTTGCAGGTGAGAAATCCATTTTCCATAGGCTGCACAAAGGTTCAAGCGCTTTAAAGTCACTCTGTACACTGGGGATTCTTTTATGCAAGTGAGCTGAGTCGAATGTGAAGAGGACTTTGACGTCATCTGCGGATAAAAACGGTGTACCGTGTGAAAAGCAGTCAAGTACCTCGTTGATGTAGAGGAGGAATAGCAATGGTCCTAAGACACTGCCCTGAAATAACGCGCAAGCTTGAGAACGCTACTAAATAGATAAATAGTATATTCGGCAATTTGTCGAGACACACCAAAACAGGCATGATCAACATTTACACGCAATTATGTTTCCCAACAAACATGTTGCTATGTATGTAATCGGTAGTAAGCAGAAAGTTGTACAGGATTTGGAAATTGCAAAACCAATCATGAGGAATAAATTCGTCAATACATGACGACACGTTGGGGTCTAGCGTGAGTAGCGTAAACAGTCTGGGCATTACATGTGTAGTGAAAAGGATACATGTAAGCAGGGAATACCTTATTCTTGAACGTGTCAGGAAAAATTAATTATGATTCTAATCAACTTGCCAGTATGTAGTTTTGGGCAGTGACTTTATTCAGTGGCGAGTCACATCCACCACGTCGCACGGTTGTTAAGCGGACATTTGTGGCCTTTTATAGGGAGAAAGCTTGCCAGACGAAAACCCACCACGTCCTGGAACACTGTCAGAAATCCGTTTGTACACTAATGTAAAACTGGCAGAGCAGCTCGCCGACTGATTTCACCCTCGGTTATCCGCAGTCAATTGACTTCCAATTTCCTCTGTTAGCTGCTCAGGTATCTTTGATCGGAGCGTCCAAAATGGCTGAGGCTCATGGAGAGTGAGACCTTAGTCATCTTTGTGTGTCCAGGTGAGCAAAGCGTCAGATTATTGGGTCTGGATTTTTCAGATGTATGTATACTTTTCAGTAGTGTGAAGGCCTCGTGTCCAGCTATCGTTACTGGACAACAATCGTGGTAGTGAGTGCATTTGCATCCATTTGTTGTACAGCCATGTTCTTTGTAGGTCCTTGTGGATTACGTCCTGTCCCGGGCAACAACTTTCTCGGTCCAATCCCAGGTCCCTAAGAAGTTCCGGACCTCGGAGAAAAGGGAAGGTGAGAGACGAAAAAGGACGCAAAGAACAGGTGTGGGAACAAGGATTGTTTACTTCCTATGGTATAACATTTAGTGGAAACAATTGATGTACAAGGTGCAACAATGCTTGTGCTGAAAGTGTCTTTTGAATGTTCTACGAAAGCAATGGCCTATAGGTCGGTTGCTAATATCTACATGGGATAGAGTGTGTTGCGCCATTGAGCAAAAAACGCAGTAACGTTTTGCGATGAGGGAACTATTGCGTGGGACGACAGAAAGCAGAATTTAAAGACCAGCAGGTAGCCAACCTACTTCGATAGGGAGCGCAGAATATGCTGACCCAGGAAAAGCCAGTGAGTCTGTTGGACGCATATATGGGTAAGTGTCGCAAACATAGCAGCGAGTAAGTGAGCAATGAACACCTATAAATGAGAGGCTAAGGGGCGTCTGTGTACTGACCAGATAAGAGGAGTGATGAACTAAGAAGTTAAGAGGGGTTAATTGACGGAAGGACAGCGAATAGCCAGTATGCAAGCGTACATTAAGGTGGCTGAGGATATCAGAACCTGAGGCCTAACCGCAGCAGCTAGGGTGCTAAGATAATAATACCAAGCTGGATAGAGCCAGGGAATGCTAGCCCAAGACTTGGAGGATTGCAGGTAAAAATGCCTAAGACAATACAGCGAGTAAGGGATAAATGATGATCTAGAAATGTGAGGCAGAACATAGGCTTGCGCTAAATACATGGATATGCTTGCACGACAGAAGAAAGCTAAGAGAGGTTTCCTGATAGAAGGACAGCGGACGAGAGAAGCGCAAGCATACAATGAGGGTGTTAAATAGTTAGGGCATAATAGACTAAGACGCATCGACGCGCAGCTAATCAAATTATGCTGGGGTGCTAATGGAATATAACTAAGGAGGCCTGAGCCGGGAGAAGCCAGTGAGAGAGCTGAACTACGGTCAAGAAGGTGTCGCAGATGAGCAGGTGACAGCTGTGCCGGGAAAAACCGGTGAGAAAGCTGGACTTAATTATAAGTAGGGGGCATAGCTGTAGCGAGTTATAGATAGATGAACGTCAAGAAAGGAGCGCTGTGCGCTGACTACTTGGGTTATGTTTGCTCCACAGAAGAGAGCTAAGAAAGCTTTCATAAAGAAAGGACAGCGAACGGATGATGTGAAAGCATACAATACAGCTGTTAGATAGTTCAGAGCGTAGAGGCTAAGGCACAGCGACGCTCAGATAATCAAATTATGCTAGGGTGCTAATGAGATAAATAGGTTGCCGCGAGAGAGATCTAAAGTTCAATTGGCGGAAAGGCTGGATGCAGATAGTCTAAAGGAATAAAGGTTCGTGAGATACGGAGTGGCTCATAACAAGTTCAGGATAATCGCAGATGCATAGGGCCTAGGACCACTAGCTGCTTACTAAACAGAGGTGCCGAATTTAAGATGATCGACAGATGGTGACGCTAGGAAAGATTATCAGTAGCCAGATGTAGCCATTCCAACAAGACGTTTGGTCCCTAGTGTATGCCTACAAGGTCATAGAATGCATCAGCAAACCAGCGGAGGTAAGTGATATACATTCCAAGGGAATGTATGATGGAGAGACAAGGACTGTATCCTAACAAGCTCAAGATCTGCGCAGAAGGGACATGCAACCTAAGACGAATCTCTGCAAAATGGTGAGGAAGATAAGAAGAGCAATAGACTGTGGAGCTAGAAGCGAGAGTAGCAGTGGCAAGCAAGCGCATTCGGATTAGGCCTACTGATTACCAGTGGATACCTACAGTGACAGAATAAGTCGACAAACCAGGGAAGGTATGTGATACTAACAATTCAAGAGAGGCTGTGTTGGAGAGCTAAGGAATAACTCCTAGCGCAAGGATGAATGCTACCTACAATGACTTGCCGCAGCTGAAAAGTAGTGACGTAGGTAATATGAAGAACTGATAATGCTACTAGGCGAGTCAGAGTACCGAAGGCTAGCAAGGGCACTTGGGTGGAGCCTTATAGTTGCTAGTGGATACCTGATTAAGTCAACAGACAGCAAGTGTATGTGACGCACGCAGTCCCAGAGATTAAAGCTTGGAGGGATAATAGTGTGGCTCTTAGTAGGCTCAGGATATGCGCAGAGATGGTTGGAGCCTACGAAGAATGGCTGCTGCTAAACAGAGGTGCCAGGGGTAAGACGAAGAACAGATAGGGTCGCTATAAATGATAGTGTTGGTGATCAGCAATGTCATTTGTATGAGGCCTTTTAGTTACTAGTGTATAACCACAATTTCCCAGAATAAATCAACAAAGAGCGGATGTATGTGAAGCAGACAGTCACAAAGAATAAAGGTTGGAGATAAAAGGGACCAGCTCTTAGTAGGCTCCGGATATGCGCAGAGAGGCGTGGAGCCTACGACCACCAGTTGCTACTAAATAGAGGTGTTGCGGGTAAGAGGATCGACAGATAATGGCGCTACGAGAAACTTTCGGGGGCCAAATTTAGCCATTCCATTAGGCAGTTTGGTCACTAGTGGATTCCTACAGTGTCACAGAATACATCAGCAAGCCAGCGAAGGTAAGTGATACAGACATTCTAAAAGATTACAGGATGGGAAAACAAGGAATATCTCTTAGTAGCTCCGGATAAGCGCAAAGATGCATGGAGCCTACAACGAACCACTGCAGAAAACGTGATGAAGATAAGGAGAACGAAGGATAATTGTGCTACGAGAGAACCAGCCAACAGCAACTGAATTCGATTAAACCTTCTTGTTTTTTATTGGACACTTACAGTGACAGAAGAAATCAACAAACCAGCGAAGGTATGTGATGCAAACAATTCGAGAGAGTAAAAGTTGGAGAGATAAGGAGTGGCTCCTAGCGAAAAGATGTATGCTACCTACAGTGACTCGCTTCAGCTGCAAAGCAGTGACGTAGGTAATACGAAGAACTGATAATGATACTAGGTGAGATAGAGAGTATCAACGACTAGCAATGGCATTGGGGTGAAGCTTTCTAGTGACTAGTGGATACCTAAAGTATCCCAGAATAAGTCAACAGACAGCAATTGAATGTGACGCAGACAGTCACAAAGAATGAAGGTTGAAGATAAAGGAGGGTGGCTCTTAGAAAGCTCCGAATATGTGCAAAGATGCGTGGAGCCTACGACCACCAGTTGCTACTAAATAGAGGTGCTGAGGTTAAGAGGATCGACAGATAATGGCGCTACGAGAATCTTTCGGTAGCCAGATGTAACTATTCCATTAAACAGTTTGATCACTAGTGGGTTCCTACAGTGTCACAGAATACCTCAGCAAGCCAGCGAAGGTAAGTGACACAGACATTCTAAAAGATTACAGGATGAAGAAGCAAGGAATATCTCCTAGTAGCTTCTCGGGTTAAGGAAATAGGTGCAGTGGATACGTAGTGCCTAGATCATGTAGCTCGGTAGTTTGGATGCAGTCAGAAAGCAAGAGACTGGTCTCATGAGATTAGATTAATGCAAGGTACAGAGTTGACTGTCTAGTTAAAGAAATGCAATCCGATGGAAGGAGGAATGAAGACAGCGGAGTAAGGAAAGTACAGGGTCAGTGTGAAGAAAGTTTTAATGAGTAGGAGCAGCGAAGCCAACGAGACTCTTTAAGTTAATTTGGACAGGGTATTTGGTCTTCTTGATATTGGCCGGTAACGACACAGTAGTCAGCGAGGTCAGTAAACAGGAGCCCAAATACACGAGGCTGTATTAGTCGGCGCATTGAGTAGTAGTGCGGTTAAGTTGGGAAGAAAAATAGATAGTGGCATCCAAAATGGACACGTTAGGTATGGGAGGGTTCAAATTAGTTAGTTAGGTATAAGCACTCGGGGTGGGGGAAATAGGGTTTTGTTTGTGCCGAGCCTATACCGTTTACAGCTCAGTACTCTTTAGGCAGTCAGAAAGTAGGAGACTGATCAGAGGAAACTAGGTTAGCACACAGCTGTGGGTTACTGATAAAGTGGGGAAAGCAACTAGTGAGGGGAACAGAGTGTTCAGTCTTTGAAAAATGACCGGTACCGTCACAATATTCAGAGAGGGTCAGCAGAAATGGACAGGATAGAGATAGCGGTGGCTGTGTTAGAAAAGGGTGAGCAAGACCAGCAGGCTCTCGTGAAGAGGGGCATAGCCAGAAGTCCACGGAATCGTAACCGTAGCCTGAAGTAAGTCAAAGAGAAGCAGACCAGTCAAATGAGACTAGGTCAGTACAGGGTACTGACAAGCGACCGTCCGATAGAAGAGGAATTAAAAGCGAAGAGCGTGATAAGGAGAGGACAGGGTCATTTTGAAAGGAGCCTTATTGGTGCTGGGTGTATAAAGCAACAAGGCTCTTGGCGCATTGAGATTATTCCGCACGGTTAAGGCTTTGTTTGGAATTCTGTATGTGATCGGGGCCGTTCTCCCACAGCTCGTCCTCAGGGATGAAGGTGCCCAAGATATCTGCTACCATGGGGACATTTAGTAGTCTATTTATAGCCGCGGAGAATTGCAGGATACTGTTAGATGCTCTGATGGCTCCTGGTTACTTGCTCCATACAGGCGCATATCTATAAACGAAGAACTTAAAAAGTATGGAGCAACGGGTTTTAGGTAGTGAGAATGAGTGTGGCATTTTGCGTAGAGGATAGCGTGTGTCGCCTAGCGGTTGAAAAAATCTTTCAATACTTCAGTCCGATGTTTTGATTAGCTTATATAGAAAAACTAAGTTGGTTTTCCGTCTCCGCAGCCAAAGTGGTTCTAGACCAAGGTGTTTGCAACGGCTTTGATAACTGAGCGTAGTTGATCATAGAAGGCGCTTAGTGAACGAACGCTGGACTTTCTCGATGCCCATCCTATCACGTCTGCGTGAGTTAGTAACCACTATGGAGCAGTACTCTACAATAGGTAGGGCACACAATTGTAGAGCATGAGTCGCGACTCTAACAGGCTCATTGACTTCAGTATATAGCCACCGATAGACCTGGCTTTTGCAGAGCTATAACTCGCTTTTTCCGCAAAATTCAGAGAGCTTGAGTAGTGCATACCGAGATCACGCATGGTAATGCTGTTATCTGGTATTATTCCGTTAAGAGTTAGTATATATTGGGCGGTATAGAGCAAAGTAGGAAAGGACGTTACATTTCGTTGGTGAGAACCCTAGTTTCCACAGATCACACCATGATTCAAGAGCGCCGAGATCTCTTTGAATGCTGGAGAGGCCATCGCCTAGGCAGCTAGGATCAAACTAGAATACCACTTTTATATCATCAGCAAAGAGGTAGGGAGTGCCGTATTGGAAGACATGGCATACATCATTGATGTACAGTACAAGCAGCAGAGGACCTAGGACGCTACCATGGAACACTCCGCTGGTTACAGATGTCTTTTTAGACGAGACATCGCCCAGTAGCACTGACTGCATTTGGTTAGAAAGGGTAAGAAGAAAACTAAGAAGGTAGGAAGCCAGAAACACCAAATGCAGCTAATTTTGTCAACAAACCACTGTGTGAAACCCGGTGAAATACTATTTTCACATCGAAGAAGATGATGTCGTGTACCGGAAAACAAGCTCTTTTAGTATTTTGTAACATTGGGTTTTATGGTTGATTTAACCTTTAAAACGTCCATTTGTTTTACTGACTGCACATCCATTGACACAACGTTTTGGTGGGTACCTCGCTGCAGGTTTCTCGCTCTGTCTGATTCGCTTCCTATTCTTGTATCCTGCACAATATGCTTTGGGTTCAGTCGCCTCCGACTTCTATACTGTCGTATTTGACACTTATTACGTGTCACTGCTTACCAACTAGCATCCCAGGCTCCGCTCAACAATTGGTGCCTCCTTGTCAGGAACACGCTGCCCACCATTTTGCATTTTCATGCTGGTGAGCTCGTTCCAGTGACTTTGTGATTCATTACTTGTGAGCATATTGTTTTCTCACCAACCACCATCTTTAACTGCTTTTTGCAATGGATAATCTAGAGGATAAGCCGTCTCCATGCGCGGTTAGCGCAGTTCAGCCTGCCATGGTCAATTCTGTTGCCTTAGCACCTCCCCCTTTTTGGGACAACGAACCTTTATTATGGTTTTTGCACCTAGAATCCGTATTTTATATTCGTAAGAATTCGTCTGAGTTCGCCATGTATAATCAGTTAATATCTTGCCTTCCTCAGAGTATATCCTCGCAGGTGAGAGACATCATACTTTGCCCTTCTCTAGTACTGAAATAAGAGACTCTCAAAAAGGCTGTTATTCAGCGAATCACTCCTTCTGACAAGGTCCGTTCGCAGCAACTATTTAGTGATCTGCAGCTAGGAGGTAGGATGCCCACAGCCTTGTTGCGCGAAATGCAACAGCGCATCGGCACGTCCAACAAGGATGTAGGGATTCTCCGCGAGCTGTGAATGCAACGCCTTCCTGAAAGCACACAGGCTATTCTTGCAGTAGCAGGTGACTTGCCCATCACAACAATTGCAGATCTAGCAGACCGCGTCATCGAACGGCACCAGCCAGAGAGCGAAACCAAAGCACCTAAGCAGCTTTGCGCTGGCGCAATCACAACGACAGGCGCGACTAGCCCGTCGTCGGCATTAGACGCATTATCATTGCAGATAGCGTCGCTTCAGCACCAGATCAAGGAACTCACTTTAAACCGTAAGCCCCGCAACGGCTCCGGATCATAAATAAATGAATAGTTTATTCTCAGTTTCATAGAGACACACCAACTCAGGCCTGATCAAGGTTTAAAAACAGATGTGTATCACGACGATACATCGGGTTCAATCGTGTGTAGTTGAAACGGTGTCAGGAAGAGTTGATATGTAAGTCTAGTGGACTTGCCAGTATGTAGTTGTGGTCAGTGACTTTATTCAGTGGTGAGCCACATCCGCCACGTCGCAGTGTTGTTAGACAGACGTTTGTGGCTTTTTATAGGGAGAACGCTTGCCAGGCGAAAACCCACCACGTCCTGCAACACTGCCGTCGCACAAATCATGATGCCACATGTTACTGCTTTTACCACTCGCGTTTCGGTACTAAAGCCCGTAAGTGCGTACAACCGTGTAGCTACTCCGCTATAGATGATCCGCCACGCCGGGCTGTAATGGCCACGAACGTCGGCAAAGCCCAAAGTCGCCTCATCTACATTAGGGATTATGACTCCGATACCCAGTTCTTAGTTGATACCGGGGCGGAAGTCAGCGTCATTCCCATATGCCAAGTGAGCCTACCACTTCTCTGTCGACAAGCCTCAGTGCTGCCAATGGCATGCCAATACCCATCTACGATCATCGGTTGCTTACCCTGGACCTAGGTCCTCGGCGCACGTTAAGCTGGTTATTCACCGTCACTGCAGTCCCCTTTGCCATCGTCCACATTGACTTTCTCAGGCATTTCGACCTCTTGGTCGATGCGAAACGCCAGATGATAGTCGACACTGCAACAAAACTCAGCGTACGTGGCAGCACCGCCGAAGTGACATCTATATCCCCAGTCTATGCATTAACTGAGACCTCGCCAGATTACGCTAATCTCTTTTCTCAGTATCCCAAGCTCGTTCAGCCAATGAACGCAGCTTTGCCCGTGGCAGCTCAAGTCACGCACCACATACGGACCAATGGCCCACCTGTGTCATGCCGTTCACGCCGATTACCGTCCAGGAAACTAAAGGTAGCTAGGGCGAAGTTTGAGCACATGCTTAAACTTGGAATAATCCGCCCTTCTGACAGCCCTTGGTCCTCGCCCCTGCAGATGGTCCCCAGGAAATCTGGTGACTGGCGCCCCTGCGGTGATTACCGCGCACTCAATCGCCTAACCGTCCCAGATAGGCATCCCATCCTACACATGCAGGATCTTACCGCATGCCTCACAGGTACGACGATCTTCAGCAAGATCGATCTGGTTCGCGCCTATCACCAGATACCTGTGGAAGACAATGACATTCCTAAAACAACCGCCATCCCTCCTTTCGGTTAGTTTGAATTTTTAAGAATGCTACTTGTACTGTGCAACGCCGCACAAACCTTCCAACGCTTCATCCACGGTGTCACTCGTGGCCTTGACCGCCTATTCGTACCTCGATGATATTTTATTAGGCAGTTCATCGGAACAAGCGCACCTCCAGCATCTTCGAACTCTCTTCAATCGCTTGACCCAACACGGTCACAGTCAATCCGAGTAAGTGCGAACAAGGC